>CM034002.1:10459878-10556972 GCA_019603395.1 Cyrtorhinus lividipennis | reverse complement strand
CTCTGTAAAAAATCTGAAAAAATTCAGACAAATTTTTTTAGAACGCTGATTCTAAATCCAGTGTCGGTTGACCTTCACAAGTTCAAGGTCATTTGAAGGTCAAACCAACAAAATAACCTCAAAAAAAAAAAAAGGTAAAAATTTATGTATGTGTTTTGAGGATTGCTGAATCCGAATCCAGGGTAGGTTTCATCATGTCTGGTAATCTGAAGGTCATATAAGGTCATTTGAAGGTCAAATTTTTACAATTTTTTTGAGGTTATTTTGTTGGTTTGACCTTCAAATGACCTTGACCTCATGAAGGTCAACCAACACCAGATTTGGATTCAGCATTCTAAAAAACCTGTCTGAATTATTTCAGATTTTTTAAGCAATATTTTCTACATTTGACCTTCAAATGACCTTGAAAGCGCGCTGATCTGAAAAAACTGGCAATCGATTCGAAATCAGCGACCCAAAAAACATAAAACCCCACAAGTCGCTTTCATGGACTTTGACTTTTTTTTTGTGGGGTTGTGTAATTTGTCAAAGTCAGATGTAAGAAATGATGGGATGTAAGAAACCTAATACATTAACAAAATTACCTAGGCCCTGTCCATATACTGATTCACAATAATGTGAACAAGCGTTTTGGTGAGGATTTTTTTTTTTTTTTTTTTTTTTCATTTCCATGTCGACCAATCACACAATTTACCACACAATCAGTTTAATTCACAATTTTATTGTCACTTCATACAAAATTTGTATCAATCATTAAATAAATGATTTAATCATTGATAAAATAAACAAATATTCCAATATTCATCAAACTGAACATTTTTAACATTTCTTTCTTTACGAAAAATTGCACATTTTTTTATCGCTTACCTGCAATGGATGCCAAATTTGCATCTCCTTTTGCTACGTCTTTATCAGACCTTTGCACAAACTTGTCCAGGGATACAGAGTTTTGTGTGAATTCAAACTTTGCTACGTGATTTTTGCCCCTCGTATGACTTGTCAATGCAGATTTTCCCACACTTCCAAGTTGAATAACCTTTTTGCACAAAGTGCAAATAGCTGATGTCACATTTTGGGTTTGGTGCTACCCACGAAAACTCAAGTTCGTAAGATCTTTGGTACCGAGTTGTGCTTGGTGTTGACATTTTAAACTAATTCACACGAAAACCGCACTGTTTTGTTTTGTCAACAGTTTTTCGAGATGTTTACAAAACACCGTTTGAATATTCGTTGTGTTTACATTGGATTGGTGAGTGGGAGAAATTTCACTGCTGCCAACTTTAGCATTGCCAGCTAGTTAGAAAAATGCGCGGTTAAATTTGAAAGACAAATGATGCAACATTCTGAGAAAAATCAAATAAAATGTTTGTTTTTTCGTTAAAAAAAAATCAAACGAAAGGTTGGATTTTTTTTTCTTAAAAAATAAAAATTTTCAAGGTTTCTAAAAAAATTCCCGGCTTTTTCAAGATTGATAAAATTTCCGGCTAATTCCCGGTTTATAGGGTTTCAAGGTTCGCTGGACACCCTGCGTAGTTATTCAGATTCTACGTGAAATTTCATCCACAATATCGACTTTGGAGAAATGTGAATTTTAGCAGAAAACTTATATTTTTCTACAGAATAACCTTGTCAATCGAAACTCATGAAAATATGTAGTACGCACGTTCATTTTTCGGAGTTTCGGATTCATCGTGAGAGATGGCATATTATTCTTTAGTGTCTTCCAGCACTAATTCCCGTGAAGCTATCCTTGTTGAGGTACATTTGTTGAAGTTTTAGGGAGAACGTTTAACAGGACGATAAATTCTCAGCAACATTTAAGGTGTTGGGAGGTGTTTTGAATTGTCAGGTATTTCATTACTATTGACCAGGTTGGCTCAATACGATTGAATCCTAAGGAACTCTGACGAGCAATGATGCATAATCCAAGACCAAATATCCGACCCAGTCTTGAACTTTTTCATCACAAGGGGGATACCCCACAAACGAGAGTCGTAAACGACCTGAGTTCTGACCACTTACCTGTACTTTGTCCACTACACTCAATGAATTGGAAAATCTACAAAGAACACCTTTATAACAAACTCGACCAGGCTTCCCCTCTCAGTTCAAAACAAGAAATTGATTCAGCAATCACCAATCTGACATCATTGATTGCAGAGACCTTGCACCTCCGACAACTATCCGCCTACCAACTTGTAACCTACGTTTTCCCTCATACGTGCAGCGCATCTGGACGGAAAGAACGGCAGTTATGGGTCAAATAGGGTAATCTATTACCCATTTTGAATATGTGTTTTCGGGATTTCTGGCACCTAGGCGTGTGGGGTATCATTTTCCACTAACTTTTGGACGCTGAATCCAATGAAGAGGGTCCCAGAACGATTGGAACCCACCGGATGAAGTTTTGGGTCAAAATGGGTATGTATCTGCCCATTTTGTATATGTGTTTTCAAGATTTCTGGTACCTAGGCGAGTAGGGTATCATTTTCCACTAAATCTTGGACGCTGAATCCAATAAAATGGGTCCCAGAACGATTGGCACCCACTGGAAGAAGTTATGGGTGAAATTGGGTATATTTACCCATTTTGAATATGTGTTTTCGGGATTTCTGGCCGTAGGGTGTGGGGTATCATTTTCCACTAACTTTTGGACGCTGAATCCAATGAAGAGAGTCCCAGAACGATTGGAACCCACCGGATGAAGTTTTGGGTCAAAATGGGTATGTATCTGCCCATTTTGTATAAGTGTTTTCAAGATTTCTGGTACCTAGGCGAGTAGGGTATCATTTTTCACTAAATAATGGACGCTGAATCCAATAAAATGGGTCCCAGAACGATTGGCACCCACTGGAAGAAGTAATGGGTCAAATTGGGTATATATTACCCATTTTGAATATGTGTTTTCGGGATTTCTGCTACCTGGCGTGTGGGGTATCATTTTCCACTAAATTTTGGACGCTGAATCCAATAAAATGGGTTCCAGAACGATTGGCACCCACTGGAAGAAGTTATGGGTGAAATTGGTCAAATATTACCCATTTTGTATAGATGTTTTCGGGATTTCTGGTACCTAGGCGTGTGGGGTATCATTTTTTCACTAAATTTTGGACGCTGAATTCAATAAAATGGGTTCCAGAACGATTGGCACCCACTGGAAGAAGTAATGGGTCAAATTGGGTATATATTACCCATTTTGAATATGTGTTTTCGGGATTTCTGCTACCTAGGCGTGTGGGGTATCATTTTCCACTAAATTTTGGACGCTGAATCCAATAAAATGGGTTCCAGAACGATTGGCACCCACTGGAAGAAGTTATGGGTGAAATTGGTTAAATATTACCCATTTTGTATAGATGTTTTCGGGATTTCTGGTACCTAGGCGTGTGAGGTATCATATTCCACCAAATTTTGGACGCTGAATTCAATGATGTGTGTCCCAGAACGATTGGCACCCACCGGAAGAAGTTATGGGTCAAAATGGGTATGTATCCAAATAAAAATAAAAAATAAAAAAATGATGCATATAGGTCTATGCCTTGAAAAAGCAAGTGCCAGCGGGAAAATTTTTACACGTAACCCAAAAAGATCGGGAGGACTTTTACAGGTTTTTTTCCCAGGTGGGATGATTTTTGCAGTTTCCGAAAATGCGGTTTTCAACCAGCGAAACTAAAATTATACAATGGAATATGTTCACTCACAGCTCGATCAAGTGGTGAAATACTAATTCAGGGACTACCAAGATCACAGAAACCAATGGACAAATGTTTCATGGATCAGATCCCGGTTTGGTGTGCAGCTGAGAGAAGCTGTTCAATTAATTAAATTCATAAATATTGTTCAATTTTTACCCTATTAATCCTTTCAACGTCCGAAGATCCCGTTATGTTCGAACTCCGCTCTGCCACCTGGTCCATTTTTGCGAGAAGACCAGCCATCCGCGTTTCAACTGCCTCCAACTGAGTCGTGTCAAGGAGCGCCATCTTGCTTGCAACCAACCGGGCGGTTTCGGTCAAACTCTTCTCGTTCCCGCCTCCAAGTCTCCTCTGCACAAAATTAATTATTATACCACACTTTAAAATTCTTCAGATTGATGTACTTGGGACAGGGCTAGTGGTCAGTGGATTGACAAATGATTACGGCTGAACATGGTTCGGAAACTCCTCCTGCTGAGAGCACACTCCTCCGACAAATGTAGGATCATGGCGTTATGGGTAACTAAGTTAACCCATAGTATCAACGCTATGTAGCACACGGTTCACGTGTCAGACACAACGACGCTTACTAGGTTCATCTTCTCAGGCTCAGGCTTGGGGTTATCAGCAGTTTGAGCAAATAGAAAAGCTGTTAAAATATTTTGTCAAAAGAACAATGGGAATACCAATGAGCACGCCAGACTATTTTGTGTACCGAGAGCTGGGCCTAAACAAGATATTTGTACACACATTGGTACAAATGTGAAGACCTTCGGTACTTGAAAAAAGTTGCCAATGAGCCCAGAAAGACTACCAAATGTCGTTGTGAAGGAGGTGTGCAGGACTGGGGTGGGATGGGCCAGACTGGCGCAAGTATATGGATGAAAACGCGAATTTTTCAACGTTAGAGGAAATCGTGCAGTGCGGCGATACTCTTCTAGACAAAATGGAAAGTTATGAGAAGGAGCAAATTGCTGAGCGAGCGAGGAACTCAGCCCATCACTGTCTGTACGCAGCCCTTGACCATGACCAAACAAGTTACCTGGATTTAGGCGATCAGTTTGTGGTAAGCAACACCATGAGGGCTAGGAGCGAAATGCTCAACTTGAACACCATGCCGTGCAGGACAGATAGGCAATACAGTTGCTCCATGTGCAATATGATGGAGAACGTGGAACATTTCCTCGCGACGTGCCCTGTTTTAGCAAGTATCGATATTTCAGGAAGCCAAGGCTAAGCAGGATTGAGCTTATTACCTTTTTGAATGGGAAGTACTGGACAGCTTCAAGTCGATACATCACCGCGGCGGGCGGATACAGAAAGTACCTCATTGAGCAATTTAATTATTTCTAGGGACCCAAGTTACCATCACTAGTAAGCCCAAGTGGAAAGCGCTGTTGTTTAAATACTCGTCAACCATTTATGTGTAAACCTTTGTGTCTTAAGTGAGAATTGTGTTATAACTTATAGATATAAATCATGAAAGAACCTGTTTTTGCAATTACTAAATTTAAGATTAGTATTAGGAAACGGAAGATGTCTGCGTGAAAAATTTGAAACCCGTGGCAGACGGTGTAACCATTGCCACTAAGTGATGTTGTTGCGAAAATTATCATCAATGTGATGCTTGATTAAGTTGAAATAAACATCTTTATTCATTCATTCATTCATCTTCTCATATCATATCAGAATAACGCTAACAACCAGAATAACGGTTACCTCTGCACTATGACAATATTTGTTATTGTATGTAAAGGGTTAGGTCCGATAGGTAGTATGAATATATTAGGAATATATGAATATATTAGGTCATACCTAGCTTGTTTGGTACGGTATGTTAGCGCTTTCGACGTGAAGACATCATTGTCAAAATAACAGATTAGTTGGCTTAACGTCGAAAGCGCTCGCCCACTGTAAACAAGCTAGGTAAGACATCTCTAGTTACAACCTGGTCCCTCAGTCCGAAAGGGACTTGGCAGCCAGGCCCGGGGGCCGACGTTTCCGCCGAAAACAGGGCCTCAACAACAGGGTGGTCCGGGGTGGAATACATCAACTCTTGGGGATCTTCAGTCCCCAAACTGTCCATGTTAGGAGTGGGCGCTCTCCCAGCCATCCACGCCGACACGTAGGTGTACCGGCACATGCGGACGGCTGCCGGATTAAGAGTTACAGCATTTTTGACGCAAGTGGAACCACACCAGTTCGTCAACAGAGGCTGATACCCTCAGAGCCGGGGTGGCTGAGCCGGAGCCGCAGTAGGTGCATACCAATACAAGGGTCCAATGCCAAAAAGACATCTTCGCCAAACATGGCCACCACCGCATGTCCTTGCCTCTCCCAGTAAAGGGTTGTTCTTGGCTGTTTACAGCTTTCAAGGAGTCACTTCCGGGCCATACAGCCGTTTTACGGGACGATACTCCGCGGCTTGCTCGAGAGCTCACCTTGTAACTGATGACGTCTCAACATTAAGGAGAGGAGTCATAGTTATTCCCGCCGTTCCACGGCACCATCCACATCAAGCAACACCTCAACGATTGGAACGCAACAAGCGCTCCTTGACGGGAGAATGGCACAGACAGTATGAATGTATAAATAATGTAACTACTCACCAGCGAGTCGGGGGTGACAGAAACGAGAGAGTTAAGCTTGTTGACGCGGTCCTCGAGTTTGGAAATACGCGCAACCTGCGCCAGTTGCGCTTGGTGTGGTCGCGACAAAACTTGATACTTGACGCCGCACGACGAAACCTCATGGACGGTTTCATTACTTGCCGCCGATTTGGGAGGAGCATCGCCGCCTCCGAGTTTGTCCAACTCCGACAACATTTTCCTGAAATTCCGAACAAATAAATTCCACGGAAATGGTTTCTCCGCCATTAAAAATTGGCTTAACAGCTAAATATGATAAGAAGAAATTGAACATCCCGCTCCAACGATCTAGTTATTCCCCGCAATGAATCTGTTTTAGAGGAATATTATTTATGATCATTCAGAAGAATGAGTAGCGTCGTCTTCCCACCGATTTCGGGCGCCGAATCAACTCAGATGGGTACCGAACCGATCGGCGTACACAGGAAACAGATTTTCCAAGGGTCAAGACAGACATTTACCTTGATTCCTTGATACAAAATACAAGTGTGGGAATGGGGTATGTGCAGAGAATGCCTTGGGAACATCTTAATTTGATCAAACATGGATGCCCTCTATGGTGGTTGTAGGCCATGATGTTAAGTATCACAATCCGTAACCAGAGTGCGTTAATTTTTTTCAGGCAGGCGCAGTTTCATCTAGGATGTTGAGGTGGAGGAAACTTTTTAATTTGACTCCATCTAGACACCTGTTGGAGATTTGCAGCATCTGATGAGGTAAAAGTGCTGCAAATTCTTACACACGGGTTGGTTATTCCTCGGACCAGGCGCATGGAGACTCATTTCTTCAACATGGGTGAAACAGTGGGTGTGGCGGGTCGCGGACCCATTCCAATCGATTCAGGATCCAAAATTTAGTGGAAAATGATACCCCACACGCCTAGGTACCAGAAATCTTGAAAACACACATTCGAAATGGGTAGGTAGGTACCCAATTTGACCCATGACTTCTTTCAGTGGGTGCGTGGACGATTTTGATCTAGACACCTTGAAACGTCCAGAATTTTTGTTTTTTGGCGAATCGGAGGGATTGACCTTTTGCATTATTCCCCCCTGCCTATGATTGGTACTAAGCGGAATCTCTATTCGGCGTCCAAAATTTATTGGAAAATAGTACTCCACACGCCATGATCTTCGGAAAAATTGCCAAAATTCCTTACACAGGTAACCTGCTTAAGAGGGAGGTAAAAGGGGCGCCTAGAATGGAGCTGTAAGCCCCCAGGCTTGCTGCCTCCAGAAGGCCAGAAGGGAGGGAGCATGCGCCAGGATGCGGCATTTGGTGAGAGCTCCAGCACTCACTCATTGCCAAGGCGCCCAACCTGGCAGTTGTTGCCGAGGCAACATGTCGGAGTCATATATATTTTTGTAACCTGTTGTGCAAGTGCATCTCACTCAGTCCATCCTGGCTTTGTCCTGTGCTCGCTCTGAAGTGAATTCTGCTACCGTGCTGAAGTCGACTGAAGCTGTAATATTGTGTGCCCCATGAGATGATAAAGGACTCAAGTTAATTAAGCCTCGCTGTGTACCTTTGGGACAGCGTGCCCCATCCAGTTTTCCCTTCGACGTCAACGCCGTTTTCGTCAGCCGGTATCGTTGCGCTTGCTCATTAAATTGTATTTCATGTATATCATAATTTCATGTATCATGTATTAATTGTATTTTATGCTCCACATGTTGTCTAATGTACTTTGTCGAATTACTTTGTCTTGTATCAATTCTAGCCCAGGTTGAGGCATATTCTCCTTTGCAACGCGTCCTTGTTTTCAATCATAATTCATTATGTATCAATGTATTTTATGCTCATCCTTGGTATCCCTAGTTGCTCAGTCATAAGTCTTGGACTTACATTGTGTAACCTCTCGCTAGGTCCATTCAAAACCTCCGAAGAAACCCGAATTAAATTATAACAGATTTTAATTCGAGAGAGGCTTACAGAGCCTATGTGCAGAACCCCAGGTTTTGATTGATTGATGTTTTGAGAGCAAAATAGATATCACTCGGAAAATGATAGCATTGAAGGAATACTCGAGATCGATGGAGCTGAGCATAAGCCCGTCTAATACAAAAATAGTTTGTTTCAGTAAGGGTAAGCCGCAAGAGAGGGGTAAATCGGTTGAACTAGCTAGTGGCTTTACACAGTTTGTGGAGGAATATACCTTGGAGTACCCTTTTCAGTAAGGCAGCCAAGCATTTCCAGTCGAAGGGCCTAAAAGCCTGGGGTTGTGTTCGACAACTTTTGGCAGCAGCTGGAAATTGACTGACCGCTTGATCGACGCGTTGGTTTCATCTGTATTGCTGTATGGCAGCGAGATTTGGGCTCTCAAACAGCTGGATGCCACTCAGTCAAGAGTTTTCAAGTCTTCTGACTCTACCCATTAACACGCCCCGCTACATGATACGAGCCGAAATAGCGTGGGTGCATTGGTATTGCGTCGGGCTCTAATCTGGTGAGAAGTGGTACTGAGAATGGAACCAGAAAGGTACCTGTGGTTGTGCTACCAGCGATTGATCACCACCCAAGAGCGAGGAGCTAGTGGCGAAAACTTGAACTGGGTGGACTTCTTTTGAGGATGACTTGTGGGAAGCCCAAGATCCCGACGAAGTTAAACGGCTGGGTAGTGCGGTCCTAAACAGCTAGATGGTGGTCTACAGGGATTTTGAAAGATTGTTGTGTTCGAGTTACAATCCAAACTACCTTGCCCTGGTGGGAAACTATTTATGTCGAAATGGACGTAAAAAGAATGGTATGCCAACTCAGGCTTGGAAACTCCGAGAAGCATCGAATTTTCTTCCGGGGGGGGAGGTCTGGATTGTCGATCACAGTGGGCAGTGCTTTCTGTGTGGCAGGGGAGAGAGAGAATCCATACACCACATTTTCTGTAACTGCCCACAGCTAAACAATAATAGGGTTCGGTATTTTGGCTCAACTAGGCTAAGCCCAGAGTATGTACAACATTACTTCTTCGCTGTACCGAACAAAGACTTGCTGTGTCGGCTCTTCAATTATACGATGGCGAACTTTAAAAGGAGAAATTTTTGGAAGAATTGTTAATTGATGTAGGACTGAGATGAGGGACCTGGTGAAAGAAGATTGAGATGTTTTTGTTCTAATAAGTATTATTATTCATTTTTTATTTTTTCCCGGCGGTTTTGGATATGCCCCTATTTTGATATGTATGTTTAGTTTTAGGGAAGCGAACCCTTTGTGGTATAGGTGTGTAACCTAATAACTGCAAATAAAATGGTTTTGATTGATTGTTTGATGTTTTTATTTATTGAGCAGGGGAAAGTAAGGGCGATGTGCTTCCACTTCGCCTGAAAATATGAGTTATACAATGATGTCCTCTAATAATCATTTGATGACACTTAATGTTAATCTAATAATCCTCTGAAAAAATTCCATTCGTTCAGTCTTTTCTTCGTTTAGTATTTGAAAGGTATAACGTGATTTTTACTTTTTTTTACGCATGCATGGGCGTTTTATTCCCATACGGAACATAAACCGAATGTAATTTAGGTGTTTGTATTAATGATTGCAGATGCACAGATATTCAATCTACAATGAAATTAATGAAATCGCTTGTCAGAACCAATCGCTAAGGTAGAAATAACTTTTTTCTACTTTTCGGTAACGATTCTTGTGAATATATGGTGGAAGAAGTTCAACACCTATGGCTCAGAAGGTGTTGCTAGACTGCTCCACCAATGGATAGTTACTATTTCTTTTTTATAACCCCGCCACAAAGTAAAAAATAACTACCCTGTGCATGGAGAAAATATAGTGGCGATCCAAGGAAAAAATTTGCTAATTCTTACACTGGTCTCTTGGTTATTTTTCGAACCAGGCGCATGGAGATTCATTTCTTCAACATGGGTGAAACAGTGGGTGTGGCGGGTCCCGGACCCATTCCAATCGATTCAGGGTCCAAAATTTAGTGGAAAATGATACCCCACACGCCTAGGTACCACAGATCTCGAAAACCGACATTCGAAATGGTTAAATGGGCACCCATTTTGACCCATAGCCTCATCCACAGGGCTCCAATCGCTCCGAGACCCGTCTCATTGGGAGGTTGACCTTTTGCATGAAAACATAGGTTGATTATTCAAGGAATAACCAACCAAAACAACCTCTCAGCTCAAGATTCGGAACCGTACTAATCGGATAATACCTTAGCATCGTACTATACATGGTACCCCCGTCCGAGTTCGGTCTGTAATATTTTACTAATGTGGGTTATTAAACACAAAAATAATTTCACAGCTGTGGAGTCAGCGACGCGATCCTAAACCTCATCAACCAACAGGAAACGGCCCAATGTCGAAAATGAGGAGTTTCAATAGGATTACTCGAACACACAATTATGGAGTGCCAAGATTACGAAGGTCCAAGAAGTGTTGCTCAGTTCTATAGCGAGAAAAACAAACATTAATGAAGAGTATCGTGCCATTCTAGCTTATATTTATGTCTACAAAGAACTATTTAATTTTATAAATGAATGTAAATTGAATGTTTAATGAAGTATAATTTATATTATAAGTATATAATATTGGGACTACAGATTGATTGCCGCCGGGAAGCCTGGAGCAACCCCAGCATTTGCGGGTATACAGGGTTCGCCAACGAAGTAGGATGGATTTGAAAAAATCATAACTCGGTTATTTCTCAAGATAGAATATATATATTTTTTTTAACTGTTCACAAGAAGTGGAATTTTCTGGTAATGTTAAATTTTTGAAGACGACGTTGAGCATGTGATGCCAATCAGCTTGAATGCATTTATCGAGTCTTTCAGTGAAGCTCCTCAAAACGCTGTCCAGCATTTCTCGTGGGATGCGGCTGATTTCCGTGGTGATAGCCTCCTTCAAATCGTTCAGGGTCCTCGGCTTATCTTTGTAGACTCTTTCCTTTAGGTATCCCCACAAAAAAAAATCACAGGGGGATAGGTCAGGGGACCGGGGGGGGGGGGGGGGGGGGGGGGCAGGAAACGTCACCGCGCCGAGAAATGAGTCGACCGTTAAATTTTTGGCGAAGGAAGGTTATAATCCGCCGGCAATAATTGCTGACAAATCACCAACTTATACGGATGAAAGTGTAGATCAACTTTCAATATTCGATGAACAGTTGATTGTGAGAGGTTCAAATTTGCTGCACCAGTGTGGGCTCTGGAGGGCAGCGACTCTCACGCACTCAACGTTCTCTGGAGTTTGCGCTGTTCGATCTCCTCCCCTCCTTTTTTTTTGTAACACTGCCCGTTTCCCTGAAGTTTTCAACCCACCTTAGGATTACATTACGAGTTGGGATAGCTCCGCGGGGAGAAATCGCGTACTCTCGACGGAAATCTCTCTGTGTTTGAATTATCGACTCACCGGTCACTAAAAACCGACTTACCGCGAAAACACGTTGTGGCATCGTCCAAACCATCTTTGCAACTAACCTAAAAAAACTTCCCTTCATTGTGAACACGATGGTCCCAACCCCATCCCTCACAGAGTTCCCCACGCTGAGTACTACCCATTTCAAAAACGTCCTACTTCGTTGGCGGACCCTGTATAACTCTTTGTTTGTGATTTTGCCCCTCGTCGGGGTGACCTAGAAGTGCTGGTTATTGCTGGTTCCCCTCTCAGCTCAAGATTAAAAACCACATGCCAATTTCAAGGAATTAACCAACTCATGCAGTTATCATAAAACTCCATATTACTTGATTTGAACGCCTTGAGGATCGGCCAAGTTGCTTGCAACGTCTGTCGCAAGTGGTCCATCCAGTCTGAGTTCTTCCAATTGACGGTTCATGGACTCCAAGTGAACGACAATGGTACAGTTGGGGATCTCCTGTGATTCATCCTCCTGCAACCACGGGAGAATTTTTAGAAAGGAAATCCGTAACATTTTGTTTTTATTCGTTCATTTCTAATCAACTAACTATTGAATGAATGACAATTAGAGATGTGTAGTTCGCGAACGAACTAGTTCAAATGAACTGCTCTAGAGTGTGAAGTATTCACATCAGTCGGTCGTTCAGGTGAACTACAGTTCTGTTCAGCTTGGCTTGGCAGTCTGAACTATTCTGAACTAGCTGGCGTTCGTCACCAGTAAAATAGCCACTACTCACATAGTTCATGTCATAGTTCACCTTCCTTATAGTTCAATAGTTCCATTGGACCTAATTGATTTGTATGTCTGAACTAGCTGGCGTTCGTCACCAATAAAATAGTCACTAGACCTTCAAAATCAAAATAGTTCGTCCATTTGGTTGAGAAGCTGTGAAAATAGTTCGCCATGCTGTGATTCATGGCATTGTCAATATTCATTGCAGTTGCCTGCTATAAGATAATATTATTAGAGAGAGATAATATCTGTACATTTATAGATATACAACAAGAACAAGACAGACCATCAGATACATCTTCAGGTCCCTAAATCCTTTTTAAATCCTATTAATATTACATAACAACAAGTTTGGTAAGAGGGAGTTTGCCATAGGAAAACTATTTGATGGCCTTTACGAATCAACTTAACTGGTAAAGATCATTGTGTCATGATAATGACATTAGCTGATTAAGGCTTCCGTAATGTGTTATAAAAGCAGAATAAACATACATGAAATGCAAAGTAGGTACTGTACTGTTAATGGATATGGAATAAGGTTAGGTTTAAATTATCATTTCAGCATGATATTCTCGTAAGTTATTTGGAGATCTGCAAAGAGTAGAAACCAATACCAATCTGAAAAAACAAACAATTCCAAGATATTGTTTCACGCATTAATTTAAAAATGTGAACTAGATAGTTCAATTGAACTACTTCCTTAAACTAGTTCACATTAGTGTACGAACTAAGAAGAGATAGTTCCGTTCAATGAACTACATTGTCCATCTCTAGTATCCACCCATTTTGAATATGTGTTTTCGATATTTCTGGCACCTAGGCGTGTGGGGTATCATTTTCCACTAAATTTTAGACCCTGAATCGATTGGAATGGGTCCGGGACCCGCCACACCCACTGTTTCCCCCATTTTCCCCATGTTGAAGAAATGAATCTCCATGCGCCTGGTCTGAGTTTCTTTTTTCAATATTGTCAATGACAATACTGAAAAAAATACTATTTTAAAAATACCCATTTGAGCCAAATCTTTGCTTGGTGTGCGGCAACAAGCTGGGATCGGAGCAAATTCACTCAACGTCAGCGCTTTTATGCAAAATTAACACTTCATTGAGGATGGGGTTTTGACATCACATACTCGTAGATCCCCCAAAAGCTCAAATATCCATTTAAAAACCATCGGTCTCATTTTTTTCAATCAGGTTTAACCACGATCTGAGGCGAGATTGAGCTGTCGCTGATTTAATAGTAGCCAGGGCCAGGGCAAAAAATTTGAACCTCAGACCAAGCGCATGGAG
Organism: Cyrtorhinus lividipennis; assembly: GCA_019603395.1. Classification (NCBI taxonomy): domain Eukaryota; kingdom Metazoa; phylum Arthropoda; class Insecta; order Hemiptera; family Miridae; genus Cyrtorhinus; species Cyrtorhinus lividipennis. Next base: position 10,543,228 of record CM034002.1, on the reverse strand, counting down.
ATTCATTTCTTCAACATAGGGAAAATGAGGGAAACAGTGGGTGTGGCGGGTCCCGGACCCATTCCAATCGATTCAGGGTCCAAAATTTAGTGAAATATGATACCCCACACGCCTAGGTACCAGAAATCCCTAAAACACATATTCAAAATGGGTAATAAATACCCAATTTGACTCATAACTTCTTCCAGTGGGTGTCAATCGTTCTGGGACCAACTTCATTGGATTCAGCGTCCAAAATTTAGTGGAAAATGATACCCCACACGCCTAGGTAGCAGAAATCCCGAAAATCCATTTTTCAAAAAACACATTTTGACACCCCCCCTCCCCCCCCCAATTCGGTCCGATCGGGCTGAAAAGTTCCGAGGACCCGTCTCGGCCGGGAACAGACCCCTGACCCAAATTTCAGATTTTTAGAAAATTTTCTACTTCGTTCGGCGTACTGCGGACGGACATTGACCTTTTTTGATCTACACCATGAAACGTCCTGAAAAATGTTTGAGCCGAATCGGAGAGGTTGACCTTTTGCATGAAAACATGAGTTAATTATTCAAGGAATAACCAACCAAAAATACAGTTAGTGCGTTATTTTAGAATTCGGAACAACAGATAAAATTGCAATACTTCATAATTTTAGATTTAAATCTCCTTGACATCAAAAGCTAAGCAGGGAAAATATGTAATCTCTCTCTCCATGTGATTTATAAGGATGCCCGTAGTGTGAGAATTTTTAAAAAGCAGATTAAGGAGCAGTTATATTTGAGTTAGTTGTTAGATTTATTTTAATGTATGTATTAGACAATGTAAGCAGTATTTATTTTATTTTATTCTATTTTTGTTGGAGAGGTGTTTATTTTTCTTTCTTTTAAACATGAATAGCTTGTAACTGTATTTGATGTCATAGCCTGACGTGAAAATGTGATGTACACTTCTGTATATTTGTAAGAGTGGGCCGCTCAGGCCTAAAAATGTACAGATAAATAAAAATTTCAGTCAGTCAGTCCCCAAATGGAAACGAATTTTCACCTTTTCAAAAGAGCATTTCTCGATCAACGTACCTTGATTTTAGAAATTTCTTCCATAAGCTCCTTCATTTCGCATTTGATACGTTGATACTTTTGGAATGGCGTCTCTCTTTCGCCTTGGCCAACCAGCTCCCACTCACCAGATCTGCTCAAGAAGGATTACACAGAATCAAATCGGAAACCCACACTATTCGATGAATTTTGAAAATTCTCAACTGAGTCAGAACGCACACTTACTGAGCACAATAGCCAGTGCGAAGTTTGCGGCTCAACCTGTCTGAAAAGTCGACACGGTCTGAGACGAGGACTTTCCCTTTAAAACGGTTGAAGGCAGTTGAGGCACTGATGTGGAGGTGTTCGATTGACTCGGAGTCCTGGAAATACAATTTTTGATTAGAACCAGAATGTTTCATGGATGATCATGGATTCGTTGTATTTCAAATGAGTTAACTAACCTCCTCCGGGTCTTCCCGGGCTTGATCGGCTTCTGGTAAGTCGGCAGACTCGTAGACATCTGGTTGGTCGTACGCCTATAGAAACCATGTAGAATATATAAGATATCATGAATAAATGTCCCTGGGCACACAGCGTACTTTTAATTGATACATAAGCGAACAAAGAAACAACTTCGGAATTAATAAGACGAATAAAAATTCCTAAACAGTGCTTGGTTCGGAATTGGGCCAGCTCATTGCAGCATGAGCTAAATGTTCAATATCAATCAATAGGTATTTATTGTAAAAACCGTCAGGTGTTACAAAGGTTGGCTCAAAAGTGTGTGCGTAGACACAATATCATAACATTACTTCCGTTATCAATATAAAATAAAACATATCTCTTCATTCAAAATAGGTGAAAAAACAATTAATAAAATTCAAAAAAGTAGTCTGGTTCTTATGCACGTGGCCGCGTAATTAAAAACGCTGCAAATTCTTACACAGGGGTTGGTTATTCGTCAGACCAGGCGCAAGTAGACTCATTTCTTCAACATGGGGGAAATGGGGATAACGGTGGGTGCGGCGGGTCCCAGACCCATTCCAATCGATTCAGTGTCCATGATTTAGTGGAAAATGATACCCCACACGCCTAGGTTCCAAAAATCTCAAAAACACATAATCAAAATGGGTAATATATACCCAATTTGACCCATAACTTCTTCCAGTGGGTGCTGATCGTTCTGGGACCCATTTCATTGGATTCAGCGTCCAAAATTTAGTGGAAAATGATACCCTACTCACCTAGATCGCCCAAAATCTCGAAAATCCATTTTTCAAAAAACACATTTTGGCCCCTACCCCGCCCAAATTTGGTCCGATCGGGCTGAAAAGCTTGGAGGACCGTCTTAGGCCGGGAACAGACCCCTGACCCAAATTTCAGATTTTTAGAAAATTTTCTACTACCAAAAACGGCGTGGACGGCGGACGGCGGACGGACATTGACCTTTTGGTTGGTTATTCCTTGAATAATCAACCTATGTTTTCATGCAAATGGTCAACCTCTCCGATTCGGCTCACAATTTTTTTCTGGACGTTTCATGATGTCTAGATCGAAAAAGGTCAATGTCCGTCCGCCGTCCACGCCGTTTTTGGTAGTAGAAAATTTTCTAAAAATCTGAAATTTGGGTCAGGGGTCTGTTCCCGGCCTAAGACGGTCCTCCAAGCTTTTCAGCCCGATCGGACCAAATTTGGGCGGGGTAGGGGCCAAAATGTGATTTTTGAAAAATGGATTTTCGAGATTTTGGGCGATCTAGGCGAGTGGGGTATCATTTTCCGCTAAATTTTGGACGCTGAATCAAATGAAATGGGTCCCTGAACGATCGGCACCCACTGGAAGAAGTTATGGGTCAAATTGGGTATATATTACCCATTTTGAATATGTGTTTTTGAGATTTTTGGAACCTAGGCGTGTGGGGTATCATTTTCCACTAAATTTTGGACGCTGAATCAAATGAAATGGGTCCCTGAACGATCGGCACCCACTGGAAGAAGTTATGGGTCAAATTGTGTATATATTACTCATTTTAAATATGTGTTTTCGAGATTTCTGGAACCTGGGCGTGTGGGGTATCATTTTCCACTAAATTTTGGATCCTGAATCAATTGGAATGGGTCTGGGACCCGCCGCACCCATTTTTTTCCCCATTTCCCCCATGTTGAAGAAATGAGTCTCCATGCGCCTGGTCCGAGGAATAACCAACCCCTGTGTAAGAATTTGCAGCGTTTTTGATCTAGACATCATGAAACGTCCAGAAAAAAGTTTGAGCCGAATCGGAGAGGTTGACCATTTGCATGAAAACATAGGTTGATTATTCAAGGAATAACCAACCAAAACTGCTTCTCTTCTACAAAGGTAACTAAATTACCGAGAAGACCATAAAAACGCCCGATTGAGAGCACATCCTCGTTATAAAGTCTTTGTCTTCCTTCCCGCACGATGGGACATACATGGGGGGGGGGGGGGGCGATATACTACAATACTAATCCAAAAATAAAAAAACTAAAGAAAAAGTACTCTTTGCACTCTTCGTCGTAGAAGAACTCTCGCTCGTTGGAGACGAGCAATGTGTCCGGGTACTTTTCCAGCGTGTTCCTCCATGTCTCGAACCTCCGACCGGAGACATTTATCAGGAGCTTCTCGTCGTCGGCCTTCCTCCGATCCTTGGGTATGGGAGCCGGAGGAAGAGGATGGGTCGCTATGGGCACCCAACCAATGGCCGCCGCCCGGGCAAAGGGTAGCCAAGCGGCGACCGAGGCCATACTATGAGGTGGAATCTTCCAGAGTCTGGTCTATTCACGATGTGACGGGACTAGGCATAATGCGCACCTAAGGAGGAGAGTCGCCTCAGCCTCGTCTCTCGGATAGGAACATTAGATCACCGCCACGCACCCGCGGACCAACACAGCTCTTCAACTCCCAGTTGCACTCCACCTCCACTTCCCCGAGAGAACCGTTGCCATGGACACACTACGTCACTACTCCCGCTAAGAAAGAAAGAAAGAAGAAGAAATGTTTATTTGTCGTTTTGAGGCAACGATGGCCTATACAACAAGGAAGGTTCGCGAGGGTACAGACTATATCATGGTATAAATCTAAATAAAAAATAAAAATATACATAGTACTTCTCTTGTGGCTGACATAGGGGGGGGGGGGGGGGTATAATAAGTTTTATGCACAATAAACTGGTTGAGAGTTGTTGAGAGTTGGTGGGTGCCTTCATTAGGACACATCATCCATCAATCCTTTCACAAAGGCTCTAAATTTCAAAAATGACATTGTAAAATTATGTAGCATGAACACACTTTCCCTAGTCACCGCAGCAAATAGAACTTTGTTAACAAACTCAGAACTGACTCGAGGCATGCCAAAATATTTTTCCCTCATTTCCCTTAGTTGAGGGCAACTACAAAAAATGTGCTCGATGGTTTCTGGCGACTTGGTGTTACACAGAAAGCATTCGTTTGAATGGTCGATGGTGTACAAGGAACCCTTATAAAAAATACGAAGCATATTCCCATTCCTCAAACGCAACTGGGCCACTACTCGTTTAACGTTTATAGGGATTTCCCATCTTAAATATCCTTCAAGCGAGGAGTAATTGTGACTGTACTCCTGGTAAGCCTTGCTGTAAGTGGAACATACCATTCGCTCGTAGTCTTCGTAAGCAGTTTTCGTCGTGAGACAATTTAACACCTGCTGCTTATTTTTTTTCACTTCGTCTGCATTTTGCACCTTCCACAGATCATGGTAACCCAATTCCACAAGTATAGTCTTGAGTTGGGAAGCCCAGTTGTATTTTTCCACATCAAGACCTCTGTTGATTGTTGACAGTAGCTGGTTATAACAAATGCGAGGGTATCTACTTTCCGGCATTCTTAGGATTGCCTCCCACCAACCCAAGGCTCTATCCACTACAAAAACTCCTAATTTTGCCCTACCTGTCTCGGCTCGCAGCATGTAACGAGGGGTTCCGAAAGGCAAGGTTTAAATGCTTTTCAAAATTGTTGACTGTATTGCCTCTAGTTCCTCAAGGTAACGTAGGCCCCAGATCTCTGAGCTGTAGAGCAGTACCGAACAGACCATCGAATCAATAAGCCGACAAGTGGCTTCCCAACTTACACATTTACCCTTTACCAAAATTTCCCGTACACTACCCCAAGCTCGTAAACTTTTGGCTTTAAATTGCTCCTTAGCTTTATAGTACAATCCTGACGAAGAGAAATTTACTCCAAGGTAGATGTACTCCTTAACGAATTCTATTTTCCCACATGGTAAAATTATGAAATCATCTTGCCTTTTTCGTTTACCTCTTTGGAAACACACTATTTTTGTCTTGTCCTGATTTATAAAGAGACCCATTGACCTTGAATATTCGTCTAAGGCCTGCATCTTGTTTTCAATGTCCCTCTTACTATCACCAAAGATGACAATATCATCCGCAAACATGAGAAGCAATATATCAGTTCGCCCATCCACGTTTAAGCCCCCTAAATTCCTTTGCCTTATATACTCTTCCAAGCCACTTATGTATAGAGAAAATACGACCGGACTAACGGAATCGCCTTGCAAAACCTCCTCTAGAACTTGATGAAATTCAGTAAATTCATTTTTTACTTTTATAGCAACCTTTGCTTTGCTGTACAGGTCTCTCAGGGCCCTAAGAATTCGCCCCCTAATCCCTAACTCTGCTAATTTACCCCATAGTAATTCATGGGGGAGGGAACCAAACGCATTTCTGTAGTCAACAAAACCGCAATACACTTTACCTTTTTTCCTCTGCAATTTGAGTGCAATTAAAGTATTCATAACAAAAATATTGTCCCTACAACCTCGGCCTCTACGGAAACCCGCCTGGCATTCTGGGATAGCTTTTGCGATTTCAGCCCAATCTATTAGCCTATTTCCTATGCACTGCGTAAAGCATTTTACCACAGTATTAATTAGAGCGATTGGTCTCTGCTTATTAATATCATTCCAATTTGTAGATTTAGGTACCATGCGGATTATTACTTTACCCCACTCCTCTGGGATGTTCCCAAACTCCAATATAGAATTGAAAATATTTGTTATCATTTCGATACCAATGTTCGGTAGATTTTTCAAGACCTCATTTGGTATATTGTCCAATCCCGCAGCTTTCTTATTTTTCAAATTTAACAAGACTGATTTGATCTCGTTTACTGTGAATGGCTCATTTAGAGCCGGAAATAGCTCCTCATCATTTATACTCATACTATAAGAAGTCGGCGAAGGCGTTCCTTTTTCCACCAGGTAGGACTCCCATTGTTCCAACGTAATATTTGCAGTTTTATATTCTCTGTTTCTTAATACCCTAACTGTTTTCCAGAATTCTTGTGAATTTGTCACATTACACAAACCCTCCCTCAGTTTATCATAGTAGATATTTTTTTCATACTTCAGCAGTGCCTGATATGATTTTTTAGCATCCAAGAAATCAAAAATAGCCCCTGTTCCCTTTTTCCATGATTTATAAGCAGATTTAACGGTCTTCAGAGAAGTTTTACATTCATGATTGAACCATGGTTTATGTTTATGGAACGGCTGATTACCAACCTTTACCGTTTTACACATTCCTAAGCCGCTCATAACTGTCAGTATTCCCTCTTTTAATGAGTCGAAATCCTTACCACTGTCTTCATGAAGTACGAGGTTACTCAGAGTCTCGTCCGTTCTTAACTTGAATTCCACTACCTTCTGTGGGTTCCATTTTACTATTTCTATACTACTTTTACCTTCACTCTTAGTACTTGGATTCGCATTTCCGACTCCCGCTAGTACACATCCAACCGCACCACCCCCACCGGCTCACCGCCCCCACATAATCCTCCGCCTTCGCCCTTCTCCGCCACTGCACTCAGTTCAATTCAACACCCGCCGCCACCCCACACCGCCACCAGTCCTCACCTGCCTCCATCATCCCGGCACGCTGCACTCCCCCGTAATGATCACGGTCCACAGCCACACTTGACTGAATTGACAGGTTATTTACGATGAAACCTCACCCACGATTTATTTATAAAAATAATAATAAATAAATTTAAAAGAAAAATCGTCCTCAAAAATTTATGGCGAAATATATGAGCTCATAAATAACAGGCATTGCCCATAACAAGCAGTATAATATTCTATTATGTGCACAAAAAAGCCTCGAAGTTATTTATTATCTAAAAAAATTCCACTCTCTCTTCCATGTGGTAGAAACGGGCCACTAGGCCTTAACCTCTCCCTATTGAAGATTGAATAAATACAATCAATCAATCTCTCCCTACAAAAAGTCAATACTACGCGTTGTTCCTGACGGAAAATACTCATAAAATATTTTTAAACTCATTTATTTTGAGCTAGAGACCATTTTACCTGTGTGAGATGGTCCAAAACATTTTTTGGAATTTTTCTCATCTACGTACTGGCATATTCATTACACTTATTTTCATAACAGACGGATAACCACCCTTTTTCAACATCTAACCAATTAAGAAAAACCCTGCAAATTCCTTCACACGGGTTGGTCATTCCTCGGACCAGGCGCATGGAGGCTAATTTCTTCAACGTGGCGAAAATAGGGGAAACAGAGGGTGTGCTTAGGTACCAGAAATCTCGAAAACACACTTTCAACATGTGTGTACTTCGATTATCCGCATCGAAACATCATGGACACCCATGTTGCATCAGAACGCGACGCTTGAGTTAGGTAAAGGCTTCCTCGGCAATTTGATTTTCTAAAGTGGGTTTTCTTCAAAAAGGCTATCTTTCAGGATTACCTCAAGGTTCCTTTTAAAGAACTGGTCCTGTTAGTATAGTTCCATCGAAGGTCTCCATTCTCATATACCGTCTGAGTGGTGCGAATCTTGCCATTCATTTCTTCATCTTGTTGACATTGGGCAGATAGTAGTTGGTATAATGTTGATCTGGCTAATAATCTTGCGGCCTCGTTCCCTTCAGTCAACGTCGATATCCACTCTCCGGAGTTTACTCCTTTACACCACAATGACCCCGTTCTACCAACCTGTTTTCCCACTACAGCTAACAGTACACTTGTTATGTTCCTGATTTCCGAGCACCTAGATCCTCAGATACTGTTTTTGATGCCACTCAGTTCGATATCGCCAACGACCCTTTATCCAAAAGGCCAATCAGATTAAATGTTACCAAACTACGATAAGGAATGAACCTAGAGACGATTGATATCAGTGAACGAAATACTCACGATCCCCGGAAGATGTGCATATTTTGGGTAGGATTTGGAGTCAGTCATATTGCACCCAGGCGAGACTTGATAATAATTTGTAGAATAAAATAAGCTCGATATAACAACACAAAATCAATATCCTCTACTTCTACGCGACTGAGGAGTAGGAGCACAGGGAACTAAGGATTAGGGATGGGTATCGAATACTCGATGTTTGAAAAACATCGATAATTCCTAAAAACATCGAATGTTTTGACATCGATGTTTTGCCTCCGATATTTTTTCCCAGACATCGATGTTTTTTCCTTTCTCCCAAAATACCTACATTACCCTCATAATTTACGTTTCAATTTGTTGTTAACCAAATTGAATTCAACCGTTTCAATTTGTAACCTGCATCTTTACCATAATTATCACTTTATAATCACTTTAATATTAAGTCACTTATAGTCAGCCATGGTTGACTTTAGATAAGACATGCATAATGATGAAGACACCACCACCACCTAAAGCCCTCACTTCTCACATTATAACAGTTTTTGAATATTTTTGTACTGTATCGGTTTTGCTTTTGAGTTTTGATAGTTTTTCATGTTTTTTTATTTTTAGATGTAGGTAGTGTAAACTCGTAATAATTTTTGTTAAAAACTTTGATGTTTTTGAACATTCGATGTTTTTAAACATCGATGTTTAAAGGTGAAAAAACATCGAATAGTAAACATCGACGTTTTTCAATCCAATACCCATCCCTACTATGGATGGGACATCAATGTCCAATGTAATGTTCGCAAAAAATCGATGTTTTCCGCTCGATATTCGATGGTGAGAAGGGTCGATAACATCATTACGCCCCATCGATGTGATCGAAACTATCGATGTTGCCTCCCCAAACATCGATGTTACCTCACCTACCTAGAGAATAGATGATGCGCGCCAGATTTATTATGAATAAATAATTTTAATGAAGACAAAAAAGGCCTGCTGATTTTACTATTTACTTTTACTATTTCCTACTTTTTCATTATCAATAACTATTATTCACGCTGGAATTATGCTCCTTTTAGGTTGGAATTACGCGTTAAAAAAGGTGGGTAGATTGGATAGTGAAACATTTCATTTTCCTAAAAACCATCGATGTATCGAAACATCGATGTTTCTTCCCCGATGTTTTTTGAACATCGATGTCTGTGGAAAAAATCATCGAAGGGCAAATATCGATGTCTTTATCACCGATATTCATCCCTAGGTATAACAAACAAACACCAACTGCAATCTGAAACATCAATCTTGACTCAAAACATTGACGATGTCCAATAATATCGACTAGCTTATGTATCGATGTTAGAAGCGTTACATCGGAGCCAAAACATCGATGTGCAGGCCATGTGGGTATTGTGTATACTGCCTTCCGTGTTGATGTAGTGTGAGGTTTTTTTATGGTTTCTTGCGCCCCTTTTGGTCAACGAGTTATTCCTTATTCGTACGTTCGTAGTTCTACAATTCTGAGGTCTGTGGGTGTCCGTGGCTATGTGTTCGCGAAACGAAGACGATGGCGATATGCCGCCCAGCGAATCAATAAATTTGTGAGACATATAGTAAAATTTGACGTCGTATTGCAGTTGACGAATGTCTTGAATCCTTGTACCTCTGAAGCTGATTTAAGGTCTTTTTTCAGAACTGGATCTTTTTGTCGGAAATGCAACGATTCGCCCGCCAAAGTGATTCTCCAAAGGAAATTTCCCTACTGCAGGTGAGGAACTAATTCTGGTCTGAGTAGCTCGTTTTTATGGACGTTAGGTACAGCGACTCTCGATTAAACACATTCAAGTGTCAAGATACGGTTTCGTAATAGTTTCTCCCAACATCATGCTACCTCTACAACGCAAATCCCACTGCCTGTAAATTAGTTTGTTTGAGAAGAGCGACGTAGCTATCTTTCGTAGGGACCTATGTACTCGGGTGGCTGTTTTTAGGTGATAGGCCAACCCAGTACAACGGCAGATCGGCCATAATACTTGTGTGGGATTTATCAACTCTTTCCGAGGTAGCAAAAATCCTATCATTCTTTCCATTCGTCACGAGTAAATTGAATAATAATTACAAAGGGTCTGAATAATTGAATAGCTCGGCCGAATAGGGGTCTATGTCACTTTTTTGGATTTTTCGTTTTTGGTATCAAACAAATCGTGGAAACCTCATCTATCCATCTCCAGTGACGACTGTAACCCCATAGCATACGTTCCCACGCTATCGGGCGCCAAAATGAAAGAAACACCAAAATTTGCATTCAAGTAAAGGGGTCTATGTTCCGTTGCTATGCACAATCTTGACTACGCGTCAATCTTTTTATCGTCCCACCCGTCCCCACGGCCGCGGCCATTCGTTTTCGTTTTATCGCTCGGCAAAGATACCTATTATTAATTTTCTCCCTTTCGATCTTCAGGGTTTGTTCGTTTGAAAAAATCGTTCTGCAACCTTTCTTTCATTAAAAAAAATTAATATTAAAAACTAATGGAAGAAGGGTCTATGTTGCTAATTTTGGATGAGTTTGCCGATCAGATGGTTTCGCCGAGGCATCCGATTTTAATTCCGCTCTCCTGGAAAGTTTGCAAAAGTGACATAGACCCCTATTCGGCCGAGCTATTCAATTATATATTCGGTCATATTAATGTCGGAAACATAAATACCGAATCATATTAATCATATCTCTTTAATTCACATCACAATCCGAATGTGGAAACAGATGTCCTAACTAACTCGTGAGCGAGAAAGTAAGTGGGTCAACGATAACATATTATTATCATACAATTACATTATGTACCTAAAGGAGCTAAAAATGAATGTACAGATCTCGATCTACCAGAAGAATTACAGTATTGAATGGTACCAGCAATGAAGAAGCCTGTCATGATAAGGAGGCCATAAGTTTGGATGGGGCAAATATGCACTTGCACTGTTGGGGGCCCCTGTCATGGCGCCCTAATATCGATATGCCATGTCAAGCGAGATAATCGATAGTTTTTAGATTAGTCAAATTGATCACCAACGATCCGACTAGGTATGTCCCTTTTGATTGCAGACCATGTAGCTTCAATGGAATTTGTATGCACATCATTTTCAGGGTTTTCAAAGTGATTACTCCTCCAACACTCTGTCCTGGTCCCAGGCAGTATGCAGGATGGAAACAGTAGGTGTGGCGGGTCCCGGACCCATTCCAATCGATTGAGGGTCCACAATTTAGTGAAAAATGATACCCCACACGCCTAGGTTACAGAAATATCGAAAACACACATTCGAAATGGGTAGATAGGCACCCATTTTGACCCATAACCTCATCCAGAGGGCACCAATCGTTCCGGGACCCGTCTCATTGGAATCAGCGTCCAAAATTTAGTGGAAAATGGTAACCCACACGCCTAGGTACCAGAAATCTCGAAAACACATATTCAAAATGGGTAATAGATACCCATTTTGACCCATCACCTCTTCCAATGGGTGCCAATCGTTCTGGGACCCATTACATTGGATTCAGCTTCCAGAATTTAGTAGAAAATGATACCCCACACATCTAGATTGCAAAAAATCACAAAAATCCATTTTTCGAATTTCACATTTCACATTCATATTTTTCACATTGCTCTCATTCAAGGGAGCTAGCATAAAAAGGGACTGAGGAACGCCGCAGAGTTCAGTTCAGTTTGGAGTCCAACTATAGCCACATTGCCTTATAAATTGTGCCCTGTTATAAATTAGTGCGACAATTGCAAATGCATTGTGTAAGTGTGTGAATGAGAACAGTGTATTTGAGTGAACAATTGTAATAAATTATTTCCGAAGATCATAAATCGTTACAGTATGTTTGCATTACCTCAGCGATCCAGGCTATCAAAAAGGAATCGGTCAAGAACTTGGTGATAGCCAAGCTACGGTATCTCGGACTGTGGATACAGTAGTTGGAAGCATAATTTCGCAGGCACAAGAACGGATCAAGTTTCCAGTTACTGGCTGTGAAATACTGGAGGCGAAACAGAGATGACAAAGCAAGTACAATACAGTACATGAGTACATATCTGTGTATTGGTACACATCTCTTATAGCCCATAGTGCTAGGAGGAAAAACATAGGTTGATTATTCAAGGAATAACCAACCAAAAGTGATCAGCCACATTTCAGCAATTTACAGAAGAACCATTTGAACTTATGGCGCTCCTAATCTTGACAGGCTTCTTCATTGCTGGTTCCATTCAATATTGTAATTCTTCTGGTAGATCGAGATCTGTACATTCATTTTTCGCTCCTTTAGGTACATAATGTAATTGTATGATAATAATATGTAAGCATTGACCCACTCGCTCACGAGTCAGTTAGGACATCTGTTTTCACATTCGGATTTTGATCTGAATTGAAGAGATATGATTTGAGTACATTCAAAACGGCCCAGGACTGAAATATGAGTTGTTGGTTCGAGTCCCACCCCGGGAGCGAATTTTTTTGTTTCTGATTTAGTTTTTTTTACCCATAAATTGAACGATAAATTGACTAATGACTTCTTCCAGTGGGTGCCAATCGTTCTGGGATCAATTTTATTGGATTCAGCGTTCAAAATTTAGTGGAAAATGACACCCTACTCGCCTAGATCGCCCAAAATCTCGAAAAATCCATTTTTCGAAAAACACATTTTGACCCCTACCCCGCCCAAATTTGGTCCGATCGGGCTGAAAAGTCCGAGGACCATTCTAGGCCGGAAACAGACCCCTGAACCAAATTTCAGATTTTTAGAAAATTTTCTACTGCCGAAAACGGCGCGGACAATGGACGGCTGACGGACATTGACCTTTTTTGATCTAGACACTATGAAACGTCCAGAAAAAATTTTGAGCCGAATCGGAGAGGTTGACCTTTTGCATGAAAACATAGGTTGATTATTCAAGGAATAACCAACCAAAAGGTCAAAGTCCGTCCGCCGTCCGCGCTGTTTTCGGTAGTACAAAATTTTCTAAAAATCTGAAATTTGGGACAGGGGTCTGTTCCCGGCCTGGGACGATCCTCCTAACTTTTCAGCCCGAACGGACCAAATTTGGGCGGGGTAGGGGTCAATATGTGTTTTTTGAAAAATGGATTTTCGAGATTCTGGGCGAGTGGGGTATCATTTTCCACTAAATTTTGGACGCTGAATCCGATGAAGTGGGTCCCAGAACGATTGGTACCCACTGGAAGAAGTTATGGGTCAAAATGGGTATGTATCTACCCATTTCTAATGCCTTTATTCGAGATCTCTGGTACCTAGGCGTGTGGGGTATCATTTTCCACTAAATTTTGGACCTTTAATCGATTGGTAATGGTCCGGACCCACCACACCCACTGTATTCCCAATTTCCCCCATGTTGAAGAAATAAATCCAGAAATAATTTTTTTTTTTTTTTTTTTTTTTTTTTTTTTTTTAGGGAGTGTTTTATTTCTGCGGTGACTCGCAAGTATCGATCAACATTGGGAAAATCCAAGTTGATGAAACATGGTGATCGAGTTCTCCTCGCGTATTCCGGAAGTGGCCCTTCAACCTGCCTTGTGCACATGGTGAAAACGGCGTTGGACGATCCAAAGAAGAAAAAAATCAAGACAGATTTTGTCATTTTCTTTGTCGATGGTGAGTTTACTTGAGTAGTCGTGTTCATATCCGGAAAAGTTTTTCTGTCTCGTCGACTTATTTCTACTACTCTTACGCTTACGGTTTTTAGATATGCTCCCGAACGTTATTCGTCCTTTCGAAAGAGCCGAAATTCTAAAAGAGGTTCGAGATTCGCTCGAAACGTACGACTTTGAAAAGTATCAAACCTCTTTAGATTTTGCCTTTGAAGAGCAATGTCAAGTTTGGCCACTCGCAACTGATTCACCGAATGACTCGCCTGAGCCCAACATCCGAATTCAGAACTTGCTGTCCGATTGCAAATCATCGTCATCTGCTTTAGACTTGCTGAGGAGACTAAGGTATTTAAGCAGTCATTTTGATTATTTTCCATGCCTATTAATCATCATTAGTCCATGCGATTTCGTGTTGACCTTGTACAGGGTGGTGGAGAGGAAACGTATGTTTTTCAATATTCACTCTCTTGGACACAATGGGTTGAGAATAATTTAAAAATAAATAAATACGTGATGGGTTTTGGTTGGTTATTCCTTGAACAATCAACCTATGTTTTCATGCAAAAGGTCAACCTCTCCGATTCGGCTCAAAATTTTTTTCTGGACGTTTCATGATGTCTAGATCAAAAATGGTCAATGTCCGTACGCCGTACGCCGTTTGTGGTTGTACAAAATTTTCTAAAAATCTGAAATTTGGGTCAGGGGTCTGTTCCCAGCCTAGGACGGTCCTCGAAACTTTGCAGCCCGGTCGGACCAAATTTGGGGTCTAAATGTGTTTTTTGAAAAATGGATTTTCGAGATTTTGGGCGATGTAGGCGAGTGGGGTATCATTTTCCACTAAATTTTGGACGCCGAAGATAATGAAATCAGCCCCAGAACGATTGGCACCCACTGGAAGAAGTTATGGGTCAAATTGGGTGTATGTTACCCATCTTGAATATGTGTTTTCGAGATTTCTGGTACCTAGGCGTGTGGGGTATCATTTTCCACTAAATATTGGACGCTGAATTGATTGGAATGGGTCCGGGACCCGCCACACCCACTGTGTTCCCCCATGTTGAAGAAATGAGCCTCCGTATGCCTGGTCCGAGGAATAGCCAACCCGTGTGACAGAATTTGCAGCGTTTTTAATGCTGATGATCGTATTTTGAATCTATTCTCTGAAGGTAAACTTGGGAAGAATTTTTAAAATACAAATAGAATGGTCTATTATTCCAATTAAAATTGACCAATGAACCAAAATGAGGCTCAACTTTGAAGCAATCACTTCTGACAAATTCATAAAAGTGCCTTGTATTCTCATTTCTAGGTACCGTTTGTTGTTCTCGGCTTCCAAAACCTTAAACTGCAACAAAATATTCTTGGCTGAAACCAGCGACCATCTGGCCATCAATATAATATCGAACGTGGCGCTTGGCAGAGGGGAACAACTTCAGATTGACGTGGTGAGAAGTCCCCTCCTACCATTGTCCTAGGTACCTAAAATCGTCTTTCGTAACCCGATGTTCGGATCGATGGCTGTTTTTGCGGTTTTGAAGGAGGTGTGCTGTTGTTCCAGGGTTTTAGGGACAACAGATATGAAGGTGTCGACTTCCTACGACCTCTGCAGGAGTGTTCTAAGAAGGAAATCGCGTTCTACAACTCGTTCATTGGCCTGAGACCTGTTATTATACCTCCCATGACCACCAAGGTGAGATACAGACGATTATATTCGAGTATTGATCCTCCCACCAATAATTATCTCACTACCACGTCCACACCGGTAACAAATAGCTAAGTTGTATAGCTAATTAGAGATGTGTAGTTCGCGAACGAACTAGTTCAAATGAACTGCTCCAGAGTGTGAACTATTCACATCAGTCGGTCGTTCAGGCGAACTGCAGTTCAGTTCGGCTTGGCTTGGTACTGGAGCTATACGTACTACGCAGGCGCATACACACATAGTTTATATCACATTTCACCTTCCTTATAGTTCAATAGCTCCTTTGTTCCTAATTGATTTGTATGACTGAACTAGCTGGCGTTCGTCACCAGTAAAATAGTCTCTAGACGTTCAAAATCAAGCGTTCAGTTCAATGAACTACTTTGCCCATCCAGTTCACATTGTGAACTAGATAGTTCAATTGAACTAGTTCCTTAAACTAGTTCACTTTAGTGAACGAACTAAGAAGAGATAGTTCAGTTCAATGAACTACTTTGCCCATCTCTATAGCTAATGTCTCATGTGTAACATGTTTTATAATTTTTTTTAAAATTAGCCCAGAATTAGCCTCTTTCCACGACCGCACCACCCCGATCGCATGGGCCTGATATTTGTCAGGGATCGTCAAATTTGGGTTCTCCCTCCTCACCTCCTGACGTCAGAGCTTGTGTAGAGCTGTCATACTGCAACCTCCCGCGCTATCAAGGTTTTTTATCCCCTCATCAAGGGCTCCAAAATTGTGGGAATCCCTCAAAATACTACAATACTACAAAAAAATATTAAAATGACTAATTCCTTATGTCTCAAAATTATCAAATATTAGCGTGAACGAATAGGGAGGAAAACTGTTGGAGAATCCTTCCTCTTCATCGCGCAAAACACTTACTGATTATTCCTTATTGCTTATCCAGATGGGCACATCAATTCAGAAGATAACGCAAGATTTTATCACAAATCTAGCCGTGTCCTTTCCTGCGACCGTCCACACAGTAGTCGCCACTGGTGGCAAAATGGTTGTCAGAGAAGATCAAGGTCGCTGTATTTGCAGTCTCTGCAAGGTATGTGTCTTTCCATTTTTGTCTTGGTTAAAATTGTTGGTATATGCCCAAATGAAATTCGTTTCGTGGGAGACATGAACCACTCGTAATAAATACCTAATCACCATTTTAGGTAGCAATTCATAGTGAAAATTTGTTGCTCTCGATTCTGTGGAGCAATTTTCACTTCTGAAATAAATGATAATATTGTCAAAATCAATATTTTCAATTCCTCTTGCCTTTTAGAGCCACTTGAAAAAAATCTGTATTACGTTCTGTTCATTTACTCTAAAAATATTTTCGTAGATAAAAATGCTGTGCGCATGGAGTTTTTTTTTTTTTTTTTATACTCTTGATTGAGTTTTTCTGATCGTTTGTTACTTTCTGAAATTAGAAACGTTCGGGTAACGATGATTCTGAGGTATCAGTAATTTTATAATTAATCAATGAAAATCTAATTTGAGTTCCACTTGCGTGTAGAACCCAAGATTTTACCGTTCGACGCATCATTAGCGTGATGGGAAGAAACAAGGGCATGAAGGGCCCAGTTTCGGCCGTTCTGCGCAATGACGTCATTCTCGACGGACTAGCGTCGCCTGATCCTCGTTCACCATACGCAACGAATGGCAGTGGTTACATCTATTCTTCTGTGACTACAATCCCTCAGAAGACTGTTCATTTTCTCAGGAACCTCTACCCGCTCCTTTCGTCAGATCTGACTACAAAAAATGTATTCCCACGGATCCCCCCCATTAATGTGAAGGCAAACCTCATCCATTGGCGACATCCTCACCCATCGCCGTTCAAGAAGGGAGGAACGCGTAACCCTAGGGTTACATCCATATGAAAAAGCTCGTAAGGTCTGCCCCCTGGTTCTGGAAGGTGAAACATTATCGTCACCTAATAACCCAACTGTCTACAGAATCAAAGGCTCAGCAGACTGCCAAACACCAATGTGCGTCTACGAGCTAGTTTGTAAACAGTGTCCACCTGGTACATCCGGATTAAAGCTGAGACTCCCCTCAACTTGAGAGTGAACAACCACAGAGCATCGGTGGTATCAAGAAAAAATCTGCAAATTCTTACACACGGGTTGGTTATTCCTCGAATGGGGGAAACAGTGGGAGTGGCGGGTCCCAGACCCATTCCAATCGATTCAGGGTCCAAAATTTGGTGGAAAACTATACCCCACACGCCTAGGTAGCAGAAATCCCGAAAAGACATTCAAAATGGGTAATAAATACCCAATTTGACCCATTACTTCTTCCAGTGGGTGCCAATCGTTCTGGGACCCGTTTCATTGGATTCAGCGTCCAAAATTTAGTGGAAAATGATACCCTACTCGCCTAGATCTCCCAAAATCTCGAAAATCCATTTTTCAAAAAACACATTTCGGTCCGATCGGGCTGAAAAGTTTTGAGGACCGTTCTATGTCGGGAACAGACCCCTGACCCAAATTTCAGATTTTTAGAAAATTTTTTACTACCAAAAACGGCGCGGACGGCGGACGGACATTGACCTTTTTTGATCCAGACACCATGAAACGTCCAGAAAAAAATTTTGAGCCGAATCGGAGAGGTTGACCGTTTGCATGAAAACATAGGTTGATTATTCAAGGAATAACCAACCAAAAGGTCAATGTCCGACCGCCGTCCATGCCGTTTTTGGTAGTAGAAAATTTTCTAAAAATCTGAAATTTGGGTCAGGGGTCTGTTCCCGGCCTAGGACGGTCCTCCAAACTTTTCAGCCCGATCGGAGCAAATTTGGGCGGAGTAGGGGTCAAAATGTGTTTTTTGAAAAATGGATTTTCGAGATTTTGGGCGATCTGGCGAGTGGGGTATCATTTTCCACTAAATTTTGGACGCTGAATACAATGAAATGGGTCCCAGAACGATCGGCACCCACTGGAAGAAGTTATGGGTCAAATTGGGTATATATTACCCATTTTGAATATGTGTTTATGAGATTTCTGGTACCTGGGCGTGTGGGGTATCATTTTCCACTAAATCATGGACACTAAATCGATTGGAATGGGTCTGGGACCCACCGCACCCACCGTTTTCCCCATTTTCCCCATGTTTTTAAATAAGTTTCCATGCGCCTGGTCTGACGAATAACCAACCCCTGTGTTAGAATTTGCAGCGTTTTAATAAGAAATTAAGAATGTTCAGAGAAATACAACATGGAGCTCAAAAAGCACATGGGTGAAAATCATGGGTTACAGGACACAAAATCATATAAAACACTGCCATCAGAATAGGTAGTTCCCAATATTAGGGGTGAAACATAAATTATGAAGCCTTGAATAACAACAAGCTATCTCACTCAGTTGATTGTGGAATAATCCATTTAAATATTTTCAATATCAATATTAAGTAGAATATAAATATTCATTGCAATACAAACATTTACATGGCTTAGCGTGATTTGGTATCCCTAGGCTGCCTCACATCCAGTGACAAGCCCAGTCATGGCGTCACTAGAGGAGAGTAGGTAGTGGAGTGGGCAACAATATTTCAACGATATATTATATGACTGAATGGTTGAACTAATAGATTTTTCATTAGTGGATAGGATACGTTTTCTAGCCATTTTGTCAACAGCATGATCTGATGTTGCAGGGTGTCGTCCACGCCGACGAGGGCCCCCTGTCTTCATTGAAAGCAACCGCCGTTTCAAGCCAAGTGT
Organism: Cyrtorhinus lividipennis; assembly: GCA_019603395.1. Classification (NCBI taxonomy): domain Eukaryota; kingdom Metazoa; phylum Arthropoda; class Insecta; order Hemiptera; family Miridae; genus Cyrtorhinus; species Cyrtorhinus lividipennis. The sequence goes on along the minus strand of CM034002.1, from coordinate 10,523,932 downwards.
CCTTGTTGGGACCTGCAGGATTTGATAGTGATTCCCTGCGGCCCAATTTGCCATGTTCGTCGGATTCCTGCTCGACGCAAAATGGCGCTTGCTGTAGAACTGACCGTGAAATCCCTGACGTTCTCGTCCCGCTGTGTCATGGCTGTCAATTGATAGTCAAAGATTTCGTGAGTATTATTCTATCGGTCGAGACATTTACCTGGAGACTAAATTGATAAGTACCACCATTCAAGTCTTTCTAAACATCCTGTTACCCTTGAACAGGAAAAACATCCTAATTAAGTCATATTAAATCATTCAATATTTATTTATTTAAATTACCGAAAAATTAAAAACTGAATGAGTCAGGGCATTTCGATTTGATGTGCGAGTTCCTAACAGTACGTACCTTATCTTCAGTCAGAGAATATCTGTTATTTTAGAACTCACTCCTACATCGTTGCTTACAAAACAACATCAGCTATCTCGATTTTTTTTTCAATTGTTGAGTTTTTATGGCTCTGGAGTGCAATTTGTGCATAGAATAGATCGGTAAAGCTTGATTTTTGATGCATCAGACAAGAGAAAATAGCTTTTTATAATCTAAAGAGGTCTTGATTGAGCCAGCCTCCTTGAAAGTAGAATAAAATATGGTTTTTAGGCTGTCCCAAAAAGCTGTAACAAGATCCAGTTTTGCTTTACAAACTCCAATATCTACCTTTCTGAGATCTCTATGCAGCTGCTTGTTTTCTTGAATTACAGACAAATATGGATAATTGGCCACTGTCCATACGCAGATCAATTGAAGAAGATTCTCAGTTTGTTGCTATGCACCAACAAATCAAGGATTTCTTGCTGTAGCCAGATTATCAGCGATTCATCGATCATCCGTCATGTCGCTGGTGTAACAATAATAGACCAAGAGCCTTGGAGCTCTTCTTATTATCTTGCATTGTGATGAATATATTATGTATTTTCATCCTCCGAGATTGATCGAGTGGCTGTTCTTAAAGGAAGGTCATTACGTACAACAGAAGAAAAGAAGAAAATGATACTAGAGATGATACCAATAAAATATAGTTTTTGATCAGTATATAGTCGTGAAATGTATTGGTGCTAAATATAAAAACCCATAACTAAGTATTGGTCCCTGCCATGGTTCGTGGCCTTCTTCCATGTCCATGATGGGGAAATTGAGCTTACTGCACGCCGTTCGTCACAGGGTTTTGAGTTCAAGCTACTTACAGCGATTATCTTATGGAGAAGTTTTCCTTCAAAATGGAAAATCCGATGTTACCCAGAGGAGGAGCATTTAGGGACCTACCAGTAGTAATAATTGATTATACTGTTTGGTAAGACCAAACAGTATAACTACTCATATTTTTACGAAAAAACTGAAGTACCAGTATAGCAGGGGCTTACATCAACAACCAATAGATCGCACTGAAAATCTCCCCACGGTTGGTCCTTGTAGATGGAAGTATGCTGTCACCTGCATCGTGTTACTGTCTCTGTCACCTGTCAGAGTATCATCCAATCCTAATTTAAACTTATGAGAATGACCAGGCTCAGGATGAGCTCAGTAAGAAAATATGGAGAGCCTCTCAGAGAATTGAGCTAAAGCACATACACCAAATGATCTTTTTTTAATTAACAGTGAATGTGTCACAGAATCGCTACAAATGTTCACAATCATATCGTTCCTATGAGTAATTTATTTTTATCCTTGACATTTCATCGTACATGACTGATGCACACGAAAATGGAAAGTTTTGCAGGCCACCAACGGGTGATGTTGAACCTCCCCACAACGCCTGGAGTGATGTGTGACCGGTGACGTTGAGATAACCTTAGCCATTAATAATTTATGAATTCACAAGATGACTACAGTCTTTTTTGCAAGAGGCTGGTACGCCAACACTGCTGACCAGTGTGGTCCCACCTTAACGCTCTTCAAGTGGAAACATTGGAACATGGATACCCATCCCCTGTGCTAGGGATGAGACATCGAAACAAAAACATCGATGGTGACATCGATGTCAACATTTGTAGCATGACATCGATGTCATGAAACATTGCCCATTCAACCATCGATGTTATTCGATGTCGATAGTTGAAAACCCGAAACATCGATGTTTGATATACTTTCCTGTTTTTGGAAATGTTCAATTTAAAAAATAATTGAAATTCATCAACAGCGCTATTTACAATAAAGTTTAATAAAATTAACTAGATGAAGGAACAAGACTGCAGGTTACCTAATTAGTAGGTAGTTATCCATATATTTATCGGAGAATCCATGTTTTCAAAATCTTACTTTTTGTCCTTCAATTAGTACCTACCCACATGAATCAGGTCAAATACAACACGGCACACGACATTGAGGAAGGAGGTTACAGGTGGTTTTTCCAAGTAGTGGCCTCGATAGTAACAATCGATAGACAAGAGAGAGGGTTTGGCATGATTAGGCTGAGAGAAAGTTGAAGAAGCAAGACCTTTCTTGTTTTCATTAATATTATTTATTCATAATAAATCTGGCGCGCCATCTATTCTCTAGGTAGTTGAGGTAACATCGATGTTTGGGGAGGCAAATCGATAATATCGATCACATCGATGGGGCGTAACATCAATAGTCTACTCATGTCAGGATTCAGTCATGTTTAGTGATGGGCGATACAGGCCAGTGTATCGACACAGCGTATCGAAATTTAATGTATCAATATGGGTGTATCGATATTTCCTCGTATCGATACAATTTACGAAATTTATCAGTATTGATTATTTATATCGATACATCGAAACCGAAAGCCAATAGCCAAACAATAACAAATTAATCTTAACGGCTGTCCCACAAATTTTTCATTTTGAGGACAACTGGTCTATTTTATTGAAGAACCTTGTCACAGAACTGGAACCTCCATGACGAGGCATGGTAGTAATAATCTAAAAATTTGCCTACCCTACGTAATAAAAAAATTGCTTGAAACTTAAAACCATTAAAGTAGTATTTAATTACCTAAGTCACCTAATTTTGCCTAGCCTACGTAATAGAAAAATTACTTAAAACCTTTAAAGCAGTATTTAATTACCTAAGTTACTTAATTACACCAAGTCAGTCAAGTCAAGAAGCGAAGACCAAACCAAACCACTGACGCACTGACTGAATCTGATTCAGTATCGAAATCGAAAACCCCGTATCGATATACTGATCAGTGATTCGGGGAATCGGTATATCGATACGGGGGGTCCGAGTATCAATACGGCCGTATCGATACACCCGCTTGTATCGATACGAAATATCGATATGTTTCCCGCTGTATCGATATTTGTATTGATATGCACATCACTAGTCATGTTGTATGGAGCACAGGGCCGGCGACAGGGAGGGGTGGGGGTGGGGGGCTACAGCCCCGGGGCCCGGGCCTCTGGAGGGGGCCCCATCCGGGGCCCTAGGTCTGGTTTAAAATACAAATCAGTGGTCTTTTTAACCGGGCAATATTTCCTTTAACAGACTTCTTATCTAAATATAAAGTTGGGTGTAATGCATTCATCAGTAGGGCAAAACTTGAGTTTTTCTTCTAATGTAGAATAGAAGAAAAGAAACGGTAAATTTGAAGGTGAGGGGTTTTAGTACTGTGGCGGCCCGCAGGTCCGGCCCGGCCGCCCGGGCATGTGGTGGGTATTTCAAGTCTGCGAGGTGGCAGCATGCAGCGTTGGCAACACTGCACTAGCCGTCATCGCGGCCGGCGGCAGTGTATCTGTCTAGCTTCTTTGTTTACTTACGTCTGTTGCACAAAAAAAAAAAAAAAAATTAATAATAAATTTTCTATTGTATAATTTTTTTTGAAAAGGTTTCAATTAAAAACCATTTTGTATTTCTTCAATGAGTGCCTAAATTTGTGGTTTACTTAAATATGAAGCAGCCTGAAAAGATAATTTATGAATGAATAAGTGAAAACAGGTCTAGATTACACCAAAATGAGTTATTTTATCTGTAATTCAACATTGTTCTCAGGGACTGGGGAGTATCCCTAGACCCCCGGTACCCCACACAAACAAAACGTCTTCATGCATACCATACCTAGGGGCCCGGATTAGGTCCAGCCCTGGGGCCCGCGATCGCTCTCGCCGGCCCTGATGGAGCAGAGACATGGGCAGGCGCACTGTCTGTCACACACTGCCGGAAGCGGCTAATGGTGGTACAACGGCGAGGAGCGCGAAGGATAGTTAGTGCATACAGGATGGTATCGGAGCCAGCTGTCCTTGTACTGGCTGGGGTCATCCCAATACATCTACTGGCTGCAGAAAGAAAGCGGATTTATGATAGAAGGATGGAACCCAGGAAAGCATTGGTGATCAAGGAAGAACAGGAAAGGACACTGAACGACTGGCAGACCATCTGGGACAATGAGGGGTCGATGGACGCGAGACTAGTACCAGAAGTGAGAGGCTGACTGGAGAGGCCACATGGCGGGACTCGGACAGAGTCCAGGGTGCTTGCACTGCCCAGACACGGAGGACAGCATGACACACCTTTTTCGACTGTGAGTGATGGCGTCGAGAACAGCTGTGGTCAGAAATAGGTCTGAACACACCATCTCCGGAAGAGTTAGTGAAACGAATGCTATCAAGCAAACAAGCATGGAAAAAGACGGCAGATTATATAGAGTCTCTCCTCAGAAGAAAAAACGAGGAAGAAAGAGCCCTGCAACAAGCCACACTGGCAGACAACTGAGACTGGCCCCAGGTCCAACCCGAAGTCATGTGATAAATAGTACCAGGTTGGGCCATTGGGAGGGTGAGGTTTTAGTGGGTTGGACTTCCACATAACTGGAGGAGGCTGACCCTAGTATCTAACCACGAGGCCCATTACACCTGGCCTCAAAAGATTTACTCATCTAAAAAAAAAACTCTCTAGAACATGTTGTGTAACCTGCCGTTTTCGCTTAACGGGCTAGGGATCCAAAAATAGACCTAGGCGAATAATTAGTGGGAAATTAAAGACTTTCACTTACCGTCCGGAATGTCTGCAATGGTCGGTCATGGACGCCAAGTACACCTGAATTTACCAAGCTCTGAGGAATGGGGTTTCGTGATTGAAAAGACAAGGATTCAATATTGACTTATCATGAACGCAAATTGACAGAAATATAAAATAGGGAATGTCTCGGCCGAGAAGGATATTGACTATTACGTAATCTAATTATTGAGTAGGCAAAAGTGAAGGGCTGAGGGCCAAATGAATTTACGGGTAGCTGAAGGCTCAAAATGTTTGGTTTAACGGAACGGTAGAATGAAAGTGATGCGTTAGCGTCCTCCCCTAATCCCTTTCTCCTTTCCACAATATACAACTCTATGATCAGCTTTCTGGTGACTAAATGTCAGGGCTTGGGCCAGATTTAGAGAGTTACGACTTTCGCGTTGCGAGGGTACGAGACAGAGGTATTTCACCACTTACGTGTACCAACTTCTTAGGGTGGAGACCACAGGGTGATGTTCTCTTCACGAGATAGAGGTATTTCGCCACTTACGTGTACCAACTCCTTAGGATGGAGACAACAGGGTGATGTTCTCTTCGCTGCTCGGCTTCGGTCAGGGGAACGCCGTCCAGGCCGGAGGAGGCGAGGCTCTTTCCGACGGAGGTCCGACGACTGGCGGTGCGTGGGGAACCTGGACTATTGGCCGTCGATCGGGCGCGAACGAATCAACACTCGGGTCCGACGGGGGATTTTCAGTTCGTATTAGGGCCCACTGTTACGGGAGAGGAATTGGCTGATCTCCCAATTCCCGAGTTCTCACCCTGAAGGAACGACGCTACACTTGTTCCCTCAGGTCACGTTCACAACACTGTCTTCACAAGGGGTTGATTTGCTTTGCGTCGGTTGTTTCGCTTCGGTTGTTCCGCCCCGAAACAGGTTGTTTCGCTTCGGAACAGGTTGTTCCGCTTCGGTGTTTCGCTTGGGTTGTTCCGCTCCGGTTGCTCCGCCCCCACCCCTGCCTCGCCTCGTCCTCTCGAGATTATGGCGAGCAGGGGGGGCCAACCTTCTTCCACTTGAGTTCGTACACGACTCACTCCCAAGCCTTTCCCCAGTCCGCTCGTCAAGTCGCCTTCCCCTCCTCCTACTCCCTGGGTGTCTCTCGCCATCTGTCGCCTGACCAATCCAATGAGGACACGCCTTTCGCCCAGCTGGGTCAGGCGCTTGGAGGGGAAAGGGCTCGATCCGTACCCCGCCGCCGAAGTTTCTTGACGGGGCGCTTGGACTCTGCCGCCCCGTTACAGTTGTACAGAATCTTCAGCCTGCCAATACCAACAGACACCTTTCTGGTGGGGTATGCAGATGATGTAGATGTAGTCATTCTGACCAAGACAACTGAAGAAGCGCACAACAAACTAAAGGAAGTCATGACAACAGTAACAGACTAGATGGAACGTCGCAGACTAGCCCTTGCAGTGGAGAAAACAAAGGTGGTGGTTTTCACTCGCAGGAGGATCCAGACGCTGTTGCTGATGGAACTGACGGAGGACACAGTGGTTCACACCAGACAGGCAGCTAGGTACCTGGGAGTGATCCTAGACAAAAAATCACCACAAATAGTACCAGGTTGGGCCATTGGGAGGGTGAGGTTTTAGTGGATTGGGCTTCCACATAACTGGAGGAGGCTGACCCTAGTATTTAACCACGAGGCATTACACCCCTCAAAAGATTTCCTCATCTTAAAAAAAAAGTCGCGATAGACATACCTACGAATTGATACGTGGTAGGTATCTCGTACATTGCAGTCCATGTCTGTGACGCCATCTTCATCGCTTATTCCATTGAATGGCTATAAAATCATGTCGTTTGGTGTGTACAGTCATATTTACTGCTGAGAAGATCGAAAAATGATAGGTCCGTACAATCAAGCGGCTATTGTCTCCTCTGTTCTGAAACAATCGTGTCGCAGCATTAATTAGTTACGATCAGGAAAAGTTACGTAATCTATTGTGAGATGGGGATCAATGCCAGGTGTTGTCCTCCGATCCCTCATACAGGGAAAGTTGGTTGGCTGCTATGTCATCAGGTGGTGTTCTGTAGGTGACTTGGGAATCCTTGAGCGAAAAAGCTCTCCGAATGCTATTGTTATTCAATGAAACAAAATCTACGTATTCTAAAAGAGCACACGATCGAGCAAATGTGCATAGGAATTTTTTCCCTTGTTTACACGAGCTAACATGATTACCTATATAAATTTATTCGATTTATGTTGGTTGGAGTTCGTATTAGGGCCCACTGTTACGGGAGAGGAATTGGCTGATCTCCCAATTCCCGAGTTCTCACCCTGAAGGAACGACGCTACACTTGTTCCCTCAGGTCACGTTCACAACACTGTCTTCACAAGGGGTTGATTTGCTTCGCGTCGGTTGTTTCGCTTCGGTTGTTCCGCCCCAAAACAGGTTGTTTCGCTTCGGAACAGGTTGTTCCACTTCGGTGTTTCGCTTGGGTTGTTCCGCTCCGGTTGCTCCGCCCCCACCCCTGCCTCGCCTCGTCCTCTCGAGATTATGGCGAGCAGGGGGGGCCAACCTTCTTCCACTTGAGTTCGTACACGACTCACTCCCAAGCCTTTCCCCAGTCCGCTCGTCAAGTCGCCTTCCCCTCCTCCTACTCCCTGGGTGTCTCTCGCCATCTGTCGCCTGACCAATCCAATGAGGACACGCCTTTCGCCCAGCTGGGTCAGGCGCTTGGAGGGGAAAGGGCTCGATCCGTACCCCGCCGCCGAAGTTTCTTGACGGGGCGCTTGGACTCTGCCGCCCCGTTACACTCCTCCGATCTTTGGAGGCCGAGGTCTACCTTGGCAATCTTTCTTCCGGTGGGGGTGACTGGTGCGATGGGCATTGCGTCAGGTCGTTTGGCCGCTATCCATGCTTGTTCGTACCGCCATCGCCTACAAGCGGCACAGGTTGGTGGGCGGTCCTTCTCGTGTTCGGCGAGGGAGCAGGGCTTCGGGTAGGCAGGGTCCGTGGGCCGCAGGTTCCGGCATTTTCTCTCGCAGCGGTACGTTGTCGGCGGGTGTCGTCGCTTGGTGCAGACGGGCACAGGACGTCCCCACCCGTCGAGAGCATGATGGCGCTGATGTTCCAAGGTGGTGCGATGGGCGAGGTGTGTCTTCCGCTGGTCTTATCTTCTACTTCCCTACTATGATGTGAAACATACAAACCGGCCCTTTCTTTAGTCTCCTCTCATACTCAAACTCACACATTTTCCATCAATCGACGGCTCATTCGTCATGCAGACAACCTCTTTCACAAAGCCAGAAACTGAACAATGAACCCTAGATTTTGCTGCCATTACAAAGGGAAAAAGAAAAAAAAGGGGGGGGGGGGACCCAGGGAGTCCTGTCACGACTCATGAGGTACGGTCATTAGTAAAACAAGGTAAGTACTTGTGTTGTGCATTTTATTTCCAGATCGGGGTTCATCATGGCTTCGCCCTCGTCTGATGGGCTGCTGTTTTGGTGCATGGTCGCGAATTCACTTGTTAAATAAAAAAAAAAAGAAAATAAATAAATAAATAAATAAATAAATAAAAAAAATTATAGAACCGATAGATCACTTTCTTGCGCACCAAGGACCGATAATTTCCCCACGAATCGAGAAAGGACTTCCCAGTTGGTAAGAGCTATGACGGGTCTGGAATCGGGATGTCAATTGGAGCTGAAGGCTCCGGAACAGTTTCGGAACAGAGGGCCCCGGAACAGTTTCGAAGCAGAGGGCCTCGGAACAGTTTCGGAACAGAAGGCTTTGGGACAAGTTTCGGAACAGAAGGCTCTGGAACAGTTTCGGAACAGAGGGCCCTGGAACAGTTTCGAAGCAGAGGGCCTCGGAACAGTTTCGGAACAGAAGGCTTTGGGACAAGTTTTGGAACAGAAGGCTCTGGAACAGTTTCGGAACAGAGGGCCCCGGAACAGTTTCGAAGCAGAGGGCCTCGGAACAGTTTCGGAACAGAAGGCTTCGGAACAAGTTTCGGAACAGAAGGCTCCGGAACAGTTTTGGAACAGAGGGCCCCGGAACAGTTTCGGAACAGAAGGCCTCGGAACAGTTTCGGAACAGAAGGCTTCGGGACAAGTTTTGGAACAGAAGACTCCGGAACAGTTTCGGAACAGAGGGCCCCGGAACAGTTTCGAAGCAGAGGGCCTCGGAACAGTTTCAGAACAGAAGGCTCCGGGACAAGTTTCGGAACAGGGGGCTCCGGAACAGTTTCGGAACAGAGGGCCCCGGAACAGTTTCGGAACAGAAGGCCTCGGAACAGTTTCGGAACAGAAGGCCCCGGAACAGTTTCGGAACAGAGGGCCCCGGAACAGTTTCGGAACAGAGGGCCCCGGAACAGTTTCAGAACAGAGGGCCCCGGAACACTTTCCGAAACAGAAGGCCTCGGGACAAGTTTCGGAACAGAAGGCTACAGTGAGAGTGATGCTACTGAATAAATGAGCCAGTATCTAAATTTTGATTTTTGGAAAGAAAAAATCCTAGACACGGATTTGAAGTCAATTGGCTCCTCACTCGCTTCCTCACACTCGGGCCAATTTGTTTGTTTCTTACAATTTTAAATTTCGGAATCTACAACTAGCACAGTTTGAATTTCAAGATTATGGAACGCGACCCAATTCCTTCAGAGCTTTTTCTCACCAATATTCACCTGGTCAAGATCACTTGTTGTGGATACGACAGAAATCGAGATTTCTGAAAAATCCCACCGCTGCCACCAAAAGATGTAACCTGCCGTTTTCGCTTAACGGGCTAGGGATCCAAAAATAGACCTAGGCGAATAATTAGTGGGAAATTAAAGACTTTCACTTACCGTCCGGAATGTCTGCAATGGTCGGTCATGGACGCCAAGTACACCTGAATTTACCAAGCTCTGAGGAATGGGGTTTTGTGATTGAAAAGACAAGGATTCAATATTGACTTATCATGAACGCAAATTGACAGAAATATAAAATAGGGAATGTCTCGGCCGAGAAGTATATTGACTATTACGTAATCTAATTATTGAGTAGGCAAAAGTGAAGGGCTGAGGGCCAAATGAATTTACGGGTAGCTGAAGGCTCAAAATGTTTGGTTTAACGGAACGGTAGAATGAAAGTGATGCGTTAGCGTCCTCCCCTAATCCCTTTCTCCTTTCCACAATATACAACTCTATGATCAGCTTTCTGGTGACTAAATGTCAGGGCTTGGGCCAGATTTAGAGAGTTACGACTTTCGCGTTGCGAGGGTACGAGACAGAGGTATTTCACCACTTACGTGTACCAACTTCTTAGGGTGGAGACCACAGGGTGATGTTCTCTTCACGAGATAGAGGTATTTCGCCACTTACGTGTACCAACTCCTTAGGATGGAGACAACAGGGTGATGTTCTCTTCGCTGCTCGGCTTCGGTCAGGGGAACGCCGTCCAGGCCGGAGGAGGCGAGGCTCTTTCCGACGGAGGTCCGACGACTGGCGGTGCGTGGGGAACCTGGACTATTGGCCATCGATCGGGCGCGAACGAATCAACACTCGGGTCCGACGGGGGATTTTCAGTTCGTATTAGGGCCCACTGTTACGGGAGAGGAATTGGCTGATCTCCCAATTCCCGAGTTCTCACCCTGAAGGAACGACGCTACACTTGTTCCCTCAGGTCACGTTCACAACACTGTCTTCACAAGGGGTTGATTTGCTTCGCGTCGGTTGTTTCGCTTCGGTTGTTCCGCCCCGAAACAGGTTGTTTCGCTTCGGAACAGGTTGTTCCGCTTCGGTGTTTCGCTTGGGTTGTTCCGCTCCGGTTGCTCCGCCCCCACCCCTGCCTCGCCTCGTCCTCTCGAGATTATGGCGAGCAGGGGGGGCCAACCTTCTTCCACTTGAGTTCGTACACGACTCACTCCCAAGCCTTTCCCCAGTCCGCTCGTCAAGTCGCCTTCCCCTCCTCCTACTCCCTGGGTGTCTCTCGCCATCTGTCGCCTGACCAATCCAATGAGGACACGCCTTTCGCCCAGCTGGGTCAGGCGCTTGGAGGGGAAAGGGCTCGATCCGTACCCCGCCGCCGAAGTTTCTTGACGGGGCGCTTGGACTCTGCCGCCCCGTTACAGTTGTACGACAGAATCTTCAGCCTGCCAATACCAACAGACACCTTTCTGGTGGGGTATGCAGATGATGTAGATGTAGTCATTCTGACCAAGACAACTGAAGAAGCGCACAACAAACTAAAGGAAGTCATGACAACAGTAACAGACTAGATGGAACGTCGCAGACTGGCCCTTGCAGTGGAGAAAACAGAGGTGGTGGTTTTCACTCGCAGGAGGATCCAGACGCTGTTGCTGATGGAACTGACGGAGGACACAGTGGTCCACACCAGACAGGCAGCTAGGTACCTGGGAGTGATCCTAGACAAAAAATCACCACAAATAGTACCAGGTTGGGCCATTGGGAGGGTGAGGTTTTAGTGGATTGGACTTCCACATAACTGGAGGAGGCTGACCCTAGTATTTAACCACGAGGCATTACACCCCTCAAAAGATTTCCTCATCTTAAAAAAAAAGTCGCGATAGACATACCTACGAATTGATACGTGGTAGGTATCTCGTACATTGCAGTCCATGTCTGTGACGCCATCTTCATCGCTTATTCCATTGAGTGGCTAGAAAATCATGTCGTTTGGTGTGTACAGTCATATTTACTGCCGAGAAGATCGAAAAATGATAGGTCCGTACAATCAAGCGGCTATTGTCTCCTCTGTTCTGAAACAATCGTGTCGCAGCATTAATTAGTTACGATCAGGAAAAGTTACGTAATCTATTGTGAGATGGGGATCAATGCCAGGTGTTGTCCTCCGATCCCTCATACAGGGAAAGTTGGTTGGCTGCTATGTCATCAGGTGGTGTTCTGTAGGTGACTTGGGAATCCTTGAGCGAAAAAGCTCTCCGAATGCTATTGTTATTCAATGAAACAAAATCTACGTATTCTAAAAGAGCACACGATCGAGCAAATGTGCATAGGAATTTTTTCCCTTGTTTACACGAGCTAACATGATTACCTATATAAATTTATTCGATTTATGTTGGTTGGAGCCAGGCCCTAAACCTGCTTTACTGCAGCTCTACTTGTGAAAAATAAATTATAGTTCAGTCCGTTTTCCTCCTATACAGGATTTCAAGTTGTACAATGTCATAAGTTGTCCCTAGGTTGTGGCAAAATATAATAAAATTGAACATAAAATTAAGTGGGAGCTCATGGAAAGTTGTTTTAAAGATGGAATTGATGTTGGACGGTATGAATGTTGTTTTCGTAATTGTTCCTCGGACATTTTTAGCCCGATCGAACCAAATTTGGGAGGGGAGAAATGTGTTTCTTGAAAAATGGGTTTTCGAGATTTAGGCGAGTGGGGTGTCATTTTCCACTAAATTTTGGATGCTGAATCCAATAAAATGGGTCCCAGAACGATTGGCATCCACCGGAAGAAGTTATGGGTCAAAATTGGTATGTATCCACCCATTTTGTATGTGTCAGGATTTCTGGTGCCTAGGCGTGTGGGGTATCATATTCCACTAAATTTTGGACCCTGAATCGATTGGAATGGGTCTGGGACCCGCCACAGCCACTGTTTCCCCCATTCGAGGAATAACCAACCCGTGTTTTCAGAGAGCTCTCATGGTGAATGGGTCATTCCGACCCGACACGACATTAATTTATCCTTGGGTATCGTTCGACTGATCACTTTATTATTGTGATTATGTTGTCTTACTGCTTTGGGATTGAGGAAATGGCTTTGCAAACATGCGAAATTTGTACCAACCTATTTGACAATAGAAAGTACGTGACGAGATAAGATAACACGCAGCGTAGTTGGCTGCAACGGTCTATGCTGTTATCTCAAAAGTGAACACAAAAGTACAATATGTGCTAAATGTTTTATCGATGATCCTAACAATGGTGATAGTGATCTATGTAAAAAAAAGTCTGTTTGTGAATAAATAAAGTTTAAATTTCATTATTATAGGCTATTATCGAGTGTTTTTGATTAAATAGTCATCAATATCGAAAAATGTGACTGTTTTTGGATAAATAAATTTTGCTGAGACTGTTTTTAAATAAATAAAGGTTAATGCTCATCATTACAGCTCGTAGTGCCATTATTTTTGCTGAATATCCCGTCAAAAGTGACTTGGGTCGAATCCGACCACGCTCCACTGTACCACCGGAGGGTTAAAAAAAGGGATTTTCGAGGTTTTCAGCGATCTATGCGTGAGGGTTATCATTTTCGACCAAATTTTGGACGCTGAATCGATTGGAAAGAGTCTCCATGCTCCTGGTCTGAGAAATAACCAACCCCTGTGAAAGAATTTGCAGACTTCAACCTCATAGCGGCCCATACGATTGATAAGCCTTTAAAAGACGTTTTATTCGCGACCCTAATGGGCCTGCTACCAGTATCATCTAGATACCAGGTGTCTAGATAAAAACATAAGGGTCTAGATAAAAACACACATTTCTTCAATATTTGGAAAAAGGGGAAAACAGTGGGTGTGGCAGGTCCTGGATTCATTCCAATCGATCATCGATCGAAAATCCTAACCCACACGCCTAGGTACCAGAAATATCGAAAACACATTCGAAATGGGTAGATAGGTACCTATTTTGATCCATAACCTCCTCCAGAGTGCGCTAATTGTTCCGGGAAACATTTCATTGGATTTGGCGTCCAAAATTTAGTGGAAAATGATACCCCACAAGGCTAGGTAGTAGAAATCTTGAAAACACATATTCAAAATGGGTAATAAATACCTAATTTGACCCACAACTTCTTCCAGTGGGTGCCAATCGTTCTGGGACCCACTTTATTGGATTCAGCGTCCAAGGTTTAGTGGAAAATGATACCCCACACGCTTTTTGAAGTACACATATTGACCCCTACCCCGCCCATGTGTATTTTGAAAAATAAATTTTCAAGATTTTTGGCGATCCAGGCGTTTGGGGTATCATTTTCCACTAAATTTTGGACGCTGAATCCAATAAGATTGATCCGGGAGCGATTGGACGTTGAATTGATTAACATGTCAAGTTGGTAGTAGAAAATGTTCTATAAATCAGAAATTTTGGTCGGGGAAAAGTTTCTGGCTCTAGTTGGTTCTCAAAACTTTTCAGCCCGATCGGACCAAATGTTAGGGGGGTGGGGGTCAAAATGCGTTTTTTGAAAAATGGATTTCCGAGATTATTAGCAATCTGAGCATGTGGGGTATCGTTTTCCACTAATTTTTGGACGCTGAATCGATTGAAATGAGTCTTCACGCGACTGGTCCGAGGAATAACCAACCCCTATGAATGAATTAGCGGCGTCTTTCTCTATGGGCTAAAAAGGGCGCTGTTGCAGGTAGCGCGAGTATAGTACGAGTTCATGCACTATAATAAAGCCTAATTTGCAATGGTTTTACTACACCGGATTTTAGGATGGGACTAAAACGGGTGATTCTCAAGAAGATGGTCACTTTTTATGAATCGGGGCTATTAAAAATAAACAATGAACTTTCATTTCTTCTCTTTTAAATTTCCTGACCTTTCCTGACCTGACTGTCAGTCTCGTTGCTGTACTGAAATTAAAATTTCGCTGCTTGTTTTAAAATCTTTTCAAATTCTATACCATGCTGTTGAGTTAAATCCAAGAAGCGAACCGATGTAAAAAAAAAAATGTATAGTACATAAATTTGTTCAAATTGCTAGATTGCTAGCTGGTAATTACTTGTTTCCTTTAGGCACCAACACTTAATATCGAATTATGAGGTACCGAAATGAGGTAGATATATTAGTGAACCATTAAATCAGTATGAAAACGCGGCTTTTGCAGAAAACCAGTCTCAGATCTTACCAATGGTACCTAATGGTAACTACCATGGTAATTGAAAAATGCTTGTTCGAGCTAACCTAATTTACTGACAATATTTTTTCCACGACAATTTAAATCTTTTTTGTCAACACGAAGAACCGAATACTTACCATTGACTATCGAACAATAATTATAGTCAACACATATTCAAACAGATAAATCGTGAGGTCTAGACTACATACTAACACATCCACAGCCGGCTCAGTTGACCGTTTATGAATAATGTCGTTACCCTTGCACATCAATTAGGTTTAAAAAGTGTAGACAAGGCAACAAAGAATTTATTCAGAACAATTAGAGCTTGCCACTGGGAAGTGAGTCATTATTCAATAGTTCGTTGAATTGAATCTGCGTTGATGAGCTTTGATTATTAGCGTTATTCTTTATCACCTGGTTAACAAGAGAAGTCGCGAAACATTCATTTCATTTAGGAACTTCCTATCATAATATATAAAATCCGTCGGAATATAAGCACGAAGCTAAAATAAGTGTCGAGACTGGAGAGCCTCTAACACAAGCATAGAACAATGGCACAAAATCATGGCTAGTGGGATGAACATCCCCCGTTTCATAATTTTTATTTCAACTTGAGTGTGTATCAAAAAATTGCTGTCCATTCCATCACCATCAACGGCACAAGTGAAACCTGCACCCTCTAATACTGGGAACCGAAGCGGACGTCTACGTTGTGTACTTTCTCCAGCTCAACGCAGATACAGCCCGTTTGATAGAGCTTCTCGCCATTTATGAAGCTGCCAAGTACTTCCGCTTCGTGGTAGAGCTAAAGCGTAGTCTGGGCCGATCACAAGCCGATTGTCACTGCGTTTTGCAAAGCTACTGAAAAATGTTCTCCACGACATTTTGATTTTGTGCCCCAATTCACTACCGACTTGGGACACATATCAGGTCGAAAACAGCATTGTGAGACCGAATTCTGGCCGTCCGGGAAAAAAAGGAGAACAACGGGAGCGCTGACTTCAGCAGATCCGAACCGCGGGAAGAGCCACCGTCTCCCATTTCCAGTGAAGAATCCGAGCCCCACCATCGCGTCGGAAAATCAAAAGTTCCTGAAAAACCTCCGGCGGATTTTTGATCATTCTCGTCGACATCGTCCCGGAATCAGCAGAGCTCCTGGCCTGAGCACTGTCCTGCGCTGAGACCCAGCCACCTCAACGCAGCCCGACCAACACGAACCACTCCAAGGTACCAGTGCATTCGGTATATTTAAAGTCATATCAAACTCCCGACAAGACAATAAACCTATTTTATTCTTGGTTTGGTTTTGATTTGTGCGAACCTGGAGTCCTTTTGGTGTTGCAGGGTTTCTAAAACATTTATCGGGGCTTAAGAATTTCGGGGATTCTGGATAAGTCCCGTCCTGACTGGCCTATGATAGCTTGGCCAGTCCTAAGGAAAAATATCAGTGAGCTTTGGGATTAGATGTATCACGTTGAAACCGAAGCTGACAAGTATAGTTGCCAATGCACTATTGTAAGCCCCCAGGCTTGCTGCCTCCAGAAGGCCAGAAGGGAGGGAACATGCGCCAAGATGCGTGCGCAGCTCCTGCCCAGACGTCGCATTTGGAGAGAGGCCCAGCGCTCACTCGTTCTGAAGGCATCCAACCAGGCAGTCGTCGTCAAGGCGCCCCTCGGGGCTGAGGCGCCCAACATGTTGGAGTTATATATTTTTGTAACCTGTCGTGCAAGTGCATCTCATTCAGTCCATCCTGGCTTTGTCCTGTGCTCGCACCGTGCTGAAGTCGACTGAAGCAGTAATATTGTGTTCCCCATGAGATAAAGGACTCAAGCTAATTAAGCCTGTGTACCTGCGGGACAGCCCCCTCCTGTTTTTCCTTCGACGTCGACGCTGTTTTCGTCAGCCGGTATCGTTGCACTTGTTCATTAAATTGTAATTCCTGTATATCATAATTTCATGTCACTTGCATTAATTGTATTTTATGCTCCACATGTTGTCTAATTTACTTTGTCTTGTACAAATTCTAGCCCAGGTTGAGGCATATTTTCCTTTGCAACGAGTCCTTGTTTTCAATTATAATTCAGTTTGTATCAATGTATTTTATGTTCATCCTTGGTATCCCTAGTTGCTCAGTCGTAAGTCTTGGACTTACATCCCGTATCCTCTCGCTAGGTCGCTTCCAAATTCTCCGAAGAAACCCGAATTAAATCATAGTAAAATTCATAACACATTTTAATTCGAGAGAGGCTTACACTATCACGGATCGAAGCAATTAATCTTCCAAGTACGGTAAGCTTAGACGAACTAATTACCGCTCAACAAACAGATGCACAGCAACAAGCTCTTCTACGCTCTGACGCTCCTCAGAAAATTGATTTTTCTGGCTCCGGGATCCTTCCATCATGTCTCTTTTGCCAACGCTCGAAGATCACCAGGTACACAAAAACTCCAGTTCATGCATTCACACCATCATCGTCACGTTTTTCTCATATTCACGTGGATGACCGCAAACATACAATTTCTCCCTACTCCGCTACGATTTCGCACGGCTATCGCTATTGTTTGACCATCATTGATTGTGCCCGAGGTGATTCCTCTTCAGAATATGACAGCTGAGACCGTGGCGCAAGCTTTTGTCAGTGGCTGGATCTCTCGCTTTGGGTGTCCTAAGCGAATAACATCGGATAGAGGGAGACAATTCGACTCCGGCTTGTTCAAGAGGCTCACTGAGCTGGCAGGTTCAAACCATGCAACTACCACGGCTTGTCATCCAGCCGCCAACGGTCTTGTGGAATGATTTCACCGGCAGCTATAATGTGCTACGATAACGACGATTCGTTCTAGGAACAAGAGGTTGAGTGTCATCATAGGTACCTACGCACTCCTACTAGGCTGAATTGAACCTACCTGGTATTCTCGGAGATTGTCATGGTTCTATCTAGAAATTTCTTCTCTTTTTCTGTTCAATTCTCTAACTAATCTCCTAATTAAAAATAAAGAATAATGTAGGGTTTTAATATTTTATTGAGGCTTTTGAAAGGCTTCATTTCCTATTTGTTTGGCGCTGCGATTTTCCACCAGCGTTTACCAATTGTAAGAAAAATTGAAACTTCATTATAGCCTGATGAGAAGGCAGGGGGAAGGGGCAGAGTGTGAGCAGAGAAATACACTAAAACGATCCAAAAACGGATCGAAGCGTCCCGCCATACTAAACCGATCCAAGATAACAAATCCGACTTGGGATGGGATCCGGATTGAAAAAATACCCGATCTCGCCGTGGATCGGAACGGTTCGTTCCGAACCTTGAAACCACTGGAACGGCCCATCCCTAAGTGCAGTTGATGCTTGATTTTTCGTACCATAGGCTCTCCAGATGGCCTTGTAAAATCAGGAAACTGTTGGAGTAACTCAAGGTTACGGGAGTCCCTATTACTGTTTTTACATGACACATGGAAATCTCGGCGGCAGGCTTGGCGTTCGCCTGTAATAACGTCGTATTATCGATTAGCCGATGATTCCTAATGTCCACTAATAAACTATAGAACGATAGAAAGTCAATCCCGTCACACCCAACTGTGGAGAAAATTTGAACAACTTTCTCATCTTAAACCTCGAACCAGGCGCATGGAGACTCCTTTCTTCAACATGGGGAAAATGGGGCAAACTGTGGGTGTGGCGGGTCCCGGATATTCTAATCGATTCAGCGTTCAAAATTTAGTGGAGAATGATACCCCACACGCCTAGATACCAGAAATCGGTATAATCACCAATGCGCAGCTGCGGGTCCAGCAGAACACCGAAATCACGCGTGACCAGTGGACGATGGAGAGGAACATCCTGCATCAGGTTGTAGATGAAGGGGCTTTGATGCCGACAAAAAGAGGTGATGGAACACTAGACGGGATGAGTTCCAGCGAATGAAGTTGACACCACTCGACAAAGTTGTGAAGGCTGCTGAATACGAAAAATCTTGAGGCCGTCCACAGTAGTAGCCCGATGTGGGAACCCTGCGGCACTCCAGAGGAAGCAGAAAACGGTTGCGACACAACACCCCTCAATCTCACCAACATCGTGCGATCCGAAAGATAACTGGAGATCCAGAAAAGAAAGGAGTATTGCAGTGTATTGCAGTTTATTGTTTGTTAAAGTTAGTTATTAATTAAATTCATGTTACTCGATTGTTGAATCAAACCCGAAATGTATCGATTATGTGATAGTAGATGATAAGAAACCGGCATGCGAATATTACATTAGTTCAAACTTCAAAGCTCTCGCGAATGACCTTGTTTTTGATTCTTCGGAAAATAAAGCCAAACATCAAATTAAGTTTGTGATTTTCTAAACCCCTTAAAAGTGACCTATACATAAATATACATGTTGGAATTTTCTTGAAGTTAGTACGAATACACAAAATTCTTGAATGTTGCTGTGGTTTTGGGAAATTTCATCCGGCAACAGCTTCCATCATCAACCTTGCTCCTCATTCAGCATCTAATTCAGGTTTGTACTTCCCTACCCGACGAAATTCTTGTACAAAGTATCCTTGAAGCATTCGAGCACGCGTTCGACTCGATCGTATACACCCGGAACACTTCAGGATCAGACTTGGAAATCATTAAATGGGATAAAATCTCATGCCTATAACTAAATGTTCACGTAGGTATTAGGAACCTAACTAAGTAGGTGGGTAAATTCAGACAATCCTAAATTTCACAAACCATAGGTTTAGATAGAACCTA
Source organism: Cyrtorhinus lividipennis (assembly GCA_019603395.1). NCBI lineage: Eukaryota > Metazoa > Arthropoda > Insecta > Hemiptera > Miridae > Cyrtorhinus > Cyrtorhinus lividipennis. Next base: position 10,504,348 of record CM034002.1, on the reverse strand, counting down.
ACTGTAAAATGTAAACATGAACCTTTCTACAACTCTATAAATTCCTCTATAGAAAACCTTATTGTTCTTTTTGGTTGATTATTCCTTGAATAACCAAACTATGTTTTCATGCAGAAAATCAATCTCTCCGATTTGGCCCAAATTCTTATTTTATGGGCGTTTCAAGGTGTCGAGATTAAAATGAGAAAATGTCCCTCCGCCGCCGATTTTGATAGTAAACTTTTCTAAAATTCTGAAATTTTGGTCTAGGATCCGTTTTTTATCTCTGCTCTCTATCTCAGTAATTCAATTTTATGTCAGGAGATTGTTCAGGTAGGTTGTTGTTGTTTCTTGTCAGGAAATAGTGGAACCCATCTGCAGAGTTATGTTGATTCCCCTTAATTATTACGAAGATATTGTTGATTATTCAAGGTCAACCTCTCCTATTGGCCCCGAAATTTGACAGTAGGTACACGTTGATGGTCTGATCGGGCATAAAACTTTCGAGGACTAACTAGAGCCGGAAACGAGTCGCTGACCAAAATTACAAATTTTTTGAAAATTTTCTGCTACCAAATTCACATTTTAGTCAATTAGCGGCCATAACCTCTTCCGGTGGGCTCCAATCGTTCCAGGACCCGTCTTATTGGATTCAGCGTCCAAAATTTAGTGGAAATGCCCACATGCCTAAATCGCCGAAAATCCATTTTTCAAATGGACGAACTAGAGACGGAAACGGACCCCTGACCGAAATTTCAGATATTCAGAAAATTTTCTACTACCAAAGTCGGCGTTCGGAGAACGGACATTGGCTTATTTTTATCAAGACATTTCAAAACGCCCAGTATGAACTTGTAGGCCGGATCAGTTTTTTATGACAACACAGGTTGATTGATCGATGAATAACCAACCATAACGCTTGAATACGCTTACGAATATTAAATAAAATTATGTTAATGTCTTGACAAATTAAAAAGGTCAAAGCTAGCAGTCATGCTACCTCGCTTAGGTAATTTGAATGTGTCAGAATAAAAATAATGCTGCCTTCACATAACATCATTATTTATCTTGTCAATATGCGAACAAATTAAATGAGAATTTTTCTTTTTTTAGAGTATAACAGGTTTGAGGAAATGAAAGTAACTACCCATTGAAGGATGTTGTGTACTGAACCGGGTTTGGATATCTGATACAGGGGAATTATAATTTTTGGTTGTATTCCTTGAATAATCAACCTATGTTTTCATGCAAAAGGTCAACCTCTCCGATTCGGCTCAAATTTTTTTTCTGGACGTTTCATGGTGTCTAGATCAAAAAAGGTCAATGTCCGTCCGCCGTACGCCGTCCATTGTCCACGCCGTTTTTGGTAGTAGAAAATGTTCTAAAAATCTGATTTGGGTCAGGGGTCTGTTCCCGGCCTAGAACGGTCCTCAAAACTTTTCAGCCCGATCGGACCAAATTTGGGCGGGGTAGGGGTCAAAATGTGTTTTTTGAAAAATGGATTTTTCTAGATTTTAGGCGATCTAGGCGAGTAGGGTATCATTTTCCACTAAATTTTGGACCCTGAATCGATTGAAATGGGTCCGGGACCCGCCAAACTCACTGTTTCCCCCATTCGAGGAATAACCAACCCGTGTGTAATAATTTGCAGGGTTTTTTCAACAGTTTAATGCTCTATTTTAGGGGATAACGTGAGAATACATCGTTGGCATCCAATATCCAAGGAGTTGCTTCGTAAATTCGCCATTAAATTGGTCGTTGTTCGTGATTTGCTTCAGCAAGGACAAACTCCATGTTTTGGAACACCGGACTTCCTCTTCCCACCTGACCACCGGCAAGGTATACGGGACCATCCAATTAAAACTTGACTTTGATCGAGATTGCAACTGATACAACCCTAATTACCTTGGCATACCAATAACGGCTAGAACGTCGGTTAGCGCCAGTCTTAATTATTCGTACGGTATTATGACTCTTCCTGCTATACCTAACTATACAGTTGTAAGCCTCTCTCGGATTAAAATTTGTTATAATTTTAAGTCGGGTTTCTTCGGAGGTTTTGAATGGACCTAGCGAGAGGTTACACAATGTAAGTCCAAGACTTACGACTGAGCAACTAGGGATACCAAGGATGAGCATAAAATACATTGATACAAAATGAATTATAATTGAAAACAAGGACACGTTGCGAAGGAGAATATGCCTCAACCTGGGCTAGAATTGATACAAGACAAAGTAATTCGACAAAGTAAATTAGACAACATGTGGAGCATAAAATACAATTAATACAAGATACATGAAATTATTATATACATGAAATACAATTTAATGAGCAAGTGCACCGATACTGGCTGACGAAAACGGCGTCGACGTGGAAGGAAAAACAGGAGGGGGCACGCTGTCCCGCAGGTACACAGCGAGGCTTAATTAACTTGAGTCCTTTATCATCTCATGGCATGGGGAACACAATATTACAGCTTCAGTCGACTTCAGCATGGTAGCAGAGTTCACTTCAGAGCGAGCACAGGACAAAGCCAGGATGGACTGAGTGAGATGCACTAGCACGACAGGTTACAAAAATATATATGACTCCGTCATGTTGGGTGCCTTGGCAATGACTGCCCAGTTGGGCGCCTTGGCAACGAGTGCGCGCTGGATCTCATCCTGGCGCATGTTCCCTCCCTTCTGGTTTTCTGGAGGCAGTAAGCCAGGGGGCTTACACAGTGTCTACACCAATTCTGGCACAAGCTTAAGGAATCGACTTTGCAGCTCATTATGACAAGAAGTGCCCCTTAGATTTTTTTTCACTCATCTAAAAACCCCACTTTTTTCACCATTAACATTTTCTTTGTAATTTCGACTTTGTCTCTGTAAGGCGGCTCCAAATCCCTTCAATTACATTGTAAAATTAAAAATAAGTATACCGTTGGAATGAGCGGTAATATTCCTACCACTCTGATATGAAATCCGATTTTTTTATTGGTGAAAAGGTTTATTTAGAGGAACGTTTCGGGAGAAAATGACTTTTGAATGCGAAAAACGGGGTTTTAGGAGAAAATTATCGTTTTCCCAAAAAAATCTGACTTTGAAAATTCGACTAAGTTTGAATTTTGGTTGGTTATTCATGCAAAAAGTCAATCTCCAACGGTCAAAATTTGTTTCTGGACGTTTCAAGGTCCAAAATCAAAGGATCAAAATTAGCTAATGTCCGTCCGCCGTTCGCGCCGACTTTGGTAGTAGAAATTTTTAAAAAATCTGAAAATTTTGGTCAGAGGTCCGTTTATGGCTCTAGTTGGTCCTTGGAACTTTTCAACCCGATCGGACAATAATTGGGTGGAGTAGGGGTCAAAATGTGAATTCCGAAAAATGGATTATTTAGATTTTGGTTGGTTATTCCTTGAATAATCAACCTATGTTTTCATGATAATGGTCAACCTCTCCGATTCGGCTCAAAATTTTTTTCTGGACGTTTCATGATGTCCTGATCAAAAAAGGTCAATGTCCGTCCGCCGTACGCAGTCCGCCGTACGCCGTCCGCCGTCCATTGTCCACGCCGTTTTTGGCAGTAGAAAATTTTCTAAAAATCTGAAATTTGGGTCAGGGGTCTGTTCCCAGCCGAGATGGGTCCTCGAAACTTTTTAGCCCGATCGGACCAAATTTGGAGGGGGTAGGGGTCAAAATGTGTTTTTTGAAAAATGGATTTTCGAGATTTTGGGTGATTTAGGCGAGTGGGGTGTCATATTCCACTAAATTTTGGACGCTGAATCGATTGGAATGGGTCTGGGACCCGCCACACCCACTGTTTCCCCCATTCGAGGAATAACCAACCCGTGTGTAAGAATTTGCAGATTTTTTTGCAATCTAGGTGTGTGGGATGTCATTTTCCACTAAATTCTGGACGCAGAATCGAATGAAAAGGGCCCCGGAACAATTAGCACCCTCTGGATGAGGTTATGGATCAAAATGGCTATCTATTACCCATTTTGAATGTGTGTATTCAAGGTTTCTGGTTCCTAGGCGTGTGGGGTATTATTTTCCACTAAATCTTGGACCCTGAATCGATTAGAATGGTTCCGGGACCCGCCACACCCACTGTTTCCCCATGCTGAGCCGAATCGGAGAGACTGACTTATTGCACGAAAACAGGTTGATTATTCAAGAAATGACCATCCAAAATGTTAAATCGATTTCGGCTGATAGGCCATCATCAGCCACTTAATAATTTATTGATGTAGCACAGAGTACACCGCCACATCTGGGGTCAATTTTGGCAGTGAACAATCTCTGATTTAGGGGCCTTTGTCTCTGTCTCAAGGTCCAAGGATACCATCTCGACAGCCGAGGAAATGTTGACACCAGCTGAGAGTAGTGGAGGTGGTCAAGGCTGCGCCTCGCTAATGTTGCTAACCCCAGAAACCGCATAGCACTGACATCATTCGCGCCTAAGTAGGAAAGTATGTACGAGTACATTCGCGCCAACGACCCCAATCCCTTTAATAAAATGAACGAATACACTTTTTTTTTAATAATATGTACTTGTAACGCATTCAGTTTTGTGAATATGTACGATGTTAATGGTAAGGATCGCCTGAGGATGACGAAAAGTGATACGTAGAGTTTTTCTTGTAGACTAGAATGAGTAAATGAGAAATTAATGGCCGCATACCTATTCAGGGCATCCAACTTTGGATAGGGTCAAAGATCAGGGGGTGTCTCAACATCAGCCAAGAAAAGCCGAATTGGCGATGGCATCGCATAATAACCTCGTATCTCATCAAGCTGTAATTCAAATTTTGGCGAAATATTCATTTCCTGCTCTCTAGCGCCCTAAATGATAACCTTGGCGATGTTGAAATTAACATTGCCGGTAGAACTGCACAGTTATTTGTCTCTCCTGCAAAATTTGGTATTTTCGAGATACGAGGTTATCATATGATGCCATCGCAATTATTGTTTCTGATAAAAATCCCTTCGTGAATAGCCACCGAGTATTTGAATTTACCAAAACACATTTTTTTACCCATCCAAATGTTCACTTTTATGTTCTAAGGTGTGTAGGTTCCAAATCCAATATGCTCGTCTGTTTTTTGGGCCAACAAAGGCCATTCAAATCCCAAAAAGATTTGAAATTTCGCACAACAAATAAATTACATGAGATTCGACTCACTTTCAACCCAATCACCCCAACCAGTGGCAGGGTGTTCGTGAAAAAAAAATTATTTATACAAGTTTTTTGACATTTTCATGTTTTGACCCTGGCACATAAATTCAAAAAATCTGCAAATTCTTACACACGGGTTGGTTATTCCTCGAATGGGGGAAACAGTGGGTGTGGCGGGTCCCAGACCCATTCCAATCGATTCAGGGTCCAAAATTTAGTGGAACATGATACCCCACACGCCTAGGTAGCAGAAATCCTGAAAACACATAATCAAATTGGGTAATAAATACCCAATTTGACCCATAACGTGCTGGCAGATGACGATGTCTTCTTTTTTTAGGGATTTTTGGGTTCGATAGTTTAGTCATTAGTAAATAATGGTGGCTGAATCGAATGTTAAGGGCCCCGAAACGATCACTAATGAAAACGAGGTGATGGTGGGCATTTGAAGAATATACAGGGGTTGGTTATTCCTCGAACCAGGCGCATGGAGACTCATTTCTTCAACATGGGGGAAACCGTGTGGCGGGTCCCGGACCCATTCCATTCGATTCAGCGTCCATAATTTAGTGAAAAATGATACCCCACATGCCTAGGTACAAGAAATCTCGAAAACACATTCGAAATGGGTAGATAGGTACCCATTTTGACCGCGCCAATCGTTCTGCGACTCATTTCATTGGGTCAGGTGTCTGTTTTCTAGAAAACTTGGTCCTAGAAACTCTTCAGCCCGATCGGATCAAATTTGGGCGCGGTAGGGGTCAAAATGTGTTTTTTGAAAAATGGATTTTCGAGATTTTGGGCGATCTAGGCGAGTAGGGTATCATTCTCCACTAAATCTTGGACGCTAAATTCAATGAAGTGGGTCTCAGAACGATTGGCACCCACTGGAAGAAGTTATAGGTCAAAATGGGTATGTATCCACCCATTTTGTATGAGTCAAGATTTCTGGTGCCTAGGCGTGTGGGGTATCATTTTCCACTAAATTTTGGACCCTGAATCGATTGGAATGGGACCAGAACCCGCCACACCCACTGTTTCCCCCATTAGAGGAATAACCAACCCGTGCGTAAGAATTTGCAGATTTTTTGATCTAGACACCTTGAAACGCCCGGCAAAGATAATACTCTGTTCCAGAGAAGTAGGAACTACCCAGAAAAGAAACCGCCGTGGAATAAATTGCAGCGTTTTTACAAAGTGGACCGTACTTATGAGATTTTCAACACAGAGCGCAAAAACACTACTTTTTACGAGGCCCTGAAAATTGGTTTCTTCAACAGTTCAAGCGCAGTCCGCAGTTGGTAAATACAACTATTTATGAGAGGTGAACCGCATGGTGGCCCTCTGTCCTCATTGCCGACAGTTGCGGCCGATTCATTCTCCTGTAATTTTGTTCTCAGTGCGACACAATTTTTTTATATCAAAGGTTCAAGTCGTGGTTTTGGTGAGGATGTTCGGGTATATCTTTATGTTTAGGTTGCATCTGAAAACCAATTGGTAGGCATGTGATCTGTGGTGTGGCCTCCGGCAGCAGATAGGTTATAGTGGAGGTATGAAGGTTACATGAGAAGTAAAAGTACCTTCCTTTGCTCAGAAAAAGCGGATAAGGTCAACATTATTTTTAGGTTGACTCTTGATCTCCGTTCTGACGAATAAGCGTGTAAATATGATACCGAACCTAAATGTCATCGACCTCTCGTAGTAACTTCGTCTGTGGATGAGGGTATCTATTACCCATTTTGAATATGTGTTTTCGAGATTTCTGCTACCTAGGCGTGTGGGGTATCATTTTCCACTAAATTTTGGACGCTGAATCCAATGAGACGGGTCCCGGAACGATTGGTGCCCTCTGGTTGACGCTATGGGTGCTATGGGGTTTCGCATGATTTTTTCGAGATTTCTGCTACCTAGGCGTGTGGGGTATCATTTTCCACTAAATGTTGGACGCTGAATCGATTGGAATGGATCCGGGAATCGCCACACCCACAGTTTTCCCCATTTTTCCCATGTTGAAGAAATGAGTCTCCATGCGCCTGGTGCGAGGAATAATCAACCCCGTAATATTTGTTTTTACATTCAGACTTTATCGTGACAAATTACAAGACTTTTTACCATTCAAATGTTCTTTGTCCGTCTTGGAACTTCTGGGTTTTCAGTTCGGAAAATTTGACTCACTCGATATCACATGATTGCTTGAACCATGACCTTTAACCTTTATATTCCGTTCTATTCTTCATTGAAAACCCAGTGTTACCTCTCAACCTTTAAGGGAAGATCATAGGCCACAAACTGTTGGGGTTGTACCAATTCACGTCAAATTATCTACTCTCAGTGAAGGTGAAATCGCTTATTCGTGAGTGAACTCACTGAGTGGTGGTCTTAAGTCTTATAAAAGACGAAATGTTACATCCTGGGGGAGCGAGCACACCACAACAGAATAAGGTTCTACTCAAATTCTACACTGGACAATTTGTGTAAAATCCACTTATCGACTTGACCCAAAAATACGCGTTTTTGGGAAAAATTTATGTTTTATCTCAACTTTTCCTCTTGTGCGAGATAGAACAAGATTTTCGTTTCCAGTTCTGAATCAATATCCCATTATCAAAATACGGCTGTCACCTAACTAATGTCTGATGAACACTAAAAAAATCTGCAAATTCTTACACACAGGTTGGTCATTCCTCGAATGGGGGAAACAGTGGGTGTGGCGGGTCTCAGACCCATTCCAATCGATTCAGGGTCCAAAATTTAGTGGAAAATGATACCCCACACGCCTAGGCACCAGAAATCTTGACTCATACAAAATGGGTGGATACATACCCATTTTGTACCCATAACTTCTTCCGGTGGGTGCCAATCGTTCTGGGACCCACTTCATTGTATTCAGCGTCCAAGATTTAGTGGAAAATGATATCCCACACGCCTAGATGGACGAAAATCCATTTATCGAAATACACATTCTGACACCTACTAACCCCCTCACAGTAAATAGAAAAATTCCTAAAATAAATAATAACATTGTGAGAAGCGGCTGATGATTCACGATGGTTGTCACAAATCCGCATGCTCATTAGAATTGACTGAGTGCATTCAAAATGAAACACCTAATTCGAGCTTCCTTGTACCTTCGTACAATGACTGACAGTCCCCACCCTCGAGTCTTTAGGTTACAGTCCCACCACTTTGATGAGTTAACCTGTGAAAGCAGACTTGGCAGGGGATCTCCCGCGTTGTGGCCACCAGTTGATCGCGACCGCTCCGTTCATCACTATCCCTTTGTACATCGGACCTTTTCAGTAAGTTTATCGACAAGCTATTTGAAGACATATAAGAGCTTGATGAACGTTTATCGGTTGTCGTCAAAATTTACACTAAATAAGCGGTGCAATATCTGCATCATATTGGCTATCCTGAAACCACCTCTGTTTATGAAACAAGAGGGTGGTTTTGAGAAACAAAAAGCCTCCCCCTAAAAAACGCTGCAAATTTTTTCAAAGGGGTCGGACCAGGAGGTTGGGGAAAATGGTGGGTGAGGAGTGTCCCGGACACGTTCCAATCAATTCAGCGTCCAAAATTTAGTGGATAATTATACCTAACACGCCTAGACAGCCAAAAGTCTCGAAAATCCATTTTTCAAAAAACATTTTGAGCTGTATCCCCCCCCCCCCCCCATACTCTAAATTTGATTTTAAAGGGCTGAAAAGTTTGGAGGACCAACTAGAGTCTAGAACGGGTGCCTCACCAAAATTTCAGATTTTTAGAAATTTTCCTACTACCAAAAAAGTGGACGGTTTACGACGGACGGACATGGTATTTTATTAGTTTTAGACATCATGAAACGTCCAGAAAAAACGCTGCGAATTCTTACTCAGAGGTTGGTTATTCCTCGGGTCAGTAACCAACCCCTGAGTAAGAAACCACAGCGTTTTTTTCTGGAGACTAATTTAAAATAGATTCAGCGTCCATAACCTACAGCATTCTCACTGGATTCAATGTCCAAAATTTAGTGGAGAACGATACCCCACACGCCTAGGTACCAGAAATCTCGAAAACAGACACTCGAAATGGGTAGATAGGTACCCATTTTGACCCATAACCTCATCCAGAGGGTGCCAATCCATCCTAAAAAAATCCATTTAAAAAAAAAAAAAAAAAAAAAAAAAAAAATTGATTTTTGAGACCCCATCCTTCCAAATTTGGTCCGATCAGGTTGAAAATTTTTCCTCGCAAACCAAAGAAATACTATTTTTTTGAAAATTTCTAGATTTTGGGCGTTAGAAAAATCAGGACTAATTGGAAATTTTTTGCTAATTCTGATTATTATCTTCTCATGGCTTAGATACACCTTCCGTCAAAAAATTACGTTCGAATCCCAATAACAATGGGAAAGTATGTGAAAACATGATTACATTACTTAATAAATGTTTACTTACAAGGGGCGTATTTGGGTTGGCCAATAGAATAGGTGGTTTTGACGGAGAAGCAGGAGCTTGCTTAAATGCTGTATCCTGTATCTACTATACAAAGAGATTACCCACCTTCTCCTTCAAGGACCACGGACCACTCAAGCGTTACTAGTTATTTTCTTGGTTGGAGAATGTTTCATAACAATTGTGAAAGGAACCAGATAACTTCTGAAGTTTCAGAATTCTGGATGAGGAATCAGTGTTTTAGTTGGTTATTCCTTGAATAATCAACCTGTTTTCATGGCAAAGGTCAACCTCTTCGATTCAGCCCAAATTTTTTTCTGGACGTTTCAAGGTGTATAGATCAAAAAAGTCAAATGTCTGCCCGCCGTACGCCGTCACGGTATTAGAAAATTTTCAAAAAATCTGAAATTTGGGTCAGGGGTCTGTTCCCGGCTCTAGTCAGTCCTCGAAACTTTTCACCCCGATCGGACCAAATTTGGGCGGAGTAGGGGTCAAAATGTGTATTTCGAAGAATGGATTTTCGAGAGTTCGGCGATCTAGGCGCGTGGGGTATAATTTCCACTACATTTTGGTCGCTGAATCCAATGAAATGGGTCCCAGAACGATTGGCACCCACTGGAAGAAATTATGAGTGAAATTGGGTATCTATTACCCATTTTGAATGTGTTTCGAGATTTCTGGTACCTAGACGTGTGGGGTATCATTTTCTTTCCACGGAACAACCAAAGAGGAATTTCTGTACTCTATTGTTAGTGGCGACTTCTGGGTACACTACACCACACCGGAAACGGAGCAAATGAAGCAGTGGAAGCACCCTTCTTCGCCATGAGCATAGAAGTTCAAATAAATCCTCTCTGCCGGGAAAATCATGGCTAGCGTGTTTTGGGTTCGAAAGGGCGTATTGTTGTGCGAGTTTATCGCGGGACAACAATCAATGTTGGTACTGTGAGACCTTGAAAAATCTTAGACGTGCAATTCAGAACAAGAAAAGAGAAATGCTGACCAAAGGAGTGCGTTTTCACCATGACAACGCCCAACCGCACACCGCCTATCGTACCACAGCTCTAATCGAAAAATTTAGATGGAAAATGGTGTCCACCCTACAGTCCAGACTTAGCACCAAGTGACTACCATCTCTTCCCTGAGTTGAAGAAAAACCTTGGCTGTACCCAATTCAAGACAGATGAAGAGGTACAAAATGCGGTTGTTTGTTTTCTACGCGGATAGGCGGCAGAGTTCTATGACACTGGTTTGAAGAAGTAGGTGTCTCAAAGCAGAAGTGCATAGATTATGTAGACAAATAATAGAAGGACTGAACTTTCCAAAAATATACTTTTCTTCAAAATTAAACCAGTTTTTTTAATGTGAATAAAAATCGTGGAACTTATTTTACGGACACGCCTCGTATGTCCCCAGAATTACAAAAAGTTCCAACAGATGCAATTAAGGAGGATCCAGTGCTTGGTCAAATAATAACTTTCACTCAATGGCCTTGCATGTTGTTGGGCGAACTGTATATTTCAATATACAGATCCGATATTTCAAAATTAAGGGCGAGCTCTCGTTCGAAGAGAGGCTTCTATTTTACCGGAATCCGATCGTAATTCCTACTGAAGAAAGAACAACGTTATACGACTATATGAGGGTCATCCAAGGATGGATATGACTCGACTATAAGACAGACCATTTTACTGGCCGGGATTATCGGTGGATTTTGAGAGGTAGGTATATTTCATCCTGTGACAGTTGTCTCATAAACCGTAACCAAAATCCGCGTGAACCTATGATATCAGCCTCAACTCGACGCTGGACAAAATCGGGAATGGGCATTTTGGAATTCCATAATGCGAACTATCTAGTTTCCATTGACTATTATTCTAAATGGATAGAGTTTGAAAAAAATTAAATCTAAAAGTATATCGGATTTAATACACATTTGCAACAAACTTTTTGCTTGTTGCGGATACCCAACCGATGACAACTGAACTGAACCACTGGACAAAATCCGTATGTGCTTCTTTTGCATTACCGGAACACACATCCCAGCATTAGGTTATTTGCCCATCCAGTGCAGTTAGGTCAAAATCTTAGGGATAATTTGACGTTCCGTGAAAGTGATTTGGTTTTAATGCTCCCCGATGGTGAACCAATTTGCGAAAATATACACGAATCTCAAGAGCGAGAAAAGCGATACTATGATAGGGGGACCCGAACATCAACAATCTTGGCAACTAGGAACAGCTTTCCAACCTGCGCACATTCTCCTCGTTTATGGTGGGTGAAGGATAAATCACAGGGGTTGGTTCTTCCTCGGACCAGGCGCATGGAAGCTCATTTCTTCAACATGGGGAAAATGCGGGAAACAGTGGGTGTGGAGGGTCCCGGACCCATTCCCATCGATTCAGGCACCAGAATTTAGTGGAAAATGATACCCCACACACCTAGGTACTAGAAATCTCGAAAACACATATTTAAAATGGGTAGATAGATACCCATTTCGACCCATAACTTTACAAACAACAGCCGGGACGGCGGACGGACATTTGATTTTTGGTTGGTTACTCCTTGAATAATCAACCTATCTTGTCATGCAAAAATTCATTCTCTCCGATACGGCCCAACATTTTTTTCTGGACGTTTCAAGGTGTCTAAATCAAAATTAGCAAATGTCCGTCCGCCGTCCTTTGTACGCTGTCCGCCGTAAAATAAATATAAAAAATATATAACTATAATTTTCTATCTTGGTGGGGGAAGATGTACCATTCAGTCACATCTAGTGTATGCTTCTCAGTAGGTTTTTTAGGCAACACTGTTCTTTGTTTTTGTTGAGTTGTAACCATCCCCTAAAATATACAGATTGCAGATTTGTGGTGCAACAAGCTCCATGTAAACTTCTATAATTCGGAAGCCTGATCCCTTTACACTACCTTATTTAGCTATGTCAAACGACCTCATGATCCATGGGGTTCTCAAGTCTCACTGTTGAAGTCACATCTACGGAAAACCACAAACCGGTTATACCGAATCAACAATGCGAGTCAATCTGGTTGAGTTTCTTTATCCTTGACATTCACTGGTTGTTTGAGAGAGTTGCACATTTTTGGAGGGTGGGTTGTTGACCTGCAGAACCTGTACAGTGCAGAAAGTGTAGGTAAGCTTACCTTACCATTCAAATGAAAGCTTGCTCGCTTAGGTATCAATGGGTGAGGTCTCAGGCAGGAGGCAGATGATTTATGAATGTCGTATGCTGACAAACAGAGTAGAAGACGCCATTTTGCATTGCTCTAAATTCGACGTCACTTCTAGATGAGGACACTTCGAGGAGGCTTCATCTATCCTTTAGCATCCAAATTAGCTCGCTCTAGCCCCGATAAGACAAAAACGATGGCCATAACACAGCTGGCCTTATCTCTTTAGAACTCTCTATTATCCCTTACCATTTCTTCCAACTCTCTCCTATCTCTAAAATGTCGTTATCTACCGAACCAAAGTTACTGAATAGAAAATGACCAAAATAACACTGATGCAACCACGATCATAACAGATCAACATATTAGAGTGGATTAAGATAATCAGACAACTGAGTATATTTTGTTTTCATGCAAAAGGTCAACCTCTCTGATTCGGTTCAACTTTTTTTTCTGGACGTTTCATAGTATCTAGACCAAAAAAGGTCAATGTCCGTCCGCCGTCCGCCATACGCCGTCCATTGTCTGCGCCGTAGTAGAACATTTCTAAAAATCTGAAATTTGGGTCAGGGGTCTGTTCCCGGCCTAGGATGGTCCTCGAAACTTTTCAGCCCGATCGGACCAAATTTGGGCGGGGTAGGGGTCAAAATGTGTTTTTTGAAAAATGGATTTTCGAGATTTTGGGCGATCTAGGCGAGTGGGGTATCATTTTTCACTAACTTTTGGACGCTGAATCCAATGAAATGGGTCCCAGAACGATTGGCACCCAGTGGAAGAAGTACTGGGTCAAATTGGGTATATATTACCCATTTTGTATGTCAAGATTTCTGGTGCCTAGGCGTGTGGGGTATAGTTTTCCTCTAAAGTTTGGACGCTGAATCCAATAAAATGGGTCCCACAACGATTAGCACCCACTGGAAGAAGTGATGGGTCAAATTGGGTATTTATTACCCATTTTGAATGTGTTTTCGGAATTTCTGCTACCTAGGCGTGTGGGGTATCATTTTCCACTAAATTTTGGACGCTGAATTCAATGATGTGTGGCCCAGAACGATTGGCACCCACCGGAAGAAGTTATGGGTCAAAATGGGTATGTATCCACCCATTTTGTATGTGTCAGGATTTCTGGTGCCTAGGCGTGTGGGGTATCATATTCCACTAAATTTTGGACTCTGAATCGATTGGATTGGGTCCGGGACCCGCCACACCCACTGTTTCCCCCATTCGAGGAATAACCAACCCGTGTGTAAGAATTTGCAGATTTTTTTGAGTATATGATCAACGTCGAGTATACTATTTGCAGAAGCATCAAATACTAGGTTCTAAAATTCATTTTTGGCAAAAAGTCAGTGGAAAAATGCACTGGTGGCAAGTAGGTGATCTTGGAACTACAAAGAGAGCTTACACATCCATTGGGAGCATGTGGAATGGGACCAAAATATTTTCAGTTGTGATCATCTGGCCACCGTGCTCACTTTGTAGAGTGTAGGGGGGGGGGGGGGGGGGGGTGCGCATTTCATGCGAGACTTTCCAGTAACAAAACTCACTGATGTGAAAAGAAGGTGAAGGCCGTGGAAAGGATCTCATTATGCTAACACCCTCGCAAGTCTCACTAGGAGCAGGTAAAGGCATCCATCTTACGCAGGTCTCACCAGGGAGCGCCGACTTGTTTCGTAACCCAAACCCCGGGTCCACCTTGACCTACCAGGACATTACTGACGTTTCATTGATGACCAGGAAAAACTCTCCAAAATACGTTATTATTCCACTCGTTATTCACTTGATTGATAAAAGGCTCCATCTATCAGCGGAGCTTGTGCGATCGTTTGGCTTAAAGGGTCTACTTTTCAGATGTTTGTGTAGCAACCGAATCAACGGTAAAGATGTTACAAATCATTCTTTAATGGTTTAATTTTTCAATGCAGAAATCGCTCGCGCACGTGTGTCCGTCATGGCTCTAGTTGGCCCTCGAAACTTTTCAACCCGATCGGACCAAAGTTGGGTGGGGGAGGGATCAAAATGGGTGCCTATTTAACCATTTCGAATGTTTGTTTTTGTGATTTCTGGTACCTAGGCGTGTGGGGTATCATTTTCCACTAAATTTTGGACGCTGAATCCAATTGAATTAATCCCGAAACGATTGACGCCCTCTGGATGAGGTTATGAGTCAAAATGGGTACCTATCTACCTGTTTCGAATGTATGTTTTCGAGATTTCTGGTACCTAGGCTTGTGGGGTATCATTTTCCACTAAATATTGGACCCTGAATCGATTGAAACGGCTCCGGGACACGCGACACCCACTGTTTCCCCCATTTTCCCCATGTTGGAGAAATGAATCATTATGCGCCAAATCGATTGGAATTAAAAAAAAAAATTAACCCCACACGTCCAAGCCCTTTAAAAAAAAAAAAAAAAAAAAAAAAAAAAAAAAAAAAAAAACGTTGAGCACAAACAGAGCCCAAATGGAGTCGCGTGCAACATTTCAGATTTTTCAAAGCCTTTAGGGCCCCCCCATTTAGGGCCATTTAGACGGTGGACAAAGAACAGACAAGTATTAAGAGTTTTTCTCACTATGAAATTAAGGAAATAAGGAAAGTTTGGTGAGAAAACGTTTTATGGCTGGTACAATTGCACAAGGTGTATTTTATATTCCAGTATCAATGATGATACCAAATAGTGATGTAAAAGTAAATAAGTAGGCGTTTTTAACGTTTAACTTCCAAGATCGAACGGGATTGGGTTAGTTGACCATCGCACGGCTGCAAGCATAAACGTTTGGTGCTATGTAATAATTTACCCTGTTTCAGAAAAAGAGTTTTACGGAATGTCCTGTGGGGGTTCGATGTGAGCATGAGACACTGGGTTACATTAAATCCAAAAAACCCGCCGAGTCATAGCATAAACTCATGATAATCCCGAAGAATTGGCTCGCATTTACAACTCATGGGGAGCTGAGCACGCAGCTCCAGGATACTTCTCATTTTGCTAACCGTCGTTGGCCTTGGCGAGATTTCGAATTTTTCACCACTCCTCCAACTCTAATCGTTCTTCCAGTGGTCAATAAGAAGAAATGGAATTAATTAAGGTGGTCACCAATTGGTTTTTGAGAGAACGATTAGAGAGCACCCAAGGCCAATGGGACGCCTGTAATTTGGATAAAACGTAAAGGCATATGGCGGCCACTCGCCGGTCCATTAATCTTAGTTCAAACGACCATTTCATTTTTAATTTTAGATAACTTTGACTTATACAGCTAAAATTCAGCCATTTTAAAAATCTCTAATGAGTAGGTAGCAAGAAAAAATAACTAGGTCACTAGAGTTCATTCATGAATGTTATTAATCGTTTACAATATACATTATTTCTTCAATAATTTTGCTTTGACCAAGGGATCTGATATCATCCTAGTGTAACCCGCCGTTTCACCTAACGGGCTAGGGATCCAGAAATAGACCTAGGCGAATAAATTAGTGGGAGACTAAAGACTTTCACTTACCGTTCGGAATGTCGGAGACGGTCGGTCATAGACTCCAAGTATACCTGAATTGACTAAGCTCTGAGGAATGGGGTTTCGTAAGTGAAAGGCAAGAGTTCAATATTGATTTATAATACGCAATTGTTCGAAATATAAAATATGGAATGTCTCGGCCGAGAAGGATACTGACTATGACTTAATCTAATTAGTGAGTAGGTAGGAATGTGAAGGGCTGAAGGCCAATGAATTTACGAGGTAGCTGAAGGCTCAGGAGTGTTTGATTTAGAATAACGGAAAAATACAGTTGTTTTGCTAATGTTCTCCCCTAACTCCCTTTGCTTTTCTACAACAGACAAAATACTCAATACTACGGTTACAAGTTACAATTTCTACGATCAGCTTTCTAATGACTAAACGTCAGGGTTTGGGCCAGATTTAAGGAGTCGACTTTCGCGTTGCGAGGGTACGAGACAGAATTATTTCGCCACTTACGTGCACCAACGCCTTTGGATGGAGACAACAGGGTGATGTGTTCTTCGCTGCTCGGCTTCGGTCAGGGGAACGCCGTCCAGGTCGGAGGAGGCGAGGCTCTTTCCAACGGAGGTCCGACGACTGGCGGTGCGTGGAAAACCCAGACTATTGGCCGTCGGTCGGGCGCGAACGAATCAACACTCGGGTCCGACGGGGGATTTTCAGTTCGTAATAGGGGTCCACTGTTACGGGATAGGAATTGGCTGATCTCCCAATTCCCGAGTTCTCACCCTGAAGGAACCACGATATAATCGTTCCTTCAGGTCACTTTCACTTCACTTCGATGTCCCGGTTCACTTCGCCTCGATGTTCCGGTTCACTTCGCTTCGATGTTCCGGTTCACTTGGATGTTCCGGTTCACTTCGATGTTCCGGGTCACTTGGATGTCCCGGTTCACTTCGATGTTCCGGGTCACTTGGATGTCCCGGTTCACTTCGATGTTCCGGGTCACTTGGATGTTCCGGTTCACTTCGATGTCCCGGTTCACTTGGATGTTCCGGTTCACTTCGCTTGGATGTCCCGGTTCACTTCGCCTCGATGTTCCGGGTCACTTCGATGTCCCGGTTCACTTTACTTCGATGTCCCGGTTCACTTCACTCCGTTCGCAAACAGAGATTTCTACCTTCCTTCTCGTGAGTTCGGATACGACTGGGGATTGCTCGTTCTCTCCGTCCGCTCGTCACGTCGCCTTCCCCTTCTACTCCTCCCTGGGTGTCTTGCGCCGCCCATCGCCTACCCAATCCAAAGAGGGCACGCCTTCCGCCCAGCTGGAGTTAGGCGTTTGGAGGGGAGAGGGGTCGTTCCGTCCCCCGCCGCCGAGGTTTCTTGGCGGGGCGCTTGAAATTTGCCGCCCCGTTACACCCCTCCGATCTTCGGAGGCCGAGGTCTACCTCGGCAATTTTCCTTCCGGTGGGGGTGACTGGTGCGATGGGCATTGCGTCAGGTCGTTTGGCTGCTATCCACGCTTGCTCGTACCGCCAGCGTCTGCAAGCGGCACAGGTTGGTGGGCGGTCCGTCTCGTGTTCGGCGATGGAGCAGGGCTTCGGGTAGGCGGGATCCGTGGGTTGTAGGTTCCGGCACTTTCTCACCAGCCGATTCCACATCACTTTGCAGCCACCGCAGCGGTAGGTTGTCGGCGGGTGTTGTCGCTTCGTGCAAATGCAGCACAGGACGCTCCCATTCGTCGAAGGTACGCTGGCGCGGATGTTCCAAGATGGTATGTTGGATGGATCGGCAGGGGCCACGGGTGAACTAGCGCCAGCATCCCCATCGGCTAGGGCGACCTTCACCGGCCGAGGGGTGGAGACCCGGGAGGAGCCGGAACGCGGTTGCCCTGGGGTGGTGTCTGATTCCCGTGCGGTTTCTTCGGATGACGAGGAGTCCGAGGACGAAGTCGACGAGTCGGCAATACTCGGCTCGGCCGCGGCGGGCGCTGTGAATGCAGGGGCGGGGTATCCGTCCACGTTGCTGTCAGGTCGTGGTGTCGACGATCCTCGAGGGGTGGCGCGGTGCGTGCTCGACCCGAATGAGTCGTTGAGGTGGGTCATGGCTTGGAGCCGTTGTTCCATCATGATCACTCGGCAACGCAGGGACTCGACCTCCACCGACCCACCACTCGATCTTGATCTCATGTCCACCCCCGAGTCGCCAACGTTCAAGCTTTCCCCAAGCTCGTCTAGGCAGCGCAGCAGAATCCGCCTCTGTGTTGGCATCCTGTCGCAGGACGCGACCAGCTTGCCCAGCCCCATGATGACCGTGGAGGTGACGGCCAGCCACTCCGTACTTCCGGGCTCCAAGTCCGTGCTGCTCACCGACGATGGTACCCGCGGTCGAGGTAGCGCCATAGTCTTCTGGTGTCGTTCGCTGATCTCCTATTTTCCCACTATACCCTGAAACAGACAAACCGGCCTTTCTGTTAGTCTCCTCTCACGCTCCGACTCACCCGTTGTACGTCAGTCAATGGCTCATGTATCATGCAGACAACCTCCCTCTCTGCACAGAGCCAGACGCTGAACAACAATCCTAGATTTTAGCTACCATTACAAGGGAAAAACAAAGGAAAGGAGGGGAGTGGCAAGGCAGTCCTGTCCCGACCCATGAGGTACGGTCATTAATCAAACAAGGCAAGTACTGGTGTCGTGCATTTTACTCTACAGGTAAGACATTCCCTATTCTACTTCACAAATTACGAGTATACCCCAAAACTTGAAAAATTATTTTTTTTTTTTTTTTTTTTTTTTTTTTTTTTTTTTTTTTTTTTTTTTTTTTTTTTTTTTTTTTTTAATTGCTTCATCCCGTTCGAGGTGTTGATATCTTTCCCGCGTGGAGCTGCGCGTAGTCGATCGTTTTGCGCCTTGGTCTTAGCCCGTATGGACTGGACGCCGTCCTAATCGGAATCGGGATTCGGCTGGAGGATCTTCCAGGGCCCTGGGCCCCAGGTTCAGGATCTTCTTCGGTCCGTACTGGTTCCGGCCATTCCAGAGGGTCTGACAACCACGTCCCTCCACTATCTTCGCTAGGTGGAGGGGCGGGGCTCTCGGGTGGGCGCGACTCCTCTGCTACGTCGGGGGTAACGGCGTCGTCTGGCACGCTGTTGACAAACGCTGGCTTGAGCCTGCTGAGGTGGTAACGCGTGGTCTTCCCCAGGACATCCTGGACCTCGTAATTGACATCGGGTTTCTGGATTGGTGGTGTCAAATTTGGGGGAGTGTTCCTCTCCTGGCACTCCTGGCATTTCTGGACGAATTCTCGGACGTCACGTACCATCTTCTTCCAGTACCCGTACCGCCTTGCGACACGAGTGGTTGTTTCTATGCCAGGGTGCCCGGCCCACTGATGTTGATGACAATTGGTCAGGAACCAGCGCCGCATGGTGGATGGGATCAGTGGCACCGTGATCCGCTGGCCATCCACATCGACCTCCTTCCTCCAGACTTCTTCCTCCTTCTTTAGTCGATGCTTCTCTGGGTCAGCAGTCAGGGTGGAGATCCAGGGGTCCAAGGATTGGGCTGCCATCAGAAGTTCCTTTGGCAAACTTAATGTGATGGCGCCAACAGGAACACGGCTCAGGCCGTCTTTGACCAATTGGTAGTCGGGTCCTGCCAGATGAGTCAGATGCTGATGCACCTGATGCTTCAATTCAGAGGTTGAAGGGGGATTGTCCCGGATCTCAATTGGGAACTCTGCTACATCGGACATCGGAGGGTGTACCACCAGCTGCTTTCTAGGTAGTGTTGGTTCGGTGGTCAGTCGGCCTTGGTGGTTGTTGTCGACGCTAGGTTCAGAGGCTTTGGCAGATGTTGAAGCGACTGTTGGCCCGCCCTGGTAGTTGTTGTCGGTGTCGGGTTTCGTGGCTTGAGCGGTTTTCTGGGATTTTCGCGCCATCCCGTCGCCCTTCAGTTGACGGATGTGCCTGTGGAGGTCCGGGTCAGTGGCGACCACGCCGATGGAGATCATCTTCCCAGTGGTGGGTTCTTTCATCTCCACTACGCCGATATCCGGGCGTATGCCAAGGGGTAATTTCCTCAGGAGGTCCAGTCCGATCAGATCCAAGCCGGAGTCGGGTCGTCGGAAGACATAGAATGCGTGCGTAATCGTAACCAGACCGATGGTGGTACGTACCTCCTGGATCCCCAGCACGGGCAGTGGTTGTCCGTCGGCACCCCATAGCTTCAACGTTGTTGGGCGGATGTCAATGCCAGGCACAGGTCTTGATAGGACAGACACTGCAGCGCCAGTATCCACGACCATTCGCCGGGTTTCCTTCCCCAAGCCGGCGGTGATCAGTATCATGGGCCTCATGACACAATTCACAGCGGTCTGGTAGGCCACCAGCTCGTCTCCGTGGACTTCAATGGTTGGCTCGTCCTCCTTATTTGTCGCGAGATTGGCTTGGGTTTCCTGGGTCGTGCTGATGTTTCTGACCTGGTGCATTCGTGGATTTGAGATGGCCAGGGTCTTCTTCTTCTTCAGGCAATCCGCCTCCAGATGGTCACGGGATCCACAGAAATTGCAGAACAAGGCCGCGTAGAGTCCGTGGGGGCAACTCACTGGAAAGTGGGACATATCACCACAGTACATACAGGGCAGCACTGGGACGGTCGGTGGTAACTTCGTCGGCACCGGTATCAACTGGTGATCGCCGAACGTGGCCGGTTTGTTTGGGTAACGGAGCGGGCTTCTGGGTTTTTGCAGGCAGTTTGCTGCAAAATGCCCTGGTTCTCCGCAAGAGTAGCATTTCTTGGGCTCCGAAGGTCTTGATCCGCTGACAGCGGCTATGTCCCATCGAGCATCGTAGTCCTGCTTTGCTCTCATTACGTCCTCCCATCCCTCCGCCCGCTCCACTGCATCCTCCAAGGTGTCCGGAGGGTTACCCTGCAAGTAGAGATGGAGTTCTTTCGGTTGCCCGCGGACAAAAGCGCTGAGTGCCTTTCGTCTTGTCCACTCCCGACGTTGGGCCTCGTTCAGGTTGGGTTCAGTTCGGACAGCCGATCGTGCCGTGGTCAGAAGTCGTTCTGCAAACCGTCGGATGGACTCGTCGGGGTCTCTCTGGGCTGTCCAGAGTCGTATGGTCGCCTTCTCGGGACTTTCCTCGCCATACCATGCCAGTATGGCCTTCTTCACGGTCGTGTACGGGGTTTCGCCAAGACCATCCTGGAGGAATCGCTTGGCTCCACCTTTTAGGCGGGTGCGAAGGAATCGCAGTTTCTTGTGCTCGTCAAGCTCTTGGGTTGCTTGCTCCACTTCCTGGAAGAACACGGATGCCGTGATAGCATCCGGCTCATCAGGGTTCCATGGGTCGACTTCCATAAACAACGACCGCGGAATGCCAGAGGCCGCAGGCTCGCGGAAGAAGGCGCCCAGTTTGTTCATCGCTTCCGTCACGGCGTTCATCATGGCTTCGCCCTCGACTGATGGGCTGCTGTTTCGTTGCATGGTCGCGAACTCACTTGTTGCACAAAAGAACTAAATAAAAAAAATTACAGAACTGATAGTTCACTTTCTTGCGCACCAAGGACCGATAATTTCCCCATGAATCGAGAAAGGACTTCCCAGTCGGTAAGAGCTATGACGGGTCCGGAATCGGGATGTCGATTGGAGCTGAAGGCTCGTCGGAACAGTCCCGGCACAGACCCGGGACAGTCTCGGAACAGATGGCCTCGGAACAGTCCCGGCACAGACCCGGGACAGTCTCGGCACAGAGGGCCTCGGAACAGTCCCGGCACAGACCCGGGACAGTCCCGGCACAGAGGCTACACGAGAGTGATGCTGCTAGATAAATGAGCCAGTAGTTAAATTTTGATTTATGGAAAGAAAGAAAAATGATACGGATTTGAAGTTAATTGACTCCTCACTCGCTTCCTCACACTCGGGCCGATTTGTTTGCTTCTTACAAGTTTAAATTTCAGAATCTATAACTAGCACAATTTAAATTTCGAGATTATAAAACGCGACCCAATTCCTTCAGAGCTTTTTCTCACCAATATTCGCCTGGTCAAGATCACTTGTTGTGGATACGACAGAAATCGAGATTTCTGAAATATCCCACCGCTGCCACCAAAAGATGTAACCCGCCGTTTCACCTAACGGGCTAGGGATCCAGAAATAGACCTAGGCGAATAAATTAGTGGGAGACTAAAGACTTTCACTTACCGTTCGGAATGTCGGAGACGGTCGGTCATAGACTCCAAGTATACCTGAATTGACTAAGCTCTGAGGAATGGGGTTTCGTAAGTGAAAGGCAAGAGTTCAATATTGATTTATAATACGCAATTGTTCGAAATATAAAATATGGAATGTCTCGGCCGAGAAGGATACTGACTATGACTTAATCTAATTAGTGAGTAGGTGGAATGTGAAGGGCTGAAGGCCAATGAATTTACGAGGTAGCTGAAGGCTCAGGAGTGTTTGATTTAGAATAACGGAAAAATACAGTTGTTTTGCTAATGTTCTCCCCTAACTCCCTTTGCTTTTCTACAACAGACAAAATACTCAATACTACGGTTACAAGTTACAATTTCTATGATCAGCTTTCTAATGACTAAACGTCAGGGTTTGGGCCAGATTTAAGGAGTCGACTTTCGCGTTGCGAGGGTACGAGACAGAATTATTTCGCCACTTACGTGCACCAACGCCTTTGGATGGAGACAACAGGGTGATGTGTTCTTCGCTGCTCGGCTTCGGTCAGGGGAACGCCGTCCAGGTCGGAGGAGGCGAGGCTCTTTCCAACGGAGGTCCGACGACTGGCGGTGCGTGGAAAACCCAGACTATTGGCCGTCGGTCGGGCGCGAACGAATCAACACTCGGGTCCGACGGGGGATTTTCAGTTCGTAATAGGGGTCCACTGTTACGGGATAGGAATTGGCTGATCTCCCAATTCCCGAGTTCTCACCCTGAAGGAACCACGATATAATCGTTCCTTCAGGTCACTTTCACTTCACTTCGATGTCCCGGTTCACTTCGCCTCGATGTTCCGGTTCACTTCGCTTCGATGTTCCGGTTCACTTGGATGTTCCGGTTCACTTCGATGTTCCGGGTCACTTGGATGTCCCGGTTCACTTCGATGTTCCGGGTCACTTGGATGTCCCGGTTCACTTCGATGTTCCGGGTCACTTGGATGTTCCGGTTCACTTCGATGTCCCGGTTCACTTGGATGTTCCGGTTCACTTCGCTTGGATGTCCCGGTTCACTTCGCCTCGATGTTCCGGGTCACTTCGATGTCCCGGTTCACTTTACTTCGATGTCCCGGTTCACTTCACTCCGTTCGCAAACAGAGATTTCTACCTTCCTTCTCGTGAGTTCGGATACGACTGGGGATTGCTCGTTCTCTCCGTCCGCTCGTCACGTCGCCTTCCCCTTCTACTCCTCCCTGGGTGTCTTGCGCCGCCCATCGCCTACCCAATCCAAAGAGGGCACGCCTTCCGCCCAGCTGGAGTTAGGCGTTTGGAGGGGAGAGGGGTCGTTCCGTCCCCCGCCGCCGAGGTTTCTTGGCGGGGCGCTTGAAATTTGCCGCCCCGTTACACTAGTAGTAATCGAACTAGAATACTTTTTCTTACAGTATCTCCCCAGAAATACATCTTAAAATATTCATTAGCTCCATCGCTTTTTACCTACTATCAGGTCCATTTAAATATTCTTCTCACATATACAGAGATATTTTTAGAGCTTCCACTGCTTCAATTGCTCCTTTGTTTCCGGTGTGGTGTAGTGTACCCAGAAGTCGCTAATAATAGATTCCAGAAATTCCTCTTTGGTTGTTCCGTAGAAATAATTTAGTGGAAAATGATACCCCACACGTCTAGGTACCAGAAATCTCGAAACACATTCAAAATGGGTAATAGATACCCAATTTCACTCATAACTTCCTCCAGTGGGTTCCAATCGTTCTGGGACCCATTTCATTGGATTCAGCGTCTGAAATTTAGTGGAAAATGATACCCCACTCGCCTAAATCGCCCAAAATCTCGAAAATCCATTTTTCAAAAAACACATTTTGACCCCTACCCTGCTCCAATATGGTCCGATCGGGCTGAAAAGTTTCAAGGACCGTCCTAGGCCAATTTTGGCAGTTGAAAAATTCTAAAAATCTTAAATTATGGTCAGGGACCCATTTCCGACGCTGAATCCAATGGGTCAAAATGGGTAAATAGATACCCATTTAGAATGTGTGTTTTCGAGATTTCTGGTACCTGGGCGTGTGGGGTATCATTTTTCACCAAATTTTGGACCCTGAATCGTTTGGAAAGCGTCCGGGGCTCGCCACACCCACTGTTTCCCCCATTTTGAAGAAATGTGTTTCCATGCTCCTGGTCCGAGGAATAACCAACCCCTAAGAAAGAATAATCAGCATTTTTTTCTGGGCGTTTCAAGGTGTCAGCAAATGACAGCTAATGATCGTCTGCCGTCCACGCCGATTTTGGTTGTAGAAAATTGTCTAAAAATCTTTAATTTTGGCCTGGGATCTGTTTTTGGCTCCAGTTGATCTAGTTTCGAGATCATTTTAGTTCTGCATTACCAGAATATTTGGTGTGGAGTATAAGACACGTATTAAATGATGACGAGTGGAGTTTCCTTATGAATCAATTCAAGCTCTCAGTAGACCAGCAGGAATAACTTGCTAACGATTATACCCACATTAGTTTATTATGGTCTGAACCATACAATAATTCCCACTGTTGCGCAGGTTGCGTAAATATGACTCACAAATGTCCTTGCAAAAATGAAGATTTGTGGAGGGGGAGGGGAACTCGTGAAGCATTATTGTATTGTTCAGACTATAATAAACCAATGTGGGTATGATAGTTGGAATTTTATTTCTGCTGGTCTACTGGGAGCTTGATTTTGGTCATAAGGCAACTCAACTCTCACTCGTCAAACTGCTGAACTCTGATCGAATCTTCATAAATGGTTTTGTGTCATCCCTAATTTTCTAATATTCTACCTTTTTTGCCAACCCAAACCGTTTGACCTGCATAATCGAGTTTTCTCCCGCTGTGAGCATGGCAACAAACATGGGGTTGTTGCATACGCTGCGTTATATTAACCAGTATGGCAGGTGCTACTGTTCCATGGAGAGGCCTGTATAATTATGACGATGGTCGTCTCCGCGATGTGAAAATTTGGTTAAAATCCGTTTTACTTGATCTATAATGTACAATATATGACTTGTTGCACATTATGTGACAACAAGTCATTATAGCAAAGGCAATCAATAAATGTAGAAAGAATAATCTACTTTTCATTGATGTTTGAAGGGAACACCTCAAAAATCTGCGCTCCTCGCATAGGGCAAGGCTGGGGGGCAGGCAGTAAGCAATTACATTGATTGTCGTCCGATCGTGATTCCCATCAGCATTTGTCTTGACCCTACTCTTGCCCTCCCGCTCAGTTCTCCTTTAGAAGAGTTAGCTCAATTGGAACAGTGCCTCCGGCCCAGTTTGGCTCTTACTGGAATCAAGAACAATGTGATCTGGATTCACTCCAAAAACTCCTGATACTTTTTCTTTGTCGCGGAAAGGATGCATTTATCAGCGTATGATTTCTGCATCGATCGAATTGGAGGTAGAGTACGGCTCCATGGTTGCGCCAGCAAGTCCCTCACTCTTGTAGATCATAGGTACTTACTTGACTAAAATATATCTTGTGCAGCATTATGAATATTAAGCATTATTCCCTCGCTCAAAGAAAACCTAAAACTACAAGTCTTGCAATAACTCCACAATTTCAAAGAAAAATTAACAACAGTAGTATAAATAGGTGACAACGTCTATTTGGCGGTCTTGGACCATCTAACAAGCTTGGTTCTGCTTGCACCATTCTTAGCATTATGCTAAACGCAGAAAGGATTCTATACGGATGATGTTTGTTTGCTAATTTAAACCATTTGGCATTCGTATTCCGCAATCGTATCCCGCTACTCCCTGCATATCTAAGAGTTGAGCTTAACCCTCAGGTCTAAACGCATATTTTGGAGACAGCGGTCTGCCAGACCATTACCTCAGTTTTTGGCAAAAACACACAGATCACCCTGAAATAATTTTTTCTCTGCAATATTTCGTTTCTGCACTATTCTAATTTGATACTATACGTGAATGTGAAGAAAGATAGTAGGTAGGTACTTGGTCATTGGACAAGTTCATCACAATTTTATTGAGAGAGATTTATTATAAATCGTGAAGCACGAAGTAACAGCATGTTTCCTTATTCTGACCCCCAATGGATCAAAATAACAGCACAGCCTGTTGGATGTCATCATGAAATTAGAACGAGAATGAAATTCTTAGGCCGGGTAAACACGTTGAGGATTCCGGAGAGGATTCCTCGTTAATTGATTCCTCTCCGGCCGACGGACCGTGTGGACGGGTCGAGGCCTTCAGTTGAGACGGACCGAACAGGCCACCAGGCCTTTCCAATTTTTGGAAAGGCCACCTGAGGCCGGGGTTCCGGTTCCCGGAATCGAACCCCTTCCTTCACGTGTGGATGAGGTGATCGGTTGTAGGTATCGCTCGAGTATCGTCACAGTGGTCGTTCCTCGTTAATTTTTAAGAAGGAGGATTTATTAGAAAAAATCTACAAATTTTTACATACGGGTTGGTTATTCCTCGAACCAGACGCATGGAGACTAATTTGAACCTCGGACCAGGCGCATGGAGATTCATTTCCTCAACATGCGAAAAATGGGGGAAACAGTGGGTGTGGCGGATCCCGGACCCATTCCAATCGATTCAGGGTCCAAAATTTAGTGGAAAATGATACCCCAACCAAAACGAAATGCTCACCTAGCTGGCGTCCTGCAGCGCAATTTACCCCTTTACCACCTCACCCCCTCACCATAGTGGTCCCAGGGACTCATGTTTCAACAAGGGGGTTAATCCTCCCTTGTTCATCCTACTTTCAAAAAATAAATACGTAAAAATTTTTAAAAAACCGAATTGTTTTAGAATACTTCTATTGTGTCTTGAACCTTTGTGCGATGATGATGATGATGAGTCTCTCTGAGTCATACAATCATAGTGTTTCTCTCTTAGCTGAGATGATACTCATAATATTCGTTGAGCTGATAAAATACTTGGAAGGTTAGAACCACGAATATTAGTTCTTTTCACGGTTTTGATTGATAGAAGCACATTCGGCAATTAAAACACCATTCGCAATCCATTAGTAAACTCATCTCTGGCGCTGGTAAACCAGCGTAATCATAGGGGGAAGGCCACATCGTTAGAGTTATCACAGAGAATCCTAGAACCGATTGAACGTACTACGAACTACGTAACTCATTGGTTTGATGCCGAGCAACGTCTGATATCTCAGAGGTGACAAAATCGAGGGATTTGAACACTGAACGAATGTGAAGACCCGCGGTAGAATACTTGTCATTTAATTTTTTTGTTGGAGGCATTCAAGTAACTTGAAAGGAACAAACAGAAACAGAAGCAGCTAAATTATTTTTAAAACATCTCATCTCTGTTTCAGCTGGTCGGATGGGCAGCACTCCACAGGTGTCTGTCCTAAAAGGGCCGAATCGGCCTCTCAGCCTAGGGTCGGACATTGGACGTCTTCATGAACTTTTCACTCTTAATGTGAAGAAAAACCCTCTCCACAAAGCCTTTATTTATGAAGGTGAGTCATTATTTAATATAATATTATTCATATACAAATATTTTTGTGTTTATATACTGTGTAGTGTAGCTGTAGTGTATTCGTGTATCCCATCCTCGCCGCCAAAAATGTAGTGTATTCGTATGTAGCTAATTCATGAGACAATTCAGAATGTATAAAATACTGTATTATGAAATAATAGAATAATATAAAAGTCTTCTTCCTGAAGTTACTCGTAAGAATTGATAAGATAATATGCACTGCAAAAATTGGCAGTGTTGCCAACTTGATACAGTGTTGCCAAAGGTGATACAGTACAGTAGCGAAATATTGAGACTATGCGAGGAAGTTGCTCATGCAAAAACTACCAATACCTATAGAGGGCCAGAGCCAAAATTAAAAGTCACCCTTCTATTAAACATTTAAATATTAGTTTAGATGTTATCAATCGCATTGTCGGTGTCTCAAGAGTGAGGTTGGAGCTAGGAAGATGTTAAGCCAAATTTACTATATAGTAGCGTCAAATTAATGTTTTACCGAAATTCGCCTGTTTCTGGGTTAAGCAGTTAACTTAAAAGTAGTTTGAAGTTACACATTATCTTTGTTAAAATGTTCAATCTTGGTACTGCAATTTTATGCCCTGCATTTTTCAGTTTTGTATCACCTTACTTTTGGTAATTTTTTTAAAGAAGAAAGAATCTTTTTCTTGCTATGCGATCGAAGTCTGTTAATATTCGTAGTTATTTTCATACCAAAGAGAACAAAATTGAGAAAGAATGCATCCTTACCCCAAAATGGAAGATAAGAGTAATTTTTACTCCTTGTGCTTCTGATTGCTCGTCTTAGACTGACGAGAGGAGGTGTGTGGGGTATCATTTTCATGAAATGGGTCTCGGAACGATTGGCACCCATTGGAAGAGGTTATGGGTCAAAATGGGTATCTATTACCCATTTCGAATGTGGGTTTTTCAGATTTCTGGTACCTTTTCTGGATCCTGAATCGATTGGGATGGGTCCGGGACACGCCACACCCACTGTTTCCCCCATTTTCCCCATGTTTGAATATGTGTTTTTGAGATTTCTGCTACCTAGGCGTGTGGGGTATCATTTTCCTCTAAATTCTGGACGCTGATTCCAATGAGACGGGTCCCGGAACGATTGGTGTCCTCTGGATGAGGTTATGGGTCAAAATGGGTACCTATCTACCCATTTCGAATGTGTTTTGGAGATTTCTGGTACCTAGGCGTGTGGGGTATCATTTTCCACTAAATTTTGGACCCTGAATCGATTGGAATGGGTCCGGGACCCTCCACACCCACTGTCTCCCCCATTTTCCCCATGTTGAAGAAATGAGTCTTCATGCGCCTGTTCCAAGGAATAACCAACCCGTGTGTAAGAATTTGCAATGTTTTTGTAGTTGTTTTGCGCTTGCAGATGATTATATTATAATAATTTAATAATACTAATAATATAATAACTTGTTTGGCTCTGTCCGTGGCTGATGACGCGATTATAGCTGAGCATTGAGCCTCCCAAGCCTTTTCCTCACGGTTGACATAGGTATGACACAATGAGGAAGCGTTTCGACGTCCCGAGAAATAAGGTCGTTACAGTTACGGTCAGTGGAAAAGAGACATAAAGATAATTGAGTTGCATTGCAAAACCTTGACTCTAAAGAATTCAGTCCCTTTAAAAAGGCACCTGCGAGGAACGGAGAAGAAGTATAATTCTTGTACATCCGCAATCAGTAATTTATTGATCGTTTGACAGGAGATTTGTACCAAGCGCTCAGCCCTTGAAGGGACAATATAGGGAGATTTTTGAAAGATATGATGTTTTCCTTAAAATTCTAGTCTTTGAAACGGTTGATAAGGATTTTTGACCGATAAAGTGCAAACAATCAAGGACGGCCATAAGTTGCAGTGTTTTTCTTGATCATTTCTTCATGAGCGTATTACACTCCTAGCAGGTATAGAACTGAAAAAAAATTTGTCTTCAGTCGAATCATCTGACCTACTTTTTGTATTCTTCGGAATCCGTAGATATCAGAGGGAACATAAGGGAAACGACGAACCAGGCAGCAGAGGACATCTCCAATAAGTTGGCAAGAGCTATTCTCACCAGTGCTTCAGGCAGCACTGGTCCTAAGGTGAGTGAATTTACGTATTTTTAATCAGAAAGCGTTCAGGATCACGTTGGAAACAATGACTTCTTAGGAAATTAGCGTTTGGGGTATCATTTTCCACTGAATTTTGGACGCTGCATCCGTTGAGGTGAGTTACGGACCGGTTGCTTTGAGGAATAAAGAACCATTGTGGAATAACATGCTGCGTTTTGGTAGGTTATTCCTTGAATTATAAACCTATGACTTCATGCAGAAAGTCGATTTCTCCGATTCGGCCCAATTATTTATTTTATTTATTTATTTTTTTTTTCCTGGGTGATTCAAGGTGTCAAGATCAAACAAAATCAGGAAATGTCCGTCCGCCATCCGCACCGATTTTGGTAGTAGCAAATTTTTTAAAAATCTGAAATTTGGGTCAGGGATCCGTTTCCGGCTCTAGTTGGTCCTCGAAACGTTTCAGCCCAATCGAACCAAATTTGGGGGAATATGGGTCAAAATGTGGATTTTTGAGAATTTTGTCGATCTAGGCGTGTGGGGTATCATTTCCCCATCGATTGGGATGTGTCTCCACGCTCCTGATTCGAAGGATAACCTACACCTGTGAAGGAATTTGCAGGGATTTTATTTTTACTTTATAGTATTAAACGATACGCCAAAAAGGCCGACAAGTGCTCCCACAACTTAATATAGGGTATTAACAGCTCATATTCCCCATGTTTGTTCTGTTTAATCTATGAAACATCGATGTCAAAAAATCTAAAAAGAACTATGACGTTTTCATACATCTACTGTTTCGTAGGACGGAAAAATGTGTGCGGTTGGGTTAGCAGGAAATTGAAGAAAAAGGGTAGACCACTAACTAAATAAAAATAAAATTTCTATTTGACTCAATACAAACATTGACCCATAAACTCATCCAGAGGACGCCAATCGTTCCGGGACCCGTCCCATTGGATTCAGCGTCTAAAATATATTGAAAAATGATTCCCCACACGCCTCAATCGCCAAAAATTTCAAAAATCCATTTTTTGAAATACAAATTTTGATTTTTTGGATTATATTTCAGAAGTTATTAATATTGTTGTGGCTCTATTGTGTATTTTAAAGTCTTTGAAAACAATTGTAAATTTTAAGAAAACTTGAATTGAATAGGGGTGTTAAGATTAGAATAAGGAGCCAAACCTTGGACCAATATGTGGCAACTTTTGCCCGATAGGTGCGCTGGTGTGAGACAAGATGGGTGGTGTGTTTGTGGTTGTTGTGCATTGTGCCCCAGGAGAAAATCGTTCTGTTTTTGCCATTGAATTGACGTTTCCTCAACGAGTTGCTGTTTATCACTCCCTCAAGATAACTTGAAACTATAGCATCCTTTAATTCAGTCATAATATTATTTATGCTCTACTGACAACTAGCGTTGTTATTTTGCAGGCCAATGCTGATGGTGACTTCGTAGTGGCTGTGGCTCTACCGCCCTCAGACGACCTGGTGCTGACGCTTTTGGCAGTTTGGAAGGCTGGCGCTGTTTATTTGCCCTTGGACACAGCCTCACCTCGAGACAGGACAAAACATATTCTCAATGAATCCAAGCCAATTCTGATTATCACACAGACGGGTAAGTGTACAAAATACATGTGCACACAATATTCAACAGGATTGTCTCGCCCCTGAGCGTTCTAAGGGACATCTAGCGCCCGGCGCGAACATCGGTAGATTGGTGAACTAGTTCTTATCAATGTTTCAATGATACCGTCCACAGATTGCATTGTCTCTCAGTCAATCATGACTGCCCAAACCCTAAAAAAAAAAAAAAAAAGATAATGAGCAGGATGGTAGCAAATTTGTCCAGAAATTATTAATGGTTACCTATAAATGTATAAATAAAAAAAAATAATTAATCAAACATGATCATTCCTTATTGCTGGTTGCACATGATGCCTAGCGACAAAGTACATGATTACAAAAAACTTATTTTTGCTTTGAGCCTACGTACATGGGATCAGGATAGCGAATTAAGCATAATGTCATCCTGCTTGAAAGCGTTGCCCTCAGAATTCCTATATCTTGGCACCAAAATGGCTGACTAGTTGGAAATGCTCCTGCAGGTACTTAAAACTTCTGCAACTGCTGCCACACTCAGTCATTGCCAAGCTAATTCACATGGACGCGGTTTCTCCGTTAGTGGCAACTGCGGTAGAATGGTGGGGAAATACATTTTGAGTTTGGTGGGTCCACATGGATGCGCTGCGGCAAGCGCGTTCGTGGAGCTGATTGATGGCAAATCTGAGATAACAAAAATGAGATAACATGATCCTGGGTTCACAAGGACGCGGTTTTCCATTGGTCCATTGGGCGGCAAACGCGTTCGGCCATCTGATTGGCTCCCCGGGTCTATCACAGCTGCACAGGTGAATTTTGAAGCGGTCTGTATTCATCAAATCATTTTGATATTTGCCGCAGTTACCGCATGCGCAGTGGGTTCCAGCGCAGCTCTACCCGCCGTTTTTGTCATCTCATTTTTGATCTCCGATTTGCCACAAATCAGCTCCAAAAACGCGCTTGCTGCACCGCATCCATGTGGACACCCAACTACCGCAGTTGCCGCTAACGGAAAAACCGCGTCCGTGAACCCAGCTTGACGACAAAAAAGCTGGGAGAGTGCGCCGAACCCACTGCGCATGCGTAACTGCGGCAAATATCAAAATGATTTGAAGTATACAGACCCTTCAAAGTTCACGCGCAGCTGCAATAGACCCGTGGAGCCAATCAGATGGCCAACGCGTTTGCCGACCAATGACCAACGGAAAAACCGCGCCATGTGAACCT
Organism: Cyrtorhinus lividipennis; assembly: GCA_019603395.1. NCBI lineage: Eukaryota > Metazoa > Arthropoda > Insecta > Hemiptera > Miridae > Cyrtorhinus > Cyrtorhinus lividipennis. Next base: position 10,471,534 of record CM034002.1, on the reverse strand, counting down.
GAAATGTGATGGAAACATGAAAAAACCAAACTGCATTTGGATAAAGTGGACAGCGGCATGGAAGTTGCCAATTGGTGGGAAGATGAGCAGTAGAACGATCAATATCAGGATGATGTGACAATGGAACTACTTCATTGAACCACTTCCCTCCACCCACAATCAACGAAGATAGCAATCACATAAGTTGCACAGTTAATAATTATATCCCGTAGATTAATATCCTGGTAGATATTTTCCGGGACCATTCACTACTTATCAGTTGTTAATAATTAACAGGCAAATTTGAATAGCAAAATACGCTTTAATGCTACTTTCAAATTTACAGGAATGAGAGCGATACAGCATTTGACCATTTACTGCAATTTCGTTCGACCGTCTTCAGTCGATTCGAAGAGCTCCTCAGTGTGCCCTGGCTGAGGACGAAGGCTTGAAAACGACTAACAAAGAAGCCATTGAAATTATTCTGTACACATCTGGAAGTACTGGCCTTCTAAAGGTACGTTGTGGCAAATCGTACTACTTAGATATTTATCGCCTATTGTGAGGAATGGTACGTTACTACCGCGTGCCGTGGATAGTAAGACGTCCCTGCTGAGTACAGTCATTGGAAATGGGATGTCCGGTCATGGTCAGTTACTGATGACTGTTGAGTCATTGACTGCTGAAAGTAAAGACGGCCGGACTGTCGAGGCAATAGTTGGACGGCAATCGTAGTGAGGGTCCCACGTTGATTAGGATGTTTATTGAAGGAGTGGAGCCCCATCGAAGGTAGAATTATCGTCTATAGACTCGACTCCTGTTGAATGACTTTCTTACTAAGGTTGGAAGAGACGAACAGATAAAGTGCTCCTTTTATTCTACATCGAGTCCGTTCTTTTCAGGAGTGCGAGTCAAGAAAGACAGTATTTTAAATCGCTTACAATGGCAATGGGACGAAGTGCCATATTACACACGAGACCACTTTTGTCTTCAAGACGGCTCTCATATCGTCGATTCAGTTCCCGAAATTTGGGGTCCGCTATTATGCCCTTTTGGAGGTCCGAAAACCCTTCTGATTTGTGCCAAAAGAAATCACTACAAATCCCCAAAGACTCGTGACTCTTCTTCATAAGCACCAGGTAGGTACAGTACAAGGGGTAAGACGGTCAAAAGCTACAACCTGAATGGTACTTTGACTCCTAAAGTGGATGGTAGGGCAATGGAAATGTATGACGATATTTATGGTTTATAGATTAGCCGGCTCTCTTGGTTCCGTCGTTACTCAAAGCCATTCTTCTATTTACTGGCCTCTCGTCCTCAAATTTGGTAATTATATTGGTCTTTGTTAGTTATATTCTCCACATATTTCATGACATCCCGTATCGTCAAGAACTAATTGCATTTTCAGAACCTCCTCAACAATCTAAAAATCTGGGTATGTAGCGGAGAGCCCCTTTCCCCATCTTTGGCTCTTCAGTTCTTCAGAAGTTTCAGGAATGAGGGACACTTTTTATACAACTTCTATGGCAGTACAGAAATGAGGGTGACATCCCTATCACACGAGATGAAATGCGCTGACGATATTGCCATTGACAACAAAGTTCCTATTGGTAAGTGGGGTTTCAAAGGTGTCCAATGGTGATCATGTTTCTTTTTAATATAAAAAGGAGTTTAGTTACGGAGGATAGTTTCGTGTACTTTCTTCTCATATGTTGCATCACCTGTTGAGTGTGTACACCTGGCTCAGCAAGAGGAGGTGTATACATACTATATGTGCTTAATCAGATCTCTTGTTTTCCAGTAACTTGTTTAAACTGGTAGGTATAGAGGTATAGGTAATAATAGAGTAGTTTATACTCTAATCAATCGATGACACGATTATGACATCTCGTTTCTGCCATGCAGGGGTTCCGCTCACAATACCGCTATTTATTTATTGAATGATGAACACCAGCCAGTGAAGTTGGTGAAGTAGGAGGTTGTATGCAGCAGGGCTCAACATCGCAGCTGGCTACGTCAAGGGAGGGATGCCCACCGTTTTGTTCAAAACCCTCATGCTGTTGATCCAGGTACCAACAGTATTAAAGTGATAGTTACGAACTTTGGTGCCGAGAGACTTGATGGCAAACAGATTCATTGTGGGTTCCATTGTTCCAATTTGGCATACCATACCTTACCACATCGACTTTCCCACCGCCTCCAATTCTGGCAAAGCCTTTGGAGGAAAGTTAAACTGCCACCAGTCTATTTCTGAATATTCACTCACAAAAGAAAGTTGGTAAATCTCCAACCTATGAATGAAAAAAATTAGTTAAGGCCAACCTAATTTATTCTGGTTTATCATACTTCATTTGTAAGTTTTGGTTTCCAGATTTCAGGATACTCTACAGGACTGGCGACTTCGCAAAGTCGTGAAAGAAAGCTGTATTTGAAGGACGAACAGACAGCAGGAAAAGTGAGGCATGCGTGGATTTGTCCGAGGTGGAAGCTGCCCTCGTAAAATGTTCTGAAGTGGAAAAAGGCGTCGTTCTTTGTACAATGCAAGCGAACCTGATCAGGTATAATACGTACTTAATTGTTAATATAATCTACTAACAGCCTAACTGTTGATTTTATCTAAAATCCATTCATAGTTTAACATTAGCATATTTTACTGCAAAAAAGGAGATATTCAAAACTCTAAAAGGAACTACTTGGAAAAATAATCGCTAGTCGGAATGATTCTGCCACTTGCAGATGTAACTATGATTTTTAAATTTGTTTAAGACATCAATTTGATTTTTTTTTTCAATGGTTTCTTGTTGATTCTTTGATTTGAAAAATTGATTCTTTGTTTGTGGGAGGTTTCAATTCGAGGATAGTCTCATTGATGATTCTCCGCAAAAAACCCCGCGCTGGACGTGGTCGCAGCACGTTAGGGCCACGGTGGCTTGGAACACAGTACGTTAGAGCCAAGGTGGCTTGGAACACAACACTTTAGGGCCAAGGTGGCTTGGAACACAGCACGTTAGGGCCAAGGTGGCTTGGAACACAGCACGTTAGGACTAAGGTGGCTTGGAACATGGCACGGTAGGGCCAAGGTGGCTTGGAACACAGCACGTTAGGGCCAAGGGGGCATGGAACACAGCACTTTAGGGCCAAGGTGGCTTGGAACACAGCACTTTAGGGCCAAGGTGGCTTGGAACACATCACTTTAGGGCCAAGGTGGCTTGGAACACAGCACGTTAGAGCCAAGGTGGCTTGGAACACAACACGTTAGAGTCAAGGTGGCTTGGAACACAGCACTTTAGGGCCAAGGTGGCTTGGAACACAGCACTTTAGGGCAAAGGTGGCTTGGAACACAGCACGGAACACACAGTCCTCCACAAACTTAGGACTATCTACGCTCGTTTCAAATATGTTTGCCATGTCATTGGGTCGTCTGCCCTCTGTACATTTTGCTCACTGATTGGAGGGTGTACGTGTTCATCTTAATAAAATAAAATTCAAACATAGAGCATTAACACTTCACGCTAATGCACTAGTCTGAGGACCATTCACATTTTGCAATCATTACACCTTTTTTTCTAATTTCTCATTGAATAAGTATCAGAAATTGTGAATACTACAACGGGTAGGAGAACTGCTATGTATGTAAACGATATCCAGGAAAATGTATTGAACAATTATGAGAAATGTTCACTCAAAAACGCGAGGCACCAGTCTGCGGACCCCCACCAGTTTCAATCATCAGAGCCCTTGGAAATTTTACTATTTGCCCTTTGGCCACGTGCACTCAATCATGGGCCCCGTTGTGTTCGTTCTGTTTTTATTCTCGTTCACTAGGTCGAGTGGCCCTAACGTGTTAAATCCCCCCCCCCCCCTCTTGACGGATCATGATAATGGTATTAATAATAATAATAATGGTAGTAATGACGATGTGGCGATACATTCAATGCTGGGTGACGGTTCTTTGTGTCCCAATCGTAATCGATTATCATTCCCACATAAACCTTTCAGCCAATTGTGGCTTTCGTCAAGCCTAAAGAAGATGCTGACGTGTCTCCTTACATTATCGAACAGAAACTGACTAGTGGCGTTCCAAAATATGCCATACCTTGGTTAGTAGGTATCTACGAATGCAGTTTCACGCTTTTTTTACTTAAATAAACCAATAAACAGAAATATATATTTTGTCTTTCGTAATTGACAGGTTATCATCGTAAAGGAGATGCCATACCTAGTCAATGGTAAGGTGGAAGGCAATCTCTCTTGAAGCAGTATAAGAATTTAAAGGTCAGTTTCTTTTTGTCTATCTCTTGGTCTTATTAGACGAGCTAAGTATTTGCTCCACCTTTGTTTTATTTGAGAGAAATTTTATTTTATTTTCAACCCACTTCGCAGGACAAAAAGGGGCTACGGTTATAGTCTTGACGGGTTTTAATGAAGACAAACTCGTGCTGGCGAGTGTTTTTTAGGACTGTCGCCGACGTATTGGGCTCATCAGCAAGAGGGCAGATCACCAAGGACGCAAACTTTTATACATTGGGGGAAATTCCCTAAATTCCGTCCTCACGATTCTCTTCTCAACGATCAAGGATATGCAATAAGTGAGTCGTCTTAGCTTTCAAGAATGCGATGTTAGTGCGAGAGGGGGGTGGGGGGGGGTTGACCCTCGACCATATCCATGCAAATTCCTTCGTCATTAGATAATTATTTTCTAAAACCTTTTCAATTAAATAACAGGCGTGACTGACTTCATTGGAGCCAAAAACCTTGGCGATGTCGTTGATAGGATGTGCGTAACAGGCGTGGCTGACCACACAACCAAGGCTCATTGGGACAAATATATTTTGGAAGTCATTGACGAACAACACCGAGAAGATGCTTTCATGTTAGTGTTTATCACGTTCAAACGATTATTAATCAACCGAATTCTATGTAAACTTTTATCCTCATGGATTTGAAATTTGTTGGAATTCACTCCATAATCGGTTCCAAGTGTTTAGGATCGGGATGATTAATCTCCTTTTTTTCAAGTATCTAGTTTGAATAAACGTGCTTGATTCCACAACAGTAGAGTAAATGAGGTCACTAAAAAAGAGGCAAAACTAGTTTGAACTGAACCATCGTTTATTAGCACGAGTCAAGTCAGAATACTGAACAGAGAACTTACACACATAAGACAATGTGACAAACTTGACATCGACAATAATACGCGACCTGACTGGTTAGACCAGTGTTTCCCAACCTTTTTCACGTCGTGCCCCACCTTAGCCTTTCTCAAATTCTTATGCCCCCCTCCCTCCCCCATGTAAAATGCATAATTTTCAATATCAAAAAATGATTGATTGATTGTTCACTTGAGAAACTTAAATAATAGATTTAGGAAGAAATCACTAGGAACTTGTTTATTTTAGCAAAAAATGTAATTTTAACTAAAATTATAATGCGAAAAAAATTAAATTAAAATATTTCTATATTAATTTATAATTCCAGTTCAGTGAGATCCTTGCGATTGATGCATGCTGCACAGAGCTTTTACAGGGTCCGCCAACGAAGTAGGACGTTTTTGAAATGGGTAGTACTCAGCGTGGGGAACTCTGTGAGGGGTGGGGTTGGGACCATCGTGTTCACAATGAAGGGAAGTTTTTTTAGGTTAGTTGCAAAGATGGTTTGGACGATGCCACAACGTGTTTATGCGGTAAGTCGGTTTTTAGTGAACAGTGAGTCGATAATTCAAACACAGAGAGATTTCCGTCGAGAGTATGCAATTTATCCCAACTCGTAATGTAATCCTAAGGTGGGTTGAAAACTTCAGGGAAACAGGCAGTGTTACGAAAAAAAGGAGGGGAGGAGATCAAACAGCGCAAACTCCAGAGAACGTTGAGCGCGTGAGAGCCACTGCCCTCCAGAGCCCACACCATTCCGTCCGACTTCGTGCAGCAAATTTGAACCTCTCACAATCAACTGTTCGTCGAATATTGAAAGTCGATCTACACATTCATCCATATAAGTTGGTGATTTGTCAGCAATTATTGCCGGCGGATTATAACGAGCGCAAGATGTTTTGCGAGAGGATGATGTCTGTGTTTGACGAAAATGTTGTTCTTTTCACGAGCGATGAGGCACATTTCCACTTGGATGGGTTTGTCAACAAACAAAACTTCAGGTATTGGGGGCCTGAAAATCCAAGAGAGACTCACAAAAGACCTCTACACAGCCCTCGTGTTACAGTGTGGTGTGCTGTTGGGAAGAGAGCTGTCATCGGACCTTACTTCTTCGAGGAAAATGGAGTGACTGTAACTGTGAACTCTGAGCGTTATCTGGCCATGTTGAACAATTTTTTTCTTCCACAACTCCGACGTAGACGTATCCCATTAAGGCATGTTTGGTTTCAGCAAGATGGAGCAACTTGCCATAAGGCAAATGCCACGATGACCTTCCTTCGCCAAAAATTTAACGGTCGACTCATTTCTCGGCGCGGTGACGTTCCCTCCCCCCCCCCCCCCGGTCCCCTGACCTGTCCCCCTGTGATTTTTTTTTGTGGGGATACCTAAAGGAAAGAGTCTACAAAGATAAGCCGAGGACCCTGAACGATTTGAAGGAGGCTATCACCACGGAAATCAGCCGCATCCCACGAGAAATGCTGGACAGCGTTTCGAGGAGATAAATGCATTCAAGCTGATGGGCATCACATGCTCGACGTCGTCTTCAAAAATTGAACATTACCAGAAAATTCCACTTCTTGTGAACAGTTAAAAAAAAAATGTATATTCTATCTTGAGAAATAACCGAGTTATGATTTTTTTAAATCCATCCTACTTCGTTGGCGGACCCTGTATATTAGGTTCCAAATTGGATAGCTTCAGTCTCAAGTCTCCACGTCGTGTTATATCCAGCCGACTTATTTTTTTTAACAGTAAATCATTTACAGCACTAAATTCACATTCAGCTAGATATGAAGATCGAAATGGTAGCAATAGTTTCCTTGCACATTTGGATAAATTTTCATTGATTCGTTGGTTAAGCATTGCTGGCATAAAAGACAAAAAGGCATCCGCGCATCGTGGACAGCGGGTATGAATCCAAATTTCAAATAGTCCTCTGGTCCATTTTCGAGTTGCCCCCCTTAAAAATCAAATTTCCCCCTTGTGAAACACGGGGTTAGACATTGACTGGTTGTACAATACAAATATTGCCTCCCCTGATAACGTCTGGTAGGCGCAGGGTGCTCGAAGGGCCCCCCTGTAGCTTCTGAGGCACTCCCGACTTACTGCCTGTCCCCACACCTCTGCCCCATAAAGGAGAATCGAATGGCTGACTGCCATGAAAAGGTGCCTTGTTATCTGCCTTGGGCCTCCAGTGTTTGGCATTAATGCCTCTTCGGGTGTGCCTCAGGGGTCACATATTGGGCCCTTGCTGTTCATAGTCTTCTGTGGTTCGCTCTGCCGGATTTTCCCTGATGTTTCCTTCCTGATGTTTGCAGACGACCTTAAGATTTTTACCCGTGTAACATCAGCTGCTGATTGTGAGATCCTTCAGTCCGCCCTCAATGACTTCGTGGAGTGGTGTGGCGTCCATTGTCTGCAGCTTAACCCATTAAAGTGCTCGGTCAGCTCGTTTTCTCGCCTGCATGACCCTTTCATTTTCAACTACTCCATTCTTGGCACTTCTCTCCATCGCTTGCAAGTTACGCGTGATCTGGGGGTCTTGTTGGATCAACAGTTAAATTTTGGCGAACACATTGACGCAGTTACTGGCCGTGCTCGGAGGGTACTGGGTTTCATAAAGCGTAACACCCGTGAATTCAGTGATGTCAAGGCCATAACGACGCTGTATTGCTCGCTTGTCCGTCCTCTCCTGGAGTATTCGTCCGTCGTGTGGTCGCCATACTACGCCACCTACGCCCACCAGATTGAGACTGTACAGCACATCTTCCTTCGCTACGTTGCTTTCAAGATGGGTATCCCGTGGCATGATCTCGACTATGGCTCAATCCTACGTGTCTGCCGTCTAACCCCGTTGGTCAATCGTCGTGCTGTGGCCGATCAATGCTTCTTCCATAAGTTGATGAAGGGAGTCATCGATTGTCCTCCTCTTCCGCAAATGATCTCCCTCAATGTGCCTCAATTTTTCTCTCGTTCGCACAATGTTTTCTTCGTTCCATTTGCACAGACAAATTACCTCAGGGACCGTCCGCTTCTCCGTCTTCCTCGTCAGGCTAATTTGATTTTGCAAGAGGCTGCCTGCGATCTCTTCTCGGACTCTGCAAGCTTACAGGGCGCGAGCTGTTGAAGTCCTCTCTGCCAAATGATTCTTAATGCTAAATGTTTGCTATCCTGGCAGGTGTTGTACCCAGCCATTTTACCATTGTTTTCATTTAATTTATATTTATATTCTTGTTAATTGGACCTTGGGTCCGTGCTATAAATAAATAAATTAATTAATTAACCGAATGAGGGCAGCTGCAGCCTGCAAGGTTCGTTTTGCCGTCCGCTTTATATGTGCCCCGTATTTTAAGCGAGAGTTTTGCATTCCAAATTATCAATCATCTGTGTCAAGATCACTTCCCCGCCCACTGTCATCGATAAGACCACAAGAACCCTTCTGCCAGTAACTAACACCATCTCTGTCTTGGTAGCCGAACGGGAAAGGATGTCCATTCTGTCACTCTATGCGTCCCCATGTTCAGTCTGATCTGTACCTCTTCTTGAGTCCTTCCAAGGATGACCGTGACGACATTGTCAGTGTAGTATTATGTAGTGTAGTGCAGTATTTGCAGTAGTAGTGTCAGTGTAGTAGGTAGGTACCTAAGTTTTAGGAAAACAAGCGGAACTGTACCCAATTTTCTTTTTTTCCGAAAAAATACTCAAATATCCTTCTTGACCCATATGTGCTCACTTATAGGTCTGCGAAGATCAGTTCGGAACCCATTTGAATCGATCAAGCATCCCAAATTCAGTGGAGAATGATGCTTCACACACCTGTTTCCAAAAATCTTGAAAACCGATTGCTAAACTCACATTTTTACCATGCCGTGCCCTTGTTTGCGGCATTTATTCCAAAAAATATCTAAATCGATTCAGTGTGTGTGATAAAGTTAAATTTTCACCCTACAAGGACAGATCCCCTAAAAAATTTTCAAACACCTACACACTTTCATTCATGATACCGTTTTTGGCGACTAAGCTGATGAGATTCGATGAACTACGAGAGCCAGATAAGAGTTTTGATCAAAGTTTCAGATTTTTAGGAAAAATCCTACATCCAACTACGGCGGACGCACATTTCGGTTTTTGAATCGGAGTACCTTGAAACACAAAATGTCAAATGTTCGGGCAAATGTGAATGATTGCCCCTGGCATAAAAACATGGAATTATTATCTGAGAATAATCAACCAAGACCAAAATGCTTTAGGAATTTTCCAGAACGTTTAAACTTGGAATCTTCAGCCCAATCGCTCAAAACGATTTTAGAATCCGTATGAGTAAAGAAAGAGTATTTTGAAAGAGAATTTTAGCGCTTTTCGAGGACCCAGGGGTATCATTTCCTACTAAACCTTGGATGCTCGATGAAATATCGATTCAGATGGGTAGGTCCCGGACCGACTGCCGCACTCCTGTAAGTGAGTAGATATGGGTCAAGAAAGACATATTGAAGTATGTAATTTTTTTACAAAAACGTTAGTGCTTTTATCCTCCTGATAATAGGTTGGTACTTACTGTGGAAACCTGGAAGATACACTTACCTGCACAGTCAAAAATTACCTATAATAATAAAACATTGTGAAAAATCCGCACTTGCTCCAGCAAATACGATTTATACGACTAACTGATTCAATTTGTTTCAGCATCATAGGTGACAGCTTCTATGAGAAAGGGGACTTCGAGTTAACGATGGAACCACCGCCCGAAAGACAAGAATTTATCGACTTGCTAGAATCAATTTGGCCTTATATCGTTCAACAACAAGTCAGGTACCAAGGCAACTTGAGTCTCATCCTTCTTGTCTTAACTTACATTAAATATAATCAACTTGAACGACTCTTCACGCTCATCTGAAACTGGTACGGTTCATCGATTACAGGTAGAGGACACCCATAGGATGGGATTGAGAGATCCCCATACACGGAAGCCTATTGGCCTATGTCTTATGGGTGTCCCAAGTCCCTTGATGAGGGTTATTAGGTTGTGGACTGACTTTTCGCAGGAAATCAAAGTCCTCATTGGGGTTTGTGCCTGTGAGATGTGAGTGCTGGGCAGTCGAGATGATGTGGGTGGCAGTTTCGTCTGTGTAGGGTTGTCGATTGAGCCACCCCTATGCAGCTCAGGTGAAATCGCAGAGGAGTGAAGCCGGCTAGTAGGCCAACTATCGCTTTTAGGTCTCTGCACTTTAGTCTGAGAAGGTCCGTGGTAAGTAATGAGTGGGGTTTTGCCACTGCAGGCTTACTATGGACATATCCTTCAATATTCCGCCATCTGTCAGCTTCTAGTGAATCCACTTCATGATGGCTGCTTTGAAGGAACTTTTTACCAAACCTACAGCCAGCTCACAAAGGGAGTTTTTGAGCTTCCCCTGGCAGGTTAATCAATCTTTTCGTTGCCCTCGATCCTGTGACCCTGCTCCCTTTCAAGGGACACTGTATTGAGGGTTGCTAGGGCGCAGAGAGTCTGTTCACAGTCCTTCACCACCTTGGAATGTTGGGTGCTGCAAGAGCTCTTATCGACACCTGACTGTCAGAGAGAATGTGGAGCGTTAATGTGCCCTTTTCTCAAACTCATCGAGGTGCATGCGACGATTGCCAGGATTTTTGCCTAGAATACGGAGGTTCCATAAAAAGGAAATGAACATTACTGGTGGATTGTAAAGCTAAAAATATTGATATATGTACCTAAGTGGGGCAGGTAATATTTTCAGATATTTGGAGAGTGTTTGGGTAAGAAAGTAAGGTACTTGTCAATTAGACCCCCTCCCGATGGTAACCACTATCCCACATGGCGTGATGAATCGATTTTATATATTCGATCTATATATAACCTCCCCGTTAGCGGTTAATTTAGTTTATATATAGTTTTAGTTAGTTTTTTAGTTATGTTTTAGTTTTAGTTTTATAGTTTTAGTTTATATAATTTAGTTTATATTTTTAGTCTTCATAAATGGTTATTACCGTTGAATAAATAAATAATTCTGAATATGTTAAAGTCGGTGCAGGCTACGTTGCGATATTCTATATATCGCTGTGCGATATATCGCTGTCCCAACGGGAAGGTTATGGTGCTAGTAAACTGTCACCCTTGGAGGGGTTCTAATTGACAGTACCAAAGTAACAACTCAAATATCATTGAAATTTTGACCGGAAGTTACCCTCTCCCTCACCTACCTAATAAAAAAAATCATTTTAATCGCCATGGATTGCTAGCATCGACATTGTAGAAACAAGTTGTACAATCGCAACAACTGGCGACGCGTTTATATGGAGAGAAACATCAGACGCATTTTCCCGAAAACTGCGGTTTTGGTTGGTTACCTATTCCTTAATTAAACCTATGTTTTCATGCAAAAATCCAATCCCTCCGATTCGGCTCGAAATGTTTTTTTGGACATTTCAAATAGTGTTTAGATTAAAATAATCCAATGTCCGTCCGCCGTCCACGCCGACTATGGTGGTAGACAATCTTCTAAAAATCTGGAATT
>CM034002.1:10406768-10459868 GCA_019603395.1 Cyrtorhinus lividipennis | reverse complement strand
AAGCGACCCTTATCAGAGGGTTGGTGTGCACTCATTGACAGGTATTTTTATACAATTCATAAATCGGAAAGTATGAAAGAAGAATTACATTGTTACAAGATTGTCAAAGAAGTTAATTTTAATAATAAGTAAGTTGTCCAAAGTAATAAAACTTCTTTCGTGTGAATTGATAACGAATGTGTGACACAATCCCACGAGTTGTCCTCCCCTACTTAAATCATAAGAGACACTAGCTTTTTTTTTTAATGGGCACCCCAATTTTGTATTGAATATTTGAATTCTATCCAAAATTTCATGAAAATGTGATCCATCAAACAATGCAATTGCAAAATTGTCAAATTATGTTGGTGAATTCTGAAGTATGGCACATGAATTTTCATAGTTTTTTAACGCTGATTCACGTGATGCTATCCGTTTCTTGATTCGAGTCCATTTTTTAATCATCCCTCCGAAAAATCATCTTTTTCAGCGCTAAGTATTTCATTTTAACTCCGGTTCCCAGTTTAGAAAGGAGAAGGAAAAGAAGATGGAGAATCAAAATTTTAAAAAACCTACAAACCTATAATAATAATAATAATAATTGAATGTACAAACGCGCTAAAAATGATTATTTTTTCCACGAGGAATAAACAAATGTAGGTCATTACTCCGCAAAAAATGAGTCAATTTTAGTTTGCACAAATTGGCGAGCAATAAAAAAAATTGTTGAGGAAATTTGTATGAAATTTTCTGGGTAGAATGCAATATGGGTAGTATTGAAATAAAAAATTGAGAAAACAAGTACTAAAATTTTGTGCTACAGAAATTTTCTCAGTTTACCAATTTACTGAATTGTAGGTCATACTACCATAAACACTATCAGAAAACCCTCTCCTTGATCACACAATTTTGTGAGCAATCCATAGTATTAGTGTGAGTATTCTTAAATGTTGCATCGAATAAAATTTTTAAAAATGAGGATCGAAGATACAATTTTTGTACATTAAAATAATCACAAAATATGAGAATTTTAGAATAATTTGCTGCTAAATGATTTAATTTTTGATAATGTACAAAACCAGAGTTTTAGTACAATTCACCGGCTGTGGTTGATTTTAATTTTTAATAGCCTGCTGGTATTCCAATACAGTTTAAAGCAAAATGGGTAAATCCTTGGATAATTCTCATGATATACAATTGGTAAATTTAGGAATGTTTGGTTTTGTGGGATTCTTATGAAAATAGCTTAATGTGCCTTCATATTCCTACCTGTTTTTGTAACTATATTAATTTTTTTTTGTAATGTATGCATTTTTTAGTATTTGATAATGCGCTTTCTGTGTACCGTACAAGTAGAGATCGACCATCTTTCAGTTTGATATGATAGATACCAACGTATCCAACAGTACACCAATGTTATCATTTTTGAGGCAGTTGTTTGTGGTTTTCATCTTCACGCGCAAATATCATCGACAAAGTTAATAAGAAACGTATGTTCCATACCTCTTCAAAACACGAGTAAAGTAGGAAACTAATGACTCCCTAGACAAATATTGTTGATGGTTCTTCGATTGACGTGAAGCGTTATCAGCAGATGGCTCGTCGTTTGACGTCAACCAAAGATCCTCCTCAATAAGGGCCAATGCAGGGGATAGCAGACAGAATGGCCACCAAAAGCTTAGTAGAGAAAACCGTGTACCTGGCAACTTCCCCTTTGACGCAGAACTTGTGCTGTGCGGCGTCCTGAGTTGGTGACGGACCAGAGAATGAGTTTGGCCAATAGTTGGGTGTTCCTGCTTGGTTGTCCGTCACTGTCATGAAACCGTCGCGCTGAGAGTTGGACACGGTCGATCGGTACGGGCAATTTACGGGGATTTGAAGGTAATTTGGACCCAAACGGTGCCTGTGCGTATCGCTGTAGGAGAAGAGTCTCGCCTGTGACAGACAACGATAAATTACTTAAAATTGACACGTCATTTATTTCAACAGTGACTTGAAGCAACGTGCACTACTGTCCACCTGCCCATGGCCCAAATCAATGATATTCCAGATTATGGATGGCCATCGATAGTCCATAGTATTAAAATATTGATATTTTTCTATGATGCAAGGGCCGATATCGATAGTTACTGACCAATATTTTTCCCGATATTTCAGCCAATATATTTTTTTTAAACAGATCGGCTTCATACATTAAGCCTAAACATAAAGAAAACGAAATCCTAGCTTTCTCTTAATCTCCATCCGAAAATTCGGCCACCAACCAAATTAAACTACCCATTTTGACCCATAACCTCTTCCGGTAGGCGCATATTGTTGTGACTCGTCACATTGGGTTCAGCGTCCTAATTTTAGTCACAAATGATACCCCACACGCTTAGAACGCCAAAATTCTCGAAAAATCCATTTCTTGAAAACACATTTTGACCTTTACCTCCCCAAATTTGGTGCGATCGAGCTGAAAAATTTCAAGGGCCAACTAGGACCGGAAACGCGTGCCTGACCCGAATTACAGATTTTTAGATAATTTTCTACTACCAAAATCGGCGTGGACGTCGGCCGGACATTTGCTTATTTTGTTCTAGACACCTTGAAATGCCCAGAAAACAATATTGGGCCGAATCGGAGAGATTGACCTTTTGCATGAAAACATTATTCATTGAATAATCAACCAAAAAGAAATTCCTCCTACCTGCAACATTTTGTCCTGGCTGGGCTCAACGCCAGGAATCATGTGCGAAGGTGCAAAGGCAATTTGCTCAACTTCAGCAAAAGTAGTTCTTCGGGTTGCGGTCCAAAACGAGTTTGCCAACAGGGATAAGGGGATATTCCTTGTGAGGCCAAACCTAGAGGGATGACAAGCGATGGTGTAAGTATTTTTCTTACAAATAACAATTAAATCGAGTATGCTCATTGTAGAAGGGAGCAATACAGATGAGTTGTTTGGTTAGGGAAACTGTCTTTTCTTGAGCATTGACAGCTTCGCTCAGCTCAGTCGCTTTACATACTAGTATTAATACCACACACCTTGGTCAGATCAAAGGGGTTGAACGGAGACTTCTCTGCTTGTTCTTCTGTCATGATTTGCAAGTAGGTTGACCACGATGGGAAATTTTTGTTAGCGATGGAGTTGTAGAGGTCTCTGATGGAATAGTCAGGATCTGCGCCAGAGAGCGCCGCTGCTTTTTCCGACGGTAGATTCTTGATGCCTTGATCCGTCTAAAAACAGACAAAGAGATAATAAATGAGTCAAGTTGCAATAATTTGTTTTTTAATAAGTAAAATTGTACTACACAAAACAACGTAACTCACCTTGAAATGAAATTTGCAGTAAAAGTGTTCGCCTTTGTCGTTGACAAGTTTGAAGGTGTGAGAGCCGTATCCATTCATGTGTCTGTATCCGTCAGGGGTGCCTCGGTCCGAAAACAAGAACAACACTTGATGTGTTGTTTCCGGCCTCAGAGAGATGAAGTCCCAGAACATATCCGCATCCTATAAAATTAGAAAATTATTAGGTCCTCAAAAGACGGAAATTATTTTTTGGTTTGCCCTTTCTGCACCCTCATGAAATCACGAATTTCTTCGAAGACGAATTGTTGCCACTGAAGCTTAACGACACAAGGGTACATTCAGCACGCAATCCCAAACATAACCCACTAGGTAGTTTCAACCATAAAATGGGGGAAAATGCGTTTCATTGACTGGTGCTTTAATTTAAGCCTGATTCAAATGATGTTGAGGCTCTGACTAGTTGTGCCGCCTTGTTCAACCTAATGTGAACACGATTTGAAATCTCACCTTCAAGTGCGTAGCTGGATTCCTCTTCTGGGTGTGGATGAAACTTGGGAATAGGATGGGATCACGGATGAAGAAAATGGGCGTGTTGTTGCCCACCAAATCCCAAACACCATCTTCAGCGTAGAATTTGACAGAAACCTCGAGGATCCCTGCAACATTGTAAATACGAGTATCGTAATTAAGTAATTTAATTTGTTTGATTCTATTATTTTTATAGAGAATGGGTTTAGAGAAGAAACGATCAAGTAATGTTTCCTCTTCAAGATTTTTTCAATTGAAGAACTGCTTCATTACAATTATTACAGAAAAACAATTATATGCCCCAATAAAACTGCTAGTTCTTTTGGTTGGTTGTCCCTTGAATAATATTAGGCTAGGTGGGTTGTGAAAAAATTGTCTAAAAATATCAACAAAATTCAAGTGAGGCAAAATCGTGTACTTTGCCTTAACAGGAGCAAAATGGTACGTCAGGAACGCTACGATCCATCAAAACCTCGACATCCCTATGGTTGCAAGGCTGATCACAGAAAAATTTGCAAGAAAACACGACAGCATGCCAGAACATACCAACCCACTAATAGAGGCTACTTAAGCTAATCTACCCCCACAACCGACAAACCGCCAATTGAAAAGAATGCTACCACAAGACAACCTATTGCAAGTTAACTATACTAAATTAAGATTTAACTATAACTAAGATTAAATTATTTAATGCATTAAACGTAACATGGTGAAGGGGCTGAACTGGGCTGTGCTTTTACAAATGTCTAATGTGAATTTGAGTAATTTTTTACTCTACTGTATAAGAAATGAGAAAAAACGTATTATTTTTGTAGAATAATAGAGTTTAATGTATAACAAATAATAATAAAAACATATAAAAAAGATCAAAGACAATAAAGTAATAATCCGAAATTCTGTTCAGGGACCTCCTTCTAGCTCTAAATCGTCCTCAAAACTTTTCAGCCCAATCGGACCAAATTAGGGGAAATGGGGTTGGTTGATTATGGATAAGAATGTGTTTTTGAAAGATGGATTTTCGAGATTCATGGCGATCTAGTCGTGAATGGTATCATTTTCCACTAAATCTTGGTCGCTGAATTCAATGAAGTGGGTCCCAGAACGATTGGCACCCACTGGAAGAAGTTATGGGCCAAGTTGGGTATATATTACCCATTTTGAATATGTGTTTTCGAGATTTCTGGTACCTGGGCGTGTGGGGTATCATTTTCCACTAAATTTTGGATCCTGAATCGATTAGAACGGGTCTGGGACCCACCACACCCATTGTTTCCCCCATTTTCCCCATGGTGAAGAAATTAATCTCCATGCGTCTGGTCCGAAGTTCAAATTAGTCTCCATGCGCCTGGTTCGAGGAATAACCAACCCCTGTGAATGAATTTGCAGCGTTTTTAAAAATCGTTTTAACCCTTATCTACCTTATTGTAGTTCTATGTGAGTGAACCTTCCTATTGGACTGATTCCAGGACACTCCACACTCACAGTTCTTTCCCATAATTTTGCCCCAGGGAATACTCGAACACTGTGTATGAATTTGCAGCGTTTTTTCGAAATAAATTGGTTTATTCGTTGGAAGCATGACGAGAAATATGTGCCCAAGCGCTTTCAGCCCTTACAACCCTATCAGGCTTTTTAAGATCCCAGCAAATTGACGCCAAATTGCAGGAAAGTGAGTGCAATGACGTCCACTTTGTCGAGTTGGCTTTATAGTAGATTTTCTCGCTCATGAATAGGGCGTCGCCATCCAGGCATATCCGCTGATCAATGAGATGACTCGCGGTTTTGAAAGCCTTTCCGTATCACAAGGCCACCTGTGTGAACTCGAGTTGTCACCTCTTTCTGTTCGTGTAATGGATTTCTATGGGAAAATCCGAATTAAATCGGTCATTGTTAAATTGGAAACTGAATCGATAGCCGACGTCGTAACGAACGAGGGGTGGATCGGCCAGAAAGACGGCTTCAATATTCTCTGATTTCACTCTCATTACTGAATGATTAATAACAAATGATTATTAATAATTTACGATTGTGCACAAAACCACCAAACAGATAAAACAGATAGAACAATCCAAATCAAGATGTAAATCAAATTATTGTCACTTGAACATTGGTAAATTAGCGTTATCAATTTTTGTTCTCAATCAAGAAACACATAAGAATAAGGGAATGATAGTTAAACACAGGAAATGATTACCAGAATTTAGAGGCAATTGAATAATTCTAGAGAATTGAATTGAATTTATTGTTCATGGCAACACTACACGTCCACAGCCTACCATGTTTTGTTTAAATATACAAAATTTAGTGATAATTAAATCAATTTGATCGATAAATTTATGAAACAAATATGCTCTCATCATCTTCCGTTCCCAGAAATTCGAAAATAAACACATAAATAATCTGGAAAGAGGCTTCGAATTTGGCCGTGGGGGGAAAATGCTTCGAGGGCATTGACATTCCTGAATGTCAACATACTATCAATAATAAATTCAATAAGTGGGCCCCATTGACTCGTGGTTTTATATTGTGTAACTATTGTCTAACTATTGAGTCCAGTAACTGTAAAAAGTTATTTCCATTGCCTGTGATGCCCCACTTTCACTCAAAATATCGCTTAACTCTTCCTTTTTTAGGCGCTTTCTTTGAAATGTCGTTTGTTGTGTTAATCAACTCTAATAAGCTTTTTTGACATTATCATAGGCGGTTCAGTAGGTTACTTTTTAGGTACACTACAGAACGAAAACAATTTTTTCTATACAAATGATCGATGCATATTCTCGATGAGTCAGTCAACGAGATTGATGAAAATGATTTGGGGATTCAGGGACATCATCAGCGAAAGAGTTTACAAACAGTACAAACCTTTTTATTGAACAAAATTAGCCGTTAGCCGACTCTATGTACTTGAATTTTGAGTTTTAACATTTGTCTCTTATTCATTTCAATGTGCAGCAAAATGTAAGTTCAAATCCTCAGACCAGGGGCCTATTCCTAGAAACTCTTCACTCCTCACTGTAGTCACAGTCCACTCTGCATGTGTAAACTCCCCACTCTACAAAAACTTTTCGTTCCTAGAAAGTGGCAGAGCGGTATGAATATTTAAAGTGAAATGAAGAGTCAATGTTTGCAGAGTTTTGGTGTTCTACTCGGGCGCTGTTTCAAGAAACTCTTCACACTCATAGGAAGAGTCAATATTGTGGGTTTCAAAGAAAGATTCGTCCATTTTTTTTTTTTTTGTAGAGTACCCAATGACTTTGCCAAATAGTTGAGCACTCTCCAACTATCATTTAGGAGATAATTTATACTTAAAATATTATTTTGGATGGATTTTATTGGAAGAGGAGAATAATTCTAAATCTGTTGATTGGTAATTCGGTAATAAGGACTTTTTTGTTGCAAATAACAATATATTTTTACAAATAATAATAAAAAAAAAAAAAATTCGTCGGCTTTTGGTTTTACTTGGTCCTCGAAACTTTTCAGCCCGATTGCAGAAAATATGGGAGAAAAAGGGACAAAATGTGTATTTCGAGAAATAGATTTTCGAGATTTTCGATGATCTAGGCGTGTTGAGTATCATTTTCGACTAATTTTTGGACGCTGAAACGAATGGAATGACTCTGGTCCAAGGAATAACCAACCCCAACCCCTAGTAGAAGTCTTGAGTTTTGCTTGTTTAGAAGTTCGAGGAAGGTTACAACAGAATAGACACACAACAACAACTCACTGTACATTTCGAGTAGAACATGAGAGAGAGTTGGAGTGAAAGGTTTCTAGGAACAGGAAGTTCTCCTATTATTCGTAATTTTCAATGTGAAGAGTATGAGATGAAGGGTCGCAATGCGTGGAGTGAAGAGTGTCTAGGAATAGGCCCCAGGAGCATGGGGATCCACTCCAATCGATTCAGGGTTCAAAATTTTGTGGAACATGATACCCCACACGCATTCGAAATGGGTAGATAGATATACCCATTATGACACATAACCTCTTCCAAAGGGTGCGAATCGTTCCAAAACCCATTTCATTGGATTCAGCGTCAAAATTTAGTAGAAAATGATACCCCATACGCATAAATCGCCAAAAATGTCGAAAATCCATTTTTTGACAGATTTTGGACCCCTATTCTGACTAAAGAGTTTCGAAGACCAACTAAAGCCAGAAACGGGTTCCAGACCAAAATTTCAGATTAAAAAAAAAATGTTCTAGTACCAAAGTTGGCTTGAACGGCGGACGAACATTTGACTTTTGGTTGGTTATTCCTTGAATAATCAACTTATGCTTTCATGCAAAAGGCAATTAGTACTTACTAGGCAGTAAAAAAATTTCCAAAAATCTGAAATTTGGGTCAGGGACCCGTTCCCGGCTTTAGTCGGTCTTCGAAACTTTTCAGCCCGATTGGACCATATTTGGTAGGGGTAGGAGTCAAAATGTGTACTTCGAAAAATGGATTTTCGAGATTTTCGGCAATCTAGGCGTGTGGGGTATCATTTTCCACTAAATTTTGGATGCTGAATCCAATTAAATGGGTCCCAGAACGATTGACACCCACCGGAAGAAGTTATGGGTCAAAATGGGTATCTACCTACCCATTTCGAATGTATGTTTTCGAGATTTCCGGTACCTAGACGTGTGGGGTATCATTTTTCACTAAGTTTTGGACCTTGAATCGATTGGAATGGGTGCGAGACATGCCAAACCCACTATTCTCCCCATGTTCGACGACTTAGGCTGGTGGGGTATCATTTTCAGGAGTACTCACTACTCATGTCCTTGAATGTTGTCATGTACTTGAATTTTGAGTTTAAACGTTTGTCTCTCATTCATTTCAACGAGCAGCGAAATGAAATTTCAAAATGTTACTTTCATAGCGAAACCCCACTCCTCTAAAAAGGCAGAAATTCTGGTACATAAGTACCCGAAAACCTGGGTTTTCACGGTATGATTTTGCTTATTTTGAAAAATGCTGTAAACACAATTCATGGTTTCTGCTGCTTGGTGCGCCAGATTCGAGTATGAAGCGATCTTATGTCGTCTTCACTTCCGTTTATTTCTCTTTCATTCGCAAGTAATTAGGCGCCAACGCTCGCATTATACAAGGGTTATGATACCGCTTAGTATTATCATCTTACGTAGTAGGATACCAACGCACACGCTTTCGCTTTTTTTCGTTCCGACGCGAAGAAAATGAATGAAAGGGGTCAACACCTACGGGTTGATGGTTAGAGGGAGGAAACTACAGTCACCTTTACCAGCTTGCTCGAGTTCAAGATTCCTGGCTGGGAGAGGTCGCCATCTCAAGATTACGTAAAACGATTGAGAGCGATTGGGTCACATGGTTAACTCCACTAACTGGCCTTGGAAGACCCAGTATAACTACTCCTTTTGGGAGAATAGTGAACAATTTTCATCACTATGATTCATTTCAAAGTTTAATGGTAGAGACTTTTTTAAAACATTTTTTACTATAAATATAGGGTAGGATACTTCTATATCTTCAAATAAGTCGGGCACAGATGTTAGCTCAAGAATAAATGAGAAGATTTTCGCAGATAAAAGGAAAGGGAATTTCATCAGTGGTTAGGGCCAGGTGGCGTTCACTCCGCATTTGGAGAGAACCGATTAAAAAAAAACCAATTTCACAAAGCAACATGTTTGGTCCTATAGAAAGCTGGAAGGTACGGTTACCTTGGAGATGAAGTACCTACCTAGGTACTGTAGGTGCTGTTTGAATTTGGCTCATTCAGAGTCAAGTTCTAACTGTAAGTAAGCAATAATGAAGTTGTTTTGAGATCAATTAGCATTTTGGGATTCCGCAACACTCAATCTACCAGAAGAGTAATCAGTTATTTGTGGTAAATCAAAATTATTTTGGAAAGATATATTATTACGATCACGTTTCGGTTAGTTATTCCTGCGAGTATGTTATCATGCAGAAAATCAATCTCGCCGATTATGCAAAAAAAAAAAAAAAATTCAGAGCGTTTCATTTTTGACTAAATTTTGGTACCTGAATCGATTGGAATGAGTTCGGGACACGCCACAACTCCCCATGTTTCCCCATTTTTGGCGATCTAGGCGAGTAGGGTATCATTTTCCACTAAATTCTGAACCCTGGATCGATTGAAATCCGGGACCCGCCACACCCACTGTTTTCCCCATTTTCCCCATGTTTGAACATGTATTTTCGAGATTTCTGGTACCTAGGCGTGTGGGGTATCATTTTCCTTTAAGTTTTACACCCTGAATCGATTGGAATGGGTCCAGGACACACCAAACCCACAGTTTTCCCCCATTTTCGCCATGTTGAAGAAATGAGTTTCCATGCGCCTGGTCCGAGGAATAACCAACCCCTGTGAAAGAATCTGCAGCGTTTTTACATTTTTCTCTCGTAAAGTGAATCATTTTTCAATAAGAAGGAGTATTATGTTGTTCCAAAACTGCCCACGTATTTTTATTATTTCCCTCCTTCTTCAGATTTATCATCAGAAGCAGTTTTTGTTCATCAGATATTGTCACTAACCAATCAGTGGGTAGATTTATCATATTGGTGTCAGGGTGCCTACCTTCGCTAGACTAATTTAGCGGTATTCAAATTAAATCCTGGTTAAAAAAAAAACCTCAAGCAGGGTGGTTTGAGAGAAAAAATAAACGGCAATCCGAGAATAGTCAAGAGATGATAGGTACGGTAATTTTAGGGAAACCAATTGGACTTTCACTCTCGGTTGAAAACCAAATGGACGTAAATAGGTAATTATGAATGGCTCAAATAACTCAATTAGATAACTCCCACCGATACGGCACACCAAGGTCAAGCGTCAAGAGTGTTTTCCATCAACCTCATACTTATAAATGAGTGCTCACAAGTAGCCAACGGCCGATGAATTGAAAAATCCGATTACATCATTGTTTGAAGAACTAGTTATACAATACAACGCTATTCTGGTTGAAAATTCAAAAAGAAAATTTGATAAATGATATGAGAGGTGCTTCACCTTTAGAGCACACTGTCACGTTGGTAAGTGATCTTAATATCCTTTCTATTGGCCAATGAAGTATCATTTTCCACTACATTTTGGACCCTGAATCGATTGGTATGGGTCTGGGAACGATTGGCGCCCTTTGGATGAGGTAATGGGTCAAAAGGGGTGCCTATCTACCCATTTCGAATGTGTGTTTTCGAGATTTCTGGCACCTAGGCGTGTAAAGGTATCATTTTCCACTAAATTTTGGACGCTGATCTCTTTTTGTTTTCCTCCTACTGAGATTTGTTACAAATCGTAGCACGAAAAGGGGAAAAAAAGTGACTAGGCGATATTGGCCGCTAACGCTAATATAAGGAAATCAAGGGTTCGTAAAATGGACAGGAGTTAAGTCATGCACTTCTATCGCAAATTGTGCGAGTATGATTCTCATCTTCTTTAATTATGTAAGAAAAAAAAAAAAAAGCAGCCGGCACGTCGCACGAAAGCCTTTTCTAAATTAAAATGATATTATTTGTTTATTTATCACTCTAATTCAATAATATTAGAAGGCGTGAAGTCGCCGAAAGCACGAAAATTGATAAATCGTGCGAACACCTCACCGAAACTATCCGTTCAACGAACGTGAGTGATGACGGTGATTAGTATTGATGATATTCACTGCAAGGGTGAAACGTCCTTGTGAATATAAAGTACCGACTAGGATCAATCGCGCGTCTCGGTAAAAGCAACCGCAAAATTGACGATTAATCTTTCAGCTCTCAAGTGAATCTCCGTGAAAAGTTTTCTCGAAGCAGGTTCGCAAATAGAAGCAGATAAGAATCACATTTGCAGGCAGATGGACGGAATGCTAACTACTAGGAGGAAAACGCCGTTTGGCGGACTATTTTGAGTGATTTCGAAAATTCAAGTGTAAGAAAGGGTTATGCCGAGGCCGATAGGTATACTTATCTCCGGCTTCAAATGTTGCTTGATAAAATTCGCCCAAATATTCCAGCTAGGTTAGCAAAATATGAATTAGGCGAGCAATCTCACTCTCGAGTGATCGCAACACGTTCAACAATGAAGAAACCAAACGAGCAACTGTTATGAGAAGATATTGAAAAAATGGGGTAGGACGACTTAATTACGAACCTGGCTGTGTCGGCTGAGCCGCTTTCACCTCCTACGGTAGAGAACCTGACTGCGATTGGTGTCCTTTTGCCGATCTTGGAAAATACCGACATTTTCGTGTATTTTCGAACATCATGAGTCACTTCGAAGTACCCGAAAGCGCCTGCAACACGAATAAGAAGGTATTAGAAATGAGTTGGAGTAGGTAGTATGACTCTTGAAATCATTTTAAAACGCTGCAAATTCTTTCACAGGGGTTGGTGAGAGGGGACAGGAGCATGGAGAATCATTCGAATCGATTGAGCGCCCAAAATTTACTGGAAAATGATACCCAACACGCCTAGATTGCCAAAAATCTCAAAAATCCATTTTTCGAAATACCCATTTTGACCATCCACTCCTAATTTGGTCCGAGCGGGATGAAAATTTTCGAGGACAAACTGGAGCCAGAAATAGGCACCTGACCCAAATGTCAGATTTTTAGAAAATTTTCCTTTGCTTATTTTGATCTAGACACCTTGAAACGCCCAGAAAAACATTTTTGGGCCGAATCGGAGAGATTGACCTTTTCCATGAAGACATAGGCTGATTATTCAAGTAATAACCATCCAAAATCCATTCAAACTTTTAAAGTTTTCAAAAATCTATCATAGAAAACCTATATTACTAGTGGAAGAGAGAATCCGATGAGGGTTTTTCGAGCGACTGATTTATCAGCGCATGAAATGTGTATTGTGAGGACGATGGTACAATTTCAAAATATTATTAATCCTAGTAAGAATAACAGTTATGGTAATTTTCACAGCTGACCGAAATAGCTCCAGTTGTCTGTGACTCCTGGAAGTCCGGCAAATGAAATTCATGTGTAAATTTAGGATGCACATGCAGGGAAAATTTTCAGTTTTCCAAACCTATACTGTGATATACTGAAAATGTGGAATTGTTTCAAGTTGGAGGAGAGGGAACTACTAACAAAATTTATGAAAGGATTCTTCCCTTTTGGTTGGTTATTCCTTGAACAATCAACTTACGTTTTCATGCAAATGGTCAACCTCTCCGATTCGGCTCAAAATGTTTTTCAGGACGTTTCATGGTGTCTAGATCAAATAGGTTGATTATTCAAGGAATAACCAACCAAAAGGTCAATATCCGTCCGCCGTCCATTGTGCCGTGCCGTTTTCAGTAGTAGAAAATTTTCTAAAAATCTGAAATTTGGGTCAGGAGTCTGTTCTCGGCCTAGGACGGTCCTCGAAACTTTTCAGCCCGATCGGACCAAATTTGGGCGGGGTAGGGGTCAAAATGTGTTTTTTGAAAAATGGATTTTCGAGATTTTGGGTGATCTATGCGAAGTGGGTATCATTTTCCACTAAATTTTGGACGCTGAATCCAATGAAATGGGTTGCAGAACAATTGGCACCCACTGGAAGAAGTTATGGATCAAATTGGTATATATTACCCATTTTGAATATGTGTTTTCGGGATTACTGGTACCTAGGCGTATGGGGTATCATTTTTCACTAAATTTTTGACCCTCAATCGATTGGAATGGGTCCGGAACCCACCACACCTACTGTTTCCCCCATTTTCCTCATATTGAAGAAATGAATCTCCATGTGCCTGGTTCGAGGAATAACCAACCCGTGTGTAAGACTTTGCATCGTTCTTTGTTAACTTTTTGGTGGATAATTTTCTTTTAAATGATTGTTTGTAAACTTGTGTTAACCAAATAAATGCTATAAAAAATATTTGAATAATGTAAACGGTCAAATACCGCTGAGAGGGTATCGTCTAGTTCTAACATCCCGTTCAACAGTGACACTACCAACCATCACTTATTAGGGTAGGTTACGTTTTCGATAACCTTGTTGACCTGCAGAATACTTTGAAGCAGAATTTGTTAATTTGGAGCGTAATTTACTCAAGTTTGTGAATATAGCGTGCGTAAAAACCCGTAAAACAACGACGACATGAAGTCGTATTTTGTTTTTGATAAAACTGTAGATATTGATTCCGTGTCTTACACTGTATATTCGTGATCGGTCAGTATAGTTATCCATGGTAATGAAATGCGAAAGACTAGGGAACGTTCGGGACGATAATTCTCGTTGAGGTTCCTGTGGAAAAAGTTAAGTTCCTTCTTCTAAGAGAGGAGGCTCCAGGTCGCTGGGACAATAGTTACAGTAACCTCTGAGAAAGTCAACACAACTTCGAGTGTGGCAATCTCCCAAGTTTTTAAAAAACGACATTCTACGCTTACCGTTCTCGTCAATTGGGATCGTTCTGACACGAAATGTATGCACAAAGGTCAGGGATTAATGTGCGGAAATCATCAACGATCGATTTACTAGGCACGCGACGAGGATAGGGAAATTCAAGACCAAAATAAATGGGAAAAATAATTATTGTCTCTGATGAATCTACCTCAAACTCGTACATACCAGATAGAAATGTTAGGACATTTTTTAAAAAATCCAATTAACATTTAATGTATAATTATTGTATAGCTACTATTAGACCATCATGAGAACTGTGTAGATGTACTGTTTAGTAACAGTACCTTCTAATGTAACATTTGAAATCAATTATTTGTTTTTGAAGGGATAAAATACCATTTCTAACCATTTTTATCAGCAATGGGTTTCCACATTCGTCTCGAACGATTAATGAGGCACATAATAGTTCAAATGGAAGGTCTCAGTGGTTTCTTACCGGCTCCTTTGGCGTGGACAACGCGTTCAGGGATTCTTTCCCTGTCGAAATGCGATAGCTCATCGATGATGGTGAAATCTTGAAGGAGAAGAGGACCATTTTTGCCAACGCTGAGGGAAGCGGTTTTGGAATCGACGGGATTGCCTGAGCCAGTGGTGAGAACTCCACTCTAGAAGAATAAATGGCCAGTCAATAACATAAACAGTAACATTCGAAATCTATAGGGGGTGCATCTTGAAAGAAACGGGATTTCAGAAGCTCTGACGTAGGCACAAGCATCATTGAGGATTAACCAATAAAAGATTAAATTGTTTCCCATGAGTTGTTGATGCGAGGTTATGTCCTAAAACCCTGAAAAATAAGTAGCTACGTAGCTACAAGAGAGTATCCACATATTTGGTGGTTATAATGGTTATTCATACGCTTTTTTTCAGGACGTGGTCAAAAGGCACTGACCCATGCCGATAAAAGCTACGATACTTGTTATACCTTGACCAATGTTGTAAAATACGAGACCATGGCTAATATTTAAAGATCAATAATGAAGCGATGTGCGATACAGCATCCTAAACATGGCCTGTCGTCAACAAAAAGTTGAAGATTCCCAATTTGATTTAATGCTGAACGGCTTTGTCACCATTTATAGGCAGTTTTCTAACCTTTAAGACTTTTTCTAACCTATAAGGCACAGCCTAAGAGACGAAAGACAACTCAGGAGCGCAGTATCTCTGCAGAAGACAACAAAAGGGATGGTTATCTAACCATTTATTCTATTAATTGGTTTATTATTCTCCGAATAACCCTACGTTTTGTTCTATCAGTACACAGGTATGTTTGGTACCTTTCAACCTTTCATTTCTCACGTTATCCTCGATGTTTTTGTGCCACGTTCACGGACTTTTTGAGGTTCTTTTAAAATGTATGTGATTGGAACTTTTTTCATCTCCGGCCTCAAAAATGTAGGAATGGAATGGTTTTCATGGTATATAGGTCTCCTCATAAGCTTTTACAGCCAAAAAACTGAAAAGAGCTAAAATAACAAGAAATACCTATTAATTTATTGCCTCCATACAGATTAAATTGCTAAAAAAAAAAAAAAAAAAAAAAAATCTCAATGTTTGTCTATAATTTCTGATGTACGTAATATTATTCTCTTAATTAGTAACCCAGGAAAATTTAGTTTTTTTATTTTTGTTAAGTGAAAGTGTTTTTATCCCATTTTGGTTGTTTTATTCAATATCTTGACGTGCCAAGATAGTGTTACTTGGGAATGTTTAGGTGAGATAAGAAAGACTGATAGTGTGTCGATACAAGAAAACCCTGTACGCAACGTTATGTCGATACAAGAAACCTTGGAACATTCATGGAAAACTACCTATTTATGCAGCGATGACTACCTACAAGATGACATTCCTTCACGACAAACAACTGGGGAAACATCTTGCGTAGGGTGCGTCGTGGAATCAACAGGAATTGAAGAAAAAAATTAAGTCGGAATAGACCGCCTATTTCCAACCTTGGCCGTGAATAGTCGAGCGAACGTGATGTAATCGCTGCACCACAATGTGCAACTTACCTGTTTACATTGGATCCTTTAGGACAAGTTTACTTCAATGAAGTCAGGAAGCCACGAGGATGCCTGTAGGTATTGTGGTTAGCACGTTACTCGTAAAATAACGACGAATTATCCAAATTATTCTGGTATCGCCGGTGCTGTCGGAGCAATGCAATTTTCAGCGTAAATGCAACATTTGCTCACAAGACTTGTGACTTAGTGGCAGACTCAGGATGGGAATTGTAGCAAAAACATCATCGAACCCAGAAAATGTTACTCAACTAAAACATAGGAATGAAAATATTACGAGAGAGATATGACTGATACAGTTTATACAGATCATCATCGTTGTTCGTATTCACGTAACAAGAAGTGATTTGAATGCGAAAACCTCGGTATAACAACCACCATCAGGCAGTTTCAAATCCCACATCGTCAGAAGACAATAAGGTGTCGAAACCGAGAGAAAGCCAAAGTGGGCACCGATCGCGTCAAGACCAGTTTGGGACCTTTCAAAAAATTCCAACTGGTTCCTATCGGCCGAAGATACGAGATAGAGCCAATGGGACTGACAGGCTGTCCGTATAGGTCTTATGAGATATTCGGAATGAGTACGTGATCGTACACAGAGTTTTCGAATATTACCTCCAAAATAAGTGGATCAGCGGTCATGAACTCGTGGCAATTGCGTAAGAGGAGAAAGAAATTGATAATGATCAATAATTGGACCGCCAAATCTGGCAACAGAACCGTGAAGATTAACCTCAAGTCGGCACAAGGTTCCATCAATGCCATGGAGATCATCTCTTCAATGTATTTTGGGATGTTTTGAATTTGCAAACCCAGATTCAGCGTCCAAAATTTAGTGGAAAACGATAACCCACACGCCTAGGTACCAGAAATCTCGAAAACATATACGTAATGGGTAGATAGGTACCCATCTGACCCATAACCTCATCCAGAGGGCACCAATCGTTCCAGGACCCATTTCATTGGAATCAGCGTCCAAAATGTCCAAAATAAATTTTTCAAAAAAACACAGTCTGACGATTCATTTGATTTCGAGGGCAACCAGAGCGAGAAACGGGTCCCTGACCAAAATTTTAGATTTTTAGAAAATTTTCTACTACCAAAAACGGCGCAGACGGCAGACAGACATTTGACTTTTTGATCTAGACACATTGAAACGCCCAGAAAATTTTTTTGGGTCGAATCGGAGAGATTGACCTTTTGCATGAAAACAGGTTAATTATTCAAGGAATAACCAACCAAAACTCAGAAAATTGCTTCTAGCATATGCAGAAATACTAAATCATATCTGGCAGAGCGACTCTTGCAAATAAATTATGAAGACGCCAACTCGGGTGCCATGTTGATTCATGGAGTACCACTGGGGAGTGTATTGGGCCCACTCTTGTACGTCCTGTATACCTGCGATCTACCAAAAACTGACGAAACCTGCTGACGCCTGCAGATGATACTGCAACTAGCTGTTGGTGATACAAACCATACCCAAACTCAGAAGATCACTCAACAATCTCCAAACTCAACTAAATGGGGAACAATAATGAACGAGCTGAAATCAGTCCGTGCCGATTTCTCCAATAATAGAATCGAATATGTCCTAATTCAACTCCACAATAAGGTTAACCCTCATACCAACAAAGCAAAATATCTTGTGATGACTACAGATGCTCGAATCCGACCACTCAAGACGAAGATTGATATACCTTCATACCAGATTCAGAATGATGCACAGGCTCTTGGGGAGACTGACTTGACTGTCTCTTCAAAATAAGCTAACGTTTTGCAATCAAGTCCTGAAGCCAGTTTGGACATGCAGTAGGGCTGCAATCGCTATATTATTCAGCATTCCAAGAATAATGTGCTACACTATAGTGCATTATGCGTCCGTTATACCAAACATTCTCGCCCGCACCTGGAATTTCAAGTTCCAACAGTGGAGAATCAGCAAATAAGCAGAAACCCATAAAGAGAAGCATGTCAATGACAAAGCAACACAGCTACTCAATGTCGTCGACCCCTTCTGGCGTTTGAAAAGAACAAAACATGATCACCTAAGGAAATGAAGATGTGTAAACTCAGTGGAGTGCCTGTGCTCTTCAGTGCACTGGAATGCACAACAAGTGTACCAAACATAACAAAAAGTGTCAAGCTATGTACTTGTACACTAGTTTTATCAATTCATTGTATGCAGTAGGTATCAGACAAATTGTCACTAACTTGATTAAAAAAAAAATTCTAAATCCTTGTTCGTGTCATTTAAAAGGTAAAAAAAGTACCCCATAACTGAGTTTTCAAACAAAAATTTGAATAGTTCTCCAAATTGTATCTCATTCACAAACTGTTGGCAAAGATTTTGGAGAATGAAAAATTAAGGTAACAAGTTGAGTAATGACCAAAAACGCTGCAAATTCATCCGCAGGGGTTGGTTATTCCTCGGACCAGGAGCATGGACACTCATTCCAATCAATTCTGCGTTCAAAGTTTGGTGGAAAATGATACCCCATACTAATAGGTACCAGAAATCTCAAAAACCCACGTTTGAAATAGGTGG
The DNA here is from genome assembly GCA_019603395.1 of Cyrtorhinus lividipennis. Classification (NCBI taxonomy): domain Eukaryota; kingdom Metazoa; phylum Arthropoda; class Insecta; order Hemiptera; family Miridae; genus Cyrtorhinus; species Cyrtorhinus lividipennis. Next base: position 10,441,135 of record CM034002.1, on the reverse strand, counting down.
ATAGGTACCCATTTTGACCCATAACCTCTTCCGGTGGGCGCCAATCGTCCCGGTACCCGTCTCATTGAATTCAGCGCCCAAAATTTAGTCGAAAAAGATATCTCACACTCCTAGATCGTCCAAAATCCATTTTTCTAAATACACATTTCGTTACATTATACCTCAAAAATAGTAAAAAATAGGGCAGTTGCGATTACGAATCAGTGGAAAATGTGTTGTGACTACTTTCGCACAAATAAAACGCAAAGTGGGATATTTAATCGAGTGTACGTGATGAAAGGACCTTAGATAATCCCTCGTCACGGTGCCACCAGGTTGATAGGTCACGACACAATGAATCATTCAGGACAACAATGAATAAGTGAGAACATAATAGAAGTGAAGAATCGAGTGAAATGATCAATAATTTGTAAACGTTCGGGAACACAAATTGGTAATAACAGCTAACTACTGAGAAAGACTCATCTTACGCAATGAAGAAACAACTATTGATTGATTTTATTTATGATTCTCGGTGTAGGGGTCGACTGAAGGACAGGAAAGCATAAACGAAAGAATACTTCATATGCATCTACTTTACGTTATCAAATAGTGAAGCAAAATAAGTTTTGGAATTAAGATTACCGAAATTGAGATTGATTAATTTCTGCAATTAATTACACAATGTCAAGTTACCTTCAATCCTCTGACGGCCAAATAGGCGATGGAATTGAAAAATGTTTTCGAATACCACCTCATTGAAGATGCCACAAAATTTTGTCAAAGAAAAAACCTGTTACAAATTGCGATTAAAATTCAAAATGACTAATCACAGATCACGAGTTTGGTTCTCAAAAATCCAAACTTTGACCAATTGAGCAATTACCGGATCCCATGGAGATCACCATAATAACGACCAAATCTTATTGCTCCAATCAAAACAACTTCTACTTGGGGCTTGTAGACGGTTCTATTCAAATATAGTGTGCTCCAAACACATTCCAACTGTAATTTTGAATCCAACAAAGTAAATATTTTTTATGGACATATTGCAATTGTGAATTTACACGCAAACCAATCAAAACCATGGGGACTGTTCATACACAAATAATACGCTTGTATAAAAATAATATTAACTAAAATGTTCATTTCTTATGCGTTCACGTATAATCAAAATTTCCAATCTTCCTTCGGCGCGAGGGAAGTCATTCAAAATCACTGAGGTTGGTTATTCCTCGGACCATGCACATGGAGACCCATTCTAATCGATTCTGCGTCCTAAAATTAGTGGAAAACAAAACCTCATACGCCTAAGTTGTCAAAAATGGGGAAAATAGTCTGTGTGGCGTGCCCCGGGCTCATTCTAATCGATTCATCGCCTAATATTTAGTGGAAAATGATACCCCACATGCCTATGTACCCTAAAATTCCGAAAACCCTTTTTGAAATAGGTACCTAGGTACCCATTTTGGCCCGTATCCACCTCAGGCGGGCTTCAATCGTTCTGGGACTCGTCTCATTGGATTCAGCGTCCAAAATTTTGTCGAAAATAATACCACACGCCTAGATCGCCGATAATCCATTTTTCAAAAAATTCAAAGACACTCCGCGCGAGAGACATAGTACAGTCCGACAGACAATTTCTAACTTTCAGAAATTTAATGTATAAGAATGCAACATTTCAACATTATAAGGATACAATTGTAAGGAAACTTATTCAACAAAATATACAATCAAAATACTATCTAAATTTTATTTCTTTCATATTGTTACATTTTGTAATATTCAACTACAACGACAGCGACAATGACAACACTATTTTGTTATTGAGAAGTAATATTGCTTTGGCGCATGCGCAGTTTCGGCCGTGACAATTTTTTGTTACATTCTACAAACTTTTAGTCTAATTTCGCTGGATTTTGACGCATGCGCAATTTCTGCCGTGACGATTTTTGTTAAATTTTACTCTTTTTGCCTCGCTTATTGTGGCCTGTCGACTACAAAAACACATTTTGACCCCTACCCCCCCTAAATTTGGCCCAATTGGGCTGCAAAGTTTCGAGGACCAAGTAGAGCCAGGAACCGACCCTTGACCCATATTTCCGATTTTTTGAAAAATTTCTACTACCAAAATCGTCGTGGACGGCAGACGGTAATCTGCCATTTTGAACTAGACACCTTGAAACGCCCAGAACACATTTTTTGGGGCCGAATCCAAATTACTCCCCGTCTACTATAAACAAAGTACTACTTGAGAATGGGAAGCCATTGAGAATGAATTCAATGAATTTTCAGGAAAACATTTTTCATAAAACTTCGAGTAGGGTTCGAATAAACGTTGCGCGAGGTAGCGCAATCTCTAGCTACAAGGAAATAATTCTATTTTCCAAATTGTTTGCAATCTCAAAATTTGACGATTATACTTTCTGACTGGTGAAGATGTGCGTACATGCCAACTACAGCGTTAATTTTTCATTTTGTGCGGTAGTTAGAGTGATTTCTTCTTCCATAATTTCATTCTATCGTACTGTTCTTGGGTGAAATTTGACGAGAGGTAAATAAATAAGTTAGATGAAAAGGCAGGATTTTTGTCTATCCAAGTATTTGTGGGGTGCAAAACTATAAAATATTTCACCCGACGGAGTCAAGTCTTTTCAATTCATATCGGAACTGAATCAATTTTGTTTAAAATTACGGCTCCTAACGTGCTTGTTGCGTGCAAATTTACTCATTTTCACTCTCTGACACGTCCAAAACGACGTTAGTATCACGAACGATAGGTTATATACAATAACATCACATGATCAATCGATTACAAAAATGTGCAGAACTGCACATTGAGCGTGAGTACAGTTACATGAGACTATACATGTTCTCATTACAATGCACACCTACCAACAATCCAAGAGAGCGCTGTAAAAAAAGGAGACTTCAGCATTTAAATAGATTTTACAGTTTAACAGCATTCGTTAACAGAATTTAGTCTTCCCAGGAAATAGACTTTGAAACGGTGAGGTAATAAACTAGAAATTGATACAACAGCAGGGAGACTACTCATGAAAAATGATTGAAATTAGTGGTACTTTAGGTAATTCTGTTTCTTTAATAAGGTATTTAAGAAAAACTAAAAGCAAAAGATCAATAATACAGGGAATCTACACGAATTATGGGGAAAACTTCAATAAGGGTCGATTTTACAGCTCATTCGCAACAAAAAGTGCCTCCTAGATCTTTTTGTTTCTCAACTGAAAATCCCACTTTTTTCACTTTTAAGATTTTATTCGTGTTTTTGGCCTTGTCCCAGTAAAACGGTGCTCTAACTTCCTCTAATTACTATATAAAATAAAATTTAAGTTCACAAGTTTCATTTCAAATTTTCAAAATTTGAAGACTTCTTACAAATGAACGTGTTTTCGTCGTTTTTGCGCTGTTTGAGCGGAGTTTTTTTGCTGGGACTCCTCGGAAACAACTTGCCCAGAATTTCAGCTTCCTAATGGTATAAAAAAAAAATTTGTTTTATAGGAAAATTTTGGGAGAAAATGGCGTTTGAATGCGAAAAAACGTGAATTTTTAGGTGAAAATCGTCGTTTTTTAATCAAATCCAACTTTCTTCATGGAAATGAGTTTGATATCGCAATGGTTTACTACTTTATTTGATGCTGAATCGAATGATGACACTCCTAAGCGTCTCCGATTAAGGAGAAATTAGTTTTTTTTGTATCTAATTTATATTAAATTGGTATTAGGAGTACTAAGAAATAAGGTTTTCAAGGGGCCTTGTGGTTAGAGAGACTACCATAAAGACAGTAATTAGGAACCAATCTTATTCTATGATTTGTGTTTAAAATGACCCAATTCTCCAATAGGGAAGTAATCTGCCTGTTTGGCACAGCTGGGCCTGAGGTTGTAAAATGGTCATCAAAAGGAAGAGGGCCAACTCGTCAATTAGTTAGCTCCTGTTGAGATTGAAAATCAAACATACTCCTCACAAATGCAGTTTTCATTCTACAACTCTTGGAATAACCATTATTAGTGATTACCAATTACTAGGCTACTCTGTGCCGTAGCAATCAAGTTTTCAACGTCCGCCAACTAATCAGGGTTGGTACTTAGATGGTCCAAATTTAGCTGGTTGAAAAGCTTTTTTTCTTTTGTGGAGCACAAATGTAACCCTTACTAATGACAGGCCTATGTAATGAGCCTAATAGCAAACTATAACGACCATAACCGAAATCTTGGAATTCTTAAATCAAAATATTTCTATTGATTACCTTGTTATTGGCTTTGTAATCCGAGAGTTGTTCGGCAGCTGGAGAGCGCGGCATGATGAAGCAATAAAAAATTGAAATGAGAGAGAAAACAACTACGTAATTATCAACAAATATGAAATCCACGGGCCGAAACTTCGGTGTGATAAGCAATCAAGGAGGAGCGCAGTTTTGTTTATAACCTCCCCCACCACTTGACAGGAGCTGGCGCATGTGTTGAAGGATTGTAGGCTGTTTATTCAAGTAAATAGCTACTATAGCACTCTAGCGAGTACAAGACGAACTGATTCTATTCGCCTGACTTCCGGAGCATAGAGTATTCAATGACAGAGAGAGGAAGGAAAGGAATGGATGACTAGCAGCGCAGCGCGTTGGCAACTTCTCTAACTAAGCTCTCGTAGTTCCCGCTCATTTTCAAAAGCGTGGTTCACGATACAAAACAAAATCCTCTGCATGGAATATGGGAGATTCCTTATTCCATGATCCTCTGAAAAACATCAGAGGTTTGGCTTCTTTTGGTTGGTTATTTCTAGAATAATCAACCTATATTTTCATGCAAAAAGTAAATTTCTCCGATTCGGTCCAAAACATTTTTTTCTGGACGTTTCTAGATTTTTCTTTTGTCTAGATCAAAATTAGCAAATGTCCGTCCGTTGTCCACTTTGATTTTGGTAGTAGAAAATTTTCTAAAAATATGAAATTTAGGTCAGGGACTCGTTTCCGGCTCTGGTTGGTCCTCAAAACTTTTCAGCCCGATTAGACCAAATTTGGTGTGTATTTCGAAAAATGGATTTTCGAGATTTTTGGCAATTGAGGCGTGTGGGGTATCATTTTTCACTAAATTTTGGACGCTGAATCCAATGAAACAGGTCCCGGAACGATTGGCGCCCACTAGAAGAGGTTATAGGTCAAAATGAGTATCTATCTACCTATTTTGAAAATGTGTTTTCGAGATTTCTGGTACCTAGGCGTGTGAGGTATCATTTCCCACCTAATTTCACCAAATTTTGGACCCACAATCGATTGGAATGGGTCCGGGACCCACCACTGTTGAAGAAATTAGTCTTCATATGCCTGATCCGTGGAATAACCAACCCGTGTGAAAGAATTTGCATCGTTTTTTAAATGAATAAAGCCTCCTCAAAATTCCAAAAAATGTACGACCTACTTGCTTTGCTTACTATCCTATATAAGTACATAGTTTGACACGACTAGGAAGATGCTTGAGGGAATTATGACAGAGGTTATCTTCTATATCACTATCATAGATCATTTTGGAGTGTATCTGAGCCAATACATTAGTAGTATACAGTGTTTCGAGCCTCCTACACTTACTTTGGTGGTATCATACCATCTTGAGCATTCTGGTCCATTAGGGTCATTATTTCGAAGGCCATCTATAAAAATGATACTTTATTAAGGAATTTAATATATTGACTGTATGGGGTTGGCTCCGTAAGGCCATGCAATACGTTGAAGCTCACTGCTCCAAATTTATCAAGTAAATATTAAAAATAAATAAATAAAGTATTTAGTGCTCTCACATGCGAACTTCAAAAGCACATCAAGATATACTTCTTCTAAATCAGTTTGGAGCCAAAAACGTGTCCTCGGTAAATTTTGGAGGCTTAAAAAGTTGATCGTCAGTCGGATTCCATAAACGTGGTAGATCAGCTCTCCAGAAAGACAATTTAGCAATCGCACAGAAAACTTTACGCCTGTTATAATGTCGTTCGAATAAATTTTAACCTCGCCTAATGCTTAATTTTGTATCCACTCATCTAGCTTGCACCACCTCTTGAGTTGACCTTGTTTGATTTCTTCTTAGTTCTACTTGAACAAAGTTGTGATGACCTTTCAACCCTCGACTTCTTCGACGGCTTATTGCATTGGCAATTGCAATTGGACTGTCTTTTGGGCATATTTTATATTAGTGCAATTTTGCTGCGACTGACCAGCTTGTAACAATTGATATGGTGAGTGAATGTGAGGGTTGTATCTAACTTTTATCTATCTTCTCAACAATTAAAGTCGTTGTGAATGTGAACCATGATAGTTTTCCTAGGACGTCCAACATCATAATTTGCTTATAATTACTTTGGTACTTTAGCATATAGGTTGAGGTTGTTTATATGAACAATAACCCACAACGCGGTAACTAGGCATGCATTCTTCACCACTATAATATGCTGCTGCATCCTCATGTTATTACAGAAAAAGCTGAAACAGTGCATTTTGTGGGGATTAAGCACATTTGCTCATTGATCAGCCCTCTTCTTAGACTGTAGAAGGGGTTAATGGTCCCCTACGCCTCCGATGAATCCTTTTATACCGTCAACCCCTATAATGCCCAGAAACAGCTAAGAATTTTGTCAAGACCAAAAGTGGATGGAAAAAAGGCGCTTCTAGGCATTGCCGGGCTGAGAAGAATAATATATAGTTGAGAATAACATTTATTGTGTTACAAAAAAATCACAATTTATTTTATTGTTAAAGCTTAATTTTCGTCCTCATTCTTGTGAAGTTTTCCTGAGGCGGTTGTACATAGGAAACTCGAATAGAGCTAATTTACAAAAATAAGGTATTGTCTTATAAATCCAAGGAGGCAATGGGATGAGAGGTGATGTTTGTTTCTTGTACTGACGGTAGGCGGCGACACTGAAATTCAAATAAAACTTACAACTTTTGGCGAAAATTCGCATTTTGCGCGTAGAAGACAACGTTTTACAATGTTATACTACTTCAGACTTCACTTACATTCGAGGGTAAATTATTCATTAAGAGTGGGCACAAGCCGAGATAATAGCCAATACACTTCACAGACATATTTTGGACGTATAATACCCAACTTTACGATACGACATATGCCCAGGGTATGTTCCAGGAAGCTATAACTAACAGAAGACAAGAACAAGCACTAGGCAATACAGGCTCAAAAATAAATCGGTCTCTGGGGCTTCAAGGCTCAGAAGATGAGATCATCAGAACGCCATCTGTCAGCTGACAATGAATTAGGAAAAAATTTGTTGTGAAGCACACAAAATTCACACTAAGGACAATGCGGAGAGTGGAGGATTTCAAAAATGCATGTTATATTTCATTTGGATCCGAAAGATTATTGTCGCTATTATTCGTATTATTCGCTCGTGGTGGATCCTGCTCAAGTAGGGATATCAGTTGAGCCGTAGCTGGGCATATCGGACGAGGCTAAATTAATGTTGTTATACATAGGGTATTCAAAAAGAACAAATTTGACGACGTTGGGCAGGATGCTGTAGAGAGAAGGCGGAAGAGGGATGAGGGGAGACGTCGTCCTCTTGTAGAAGAGATAGTCTTCGCGACTGAAATTGAAAGGAGGACGGTTATGGGGCGATAACAACGAGAAAAAAATCTGCAAAGTCCTGCACACGGGTTGGTTATTCCTCGAATGGGGGAAACAGTGAGTGTGGCGGTTCCCAGACCCATTCCAATCGATTCAGGGTCCATAATTTAGTGGAAAATGATACCCCACACGCCTAGGTACCAGAAATCTCGGAAACACATTCAAAATGGGTATTAGATACCTATTTTGACTCATGACGTCTTCCAATGGGTGTCAATCGTTTTGGGACCCAATAAATTGGATTCAGCGTCCAGAATTTAGTGGAAAATAATACCCCACACACCTAGATCTCGCCAAAAATCTCGAAAATCCAATTTTCAAAGAATTTATTTTCATCCCTACCCGCTCAATCGAGTTTCGAGGACCAACTAGAGCTGGAAATGAGTCCTACTGGGTTGCTTTCCACTGACAGTGTAACGCATTAACACAGGTATAATCTAACTATAGCCAGCGTGACAGAGATGCTGTAGCAATTATTGCGTGTGCTGCAACACACTTCGTTAATTTGATTTCTCTCTACATTGAAAAAAGAAGTTTTCATATCCGCTTTTTGATTTTTCTACTAGTATTTTCACTCATTGAAAAAATTACCGCTGTGAGAGTGTCTAAATGATAACTTAGGTACAAAATACAGCATAACCTACTACTGAGCGGATCTTTAAATTATTGGTTGACAGTAGAAATGTAGCCTGCGACTGAGAATACTTGCTCTGAAAGAATGAGGACGATATTTTCCTCGATTTAGGCGTGTGGGGTACCGTTTTCCACTAATTTTTGGACGCTGAATCGATTGAAATGAGTCTCCATGCTCCTGGTCCGATCAACCCCTGTCAGAGAATCCCCTAGTAACGTGGCCAGACGTTCATGAAATAAATCAAATCACATATTCATTTGTTCTACTCATTTTATTGCTCATTGTCCCAGTCTGTGCTCAGCCATGAATCACCGACCATACAGCCTCCAAAGAAGAGCTATCAACGAAATATTTGCTCTGAGAAAACAAACATTCTTGCTTATAGTCACTGTGTGGAGACGCGTGATGAGTTGATACCTACTGATCATATCATTCGTAGGATTTATATTTGCCGTGCATTCATTGTTGATGGAACAATATTGGTATCAATTCAAAAACAATTATTTGAGGGATATTTGCAATGCACCAGGAGTCCATCTCCATAGAATTCATAGACCTATATGAAATTTATTGAAGCAGGCACTCTAGTTGTTAACATCTGACAACCATGGTAACATCTTGCTTTATTGGTTGGTTATTCCTTGAATAATCAACCTATGTTTTCATGATAATGGTCAACCTCTCCGATTCGGCTCAAATTTTTTTTCTGGACGTTTCATGATGTCCTGATCAAAAAAGGTCAATGTCCGTCCGCCGTACGCCGTCCGCCGTACGCCGTCCGTCGTCCATTGTCCACGCCGTTTTTGGTAGTAGAAAATATTCTAAAAATCTGAAATTTGGGTCAGGGGTCTGTTCCCAGCCGAGATGGGTCCTCGAAACTTTTCAGCCCGATCGGACCAAATTTGGAGGGGGTAGGGGTTTTTTGAAAAATGGATTTTCGAGATTTTGGGTGATTTAGGCGAGTGGGGTGTCATTTTCCACTAAATTTTGGACGCTGAATCCAATAAAATGGGTCCCAGAACAATTGGCACCCACTGGAAGAATTTATGGGTCAAATTGGGTATTTATTACCCTATTTGATTATGTGTTTTCGGGATTTCTGGAATGATGATCTGGATGATGTGTGTTCCTGAACGATTGGCAACCACCGGAAGAAGTTATGGGTCAAAATGGGTATGTATCCACCCATTTTGTATGTGTCAGGATTTCTGGTGCCTAGGCGTGTGGGGTATCATATTCCACTAAATTTTGGACCCTGAATCGATTGGAATGGGTCTGGGACCCGCCACACCCACTGTTTCCCCCATTCGAGGAATAACCAGCCCGTGTGTAAGAATTTGCAGATTTTTTTTTGCATTAAGACCACGTTTTAATCACTGATCGAACTCTGTGATAAGAAGTAGTGAGAGTGACGAAGATGCTAAAACGAAGGGATTCCTTCCACGGTGGGGACACTATACAGCAGAGGAAAATAATATTTCTTAGGATCCACGGAAAAGGACCTACTGCACATGTGGATTTTGTAATCGGCAACAAAGAGGCTTACAAGCTGTTGATAAAGTAAGATGAATACAAAAAAATTAGTGGAAAATCATGCCCCACACGCCTAGGTAGCAGAAATATCAAAAATAAATATTCAAACATGGAAAAAATTGGGGAAATAGTGGGTGTGGCGGGTCCCGGACCGATTACAATCGAACCAGCGTCCAGAATTTCGTGGAAAATGATACCCCACACGCCTAGGTACCAGAAATCTCAAAAACACATATTCAAAATGGGTATTAGATACCTATTTTGACCCATAACTTCTTCCAGTGGGTGCCAATTATTCTGGGACCTATTTCATTGGATTCAGCGTCCAACATTTAGCGGAAAATGATACCCCACTCGCCTAAATCGCTCAAAATCTCGAAAATCCATTTTTCAAAAAACACATTTTGACCCCTACCCCGCCCAAATTTGGACCGATTGGGCTGAAAAGTTTCGAGGACCGTCCTATACCGGGAACAGACCCCTGACCCAAATTTCAGATTTTTAGTAGTTTTTCTACTACCAACGGCGAAACGTCCAGAAAATTTTTTTGGGCCGAATCGGAGAGATTGATTTTTTGCGTGAAAAAATAGGTTGATTATTCAAGGAATAGCCAACCAAGAGAGGATAAAGCCCATAAGACAATGAATGTCATATCTTATTTGTCTATTAGACGAATGATTCGGTGGACAGACAGTGATTAACAAACCTAATTGGTTTTTAAGATTATACATTACTAATTCCATTTAGTTTATTCTAACTCGAAATGATGAGCCTAGAAACAAAGGCCCAACTGGTATAAGTCTGAAGGTTTCCAGCAGAAGAGAAGGATACATGCACACTCCACCCACTCTTCTGCCTTACTTCGGTCTCATAAAGAAGAAGCAATAAATATAATTATAGCAAGAAGAGTATAAAACAGCCAACACTCCTCAGCCTGCTTTTTAGCCCTCAACGATCGTTATGAAATCTGATATCCATTAACCTGACCACCCTTAGAACCAAACCTGTGCTTGTTATCTGAGAGTACTCCCATTCCATATTGGCGAAAGAAAATGTTGACCAGGAATAATTTATCAAGAATAACCTCATTTTCCAGATTCCTCCTCAAAACTGCATTTTCCTACCTTTGCTACTGTTTTGTGACCAGCATCTCAGCTCAGTTTGATGATATAATTTGGACATTTTCTGATTGCGCCATTTTGACATCTCGAGGTCACAAAACATAATTTGATGCAAAAGGTTTATCACTGTTTTTACCATACCTTATAACTACAGGGCCAGCTACTACTTTTACATAAAACGCCAAAAAAGTTAGCATTTTTGAAATTGAATTCTAAAAAATTTGATGGCAAAACGAATAGAATTTTGATGAACTAGGAAAAACACTGCAAATTTTTACACAGGGGTTGGTCATTCCTCGGACTAGGAGCATGGAGTCTAATGTAAATCGATTCAACGTCCATAACCTCTTGCGGTAGGCGCTAATCGTTCCAGGACCCGTTTCATTGGATTCAAGATCCAAAATTTAGTGGAAAATGATACCCCACGCACCCAGGTACCAGAAATCTCGAAAATCCACTATTAAAATGGGTATATAGATGCCCATTTTGACCCATAACCTCTTCGGGTGGGCGCCAATCGTCTCGGGACCTGTCTCATTGGATTCAGCGTCCAAAATTTAGTCGAAAATAATACCCCATAAGCCTTGATCGCCAAAAATCTCGAAAATTCATTTTTCAAGAAACCCATTTTGACCACCACCCCCCTCCCAAAATTTGGTCCGATCGGGCTGAAAAGTTTTGAGGACCAACTAGAGTTAGAAAGAATTTTGATCTAGACACCTTGTAACGTCCAAGAAAAAGGCCAATTTGGAGAGATTGACTTCATTCACGTTATTCAAGGAATAACCAACCAAAACCAGTTAAATTGAAACAATAGGTATGCTATAATACGAACAGTTTCTTTCTTAATGAAATGGCTGGATATTACAATAGTGTACTCCAGACTTTTCGGACTATTCACTTACTGTTAATGAATATCGTGGGACACTTTGTTCTAGAAGACATTTTCCCCGCTCATACTCGTATTTTCAGCGTGGAATAAATTTGCTCCCAACCAACTATAGGGGAGCTAAGCCCACCATCAAACCTTCATATTTCTTAAACAATTTAAATTTCCTTACTTTCCATATTTTTTGTCGGCTGACCGCTCTCCAATGGGCATCCCAGATAGGAACAAGAGGAGAAATGAAGTGAACAGAGGGCTTAGCACAGCCGTCCATTCCCACCGTTTGATGACGTTGGTGCTGATGAGGAATACGGATGTCCATATAGTGATCTCTCCAAAGTAGTTTGGGTGCCGAGACCAAGACCATAAACCTACAAACACGAGAATTATTACACAACTTGTCACTAAGAAGGCTGAAGCCAGCCACAAGATACTTCGTTTCAGCGCTGGATTTTCCGGGAATAAGCCATTCCTTGTTATTTATGAACTGTATAGTCTACCGCAATAAACAGTTTACTATTGTTATCTTAAAATGGCTCGTTGTAACAGCAGGAACTGTTCTATTCATAGTCAACTTCGCCTCATTCCTTTCGAATAGTTTAATGAGTTCGAACGAGTCCCTAACAAGGAGGCTGCGGTTATGGCTACGGTCTTCAGAACGACGATATTGGCTCCAATCAATTCTACATTTAGAAATGAACTCTCACTTGGAAATGAATACTGGTTAGAATCTTATACAGCTGGTGATCTTGATTAAGAATTAAAGCCTGTTGTAATGCTAGATCTGGCGACGGCCTTTGAGACGGTATCACATGATATACTATTCCATAAACTGGGCCAAAATGGTTTTGATGTATCGGCCGTAAAATGGTTCAAAAGTTACCTACGAAATAGGGTACAATGCGTTAGAGTAAACATCATAAGTGATGAGATTGTGTTGGGGAAGTATGGAGTTCCGCAAGGTACTGTGCTTGGGCCCATATTATTTACCCTGTTATACTGCCTTCCAGCCTGGAGTGGGGGATACGATACTGCATCAGGGCAATAAATGTGGCACAGGAGGCCATAATCAGGATAATGACTCATTCAGGATGCCAGACACCATCTCGGCCACTTTTCAGGAGAATGAAATAGTGCCATTTCCGAGTATGATGGAACTCGGTGCATCTCGTAGATGCTGCGTCGTACTACTAGATCTGGCGATGGCCTTTGAGACGGTATCACATGATGTACTCTTCCAAGAACTGGACCAAAATGGTTCATAAGTTGCCTACGAAATAGGGTACAATGCGTAAGAGTAAACAACATCATAAGTGATGAGATTGTGTTGGGGAAGTATGAAGTTCCGCAAGGTACTGTTCTTGGGCCTGTATTATTTACCCTGTACATAAATGATTTGGCTAGACTAGAAATTCCCGGATCAATGACCCTGTTTGCGGATGACACTGTGCTTTTCACTGCTGCGCACTCTTGGAAAGTCATTTAGCTTGGCAAAGAATAGCCTCTGGTCTGTACATCACTGGCTGACACTAAAAGTCAAAAAGACAAATTATATGACTTTCACTCTGATGTCAAAAATCAGAATCAGAAAAATCAAAACAATCCAGAGTAATAACTATAATTATTGTACAAAGTGTGAAGAAATAGAAAGAGTGCAATCCTGCAAATACTGGGGTATTATAGAAGTTTTGTATACGATAGGTTGAAATGGGATCGACAAATACAGGAAACCAACAAGAAATTGAGAAAATGTATCTATATCTTTGCCAAATTGAGAGCGATTGTAGACACAAAGGGCCTGAAAATGGTATATGATGCTCTAGTCTCATCTCCATTGCGATACTGCCTTCCAGCCTGGAGTGGGGGATACGATACTGCATACAGGGCAATAAATGTGGCAGAGGAGGCCATAATCAGGATAATGACCCATTCAGGCTGCAGGACACCATCTCGGCCACTTTTCAGGAAAAGAAAATATTGCCACTTCCTAGTATGATGGAACTCGGTGCATCTTGCAGATGCTGCGGGAGGATGCGTTGACGACACCAGAGCATCCTCTACTCACAAGGTCAATTAATGTGTAATTAATCTACCGCTCTATAGAACTACCCTGGCACAGCTAAATTACATGTAAAAGGCATTGTTTATTTCAATGGTCTGAATCTCGATATGAGAAGGAAGCTGCTGCAAAACAATAGAAGAAGTGATACCCTAAAAAATATTTATTTTGCCAAGTAGTAAGGAAGTCTGTTTTCTTTTATTTTCTATTCATGTATCTTTACAATATTTTTTTTCTTTCAATTTTTTAAATGTATAACATTATGATTAGAAGATAAGTTCGCAGTGACTGATTTTCCCAACACGAGCTAGTGCAGCTCATATGGGAAAGTTATTTTTCCTACAATAATCTTATACATTTTACGGGAATTGAATGTAAACTGTAAATTATAATGTTTTATACGTGATATTTTTGTAACTAAATGGAAATAGAATAATAAAAAAAGGTTAACAACAAACTTTTTTTGTCCCCCTCACATCATTCCGTGATCCACTCTCCGTCCTCATTGACCATTCCAGTTAATGTCTCACATTTTTCCATATTTGACCATTCTCCAAACATTTCTGAATTTATGCTGGCATAAGTACACCTCCAAAAATCGATATAGCGTTAAAATCGATATAAATAAAGAGATATAAATAAATATTGAATCATCCTAGTTAGATGTACCAATTTTCGGGGGTGCGTGCACTGATGGCAAGGTCAACCTTTATACATCCTGAATTTGTTGTCCAAGGCTTGTTCTTGGTAAATTGGACATCAGTGCAAGCACCACCGAAAAACGATATGTAACGTTATATCTATATCGCTAATCGATACATTGCTTCATGGCCAGGTCCCCTAGATATGAGATTCCATGAACTTCAGATTTTCTAGATATACGCGTCGTTCCATAAACTCTATAATCAAAAAAAAAAAAAAAAAAAAAAAAAAAAAAAAAAAAAGAGGAAAAAGGAATGGAGAGGGAACAACAAATATTGAGAGAAGTCAGCATCCCTAGCGGCCATCGTAGAAAACTATCTCGAATCATCCTAATCGATTTTCAGAGGTGCGTGCACTGATGTATAGATTAGCCTTGTTCTTTGTTAGAAAAGTTACTAATCCCAAATTGTTATAATATTTGAGGCTTTTAGGTCGGGATCAGTACAAACAGATTTTGTACCAATAATTTTCGAAATACTTTCCCAAGGCGCACCAAACATTCAAATAATAGTCGCCATCCTTGTGCACACAATGTATTCATTCTAGGAGTATGTATCTCTTTCATCTTACCAACATCACACCAATGGCCCCGATTGGCAGGGTTGTTGCGGTAAGAGAATTTCTGACAGTCAGCGATCGTTTCGATGATCAGGCCAGCAGAAAACAGCGCAATTCCAATTATGTCTCGAGCGTTGCCAAACGCTGGCGCTCCATTTTCAATGGAATTGTGAGGTGCGTTGACGAAAATGACCGGAAGGCTGACTGTGAATACCCAAACTGCCTGAAACCAAAGTGAGATATATCAACACGCGCCAAAAAGAACTGATCAAATAACGGGAAATGCTGCTTCTTCTTCTTCATACACTTATCCATTCCTCTGTGCAACATCAACCCCTACTGCCACGTTGTAGTTACCCCTACGACAATTTCAATGCCTCCCGTTGCTGGCGCTTTCTACAATTTTGGTTGGTTGACAATCTGAAATGTTGGTCAGGGACCCGTTCTGGCCCTAGTTGGTCCTCAAAACTTGGCGATCGGACCAAATCGAGGGGAGAAGGGGTCAAAATGGGTATCCATCCACCTATTTTGAACGCGGGTTTTTGAGATTTCTGGTACCTAGGCGTGTGGGGTATCATTTTCAGCTAAATTTTGGACGCTGAATCCAATGAGACGGGTCCTGGGACGATTGGCGTCTACCGGAAGAGGTTATGGGTCAAAATGGATATCTGCCTACCTATTTCAAAAGTGGGTTTTCGGAATTTCTGGTACCTAGGCGTGTGGGGTATCATTTTCGACTGAATTTTGGCCGCTGAATCCAATGAGACGGGTCCCGGAACGATTGACGTCTACCGGAAGTGGTTATGGTACAAAATTGGTATCCATCGACCTATTTTGAACGTGGGTTTTTGAGATTTCTGGAACCTAGGCGTGAGGGGTATCATTTTCGTCTAAATTTTGGACGCTGAATCGATTGAAATGTGTCTTCATGCTCCTAGCCCGAGGAATAGCCAACTCCAGTGATGGAATTTGCAGCGTTTGGGAGAACATATAAGGTAGTTGTAGTTGGCAATTATATGCAATCACATTCCTGTTCGATTGTAGATGTTAAGGAGCATCGGGTTTGGTTATCCATGGATGAATGACCGACCACTGGTTTGGGTCAGCCATTCAAGATGTGTTTTGCGCTGCCCTAAGCTGAATCATGACCTGCTCAAGGCCGTAAAGCAATGAGGAGCCATAAGTGAAATGGTCAGAACAAGTTATCATCCCATTGAAGGACGGCTTCTATCCTACATCCACAAAACCTTAAATTGTGTCCATAGTTGAACATGAAGCCCTTGCTTACAATATTTAACATTCAAGGAAGCTTATATACAGTTGAAATTGTGTTAAATGTAATAACTAATTTGAAAACTCGTTTCTTTCATTTGCCACAAACTGTAACTACCCCATAAATAGCGAAAAAAGTCATTATAGTTATATGTTCTATCTTAATTTAAATTTACGTTTGGATTTTGGTGCATTCAAGGTTTAAAGTTACGGTTCTAGCAAACGAAATATCGATAATTGACATTCATGTGAAAACGTTCACGCCAAATTCCCCAGGTATTTTATCGATGTTGATTCCACTAAAGCTTTGTTAACCTGAGCATTCGAAAAAATTGCCAAAAGGCAGGTTTAATAACCTCTTGATGTCACCGACCTTCGCGATCAATGATAACGACCACTCAACAATTGAGATAAGCAATTCATTGGCATTTTTAATAAATAGTCTCCGGAAAAACGTCTGGGAAAAGAAGATTGAATTAGAAGGCAACGATATGTGGTTGTAGTGAAGGTAGATGGATGAAAACTGTTGATTTTGGTTGGTTATTCCTTGAATAATTAACCTATGTTTTCATGAAAAAAGTCTCCGATCCTAAATTATTTTCTGGACGTTTCAAGGTGTCTAGATCAAAATTAGCAAAAATGCCCGTCCGCCGTCCACGCCGAATTCGGTAGTAGAAATTATTCAAAAATCTTAAATTTTGGTCAGGGGTCCGTTCATGGATCTAGTTGGTCCCCGAAACTTTTCAACCCGATCGGACCAAATTTGGGTGAGGTCGGGGTCAAAATGAGAATTTTGAAAAATTGATTTTTTAGATTTATTGCAATCTAGGTGTGATCTGAATCCAATGAAAAGGGTCCCAGAACGATTGGCACCCACTGGAATAGGCAATGGGTCAAAATGGCTATCTACAACCCATTTTGAATATGTGTTTTCGACATTTCAAGTACCTAGGCGTGGATGAGGATATCGAAAACGCAAATAAGACCCGCTTGCGATAAAAAAGGCCACCAACAAAAACTGCAATTGACTCTGCCACTGAGCAAAACTTCAGTTTGAATAGCGCATGGCAGCAAGAATGGTTTCAGCAAGATCAAATCCCTTGGTTCTCTCAAAGACCACCAGGTTTTGGCTTACCAAGGAAAACATGGTCGACTCTAAACAGAATTAGAACCAAACACTGTCAATGTGCTGACTTGTTGTATAAATGGGGCAAAACACCATCACCCTCTAAGGTTTTTCTAGACGTTTCAAGGTGTCTAGGATCAAGAAAGTCAAATGTCCGTCCGCCGTCCGGACTCTTTTTGGTAGTAGAAAATTTTCTAAAAATCTTAAATTCGGGTAAGGGGTCTGTTCCCGGCTCTAGTTGGTCCTCGAAACTTTTCAGCACAATCGGACCAAATTTGGGTGGGGTAGGGGTCAAAATGTGTATTTCGAAAAATGGATTTTCGAGATTTTTGCCGATCTAGGCGTGTGAGGTATCATTTTCCACTAAATTTTGAACCCTGAATCGATTGGAATGGGTCCAGGACCCGCCACACCCACTGTTTGCCCCATTTTCCCCATGTTGAAGAAATGAATCCCCATGCGCCTGGTTCGAGGAATAACCAACCCGTGTGTAAAAATTTGCAGCGTTTTCATTGGAGGCAAATGAGATGAGATGTTAATCAAGTGGTACGCACTTGGAAAATCCAAAAGACGGCGAATTTCAACAAGTTGCCTCTGATGTCATCGAATCTTGTGTCTCTTTCGGTGACCAAAATACGGTAGAAGAGATACCCGACGAGCCTCACGCCCCACGCACACACCATTCCTGTAACCACGGCCTTTCGTGGATCTATCGCCTGAAAAAAGGGTTGAAAATGTATTTTTTCGAGTACACTATATTACCATATTGGCAGCAGTTGAAATTCACACTCACTTTTAACTGAAGGGGGTAATTTTGGCCGAGGAAAAAGGTGGAAACAGCCACCAAGATGAAGTTGCTCCCCCCAGCAAAGTCGGTCAGCTTGTCAAATTGGAAGTACGCAGCAATGCAGTAAAATGTGGTCTGCATTCCAACAGTAACCAGAGCACTTATTCCTAAGTACGACTCGTCTAATATTCTCACCACCATTTTTGGAGTTCTTTTTATCTGAAATCAAATCTTCAAGTTATTTAAAATAAAAATTAAAATAAATTAAATTAGGCAAATAAAAATATCATGAACAATGAAGAAGAGAGAAAGCATGAATTTGAGCCTCATTTCAGCATCATCTGCTGCTCACTGGGGATCTTAATTTGATGATGAATTGTTTTGGAGGTTATTCCTTGAATAATCAACATATGTTTTCATGCCAAATGTCAATCTTTCCGATTCGGCGCTAAAATTTTTTCTGGACGTTTCAAGGCTAAGACACCTTGAATCTTTGGAACAGTCGCAAGGAGACTCATTTCTTCAACATGGGGAAAACGGGGTGTGGCGGTTGTGGACCTGTTCCAACCGATTCAGGGCCCAACATTTAGTGGAAAATGATTCCCCACACGCCTAGGTTCCAGAAATCTCGAAAACCACATACGAAATGGGTAGTTAGGTACCCATTTTGACCCATAGCCTCATCCAGAGGGCGCCAATCCTTTCCGAACCCATTTCATTTGATTCAGCGTCCTACAGACTAATGTCCGTCCGCCGTCCACGCCAACTTTGGTAGTAGAAATATTTTTAAAAAATCTGAAATTTAGGTCAAGGGGTCCGTTGCCGGCTCCAGGTGGTCCTCAAAACTTTTCAGCCCGATCGGACCGAATTTGGGCGGAGTAGGAGTCAAAATGTCAAAATTTCGGATGGATTTTCGAGATTTTTGGCGATCTAGGCGTGCGGGGTATCATTTTCCACTACATTTTGGACGCTGAATCCAATGAAATGGGTCCCAATCGGATGGCGCCCACCCAAAGAGGTAGATGGACACCCATTTTGAACGTGTGTTTTCAAGATTTCTGGTACCTAGGCGTGTGGGGTATCATTTTAGACTAAATTTTCGACTCTGAATCGAATGGGACGCGTTTCAGAATGATTGGCACCTACCGGAAGATGTTATGGACGCTAAATCGATTGAAATTAGTCCTCATGCGCATGGTCCGAAGAATAACCAACCCCTATGTAAGAAGTTTGCAGCGTTTTTGAGCACATTTTACCCAGTTGGTCCGTAAACTTGGCCGTTCCCGAAAACAAATTTCCAATTCTCGAACAATATTGATCAAATATCCACTAGACACTCTTCCTCCACACTAGCAGACCGGTCCAAGGAAGTTACGCAATATTGGAGAAGAGCGAGCTTTGCATTGTGATTATTGAGAAGTTCATGCGCATACAACGAATAGTTGGGATGATGGCCTTGTGCAACATTGACGAAGGATTATCAAAGGGATTAAGGAAATTTTACAAGCTAGGAGTCCTCGTTAGCTTCTTCATCTTTCGGTTAACAATCTTATTAAAGTAATACTCCACTGTTTCTCACTCATCTTTTATCTTATGTTTTGAGAAGAAGAGGTTTAACTATACCATAATTCCAGATTCAAAGTGTCCGTCACTAATTCAGGACCGAAAAAAATCCATCAAAATGCTTCGTTCGAAAATTCTGAAAAATTTCAAAAGATTCGCCCTAAAATCATTTTTAGCGCATTCACCCCAATCGGATAATATGAGTCAAATGTCGGTACTTCTGAAATCGGTTCTAGAGATTTTTGGGGATCTAAGCATGTGCAGAATTATTTTCCACGTAATGTTGGACTCTGAATTGATTGAGCAAGGGTTTTGGACCGATTGCTGTAGATGTGGATCAGGGGATGTGGATAAAATGTATTGTAAGTATTTTTTGAAAATTGGTAGGTAGATAGCCTAGAAAAATAAACAGAACGATAGAAAAGTAATTAACAGCTCTTTCTTCCTCCTAGGATCTGTCTAAAATTGTGTAATATTAGAAGCTGAACTACCCACATTCTCTTCCTTAACAAGTACATTCATTTTAATGTTTCCTGTTATTACTGCACTCTGCAAAACTTTACTGCAAAAACACGCCAACCGTTGAAAATAACCTCTGCTTCAAAATATTAAAGAAATCTACAGGAAAGGCCGCTTAAAACAGGGGGAAAGGGATTTGCTTTTTTTCCAAATAAGTATTTTGTCTAATAAATGACAAAATCATTGGGTGATAATCGGTTCAGGTTCCAAAATTGAGTGGAATATCATAGCTACAAGCCGATAGATTCTCAATAATCTCTAATAGCCCTTGTAAAACAGACGATATTGTGCCTCCGTTTGTATTGATAGGGTTGAAAATTAGGTAGCAACAACCAGACCCTAAATAGAGTTCATCTGCGAAATGTCCAGTTTTTCTGAGCGATTCTGAATTATTTTTTGGCCCAGAAGGTGAAAGGACACATGGTTTTCAATGTACCTACACAACACAATTTTCACGTAAAAGGCGACCTTTCCTTATAAAATACAAAGACAATAGTTGTTTATTCCGATAAATTTTTACCGATTTTTGATATTGGAAATCTGGAAAAAAGTAATGGAAAGATTTGCATAAAAAATGAAAAACGCTGCAAATTCATCCACAGGGGTTGGTTATTCCTTGGATCAGGAGCATGGAGATTCATTTCAATCGATTCAGCGTCCAAAAGTTGAATAGAAAAAGATACCCTACACGCATAGGTACCAGAAATCTCAAAAACCCACATTCAAAATAGGTAGATATGTACCCATTTTGACCCATAACCTCTTCCGGTGGGCGCTAATCGTTCCGGAACCCGTTTCATTGGATTCAAAGTCCAAAATTTAGTGGAAAATGATACCCCACATGCCTAGGTACCAGAAATATTGAAAATCAATTTTTTCGAAATAGACATTTTGACCCTTACCCCGCCAAAATTTGGTATACCTAATCGGGCTGAAAAATTTCGAAACCCAAATAATGCCGGGAACGGACTCCTGACCCCAATTTCAGATATTTAGAAAATTTTCTACTACCAAAGTCGGCGTGTACGGCGGACGGACATTTGCTAATTTTGATCTAGACACCTTGAAATGTCCAAAAAAAAAAAAAAATGTTGGACCGAATCGGAGATTAAATTTTTGCATGAAAACATGGGTTGATTACTCAAGGAATAACCAACCAAAATTCGTTGAACCTTTTTTGATTCTTAGGTACAAAATGTTTTATTAATATTTGAAAAAAATATGTTATGCTCCCGCACCTTGTATAATAAATGTTAGGTACTCTTTGCTTACGAGGGCACATAATGGTTCACACAATAGATACACGTACACGTACCAAAAATTGCATTTATTATTGCAAGATAAATCCAAATTTTGGAATCATGTAAGTGTCAAGGGGAAAAAATTCCCCGAAATTCACCCTCTATTCAGTTATGGGGGAATTTTGGGACAAATTCACTCCCCAATGACTCACCTTAACACCCTCTAAATTTAAATGTCAATTTTGAAAGATTTTTTGGAAAAATTTTTTTAAGTAGGTTAATATAGACGGGACACACCGCCCACTTAAACTGGAATATCGAATAATTTCTAAAAAATAAATTCCATTTTAGGCATACCTTTATTTTGGGAGAAAAGTTTATGGACGAACGGACGGAACCGTCGTATACTGAAAGTATTCATAGTGCGTCAAGCTTGGCGGTTCCGGCGCGACTGACGGGAAAGGGGAGAACAGCCCTGCTGACTCCCCGCCTCTGCTGCTCCGGGTACTGGGGCTTTGTGGGACTGGGACGCGCTAATAGCACCATCTAGATACAGTTAATACCCTTTCAGATTACAGTTAGCGGCCACACTGTTATCTGATAGGGGAAGAGCGAGAAGGAGAGGGTGAACGGCGGGAACGGCGGAGAGGAAGGAGTGTGAACGGCGGCGAAGAAGGGGCAGTCGGACGGGAGGCGGTAGGGTTCAACGCCGACAGAGGGCGTGATCGGAGGTTTTTTTTTATGCCCGGTTCCGCCTATATTCAAAAAATAAAAGGGGGCCAAACGAAAGGGAGAGTGAACGGCGGGTTGCGGTGAAGGTCTAGAACCAGGTTCATGGTCTGAGGATGTCAATGACCCTCCGAGCTCCAGACTCCACATCTGGGAGTGGGTCGGTCGTCGGTGAGGAGTTCCGAGTCGTGGGCCTCGATCCGCTTCGACTCAAACATTATTTTCTTCCATTCCTCAGTAAATACAAATTGAAAAAAATTGTTATTCCTCGGACCAGGCGCATGGAGACTCATTTCTTCAACATGGGGGAAATGGGGAAAAAAGTGGGTGTGGTGGGTCTCGGACCAATTCCAATCGATTCAGGCTCTAAAATTTAATGGAAAATGATACCCCATACGCCTAGGTTCTAGAAATCTCAAAAACACATATTCAAAATGAGTGATAGGTACCCATTTTGACCCATAACCTCATCCAGAGGGCGCCAATCGTTCCGGGACCCATTTCATTGGATTCAGCGTCCAAAATATAGTGGAAAATAATACCCCACACGCCTAGATTGCCAAAAATCTCGAAAATCCATTTTTCGGACAACACATATTGACCCCTACCCCACCCAAATTTGGTCCAATCGGGCTAAAAAGTTTGGAGGACCAACTAGAGCCGTGAACGGACCCTCGACTCAAATATAATCAACCTTTGTTGTCATGCCAGAGATTGACTGTTTTCCTTGTACTCTTGCTCTAGGGACCAATCAACCATTCTGGAATAATTTGCAGCGATTTTGATATTTTTCAGCTCCCATAAGACTTTCATTCAAATCCAACCATTTTCAATTTATTCTCTAAATTATTGAGAAGCAAGTTTAGCATTTAATCAGCATTCCCACACTTAGTCATAGATTTCTAAATTAAATGTAAACAAAATGAACTATACCGTCATTAAGCCAGATAGTAATGTATGTTTATCAATGGTGCATTAGCAAACGAAAGAAGTAGAAAAAATCTGCAAATTCTTACACACGGGTTGGTTATTCCTCGAATGGGGGAAACAGTGGGTGTGGCGGGTCCCAGACCCATTCCAATCGATTCAGGGTCCAAAATTTAGTGGAATATGATACCCCACACGCCTAGGTAGCAGAAATCCCGAAAACACATATTCAAAATGGGTAATATATACCCAATTTGACCCATAACTTTTTCCAGTGGGTGCCAATCGTTCTGGGACCCATTTAATTGGATTCAGCGTCCAAAACTTAGTGGAAAATGACACCCTACTCGCCTAGATCGCCCAAAATCTCGAAAATCCAAATTTTCAAAAAACACATTTTGACCCCTACCCCCCCCCCCAAATTTGGTCCGATTGGGCTGAAAAGTTTCGAGGACCCGTCTCGGCTGGGAACAGACACCTGACCCAAATTTCAGATTTTTATAAAATTTTCTACTACCAAAAAGGGCGCGGACGATGGACGGCGTACGGCGTACGGCGTACGGCGTACGGGGTACGGCGTACGGCGGACGGACATCGACCTTTTTTGATCAGGACATCATGAAACGTCCAGAAAAAAATTTTGAGCCGAATCGGAGAGGTTGACCATTATCATGAAAACATAGGTTGATTATTCAAGGAATAACCAACCAAAATATTTCTCTACCTTCCAATTTTCCTGTTTGGCACCTAAAAGCTGCAAATTCATTCACTGGGGTTGGTTATTTCACACACCAGGCGCATGGAGACTCATTTCTTCAACATGGGAAAAATAGGGGAAACAGTGGGTGTGGCGGGTCCCGGACCCATTCAAATCGATTCAGGATTCAAAATTTAGTGGAAAATGATACCACACACGCCAAGGTACAGGAAATCTTGAAAACATACATTCAAAATGGGTAGAACGACACCCATTTTGACCCATAGCCTCATGTGGTGGGTGCCATTCGTTCTGGGACCCATTTCATTGGATTCAGCGTCCAAAATTTAGTGGAAAATGATACCCCACACGCCTAGGTAGGTACCAGAAATCTCGAAAATCCCTTTTTCGAAATACCGGAGGACAACGGGTCCCTGACCCGAATTTCAGATTGTTAGAAAATTTTCTTCTACCAAAATCGGCGTCGACGGAGGACGGACATTTGCTAATTTGGATCTAGACACCTTAAAACGCCCAGATTATTCAAAGAATAACCAACCAAAAGTATCCATTCGAATAAAA
This sequence comes from Cyrtorhinus lividipennis, assembly GCA_019603395.1. Classification (NCBI taxonomy): domain Eukaryota; kingdom Metazoa; phylum Arthropoda; class Insecta; order Hemiptera; family Miridae; genus Cyrtorhinus; species Cyrtorhinus lividipennis. The sequence goes on along the minus strand of CM034002.1, from coordinate 10,416,570 downwards.
GTGAAGAATTCTCATTGGAAATCGTACACTCGCTCAAGCCACAACAGTCCCCTCGACATGGAAGGGAAAATTATTGTTTCCACGAAATTGACCTAGAAAGAAGCAGATTTCTTTGTTTATTGTTGAAAACCAGTTTCCGCACGGCCGCCCACTCTGTTTTATCCTACCTATATAGGAAGTCCCGTTAGGAGGGAAGTAGAGCGTGTAGGCGGGTGGCTGTGTAGTGACACTTCACCATCCTGTTCAGGTTCGGATGAGCGCGCAGGACTCGAGAGCTCATTCCTTTCTACATTTCTCTCACAACGAATTTTTTTTTTTTTTTTTTTTTTGGTTGGTTATTCCTTGAATAATTAACCTATGTTTTCATGTAAAAAGTCAATCTCTCCGATTCGGCTCAAAATTTTTATCTGGACGTTTCAAGGTGTTTAGATCAAAATTAGCAAATGTCCGTCCGCCGTCCACGCCGACTTTGGTAGTAGAAAATTTTCTAAAAATCTGAAATTTTGGTCGGGGGTCCGTTCATAGGTCTAGTTGGTCCTCGCAACATTTCAACCCGATCGGACCAAATTTGGGTGGAGTAGGGGTCAAAATGTGTATTTTGAACAATGGATTTTTGAGATTTTTTGCAATCTAGGCGTGTAGGGTATCATTTTCCACTAAATTCTAGACGCTGAATCCAATAAAGTGGGTCCCAGAACGATTGGCACCCATTACTAGAGATTATGGGTCAAAATGGGTATCTATCTACCCATTTTGAAAGTATGTTTTCGAGATTTCTGGTACCTAGGCGTGTGGATTATCATTTTCAACTAAATTTTGAACGCTGAATCGTTTGAAATGAGCTTCCATGCGCCTGGTCCAAGGAATAACCAACCCCTGTGGATAAATTTGCAGCGTTTTAGTTAATTATTCCCTGAATAGTCAACTTATGTTTTCATGCTAGAGGTTGATCTCTCCAATATGCCCCAAAATGAAAAAGTTTGAGTTAGAACATGTCTAAATCAATAAACTACAAATATACGTCCGCCGTCCACGCCCATTTTATTAGTAGAGTAGGGTTGAACAAATTGAAATGAAATGAAGAAAATACATTTTGGCCAAGAACCTTTTCGGCTCTAGTTGGTCTTCGAAACATTTCCGCCCAAATTTGGGGAAGGTTATGGGTGTTTTTTGCGTGTGAGCGAGTACAAATTTATTGGAGACTCGATTTTACGGAAAACTTTTGGATGCTGAATCCATTGAGAAGGGTTCTGAGCCGATCGCAACACACGGACGAGGGTCGGGGTCTAAACAGATATTTTTAAAATCGGTTTTTGAGTTTTGGGGTCTTCTACGTGTGGATTATCGTTGGGTCATTTTATTTCATAAAATTGAGCCCTGAAGAATTACTATTCATTTAGAATCATTATAAAGAAGAACTAGAACCTTCTTTTTTTAATCTTCTGAATGAATTAAGTTTTTGACAGTATTTCAAGCCATTTTTCAACATTAACATCCACAATTTTGATCGAATTTTAACGAGATATCATGGATTTTTCGCGCGTTAAACCCTCTGCGGCCTCGTGTGAGTTTCATCATTATTTTTGATAGTTTGCTTGTCAGAATTCGATCGCCACCGATTTGGTTGTCTCCGGTTTTTTCTCGAACATTGCGATGACATTGAAGGCATCGAGGAAGTTTTTGAGCAATGGCCTTGGCGGTTTATTTTGGGAGTTATCGCGCTGATCACACTCGATAATTAATTTTTGTTGAAGTTTTGAGCCCAAAATTGAGTTGAAGAGCTAGAACAGAAATCAATTTACTATAAAAATTGGTTCTATTTTTTCAAATAAAAAAAATAAAAAATAAAAACAGAACAGAGCTATAAAAAAGATTTAATAAACATTGGGAACGATGAGAATCACAACATATAGATGTGATAAGTAAAGTGAGTAGGTAGTTGATGACTTCAATGACTTGAAAATGAAAAGTTCAAATTGGAATAGTGCAGACCTAAGGTACTCGTGAGGACCAAAATAGAGGGGGGGGGGGGGTGTTTGGAGCAATCAAAGACAAAATTTCTTACATAAACAAGATCAATGATGATAATAATAATAATAATAATAATAATAAATAATAAACCACTTGGGATGAACTGTTACTGTTAGCGCTTCAGCTTATCTACCCTATTGGAATAAAACCGCATCTTTTAAAATTTCATGTGTCAAAATGTGTAGATTTAGTGTTCGATAAGTCCGCCGTCCACGCCGATTTTGGTAGTAGAAAATTTTCTAAAAATCTTAAATTTGGGTCAGGGACTCGATTCCGGCTCCAGTTGGTCCTCGAAACTTTTCAGCCCGGTCGGACCAATTTTGAGGGAAGGTAGGGGTCAAAATGTGTTTCCAAAAAATGGATTTTTGATATTTCTGGCACGTAGGCGTATGGGGTATTATTTTCCACTAAATTTTGGACGCTGAGTTCTATGAAACGGGTCCCAGAATGATTGACGCCTCCGGTTGAGGGTATGGGTCAAAATGGGTACCTATTTACCCATTTCGAATGTGTTTTTGATATTTCTGGTACCTAGGCGTGTGGGGTATCATTTTCCACTAAACTTTGTACGCTGAATTGACTGGAATGTGTCTCCATGCTCCTGGTTTGAGAAATAACCAACCCCTATGACTGAATTTTCAGTTTTTTTCTTTTTTTCAGTCTAATTGCAGCAGGCGGAGGCAAGGTATCGGTACCACGAGGATTTGTGGCTGAATACATTTTGATGGACCCTTGCCCGATTACCGCACACAAAGTACCTATGAGTCAAGATGATTCACTTGAAAATGAACAAAATACGATTAAAAAACAACAGCCAAACAACTAACTGTAACTTATCTTCACCATTGAAAAACGATACTCACAAGATAAGGTCACCTAGAACGAGCTTGTTTTCATGAATAACAACGTACTGGGAGGATAGAGATACACGTAAGATAGATAAGGAGATGTGGGAATGTTGGCCAAAGTGGGGGCAGACGAAAATGAGTTGGTAAAGTACACACGAGTCATCAAACCAAGGACAATAGGCAAGTCCTTGCTTTTGAATGCGGTTTAGACTCAGAAATTTTCGGACGTCGTCAAGACACGCCTCAATGGTACTAAATACATTATTTTATATAAGTTCGGGGTATATTTACAGGCAAAATCTCCCTGTCTCGTCGAAAAACTAAGTTACCGCCTGTATTTTGGGTTTTGTATTCACCTATGTTTTCATGCAAAAATTCTATCTCACCGATTCGGTGCAAAATTATTTTTCTGGGCGTTTCAAAGTGTCTAGATCAAAAAAGTCAAATGTTCGTCCGCCGTCCACGCCGACTTTGGTAGTAGAAAATTTTCTAAAAATCTGAAATTCAAGTCAAGGACCCGATTCCGGCTCTAGTTGGTCCTCAAAACTTTTCAGTCCGATCGGACCAAATTTAGGTGGGGTAGGGGTCAAAAAGCGTATTTTGAAAAATGGATTTTGGTTGGTTATTCCTTGAATAATCAACCTATGTTTTCATGCAAATGGTCAACCTCTCCGATTCGGCTCAAAATTTTTTTCTGGACGTTTCATGATGTCTAGATCAAAAAACGCTGCAAATTCTTACACAGGGGTTGGTTATTCGTCAGACCAGGCGCATGGAAACTTATTTAAAACATGGGGGAAATGGGGAAAACGGTGGGTGCGGCGGGTCCCAGACCCATTCCAATCGATTCAGGATCCAAAATTTAGTGGAAATGATAGTGATATGGATATAATGGGGAGTGATACCCCACACGCCCAGGTATCGGAAATCTCGAAAACGCATATTCAAAATCTGCAAATTCTTACACACGGGTTGGTTATTCCTCGAATGGGGGAAACAGTGGGTGTGGCGGGTCTCAGACCCATTCCAATCGATTCAGGGTCCAAAATTTAGTGGAATATGATACCCCACACGCCCAGGTACCAGAAATCCTGACACATACCAAATGGGTGGATACATACCCATTTTGACCCATAACTTCTTCCGGTGGGTGCCAATCGTTCTGGGACACACATCATTGAATTCAGCGTCCAAAATTTAGTGGAAAATGATACCCCACAAGATGGGTGTATCTATGGGGCACTACGACACTAATTTACTAATATAATATTGAGAAAACGTAGGTAATTTAGAAGGCTATAATAATTGTATTGAATTGAATTGAATGGTACGAATAAAAAGCTCGGACAGTAAAAAGAATTGTAGGCAACTGCTCAAAATTGGTTGCAAAGTTTAACAGCTGGTTATAAACAACAGGATATGACGATGTGTTTTGTTTGTCTATTCGGCTGAAGTCACCCACATGGGTAATAAATACCCAATTTGACCCATTACTTCTTCCAGTGGGTGCCAATTGTTCTGGGACCCATTTTATTGGATTCAGCGTCCAAAATTTAGTGGAAAATGACACCCCACTCGCCTAAATCACCCAAAATCTCGAAAATCCATTTTTCAAAAAACCCCTACCCCCTCCAAATTTGGTCCGATCGGGCTGAAAAGTTTCGAGGACCCATCTCGGCTGGGAACAGACCCCTGACCCAAATTTCAGATTTTTAGAACATTTTTTACTACCAAAAACGGCGTGGACAATGGACGGCGTACGGCGTACGGCGGACGGCGGACGGACATTGACCTTTTTTGATCAGGACATCATGAAACGTCCAGAAAAAAATTTTGAGCCAAATCGGAGAGGTTGACCATTATCATGAAAACATAGGTTGATTATTCAAGGAATAACCAACCAAAAGGTCAATGTCCGTCCGCCGTACGCCGTACGCCGTCCGCCGTCCACGCCGTTTTTGGTAGAAGAAATTTTTCTAAAAATCTGAAATTTGGGTCAGGGGTCTGTTCCCGGCCTAGGACGGTCCTCCAAGCTTTTCAGCCCGATCGGACCAAATTTGGGTGGGGTAGGGGTCAAAATGTGTTTTTTGAAAAATGGATTTTCGAGATTTTGGGCGATTTAGGCGAGTGGGGTATCATTTTCGACTAAATTTCGGACGCTGAACCCAATGAAATGGTTTCCGGAACAATTGGCGCCTTCTGGATAAGGTTATGAATCCCAATGGGTTCCTATTTACCCATTTTGAACGTGTGTTTTCGAGATTTCCGATACCTAGGCAAGTGGGGTACCATTTTCCTTTAAATTTTGGACGCTGAATGGATTGATGAATTTGCAGCGTTCTCTCTTAGGGAGTCAATTTTCAAGCCTTTCCATTGAGGATTTGTCGTCCTAGGTTATGTCCGAATTCCTTGATATCAAATGATAGATACAGAGAAGTATAGATTCGAATACTACGGTGAACACTTTGAAAAAGAAACGAGAATGAGCCGAGCAGTGTCCATGTAGGTCGAAGATAAGGCAGGGCAGCGAGCTAACCAAATAAAAGGTAAAAAGAAACGGTGGTTTCGAGTTTTTATTTTTTTCGGTCCTCGGAGCCTCAACAAAAGGTCCCGTTCGACTTTAATGAAGGATCAGGGACAAGCAGCAGCTGCCAGGCTTCCATCCGACGATCAGGAAATTCGCTTTAAAAAGTGAGAGCTCTCCTCCGACGAGATGAGAAGACTGGGGTCAACGAACCTTCAAAAAATGGCTCCGGTTCCCGAACCTTGTCGGTCCTTCAAGTATCCCGATCTCAAGGCTTCTGCGTGCTCATACGCTACGAAATAGGCTTGAAATCAACTCGAACAGATAAAAACTAATAATACCAAGCTTGAGTCAATCAGGTAGTGGTGGACAACTCACAATATTAATCAAATTTAGCGCCTAATCACAGTCACCCATCCAGAAAACGCTGCAAATTCTTACACAGGGGTTGGTTATTCCTCGGACCAGGCGCATGGGGGGGTCACTTCATCAACATGGGGAAAATGGGAAAACAGTCGGTGTGGTGGGTTCCGGACCCATTCCAATCGATTCAGGGTCCAAAATTTAGTGGAAAATCATACCCCACACGCCTAGGTAGCAGAAATCTCGAAAACACACATTTGAAATGGGTAAATAGGCACCCATTTTGACCCAGAACCTCATCCGGTGGGCACCAATCGTCTCAGGACCCGTCTCATTGGATTCAGCGCCCAAAATTTAGAGGAAAATGATACCCCACACACCCAGATTAGAAAAATCTCAAAAATCCATTTTTCAAAATTCACATTTTTACCCCTAACCCACCCAAATTTGGTCTGATCGGGTTGAAAAGTTTCGAGGATCAACTAGAGGCTGGAACAGACCCCTGACCCAAATTTCAGAATTTTAGAAATTTTTCTATTACCAAAGTTGGCGTTGACGAAGGGACGATCCCAGCCTAAAGCAAACCTGCTATTTGGAAATGGGTTGAATTTGTTGTTGATTCAACATTACAGACTTTTTTCGGAAATCGAAGGGACGCCAAAGTGGTCTTAAACGAGACTGTCCCGGCCAAAACGGGACGTATGACCACCACTTTTGCTGACTTGATAATTTTTTTGGATATATGGCAGCGCTGAGTCAAGACATTCAAACTCATAAAACAACACTAAACATCAGAATTTTCTCCTCACGTTGATTCATGTTTCAACAACCTTTTTCTAAATTCTAAACTATCAGCCTAACCTTTGTACTGGTTGGCTCCCCCTTTTCAACAAAAAAAGCAAAAAAGCCTCTCCTTGTTCAACTTGACGTAGCCTCTCAAATTTGAATCTAGCGCCAACCAATAAATAACCTCAATTTTTTGGAGGACTATCGGTAATTCAACGATCATTCCTAACGTTAAGCCCATACATAGAAGGAAAAATTAATGACAGTTCTTGATGGGATCGCCCAGTCTGCGACAAAAGATATTATAAAAAAATTTATTCACAGGGGTTGGTTATTCCTCGGACCAGACGCATGGAGACTCATTTCAATTGATTCAGCATTGAAAATTTAGTGGAAAATGATACCCCACACGCCTAGGTTCCAGAAATCTCGGAAACATTCAAAATGAGTAGATAGATACCCATTTTGACCCATAACAATATCTGGTGAACGCCAATTGTTCCAGGATCCATCCCCTTGGATTCAGCGTCCAAAATTTAACGGAAAATGATACCCCACACGCCTTGATTGCAAATAATCTTGATAATCTATTTTTGAAAAACAGATTTTGACTGCTACTCTCCACCAAATTTGGTCCGATCGGGCTGAATAGTTTTGAGGACCAACTAGAGCCGGAAAAGGGTCCCTGACTAAAATAAGTAATAATGAACTGGAAGAAGTAATGGGTCAAAATGAGTATCTATTACCCATTTTGAATATGTGCTTTCAAGATTTCTAGTACCTTGGCGTGTGGGTTATCATTTTCCACTAAATTTTGGACGCTGAATCCAATGAAATGGGTTCGGGAACGATCGGTGCCCTCTGGATGAGGTTATGGGTCTAAATGGGTGCCAATCTTCGCATTTCAAATGTGTTTTCGAGATTTCTGGCGTGTGAGGTATCATTTTCCACTAAATTTTGGACGCTGGATCCAATGATATGGGCTTTTTTGGGCTGATTGGAGATGGTCAACCTTTTGTAATCTTGACGTTGAAAACATTTTGATTGATTATTCAAGGAACAAACAACTTAAATGAAACACACTCGCCTGTAATAAGTAAAATCAGCGTCAAACACGTTGAATTCGTTACAAAAATATCAGTATGCGGAGAAATTTCAAGTTTCATTGAGCTGTGGCAATCTTTTAACGCTTGAAACGTACCAGCTGTCCCCGAAAAAGTTCAAGCAACGCACGGGTAATCAACAGCCAATCTTCGTTGATTTCTAATACTGAAACACAATGTGAGGACCTCAAGTGCGTTCTAATTTTGACGAGAAGTAGGAAAGTGCTGGTTCAACATGAAAAAGGCTGAGTCAGACTGAATGTATACGCATTTATTACAACTGTGTTGAAAAGTAAACAATATAAACAATAATGTTTAGAAATTAATCACAACAATTCTTCGTCAGAATAAGAAAAGTTTACATTAGTGTAAATGACAGGTACATAAGGACTAGAATGATATTCAATGGACGATTTTTCTTGAAAAAGGAACTCAACCTAGGAAGACTAATTGACTAAGGAGATCGTTTATCTATTTATTAATCATGAGTCCATAATAACGATATGGTTCAATCATCATATTTAGCTACTAATCCTGAAAATGGAACCTCTACACTCTAGTTAGATGAAATAGAGAGATCGAGGGAAGTACTATACCTCTAGTAAACTACATGACGACTGAGTTAAACTCACATCTGGGATTTGACTTAATAATTTTGACATCATGATCGTTGTTCGCCATTACAATTTGCGACTTGAACCCACCCAGAAGGTTTGCAGCAGAGTTAAACGTGGCCAGCAATGGAGTCTAATTTCTGCTACTGTTGTCAGCAACTTGTGAGAATCGCTGACCACTTCATCTACTTCCTAAATTTGAAATCCGGTTTCAACTAGGATTGTACGTACTTACATTGAATTTGTGCAATCTACTAACATGTTGAATAAATTGATTAGTGCTAGATTCGTATTAAAATTAATAAACGTAATACGCAGGCAGTTTTTAACAAGAATTCCATTCAATAACTACTAAGCTTGCTTTCTTTATGACAATCACTTGTGTCTTTATACAAATCAATTGCGAAAGCACACCAAATTAATCACTCTTAACAGTTTAATTTTGACATCCACGTAATATTTTAGTGTTTTTATACATGAATAACACGTAGATGTCACAATTCCTGACAAATATGGACGACGATGCATGATTAATACTTAATAAATTGGAAACCTGTTATTTTGATAATTTCCCTTTATCTGTTATTCAGTGAAGGGGTTTTGGAAGTCCGTTTTAACAGGAAATGATAATTGTCGAAGTTGCAGGTTACTCTTCTCAAGGCTGTTGAATAAACTCACAATTTCTGTTGGAAAAAAGGTAGTTTGAGGGAAGAGATTCAGGTACGAGACGTTGTGTATACACAACTGGAAGTGAACCAGGATTTGTAGGTGTTTTCACAATGAATACTAACTATGACGGATTTAGGAAATTTCGAACTAATCAAGCTACCTACGAGATTACAATGTTATATATAGTTGCGCAATATAGGTAATTATAGCTAGCTGAGCAATGATGGAAGGTGGTGGGGAGGGTTTTGCCGCTTTAACCAATGCATTTTTTTTTCCTTTGGTGTCCAACTTGGGGCAGTTCTGCCCATATGGCAACTCTAGGGTCCATGGTGCCGCGCTTACAGAAGGGAGGTCAGATAGGCCCTGAAAGCCCTTGCCTACCTCCTCACCCTTAGGCAATAGTTGGTCAATTTTGCAAGCTCCTACCAAGGCAGAAACAAGTGAGTGTTAAGCCCCAGGACAACAATATTTGGACACTTCCTGCCAGGTACTGAGTTGGACTCAAGACGTCTGGGGTCAAGACGGGGGGGTGCTGGATTCGAACCAGCAGCCTTGAAACCACGACCAGAGAACTCTCAATCCTCAGGGACCAACGTCTTAACGCCTCAACCAATGCAGACACTGAGAAAGCCCGCGGATTGTTTCCACGTTGAAACATTTCGGATGCTGCAATTTCTATCGGTAGACGGAATATTCAGCAACAATCACACAAAACCGAATCAATCCAATAGAAAGAGGACCCTATAGAGCTCCTAGTTTGACGTAGACCCGCTTTGGGTTTGTGGAACGGAATGGAAGAAAGATTTTGCGTTTGGTTTGAGCTGCTAACGATAGAGAGGATAACCAGAAAAAAGTTACTGTTTC
>CM034002.1:10223427-10406668 GCA_019603395.1 Cyrtorhinus lividipennis | reverse complement strand
TTTTTTTTTTTTTTTTTTTGCCGAGGAATCTTCGCTTTTTTCGCCTTCTTCCATTTTTAAAACACTCCCTTCCCCCTTTGGAAAGAAAAAAAAAATTTATTAAGAACCACTTTAGTCCTGGAGCTATGAATAAAAGGCACCTACCTGCCGGTACGAGTTTTTTCTTTCCTACAAGTCGTAGTTGAAAGCCCCTTGGATGTAACGTTCATTGAATTACCTACGTTTTTTTAATTTTATTATTTTTTGCATTCAATTTCTATCGTTAGATTTTGTTTGCTAAAGTCCTTACTAGTGAATTTTCCCGTGGTCTAACTTCTTGAAAATGAATAACGACTTGAATATAATAAAAGGTTGCAATAAAAGATGTGCGCAACAGCGTCGTATTTGAGCTATTCCAAAATGCAATTACGCTGTATTTACAAAATAACCAAACGAAATATGATCAACAAATTTCAATAATTTATACAATAAATTAGGTGTTTACGGAATACATCATTTCACGATTCTAAATAAATTCAGAACTACTGTTAATGTATTTAACACACAACGTTTAAGAATGAAGATCACAGTTCACGGTTAAAAAAAGGACGTGGATCGTCTTAATTCTCACTGCCCTCCGTAAATTTGTTCATGAGCTCGAAATTTCATGTGGGAAGTGGACCAGCCATGACTACATCTAAACGGGTAAGCACTTCAGGCCACTTTGCCACTTTGAAATGCTTATCCAGCTAGAGGAAATTTCAATGTTTCTGGAATCGTTTTCCTATTCTTGTCGAAAAATGAAAAGTTTTCATTGAGCATGACATCTCATTTCGGCGCGATGACGTCGATGGGTATTCTCGTGAATACTTGGTTGGCCACTTGACGAAACGCTTCGCCGAATGCGGCTGATATTGAAGGGCGGAGCTCGCCGAGGATTTCTTTCCAATTTTCGTTCAAGAACACGTTCATTTGATCGCCTGGAAAAATAAAGGAAATCTGTGTTAGGATGTTATTTTTAGGTGTTATAAACTTCAGAATTCTCTAAATTCGACCGTGTTAACTGTGTCGAGGTGCATGCAGGGCAATTTTATTTTTTTTCAACTTTTGTTGTTGGAAAAATGTTCACGTTTGTTTCGTTTTGTTTAGAAACGAGTTTATTTATTAATTTAGAGAGATTCACGGATGGTGCTCAATTTCATAGTAATACAATATATGAGAATGTAACAAGACAAAACGCTGCAAAGTCATACACACGGGTTGGTTATTCCTCGAATGGGGGAAACAGTGGTGTGGCGGGTCCCGGACCCATCCCAATCGATTCAGCGTCCAAAATTTAGTGGATAATGATACCCTACTCGCCTAGATCGCCCAAAATCTCGAAAATCCATTTTTCAAAAAACACATTTTGACCTCACACCGCCCAAATTTGGTCCGATCGGGCTGAAAAGTTTTGAGGACCGTCCTAGGCCGGGAACAGACCTCTGACCCAAATTTCAGATTTTTAATAAATGTTCTACTACCGAAAAAGGCGCGGACAATGGACGGACTTTTGCTAATTTTTATCTAGGCATCTTCAACATTCAGATTCAACATTCAAAATTTAGTGGAAAATGACACCCCACACGCCTAGATCGCCGAAAATCACGAAAATCCTCGCCACTAGCCCGAACTCTCATGTTACAACTTGAAAGGTAGCTGGCTAACCAAGCTAAGAGAAGTTGTTCTTTCCAAAATTTAAATTTCATTTATACATCATCTGTGTTGATCAAAATCCAAATTGCCAGCCCGCCTCTCAAAATGCGTCAAAGAATGAAATTCAGCACACAGATACCGTTTGAGGACTCATTTTCGGGCCATCATACCAAACGAAAGCGATTGAAACAGGTGTTTTATAGTAATCGTTTTTCGAGATTTTTGGGAACCTAGACGTGTGGGGTATCATTTTCCACTAAATTTTGGGCGCTGAATCGATGAAAAAGGGTCTGGGACACTCCAAATTCACTGTTTTCCCCACAATCTTGCTTCGAGGAATAATCAACCATGGAAGAAATGTCAGTGTTCTGTTTCAGTAGGATATCATTTTCCATGATCTATACGGAGGCTATTTCGAGTAATAATTTAATCAAGAATGTTTTCAAAATCAGCCTGGTTTCATTCAAATTTGCAATCCACACACCTTTATCGGCGGTAGCGTGAATAAATCACCGCGGTTACTCCTCAGATGAAGTTCGACTATTACCACTTGCCGGTGGTTAAAAAAAGAAAGGCCAAAAAAAGTCTCAAGGCAGACCACGTTTTCTCTCAACACTTGGCTTCTTTCTTAAAAAGTTGTGAAGTGAGTCTCTCGTTTTTGTTTTTGTTTGTTTATTTACCTCAACAGCCGTGGATGACGTAGACTTTTTACCGTTGGTACGTGGATGAGAGAAATCATTATGTGGAGAGTACGGCCGATATTGTGGAGATATTGAGGCTCCCTGGAGGTGCGTATGGGTAAAATGGGTACCTATCTACCTATTTCAGGGGTGGGTTTATGAGGAATTGGGTACCTAGGCGTGTGAGGTATCATTTTTCACTAAATTTTAGTTGCTGAATCCATTAAGATAGGTCCCGGAGATATTGAGGCTCCCTGGAGGTATGTATGTGTCAAATGGGTATCTATCTACCTATTTTAGGGGTGGGTTTATGAGGAATTGGGTTCTTAGGCGTGTGAGGTATCATTTTCCACTAAATTTTGGATGCTAAATTGACTAGAATGAGTCTGTGACACTCGAAATGCACTGTTTTGTCTATAGTCCTGCTTTAGGAATAACCGACCATTGTGGAAGAATTTGCTACTTTTTATAATGTGTGAGCGTGTGCGTATGCCTATTATTATTCAATTATTTCTTGCGCAAATAACATAAATTCGCAAAGAGTGTGATACAATTGAGTGTTTCCTATGTCTATTAGAATCTTACGAGCAGTAAAGCAGCGTCATTTCACGTTCTAACCTGGTTTCAAATTAGGTTCCCGCAGGAGGGCGACTTGTTGGGGCCTACCAAAAACAACAAAGTTCCGTTTTGTTTTCTATGTTGACGATTAATCTTGCTATAGCCAACCGGTGGCAACCGGTTGATTGGTTAGTTCGTCGCGGGTCGAAAAAAACGCATGGAATTCGTTTTATTGCAACAGAGAGAATTTCAAAGCGCTCGTTTCAGGTTATCGACTTCCCTGATCCTGTTCTTCGACCGAGGTGGGAAACACGTGTGTCTCGCACTGGACACGTTCCAACGGTATGAGTCCGAGTTCGAATCGGTTGGCAATGCTTTCCTGCTTTTTATAAAATTATTGTGTAAATACCCAATTGTTACATCAAAACTAACCGGATTTTCGCATGTAATTTTTGATCAAGTTGTTCAATTGTCTACTTATAATTAATTACGATAAAATAGACTATTTAAACACACAATTTATTGCCATTATTAGAACTTACTCAGACGTTTATCGCCGCCAAATAAGTTTTGCAAGTCCAAGATGAACCTGGATGTTCCGATGTCGACCGTGAAGTTGTCCAGGGTCATGTACTTGTTCTTGCCTTTAGTGAATTCGTGCCCTTGAGTCGTCAGGTGAGCTTCGAAGTTTTCTAAAAAGGAGGGAAGCAAAAAGGAATTCTGTGTGAAATTGTTAAGCAAAAACCTTTAAAGCCGTTTGTCGAAAAAAGGAAGACTATTCGCGTAAATAATAAATTATTGACCTCAAGGCTCGAGATTAGCGAAGAATTCCGCGTTCGAGATAACCGTCAGTCACCGTGGGTCCTTTTTTTTTTTTTTTTTTTTTTTTTTTTTTTTTTTTTTTTTTTTTTTCCTTGTATCATTTGGATTAATCTTGCCTTATCGGAGAAACTCAAAGGAAAAATTCTTTGGTCCCTTTCTACGTCATTTGTGAGCAAATGCAAGCAATTTGGTCGCAACTTTTTACGTTTATCTTTGTCACGAAGGTGTAGAGTTTCAAATTATTGAACCAGGAATGTTATCGAGAAACTCATATCATCATATAATTATAGTAGAAAACCAAAACATTTTCACTCAGATGAAAAAGATACTCCAAGAATGCGCGGATGACGCACAGCCTGCGTCATAATACAATTATCAGCCCAATGTGTGCATCTTAAAAAAAAAACTGGTGGTAATTATGGACGGTATTCGCCTTCAGCTCAGCGACAATTTAATGACGTACTTAACCACAAATTTGGTTTCTCAAAGTGAATTTGAGGAGATTCCCAAATCCCTTTCCTGCTAAGATATAATAGATAGATAGATAGATAACCGGGCAAATGACACACTTGTTTCGTCAAGCTCTTGAAATTGCTTACAAATTACATTACATGATTACAAATATTCTTATTTTGCCACCCAATAATTTGATCACTTCTGAACCGTTTCAGCGATCCAATTGTTCGACTAAGAAAGAGCTTTATTTTTTCTGAACGTTTAACACTGAACGTGTTAAATGAACACATGTAAACCAGACTATTCATGTGTATGTTGAATTCGTTTCATGTAATTTTACATTTCGGTCATGGGATTCATGATCACCGATGATAAATCGTGCTCTTCTTACATGATGTGCCAAGGAGCGAGGAACCTTGGAGAAATTGTTGACTCATTTGTTGAGTCAAAACGATCTCTGACGCGTTATTAGCGTAATAAGCGCTCTCTACCGTATTGAAAGATGAGACGGCGGTTATGGTATGACAAATGGTTAAATCTTAAATCTCAACATTTCCTACATGACCGTTCTTTCGGGTTGGTCGAGACGATTCATTGATTTATTGGAGGACATAATCACGGGATTTATCGTACGAATTATTGTTGGTGTCCAAAAACGGCATGAGTAAAACAGTAGACAGTTCCATCAGAGAATCCATCATTTTAGAGATTCGTGTATCGCCTAATAAGATTCGATATTTGGGGTTCGATGTATCGATTGTTCTCCTCGTATAAGGGAAGTCGGCCAAGAAGAGGAACCAAATCTGTCCGACGACCGTTATTTCTCATTCCATAACTTCATTCTCATTAAAAGTACTGTATGGATGTATATAATCATCATTACATGTGTGATTATTACGCAATATACATATATCGATTATTGCCATTGTACGATATATTAAATCTTATCAGGCAACATGGCGACCCGCCCCTAAAAGTACAGGTTAACCGTCAAACTCTTCCTCAAGTAATCCCAATAATTTTTTTTGTAATTTGAATCTACTTACGGAAAGTAAGGTTACATTTTCCTTGTCCTACGATTGGAAGAAGGAGGATACGCCCACTGATTTGATATTCGCCAATGAGTTGGAAGTCTTTTCCAAACGTGATGTTCGCTTCAAGGTAGCTTTTGTCCCAGTCAGCCCTTGAAAAAAAAAAGTTCATTAGTGAAAAAAACCGCACAATAGTACAATGTTCAACCTCTGCGCAGGCGCAACCTTAAAATATGAGCTAATAATGGCAATACTCAATCGATTTTCAAAGAAAAAGTATCGATATATTCAGATTTTTCCTAATGTACTGGAAAATCAATTCAAAAATTGGCCCAATTTGCTTTCAATTTTTGACGATAAATACATCAAATAACCAATGCGACCTCGAGGAAAAGGAAGTTAAAAAGTTGCGATTGGACCAAATTGGGGTGAGGAGGGTGTCGAAATGTCTATTTCAAAAATAAAAATTCGAGATTTTCGGTGACCTAGGCGTGTGGGGTATTATTTTCGAATAAACTGTGGACGCTGAATCCAATGAGACGGGCCCCAAAACAATTGGTGTCCTCCGGAAGAGGTTATGGGTGCAAATTATTATCTATATACCCATTTCGAATGTGTGTTTTTGAGATTTCTGGTACATATTACCAGAGTAGACCAACTAGAGCCGGAAGCGGGTCCCTGATGCGATTTCTGATTTTTAGAAACTTCTTAGTTTGTACTGAGTTTTATTGGTTTTATTTGTGGCTTAGTGAATATGAATGTTCGTAGGGCTCTAGCCTCAATGGGCATCGAATTTTCGAGTGGCCTATTTTATTATTCAAGAGAGATCGGAGTTTATTTTCAAGGGTATCTTCAACACGATACCTGGAAGCCGAGCGGGAAGTCGCGCAAAAGTACACATTGAAGGTCGAACAAAAACGAACAAATAGTTAAAATTAAACTCCCGTTTATTTGATTTTCTTCCTAGTTATTGTACCTGGGTGTTTTCTGAAAATCAAAACCATTGATCAACGTTACAGTACAGAGTTTTTCCAGAATTTCCATTGTGGTGGCCATAAATTAGCTCCCTCCTGGAAGGGAAGTAGGTATCTCCTGAACAGGAATAGGGCAAATATGCGCGTCGGAAAATTCAATTAAAAAAAAAAAAAAAAAGATACAAGGTGACTGAATTTTTATTATTCGACTTCATTTTCACTGTTGTGTTCATAAAATATTTATTTGAATTTTATACATAAAGGTAGGGTTTCCAGCTTCCGCTGCGGCTGCGGCTAGACTGCTCAAGTGACTAGTGCCCAGCTGCGGCCGGGATATGCAAACCCGCATCGGACGTCCCCCTCTCATCAAAATTGAGAATCACAAAAGAATGTGGACTGTTTGCACTATTTACTTCATGTCCTTCAGTTCAGTTCTGTAGTGTTATTTTACGTAGTTGTCGACATGTATACGCCAGGGGAGGATGAGATTTTGAGGGGGAGTGGTGGAGAAAAATGTACGAATGTAAATTTTTGTACGATATGATCAACAAAGACTACAAGAACACAACTAGAAAAGAAAAACGCAGCTAATTATTACACACGAGTTGGTCCAGGAGCATGGAAACTCATTCAAATCGATTCAGCGTCTAAAATTTATAGGACAATGACACCCCACACGCCAGAAATGTCGAAAAAACCCACATTCAAAATAAGTAGATTGGTACCCTTTTCGACCCATAACCTCTTCCTGGGGGCGTCAATCGTTCTGAGACCCGTCTCAATGGATCCAGCGTCGAAAATTAATTTTTTGAAAAACACAATTTGGCCCTTCCCCCCAAATTTGGTCTAATCGGACAAAAGAGAGCCGGAAACGGGTCCAGACCAAAATTTCAGATTTTTAGAACACTTTCTACTTCCAAAATCGGCGTGGACGGCGGATGGACATTTGCTTTTTTCAATCCAGACTCCTTGAGAGGTCCAGAAATTTTTTTTGGGCCAAATCGGATAGATTGACTTTTTGGAATGACAGGAATTTGGATATAATCGTATTCGTTTTCGTGTTGCTGTCTAATGAAAGGAACCCGAAACAGCAACGCAAACGAGAATACTCATTAGGAATTTGGTTTCGTGTTGCTGTTTAATAAAGGGAATTTGAAACAGTAACACGATTGAGAACACTCGTTAGGAGTTCGTTTTCGTGTTGCTGTCTAATGAAAGGAACCCGAAACAGCAACACAATCAAGAATATTCCTTAGGATTTCGTTTTCGTGTTGCTGCCTAATGAAAGGAACCCGAAACAGCAACACAATCGAGAATATTCCTTAGGAATTCGTTTTTGTGTTGCTGTCTAATGAAAAGAACCCGAAACAGCAACACAATCGAGAATACTCGTTAGGAATTCGTTTTCGTGTTGCTGTTCAATGAAAGGAATTTGAAACAGCAACACAATTGAGAATACTCATTAGGAATTCGTTTTTGTGTTGCTGACTAATGAAAGGAACCCGAAACACCAACACAATTGAGAATATTCCTTAGAAATTCGTTTCGTGTTGCTGTCTAATGAAAGGAATTTGAAACAGCAACAAATCAAGAATACTCGTCAGGAATTCGTATTCGTGTTCGCTTTCAACAAACATCTTTCACCAGGAAATAGGCCTGGTGCTACCAAAACTCATTGAATTTTTAATTCAACAACTCGACGGTTACTCATATTTATATTGCTTAATATAACGCAAACTGTCGTTGAGAGAAACAACGAGTTGTTTTATTTTATTTTATTTTTTTCGGTGTTGTTAAGGAGAATTATTTAAATAGTAAATTAGAACTATAATTACAAAATACCATGAATGAAAAAGGTTGGCAATTTAATACAGTTTCCAATAGCGTAATTCAACGAGTTTGTGGGCTGATGAAATCGATTGTGTGTTACTCACTGGTATGAGCAGTTCCTAACCATTTGATTTAGGAGTGACGGAACAGGCGGAGAATTGAGCATTTTAGGGGCCAACCGGTCCTGCAAGGACGGGACCCCGATGTCGCGGTCGGGGGTTAAAGACACGAAAATTGAATATATGCGGAATTTCGAAACAAAGAATCGGCGACGTTGGACGTTGGTACTCTCTGTCCGGTGATATATTGAAACCTTCTTGTACTTGAATGTGTCCTAATATACTTGTCCTGATTCTATTTAGATTTGTTTATAAAATTCGCAGTCAAACAAACGAGCCAACTAAATAGGTTTCTACTATTATTTGCAACGAGCGAAAAATTATTATTGAGGCTTTGTGTCTCAAAATGTGTTTCGTAAAAAATGAATTTTTGATATTTTTGGCGATCATGGCGTGTAGTGTATAATTTTCCACCAAATTTCGGACGCTAAATGCAATGAGACGGGTCTCGGAACGATTGGCACCCACGGGAAGAGGTTATGGGTCAAATTGGGTATCCATCTATCTATCTTGAAAGTGGATTTTCGAGGTTTCTGGTACCTAGGCGTGTAGGGTGTCATTTTCGACTAAATTTTAGACTCTGAATCCAATGGCATAAGTTCCGGATCGATCGGCGTCCACGGGAAGAGGTTATGGGTCAAAATAGGTATCTATCTACCTATTTTGAAAGTGGATTTTTCCAGTTTTCTGATACCTAGACGTGTGGGGTATCATTTTCGACTAAATTTTAGACGCTGAATCCAGTGAGATGAGTTCCAGATCGATCGGCGCTAACCGGAAGAGGGTATGGGTCAAAATGGTTATTCATTTACCACTTTTTTGGGATTGCTGGTACCTAGGCAAGTGGTATATCGTTTTCCACTCAACTTTGGACGCTGAATCCATTGGAGTGAGTCTCCATGCTCCTGGTCCAAGGAATAACCAACCCCTATGAAAGAATTTGCAGCGTTTTTGACAGTATGTATTATTTATGCTGCGAAACATTGGAAACTTTGGCCAGACTACTCTTTTCCGGCTACAAAGGGCTCTCGAAACTATTAG
Organism: Cyrtorhinus lividipennis; assembly: GCA_019603395.1. Classification (NCBI taxonomy): domain Eukaryota; kingdom Metazoa; phylum Arthropoda; class Insecta; order Hemiptera; family Miridae; genus Cyrtorhinus; species Cyrtorhinus lividipennis. The sequence goes on along the minus strand of CM034002.1, from coordinate 10,397,483 downwards.
GTTGTTTATGGAGTAAACTGTTGATTATTCAGATTTGTATTAAATTTACACGGCTGGCTCGAAAATGAGGCAAAACCAGATGCGAGTTGCATTGACGATGTCAACAAGCTCCCTGTATTGTCTAGGTTCTCTCGAAATCTTCTCTTTCGAGCTTTAGGGTTGGGCCGACGAAGGCTCACGTTGAATCCAACCGAAGGTTTACCAAGGATGGGATTTCGCACAAAATACGGTCCGTTCCCGGAGTCTGCTCAGCGGCATGAATGGTATGTGATGTACACACAACCTCTCCACAGGCGGCCTTGACTCCTGAGCTGTTTCGAGGCAGGGACAACCGCTAGCGAGTTCCACCGCCATCCGTCGGTGAAAGTGTCGAAAAAAATCCCTCTTCGGGGTAGGAATCGGCAGTGGGGTGTGCAATCGGTGAGCGATCAAAAAAGAGCGCGAACTATCGAAATCCAACCACCTCATCGCGGCCCCGAAGCTGCGAATTTCGTTCCCACGTGAAGTGAGGACTTTGGACACCAAAAAGAAACTAAGCGAATTCTGCGCCCTAAAAACCTTCAAATTTAATAAACCCTTCAATAAATACTCTCACGGTAATTTCCCAATGTCCACCAACAATGTGTGCAGCCCTCGTACAATAATAACATATAACTAATCAACTTATTCATGCGATTTTATTAGCGGAATAATTTATCGGATAACAAAACTACTCATTATTAATTAAGGAAGGAATGTTTCCTGATGACAATTCAAGGTCAAACAAATCCATCCTGTTGCCTCCAGCCAGATATGCCTTATTCCGTTCGCCATAAATTCATCAGGTTTGAGAGTTCGACCGTTAACCACTTTGATTGAAATTCGCATTCCAACAGACGAACGCAAATCAGCTATACACTAATACACTATTCGCCAAAACTTCAAGAATCCATTTTTCAAAACGTTGCAAATTCTTTCACAGGGGTTGGTTGACCCTTGGACCAGCAGCAGGGGGACTTCAGCGTCCAAAGTTCGATGGAAAATGATACCCCACACGCCTAGGTACCAAAAATCTCGAATACCCACCTTCGAAAAAAGATAGATTGATACCCATTTTGACGCATAACCTCTTACGGTGGTCACCAATCATCCCGGGACCCGTCTCATTGTATTCAATGCCCAAAATTTACTGGAAAATGATAGTCCACACGATTAGATACCAGAAATCTCGAAAACATATTGAAATTGGGTAGAAAGATACCCATTTTGACCCATTTCCTTTTCTAGTGGGCGCCAACCGTTCTGGGACCCATTTCATTGGATTCAGTGTCCAAAATTTAGTGAAAAACCATACCCCACACGCCTTGATCGCCGAAAATTCATCTTTCGAAAAATACATTTCGCCCCCTACTTCCAACAAATTTGGCTCGATCGGGCTGACAAGTTTTGAGGACCAACTAAAGCCAGAAACGGGTCCCAGACCAATATATCAGATTTTTAGACAATTTTCTTCTAGCAAAATCGGCGTGGACGTGGGACGGACATTTGCTCACATTTTGATCTAGACACACTGAAACGCCCAGTAAACATTTTTGGGCCTAATCGGAGAGATGACTTTTTGGATGAAAACATAGTTATTCCTTGAATAATTTACCAAAAACACATTTTCATCCTTCACCTTCCATGATGTGACCAAAATTAATCGATCCAGGTTCAATCTCAATGGATTCAACGTCCCAAATTTAGTGGAAAAAAGGTACCTCACACGCCTAGGTACCTGAAAATCACGAAACCCCACTTTTGAAATAGGTAGATAGACACCCATTTTGACCCATGACACCTTCAGTGGGTGCTCATCGTTCCGGGACCCGCCTCAATGGATTCAGCGTCCAAAAGATTGTAGAAAAAATACCCCATATGCCTAGTTTTCAAAAAGTCTCGAAAATCGTGTTTCAAAAAGCACATTTCTACCCTCCTCAAATGTGGGCCAATCTGGCTGATGCGTTTTGAAGACCAACTAGACGTGGAAAGAGACCCCTAATTTCTAAAAAAATAGGATAAAAAATTAAAATTTGCGTTTAAGTAACCAACAAGTTCAAGTATAGACTTGAGCGTAAATCTTGTGACGTCACAAAAAACATCCCTTAGGTTACTGGATTTGCTCTTTTCTACCCATTCTCGTACCTTGTACAATATGCTGTTAATTTTCACTTATGATGGAATCAATCATTTATTCATTCCACGTTGACATCCACCGTTAGCCTAACCTTCAACTGTGTAACAGTGATGGCTTTGGTTGGTGGCCCTGCTCAGTTGGCTGCCCTTTGATCTATCATTGCCTCTTTCCTTGACATTTCCAGCGCCCTCTATTGCGTCGTTTTGGATTTTTTAATTTAATTTTTTTTATTTTCTGAAGCGATTGCAATATTTTCAGACGGTACGAGTCAGAAGCGTGAGATGTGTTTAAAATGTTGACAATCATCAAGTTGAACATCGTAAGTAAAACTGTATCAATCGGCGTTCCAGGTGGCTGTGTTCAGTCCTTAAATATACTTTTTGAACGCTATGAAGTCGAAAAATAAATTTGTGTCGTGCGGTTTGAGATCATGCCCTACACCAGGGAGCACGCATACGACAATTTAACTCGTATACGTACTTTGGAACCACGTAAAAGTCAGTTTTACAAGTTCTAGAGGGTCTTGATGAATATTACATTCTCATAGCGATACTTGAAAAAAGGTTGGGTCATGGAGCACTTGGTCTCATTGGGACGAGGTTGGTTCGACTGCTGGGATCAGCAGGGCTTAACTGATCAATGTCAACCACTTCGAAACTACCTAATCTCCAAAAGTACTAAGTTACGTATGATCAACGGTCGATACAAAGCAGGAAGTAAAACGAAGAGCAAATGTTTCTCTCGACGTTCATCAGGAAGGAAGAAACCTTGGTACGAGTAAATATGACTCACTTGAATCTTTGAACCTTGGCGGTGGAGATTCCGTGCATGTCCAAGTTCTTCAGGTCGAGTTTAATGCTGACTGGCCCACTTCCACCGTCCATGGTCAACTTGTCGAAATGGAAAGGGTCTATTGGATGGACTCCTATTTGTTGGTTACCTGATTTGAAAGAGAAATAGAAATAATGTCAACTGTAAGTTCATAAATTCACCTATCACTCTTTAAAAACGTTAAAAACTCAGCACCTCGACAGGGGGCACGCCCCTTGGACCCTCGGTTACCTCTATTTACATACTTTGGACGAAATTATTGAAACACGGAATGTGTTTTAGCTCATGTGCTACCTTTTTCCGACTAAATCAGAATTTTATACAATCACCACGTTTAACAAAATATCTCATAAATTACAGATCCTTAAGCCGGGTTCATACTCATCCGTAATGTTGCGTTGCGTGCGAGGAGATTTGCGCCCGTTGGCCCCGAAAATCATGGTGACCGTTCATACTACTGTGTGCGTGTCTGTGAGCTCAGCTTCTTCGACTTCGGGTTGGCCTTATTACTATATTCTGTGCTTGAGGTGTTGACGTGAAGTGATAAATAATTATTGTGCGAATACTTTGTTATATGTGGTGTTTTTTTCTTTTAATTCATTCGTTATGGTTTTTCGGGCAAACGAAGCAAGTGAGTACCAACCAACCTTCCAAGTCTTCATGTTATCAATGATTATTGCACCTCCACAATTTTCGAAGTTGTAATTCATGATTGATGCTGTGTAAACTATTTAGAAAAAATTTGTGTTGGAGAAACACTTCTAACGGTCACAATGTTATTAACTTTGTTTTCAGCCTTATTACCAAACGCTCCAAACTCCCTGTGAATGAATTACAATGAGGTGCACATCCACTTACTCAAAGCTCCAAAATTACTGGAAATTATTTGTGCTGTTGCAGATGGAAGCAGTATCCAGTTTGACTGCGTAGAGTAAAACAACTCAGGGCTAGATGCAATAAATATTTACTAAGTAGTACTTGACAATCATTTAATTTCCGAGAGAAAAAAATATTTATTTACAATTATTTGTAGGAAAATTATCTATGAACAAATTGTTATTTAAGAAAAAATATGATTTTGTAATATTTTAATGATGAAGAAAAATTATTTATGTACAACTGGTCTTCACTCTATTCTTCCCGTTGCAAGCGCAGTTAGTTAACTTGAAGGTACCTATCATGAAGTCCACACAAGTTTTTAAATTTAATTTTTTATTAACGACGGTTAGACGAAGCTCATCACATTGACGAAGGAATTTCTTGGCCTCATCACTGCTCTTCATTTTCTCTCAGCTTCTCCTAGAATGTACAGATGTCGAATAAATATTTCTGTTGTTTCCTAATATAAACAGTGTAACCTTTTCTATTCGTAAACTACATACTTTCATCGAGAGTGGCCTATTTCAGCCCACTTTTTCTTCTGTGGTCCAGCTCCTGTAGAGTTGGTGCCGCAAATCGACGACGCCGGATATCATCCGGCAAAACTTCTACACTACTATTTTATCACATATTGGAAATCACATAATACGAGTACTGAACACGAGTACACGACGTCAATATGGGAGAAAACAGTTTTTATTCCATGACGACGTGAATTGGAACCGAAAATCTTTTGATAAAAATGCTCCTATCACTCTTCTCTGGGCTTCTTCTCCTCCCTAAAGTCACCTTCTTCTTCGTCTTCGATGTTGTCATCCATTTGTACGCACGTTTCTGCGTTCGAAAATCAAATCTTTTTGATCTCGAACGGAGGAAACCGTACGCGGCTCCGCCCACTGGATGGTCGATTCTGATTGGCTCTTCTCCCAACGCGTGTACCTGCGTACTCCCTTACGGATGAGTATGAACCCAGCTTTAGTTCGATATCATTGGTATCCATGTTGTCCCAGATTATGAAATTTCGTTAGCTTTTTTGGCTAATCCATGACTAGAACACATTCTGTGTCAAAATATGTGAACGAATGGTCGTCACAAGGAACGATTTTGAATGGATGTTTCATTTGAGAGAACCGAGTTCTACTTTCTGCAAGACGGAGGATACATACGATTTCGTTTTCAACATTATTTCCGTGCTTCCCGAGGGTAAATGTTATTTATGGCCTACCGAATCGCAAGTGGAGAGAAAGAAACTACCTCATTAGGTAAAGAGCTCAAATCGGCTCGAAACGCAGCCAAGACACTTTATTGAGGCATAATAAGATGTTTTTTCTTTGAGAATTTTAACCGAATTATGAAAAAAGAAGAAAAAGTTGAAGGACAAGCAGAAAGAGATAATTGTTTGAGCAAAAACAGTTGAGTAATAACCGACGCTAAGTTGTGCAGCGCCCTCAATAAAAACTGCCCGAGTTGGAAATTGTTCCATCTTGGGAGTCTCGAAGGTTGCGTTTCAGGATGAGAGTCAGATTTTTTTTTTTTTTTTTTCCCCCAGTTTTTCAACGTATAATTCGAGCAAAAACTATTAATCGTTCTTCGTTGTAAATACTACATTAAGTACACGTCAAAGACAAATTATTTTTGTTTAATTTTTTTGTGTTTAAGGCGAACAACCCTCAGTTTTCGCTTCGTTTGCAGATGACAGCCAATTGAAAAATTCCACAAAACTGGTTTGAGGAAATTTAATTCTAACGAACCCCGTCGAGATATAAATTCAAAATCGCTGCTCATACTATGTGGGAAGAGCTTCAATCTCTTCAAGGTTTCCAGAGCAGATATTGGATTTAGGAAGAAAATTATTCCTCCACCTAATATCCATTTGTAGTAATCAGTTCGGGAACCATCTTAATCAATCAGTAAGTACGCGAAATTTAGTGTAAATTGTCTCTAAAGGTTTTACAACGCAGGACACATTTTTCTTTCTACTATTTTTATCATAAAAGTAGCCTACTCGTGTAATCAACATAATTCAGAATCAAAACAAGAGTCAGATCGACTATTGAGACCAGTTAATGATTATATAATTATTGTAAGAATGATTTTACCTATATAAGTAAGATAAAATGAAGTAATGAAGTGTGAAGTAAATAATTGCAAACAGGTTTTTCTGAAGTAACGTGAAATTTGGGGGAATTTGGGGGTGCGATTGATTATGAACGAATAAACAGACTTGGACTTTTGACGGTTGACGCATCACATAATGTTCTTCTGGTGAAGAATGAGTGCCTGAGTAATAAAAGTGGTTAAATAATGTCATGGCCTTGATGCTTATTTGCTGTGCATAACATGCAGTGAGACAAAACAACGGAATCACGGAGTCGTATTGGTTCTAATCATTAAATTCAAGTCAAAAAGTACGAAAAATGTACGATAGGAATGAAAATGATTCAGTTCGTGATAACAGGTCGGTCTAATTTATCTAAGAATTGAGTTTGGGTCGATGATAACGGGATTGCTCCTAGCGGTTTCAGCTGTTGCAATACAGTGGACCTAAATCTCACCATTGTATTTGTCACCATTATGACGCCGTTATAATTTACAAAGACTTTTCAACAGGGACAGATCAAAAGAGGCGATAGGTGTCCCATTATAGTAAACTTGGGCCTTTTGCAGCTTGTAAAGTTGAAATGAAGCGCACACTACGACAGATTCGCTTCGGAATGATTGTATTTAAGGCCAAACACTAATGTTATTTTGTTTTACGCGATTTATTTATAAAAATAGATTATTCTACAATCGATTAGTCCTCAAACGAGATCAAAGTACCGATTAAAATTGAACTTACTTAGTTTTTATTTGTAAATTTTGTAAATTATTAAGTTGATTTAAGACCATTGTGCCTAACTAATTGACTTATTGGTTTACCAAATTGGTCAATACGCTCGAATCAACGAATATGTTTTCCTTTTTACCGTATTACCTTATCAAAATGATCATTTCGCATTATTCCTGCTAAGGTGGAGCGTTGATACAAGTACTTGACTGATAAAGTCTATATCTTATCACCATTATTGGCAGTTTGAGAGAATGAAAACACAAATATACGTAGGTTTTGTTGAAGGAAGAAATCGCCAGAACAATTTTTAGAAATTATTATACTAATCAGAACCACGTAACTAAGAATAAAACTTCTCTAAACGATTTTGAAGTATTTTCTGGAAAGCGAATTTTGAATTTAAGAGGGAAAAAACTCGGACGACTGGAGGGAGATGAGGAGGGTTGACGTCATGGATGTGGACAGTTTTTGAGGAGATAAGTTTTACACGATAACTAGATGACACAAGTATTAAGCTAAATAGAGTTAAATTGTGACCAAAAGCATCAGGAATAATTACGAGACCGAAATTTTCTGATTGATTAAGGTCAATTTGCTTTCCTATAGTAAATCTCTGAAGTAAATCAACCGAAGTACCCGAACGTGGTGTATTTGAAAATGAATTGGAGCCAATGACACATATTTCCTCAACATATCATTGCTTATAGGGTGTCTACACATGTGACAAACTCGAAGTGGTCGAATCTACAGCTCATTTGCAACAAAAAGTGCTAATGTTGTTCTGCTAGGACTCCTAGGGATAAACTTTCCCAGAATTTCAGCTTTCAGGAAAAATGGCGTTCAAATTTGAAAAAAAAAAAAAAAAAAAAAAAAAAAAAAAAAGGGGGGAAACTGGATGTGGCGTGTCCCGGACCCATTCCAATCGATTCAAGGTCCAAAATTTAGTGGTGAATGATACCCCACACGCCTCAGAAAAGGGGTTTTTAGGTGAAAAGCATTGTTTTTCCATTCGACTTTCTTCATGAAAATGACTTTTCCAGCCAAAAAAAAACTAATTTCGGGGAAAATAATCTAATTTCTCTTTATCAGGGACGGATGGAAGTGTCACCATTCGATTCAGGATAAATTATTGCGATATCGAACTCATTTTTATTAAGAAAGTCGGATTGGAAAACGATGATTTTCGCCTAAAAACCCACGATCACACGAAAAAAAATCTTAAAAGTGAAAAATGTCGAATTTTTAGTTGAGTAAAAAAAAATAAGAAAAAAAGGGGGAAAAAAAACTAAGGGTCAATTTTTATTGAAAAATGAGCTGTGGAATGGACCCCTTAAATTTATCCCATAAACTGTGTAGACACCCCATGTTATTATGAATTGGAACAGCTTATACTCGTAACAGACTATTCAGCAAAAAGTTTGTGAATAATGAAATGATTCACCTACCATTTTTCAAGGAGTGGACGGCATATTCGGCGGCACGCTTCAAGCATTCGTTCATATTCTTATCCGATCGTTTACATGTTGTCCAATCTTTAGCTGTAACACAAACCCGCAATTATTTTTCATGAACACACGGAAACAACAAAAAAACATACGGAAAATTCTTCCACGATGGTTTGTTATTCCGTGGACGGGGAAAATGGGGAAAACAGAAGGTGTGGGGTGTTCCGGACTCATTCCGATAAATTCAGCGTCTAAAATTTAGTGGAAAATGATATTTTACAGGCCTAGGTACCCAATTTCTCAAAAACCCACTTTCAAAATTGGCAGATGGGTATTTATTTTGAGCCATACCCACCCCCAGTGGGCACCGATCGGTCCAGGAACCACCCCAACCGATTCAGCGTCAAAAAGTTAGTGGAGATTAGTACCTCAGTCAGGTAGGTATGTATCCGTTATAACCCATAACCTCTTCCGAAAGGCGCCATTTGGTCTGGAACCCATCTCAGGATCAGGATTCAGCGTTCAAAATATAGGAGAATATGATATCCCAAACGTCTAGGTACCAAAAAATCTCCAAACCGCACATTCGAAATATATTGGTAGGTTGGTAGGTACCCGTTTTGACCCATACCCGATTGATTATTCAAGGAATGACCAACAAAAAAGCGGTAAATTATTCACCTAATGGTTCACTATTCTGAGTAGATCTGGCTAATTATTTTCAAAATTCCCATTTTCAACCATGCCCTGCCTCTTTGGGCGATCGGGCCAGAAATGAGTGAAGCAAGGTGTGTACGAGGACTATGTGTGTTTCAGCCCAGACAAACATTTTGGATGTGGAATGTGCACACTTTGACGAAAAAAATGTTTTTTCTCTGTCAATTTAACCAAAATGCGCATGGAAACCTCAACTTTTCTATCTGCAGAGAGGTGGGATAAGTATGGGTTCCAGGGGTCTATTCCTAGAAACTCTTCACTCCCCACTTTGCAACTCATGATTTTATACTCTTCACATAGCAAGTTGTGAACAGTACGAGAACTTCCTGTTCCTTGGAACATTTCACCACGACTCTCTTACTCTACTCAAAGTGAGTGAAGAGGATACTCTGCAAAAAAATCTCTATTTGAAATGTATAGTATTGACTCTTCATATGACAGAAGAGTTTCTTGGAACATAACCCATTTAAAAGACCAAAAACTCTGTAATTCTTCACTGTTCATTTCACTCTGACCTCTTCATAACACTCTGCACAACACTGGAACTGGAACAAAACGTTTTTGTAGAATGAAGAGTTTAGATTTGTTGAGTGCAGAGTGAGGAGTGAAGATTTTCTAGGAATATGCCCCAGATCTCCTCGAACAAAAGTAAAACTCTTGAGCAATGACAGAAAAAAAAAGCTGAATTCATTTTAGCAAATTCATTCACAAGGGTTGGTTATTCCTCGGTCCACGAGCATGGAGACTCATTCCAATCGATTCAGCGTCCAAAATTTATAGGAAAATGATGTCTCACACGCCTAAATCTCCGAAAATCTCAAAAGTGGGGGAAATGGGGAAAACAGTTGGTGTGGAGTGCTTCGGACCAAATTCAATCGATTCAGCATCCAAAATTTATTGGAAAATGATACCCCACAGGCCTAGGTCGCCGAGAATCTCGAAAATTCATTTATTGAAAAACACATTTTTACCCTACCTCCCCTTCAAATTTGGTCCAATCGGGCTGAAATGTTTTAGGTACCAACTAGACCCAAAAACCGACCCTGTCCTAAATTTCAAATTAAAAAAAATTTTTCTACTACCAAAATCGGCGTGGACGGCCGACGGACAATAGCCCATTTGGATCTGGACACTTCGAAACGCCAAATTCAAGGATTATTTAAGGCATAAGCAACCAAAATGTGTCAACTGTGACCCGACAGGTGGATCATTGGACATTCTTTAAAATTTCAACAACAAACAAAATTTTCAAATATCAGGCCATCTACCAGTGATAGGAATGGTCAAGAAGGTGTCCCAAGTTATATTTTTGTAAATTTTATAATTTTATTTATATTTTGGTGCTTGGAGGTAATTTTCTCTTCACTTTAGGCCTTGATTGCTTGTGGGAAAATCACATTCGAAATTTCGCTTGGTTGACAGGATGGATATGTATTAGTGCCAACTGTTAGTGCCGAATTCGAATTTGGATTTCTTTTTAGAAGTGACTCGGACTATACTGTACTGAGGACAAGATGGTGAAATTGAACGAGATCGTAGGTATTAGTTGTGGACTTACGAATTTTAGCTGCTGACGAGAAACAGACAGCAACAGATAGGATTATGAAGCTTGTGACAGGCAGCATCTTGACTTTGAGACGAGGGGGGCTAGCAAGTTGGAGGATCCGAGGTTATATATATAAGCGCTGGGCCGGGACTGGTTGGGGGTTGCCGGCTGCAAGAGAAGGAGGCTGCTGTCCTGCAATCCCCTTCAGAACGCGTCCTGAGCCGCCAAGAAGTGGGGTCGCGAGGGCGATTGGCGTCGAACAAGATCTTGCGTATGAGTGACGGCTCCCAGTTACATTGCCGACCTTTTCAACATTTTTACAACCTACCCCAGGTTGAAAACCTAATTAGAGTGGGGTTTTACAGATGGGGGGAGAGTCAAGTGAATGCGAGTAAAAACCGGCTCCTCGGCAGAAAATCAACAACACCTCTCGGAAGCTGCTCTTTGGTCCGCGTGGATCATTGGGGCGCGTCGAACGATACTTTATTTTATTTTGTTTTTGGCTAAGAGAATACACGTTTGCCGTTAATTTCATTTTAGGAGGAAAAACAGAATTAAATAACCAGCGCTTATACCAAAGACAACACAAACCGCTGAGACTAACCATCTAGCAACCATGTTTTGGTTTATACGAGGTAATTTAATAAAATCTTGATGATATAATTCTTCACAATATCTGATTGCATCAATGGTTGGTGCACACGCATGGAGACTCATTTCTTCAACATGGGGAAAATGGTGGATATGGGTGTGGCGGGTCCCGGACCCATTCCAATCGATTTAGCGTCCAAAATTTAGTGGAAAATGATACCCCACACGCCTAGGTACCAGAAACCTCGAAAATCCACTTTCAAAGTAGGTAGATGGATACCCGTTTTGACCCAAAACCACTTCCGGTGGGCTCCATTCGTTCCGGGGCCCATCTCATTGTATTCGGCGTCCAAAATTTAGAGGAAAATGATACCCCACACGTCTAGATCGCCAAAAATCTCGATAATCCATTTTTCGAAATACACATTTTGACCCCCCCCCCCCCCAATTTGATTCGATCGGGCAGAAAAGTTTTGAGTACAACTAGACCCAAAAACGGGTCCTTGACAAAAAGAAAAAAAAATTTTTTTTTTTAGTCAAATCGGAGAGGTTTTTACTTTTCCATGAATACGTAGGTTGATTATTCAAGGAATAACCGACCAAAAAAATTATAAACGCCCACAATGGAGCAAGCCCGCTTGATTTTGAGGTCTAATCTTCATAATAAGACCATCATCAAGAATCCCCTCATCTTAATTTATAACAGGGTTTTTCCTTCTTCGTCCTCCGCCAACAGCTGAAGCTTGTCCCAGCGAAATCATCACCTGCACGTGAGCCAAAACGTGACCGAGACCTTCGCGAGATACCAACAAAAATGGGCAATCACCGGTTGAGACTTTGGTGGGTTTTACTTCAAAAGCTCTTTCAGAGAAGAGATATAAAAAGACGCGTCGAAATGGGTGTGGAGATGAGAAGATTGGCGGTCCAAGACTTCGAACTGACAGCTAGCAGATATTTTTAGATTGGGAAGATTGGTACCTTCGTTTTTAGACAAACTTTCCTGTTAGGCTGCTCATACAAGAGAATACATTCAAATAATCTGGCAATCTCACGTTCCTCCGAAGAACGAGTTAATAACGATTTTTTGTTTGATGAACAAAAAGATGTTTGACCAAAACAATCAAGCATGATATGGAGGGGCAAGAAAAGAAAGTGGGCTTCCTTCCTTCTTCGGTCCAGGTAATCAAATCTCGCCCAATTGAAATTGCTAAATGATCAGCGGGAAGGTTACAAAAGAGTTTTGTCCACATTAGTCCACCACCTGACGGTGTGCAGGGATGAGTAGGCCGAGCCCTATATGCGCCTCCAACCCCTGAGACATGAAAAAGGCGCTGCAAATTCTTTCGCAGGGGTTGGTTATTCCGCGGACCAGCAGCATGGAGCATCAATTCAGCGTCCAGCACCTCTTTCCGTGGGTGCCAATCGTCCCAGAACCCGTCACATTGGATTCAGCGTCCAAAATTTAGTGGAAATTGATACCCCACACGCCTAGATCGCCAAAAATCTGGAAAACTATTTTTTCTAGAAACACATTTTGACTCCTTCCCCCCCAGAGCCAGCCAAAATGAGGCCAGTTGTCTTTCTGCCAAGTACTTTGCCTGCGTGGACCCGTCACGAATGAGTAATTTGTGCTCAGCTACCAGTTACGTGCCTGTGAATGCTGTACCCAGTAACCGTGTCCTCCCAAGATCTCAAAAACAGTAACTCCTACCAACCTTTCAAGTGAGTTAAGAGCTCATTCTGAATTTCCCCGCCAAGAGCTCCTGACGGACACGTGTACCCTCAAAGGCGCATGCATGCCAACGAACATGTGTGCCTACCAACACACAAACACCACAGTGAGACACTGGGAAGCCAGAGTACAGTGTACCCATCCCAAACTGGGACTTGCCTGATCCAAGTCTGTGCCTACAGAAGCGAGGAACGCTGAAAGACCAACTGATTCTCCACCTATCAACAATTGTACCAGACCCCAGGTGAAGTAAAACGCTGACCTCCAGTAATGTACCACTCCAGTAAAACTCCTGATGACAAGGCTGTTACGCCTGAAACTGAAAGACAAAATGTGTTTCAAAATCATAAAACACTGGATGGCAAGGAACAACTGGTCCGATGAAACCAAAATATTTATTTTACAACACCGTTCAAGCCACAAAAACATTGAAAGTCGATTGATAGAGCTTCTGCTAGGCGTGAGGTTGAAGATTTTTACCCACTAAAAACCTCACCTCCTTTTCCCACGTTGGGGCCTAGCCCGGAACTGTTAGACACATTACTTCAGGCTGGGTTCCGATTTCTGCCTGCTAGCTGGTCCCGTTTGCCTGAAGTTCCCGTTGCCGGGCCCTTTCCTCGACGAGATTGCCTTCCAGGATGTTTTGGATGTACCCTGCCACGGCGTTCCACTTTGCCTTGCTCTCAAGCATCCTGGTCATCATATCCTCGGGGGTGGGAGGGCTGGTCATTTCTAGCTCCCTTGCAATCTGCCATCGCTCTCTCTCCCACCTCTCGCATTTGAAGAATGTGTGTTGAGCGCTGTCCTCTTCGTCGGTGCAATGTAGGCATCCTGGAGATTCCACGATACGCATCCTATGGAGATACTGATAGAACATCCCGTGACCCAAGAGGAACTGCGTCATATGATAGTTAACTTCATCGTGTTTCCTCTCTAGCCAGGGACGTATATTGGGCACCAGTCGAGCCGTCCATCTTCCTCTTGTTTCTGTCTCCCACATTTCCTGCCAGGAGTCGAGTGTGTGTTCCCGCTCTTGTTTGGCTGATTGAGGCCAGGGCTCCTCTTCCCGTCGCTCGACATCCTTTTCCTCTCCCTTGCAAGCAGATGTATTGGTATCATATCCCTAGGCGTGAGGTTGCTGGCGAAGTATAATTCCATCCAAAACACTGTTGTCATTGCCAAAAGTCTCTCAGAAGGTATTTAGGCACTATAACCTCATGTGAACCCAGCTTAGCTACTAGGGAATATCCTATATCCAATAATTTTAATATCAATTCTGTCATGTTTCATCGGTATTCTCAGTCAACAGCATAACAATTCAATTCAAAGAAGTACTATTTACCACAGAAACTCCTAGATTCACAGTCATCCCGCAACCTTATTGGCAGCCCAATCCTAGCCAGATGACATTTGACACAAACTACTGTTTCAGTTGTCTCAATAACTGCTGCATGCATGTGCTTTTTCTCCAGTTGTGTTTCAAAATCAACCTGTTTTCATGCAAAAAGTCAATTTCCCCGATTCGGCCCATGTTATTATAAGTTCGCCTTCCATTTTGCCAAGATGTGAAGCATTATGCAACGCATACAAGTATGAACGCGTAAGCCCCTGTCAAATATCTTCTTCTGCGCCGATAGTGCCTCTATTTTACGGACCATCTTAAACATTATCCTCGTGTTTTTTTGTTTAACAGTAGCAATTAGCAACAATTAGTATAACTGAACTACATTTTAGAACGTTCCAACCCCGCTGATCTTACAATACCAAGCGGAGGGAACCTTCTAAGCATAATTCGGGATCCATTGGGGGGCATAATGGTGGTAATAATACAATAAAACTATATTCAAGGAAGTAGGGAATTGAAGAAAGTTAAAATTGATCTCTTTGCAATAGATTACACGCTTTTTATTTGACCAGTATGCTTTTTTAATGTAAAAATTCCACTTTATGTAAAAATAATCATTGCAGTTGATCTAATCGCACGGTAATTCGATGTTCCACCTTGAGCTTCCTTCTTAGTATGCATTTTTTGTTTCATTCATTATTGATAGTTTTCATTCTTCTTTGAGTCTTCCTTTCATTATCATATTTCTCTGTACAATTCTGAAGCTTTCATGAGGAAGGTTCTTCTGGTCAACAATTTAAAGAAGAAAACATTGAATAGATAATGAAAACGCATCTGGTTACATGGGGGTAGCATTACAATGGGAACCTAATACAGATAGATTTCCTGATTCATTGCCAAATATGAGTTCGAAACAAAAGTTATTTGTGGCATTCTAGTTGTTGGGCGGCAAATTGAAGTACACAGTTGCCTCACGATTGACGGCTAAATCGTACGAGTCCTGCTCAGAACGTACGCAGATCTCCAATCGTGAAAAATTGGCGCCAATGATTTGTGAGCTGTTGTCTCGAACTTCGAACGGAATTTTCGTCCCAAAACGCTCGTCCAAATTTGGGATCGACACGGCGGTACCGTACGGAACGTTCATGCTGGGGTCGATAGATACCGTCACGTAGGGCGCTCGACCATCCAAGAACTCCTTTAAAAAAAAATTATTAGGTAATTAGCTAAGAACATTATTGTGATATGTAGAAATAGATAGATATAAAGAAAATGCATTCATTAACGCACAGCCAACATTTGTCTTTGTACACCTTCTGCAAAACGCTGCAAATTCTTTCACAGGGGTTGGTTATTCCTTGGACCAGACGCATGGAGACAAATTTCTTCAACATGAGGAAAATGAGGGAAACAGTGGGTGTGGCGGGTCCCGGACAGTAACGCGAAAACTAAATTCCTATTGAGTATTCTTGATTGTGTTGCGGCCGCAGGTTCCATTCATTGGACAGCAACACAAAAACAAATTCCTCACAAGTATTTCCAATTGTGTTGCTGCTTCCTTTTGAATTCCTTTTTCTCCGATTTGGCCCAAAATTTATTTCTGGACGTTCTAAGGTGTCTAGATCAAAATCTAAATCAAACCATCCGCCGTCCACACCGACTTAGGTAGTAGAAATTATTCAAAACATCTGTAGGTCAGGGGTCCGTTCATGGCTCTAGTTGGTCCTCGAAACTTTTCAGCTTGATCGGACCAAATTTGGGTGGGGTAGGGGTCAAAATGTGAATTTTGAAAAATGGATTTTTGAGATTTTCTGCAATCTAGGTGTGTGGGGTATCATTTTCGACTAAATGCTGGAATGTAACGGGTCCCTGAACGATGGCACCCACTGGAAGAGGTTATGGGTCAAAATGGGTATCTATTACCCATTTTGAATATGTGTTTTCGAGATTTCTGGTACCTACCTATCATTTTCCACAAAATTCTGGACCCTGGTTCGATTGAAATGGGTCCGGGACCCACCACACCCACTGTTTCCCCTATTTTACCCATGTTTGAATATGTGTTTTTGAGATTTCTGCTACCCAGGCGTGTAGGGTATGATTTTCCGCTAAATTTTGGACGCTGATTCCAATGAGACAGGTCCCGGAAGGATTGGCGCCCTCTGGGTGAGGCTATGAGTCAAAATGGGTGCCTATCTACCCATTTCGAATGTGTGTTTTCGAGATTTCTGAAATCTAGGCGTGTGGGGTATCATTTTCCACTAAAAAGAGAGTTCTTAATCAAAACTTCAAAGAATTTTTTTCAATTTTTATTAAAAGTACAGCCTACCAAAATAATCCCAAAACGCACAGTCAAACACCCAAAATTCTTTCCTGAAAAATTAGTGAATTAGTAGCGGACAATGGCAGGATTTGAAAAGAAGCAGGCTCAGGATTGAGTATATCAGATCAGGATAGTGGGGCTGCTGTACTGTACTGTACTGAGATCGATGTATGTATCGATGTATCAAAATAGATAAGAAGGTCGATTGGAGAAATACGAGTTAAGTTGTGAATAAATAGTGGAAGTGAGCAGTCCGTTTGATCGCCAACTCTTTCCATCCCGTATAATACCTACAATTATTGGCTCAGTCGGAAAAATTGATCAGATTTAGAGTCTGCCAAATGACTTCTTCGCCTGAATTACCAGAAAATATTGTCTCTACTAAATTACCTGAAAAGTAGCTATTGATGTTTTGAGACCCCACGGAGATGGATTTAAATTTATAGTTATTGTGGATTACTTTAGTAAATTCATGGAAGTTGTAAGGCTAAAAAACATGGAATCCAAATCAGGCATAAAAGCCTCAGATCCCATTCTCTCACGCAACGGGTATCTTGACAGTATCACTACGGACAATGGATCGTGGTTTCGTGAGCTTAGAAATTGAAACCTTCATTGATGAGTGTAAAATCAACCACCACAAAACGACTCCTCTACATCCTGCAGCAAATGGCACAGCGGTTGAATCCAGGAACCAATGAGGCTGCAAATTCCTTCACAGGAGTTGGTTATTCCTCGGACCAGATGCATAGAGACTCATTCCAAACGATCCTGCGTCCAAAGTTTAGTGGAAATTGATACCCCACACGCCTAGGTACCAGAAATATCAAAAATTTACTCAAAATGGGTAGATAGATACCCTAGAAGAACGTATGGTCCCGGACCCATTCCAATCGATTCAGCATCCAAAATTTGGTAAAAAATGACACCCCACAAGCCTAAGTACCAGAAATCTCGATAACACATATTCAAAATGGGTAGATAGGTACCTATTTTGACCCATGAGCTTATCCAGAGGGCGCCAATCAACCTGGGACCTATTTCATTGGATTCAGCGTCCATGATTGGAAGAAATGGGTCAAAATGGGTACCTATCTACCCATTTTGAATGTGTTTTCGTGATTTCTGGTACCTAGGCGAGTGGGGTATCATTTTCCACTAAATTTTGGACGCTGAATCCAATGAAATGGGTTCTAGAACGATTGGCACCCACTGGAAGAAGTTATGGGTCAAAATGGGTATTTACTACCTATTTCGATGAGGGTTTTCGAGATTTCTAGTACCTAGACGTGTGGGGTGTCATTTTTCACCAAATTTTGGATGCTGAATCGATTGGAATGGGTCCAAGACACTTCACACCCACTGTTTTCCCATTTTCGAGATTTTTGGCGATTTAGGCGTGTGGGGTATCGTTTTCGACTAATTCGAATCGATTGGAATCTCCATGCCGCTGTTCCGAGGAATAACCAACCCCTATGAAAGAATTTGCAGCGTTTTAAATCATAGTTTCTTACTCCTGAATTATTCCAATTCTGGTGACAACTCACAGAAATACAAAGATTTGTAGGATTTGGATTTGGCGCGCGTAAGAGGAAGACCCTAGCATAATGGACTCGCCTTTCATTTGTCCTTTTATAAATGCTTGAATTTGGAATCTTTTATGTTTGGATTGGAAATCTTGTGGCACCGTCCTGGCTAAAAACTGGACAGCACATAGACAACTTATTCAACTTTCATTGTTGAAAGGTCACCTTCACCTCCTGCCGTGATCACATGGTTAAGAACGGCATAATTTATAACCTCGATAAGAATGAATCAGCAAAGGCAAACGTAAATGTCACCGCTCATAATAACTGAGTCGGAAGATGAGATTATTTGTTATTATTCGAGTAGGAGTAGGACTAATCAACGTTTTTATCCGAGGTCTACGAGGTGTGAGGAACAGGAAGTACCGGACGTAGAAGGCGCGACAGTCGTAAGTAACTCCTGACTTCCCACACTTGCGCTTCCTTACAAGTCAATTACCTAATAAATCAATAATGAAACATCGTCTATTGGAGGGGGTGGCAAATTCGTCTGTTGTGAGAATAACCAAAAGAGGACATCACATTTCGAGAATGGAACAGTATCCATAAATTTAGAAGACGTCGATACCTCCATTCTGACTTCTGTTTCAATTCCCCGTGATGTCTCTCTTGAAAATAAACCAGTAAATTAATCACGGTTATTCATTCATTCACAATTTCACTGCTCACCTGAAGAGTTCGAAGGAGGTGCCCTTCCATGTCCAACATTCCACCACCGTCGTCACTGTATTCATCCGGGTAGTAGGCCGTCAGTGTCATGTTCACGTGAATCCAATTCTCTTGTGAATCTTCTACCTCACCTACGTATGAGCAATCGTTATTAGTCGATAACGTCGACTTTGAGTCGTTAACAAATTATCTCTATTTACGCGATTGCAAATGTACCAACACAACCTGAGTGGAATTCCTAATAAATTAGGAGGAGATTCTGGAGGCCTTGATGCCTCTCAGTAGCATTTTCTCCATTGAGATGTGATGATAGAAACTTCCTGTGATTACTTTTTCAAGTTAATAAAAGCAAGTTTCATTCAGAAGAATATTAATTTCCTCAGTCCATCACGCTTTGATTTGTCAGTCTCACACTAATCCTCAGTCCATCAACAACTAAATTTAACAAAATTTGATATTTTTCTGGAAAACTAGGATAATTTTATGTAGGTTCTTACTTTATTAATACGTAATAAGTGTAAGATCACATTGAAAAATAAAGAAATGTGAGGTTTTTTTTCTCTTGGGAAAATTGAGGTGCGAATTTCTTTACTGTTGCAAGATTACGCCTGCACCAGTCTCCTGGACAACCAGCATTACAAGGTCAATTACACGTGGAGGGCTAAGGGTCACTCTCAAACATTTGTGAATTGGCTGAGCAATAGGCAACACACCAAGTTCCCAGAATCAGGGAAGACTCGAGAAGGTTCTTGACCAAGGGAGCGAGCATAAAAGGGACCGAGGAACGCTGCAGAGTTCAGTTCAGTCCGGAGTCCAAATATAGACACTTTGTGTTATAAATTGTGCTCTGTTATAAATTAGTGCAACAACTGTGTGATTGTGTAAGTGTGTGGATGAAAACAGTGTATTTAAGTGAACAATTGTAATAAATTATTCACAAAGAACATAAATCGTTACATTACTTATGGAGTTACCCATTTTCAATTTGTCTCAATAAATAAGCTCTTTTCTGGCTACTTACTTAAATTTAAAAATAAATAAATAAAATACATGATTTGTTGGGGGAAGTGTGGAAATGGGGTCAGTGCAGAGTATACCTTCACCCCTAAAATATTCATCCCAACCTCATTAGTTGACTTGTCAGTGACGTCATTGCTTCAAAAGCGCTCGCAACTTGAGTAAAAATATTAGGTATGATATACCATACCTCTAATACTGAATGAAGAATAATGATAACGATGATAATTATTCAATGTTGAATCATTTTCAGCGTTTTTTATTTATAAAAGGTGGTTTCCGATATTGTTAACTAATCTATGAAAGCAGCATAAATTAAATTTGATAAAAAAAAAGAAATCTTTGTTGTGCAAAGAACATGCTGGGAGTTACCTCGTATTTTTAATGTGAGCGACATCGGGAAAAGAATCATCAAAACTATTACATGAAACACCTCCATGTCAAAAAGACACAACAGGAGATATATTCCAACTGGAGAGAATTCGTTTTGAATGGAAGGTAGCCGGAGAAATCGAGAATTGTTTCTAGCGAGCTGAGGTCAGCAGTCGTCCAACTCAATACAAAGGTAACCAGTCAGCGTTTACTCAGTTTACGTCGGCTCTTTACGATTTCTTAAACGTTTCTCCTCCACCGTACTGGCTTTAAATGGCATTGAACAGTCTGTGATTGAACAAGAAATTGAGTATCTTGATGCACTGAAATATGGAATAAAATAAGAATCTTTGAGGGTTACAGGAATAGATTTATTTACAAAATACACTGAACAGAGGAACTGAGTAACAAAGGTCATGAAAGTAACTACAAATCTACGGGTCCAAATTGTTCATAGTTAAAAACCTTTCAAAGGACACAAATTGGTCGAGATTCTGATCGTAACCGACGAGATCAGGGTTGATGCTATGCTCTTTGAGAACATCCATCACGGTCAACTCTTTTTCTCTTTGTTGACGGACTTCCTCGATGATCTCTCCGATGACTCGTTGTCCTCCCTGGAGCCATTTTCGCATTTCTGTTTTTAATCGCTAGATTTAAAAGAAAGGATCTTGGGTAAGTTTTGTATTGTTGACAAGGCGATTGGAAATTAGGACTGAAAAATTACTGGAATCCTTTCACAGAGTATTTTGAATACTTTTGCTTGGTTATTCCTTGAAGAATCAACCTGTTTCCATGCAGAAAGTCAATCTCTACGATTCGACCCAAAAATTTTGTCTGGATGTTTCAAGGTGTCTAGATCAATAATCGCATAAGTCCGTCCGCCGTCTGCAATCCACGCCGACTTTGGTAGTAGAAAATTTTCTAAAAATCTGAAATATGGTGAGGTTTCCGGGTCTGGTTGGTCGTTGGTCCTCGTAACTTTTCAGCCCAATCGGATCAAATTTAGGGCCCCCCTTGGCAAGTGGGGTATCATTTTCCACTAGACTTTGGACGCTGAATCGATTGAAATGAGTCTCCATGGGCCTGGTCCGAGGAATAACCAACCCCAGTGAAAGAAATTGCAGCGTTTTGAATCAGGTTTTATGAGATTGCAATGAGATTCAGCGTCAACATTATTAAAGAATGATATCCCGAACGCCCAAGTTTCAACAATTCTCAAAATTAAACTGCCGAGAGAAGAAGTGTGTGACGCGACATGCTGAGTTGACAAACCTATTCGTTATTGGCGAGACTCAACCACAATGTGGTAAAAGGAGCAGCAAAATAAACCTTGGGAACCATATTCCAGGCTGAGGTAAGGATAGAACCCTGGCACAGTGGGCCGCTTGACCTGCCCACCTTAATCCGTTGCTAAATCTACCTTTCAGAAAATACATACACAGAATGAGCTTGGGTTGGAGTTGGATCCGATGTTACCTCCGGCGAAGTTAATGACATTGTTTTGTTCGGAACACACACACACGCAGACAGAGCAAAAGAGAAAATGTTCAATTCTCACTTTCCAGTCAGTGAAGAGATAGAGATAGAAAAAAACGCTGCAAATTCTTGCACACAGGTTGGTTATTCCTCGAATGGGGGAAACAGTGGGTGTGGCGGGTCCCGGACCCATTCCAATCGATTCAGGGTCCAAAATTTAGTGGAAAATGATACCCCACACGCCTAAGTACCAGAAATCTCGAAAACATATTCAAAATGAGTAATATATACCCAATTTGACCCATAACTTCTTCCAGTGGGTGCCAATCGTTCTGAGACCCACTTCATTGAATTCAGCGTCCAAGATTTAGAGGAAAATGATACCCCACACGCCTAGGTACCAGAAATCCCGAAAACACAATTTCAGATTTTTAGAAAATTTTCTACTACCAAAAACAGTGCGGACAATGGACGGCGTACGGCGTACGGACATTGACCTTTCTTGATCCAGACTCCATGAAACGTCCAGAAAAAAATTTTGAGCCGAATCGGAGAGGTTGACGATTATCATGAAAACATAGGTTGATTATTCAAGGAATAACCAACCAAAAACGCTGCAAATTCTTTCACAGGGGTTGGTTATTTCTTGGACTAGCAGCATGAAGACAGATTTGAATCGATTCAGCCAAAATTATGTAGAAAATTACACCCCACACGCCTTTGGTCGCCAAAAATCTCGAAAAAACCCGCATTAAAACATAGGTTGATTATCCATGGAATAACCAACCAAAAAGTGTGTGTATAATGAAATTGAGATGTCGAGATTTTTGAACTTGGGCGTGTGGAATTAAGATTAAAAAGCACAATTGAATGATCCGTCCTTTCAGGGACCACGAATAAAATGTTCAGGCAAGGGCAATAAACTGTTCCACAGGGAACCTTCTTTTCTATTGCTTTCCCCCTTTTATTCCTCTCCCCAAGAGTTCTGGAGAAAATCCGCCAAGATGCAATCTGTGGTGACCCCCTTCTGGCCCCAACAGGCCTGGTTTTCCATTTACCATGAACTTGCAGTATCTGAGACTCATCTGAGGCACACGCAACATGTGTTGCACAGTTCCTTCAACACTACGGTCAGCATTGTCCTGGTTATCTTCGAATGACCTGGGCGCTAATCAGCTTCTTCCAATATTTTTGAAAGCAGTTTTTGCGTTTACGACCTTCAAAGGCTAAGTATGAATAACACCTGCATACGTATTCCCTTGTGAGCCTCCAGGAACTGTCCCAGAAATGATCAGTTGTCCTGGCATTTGGCTTCCGCCTGCAGACTAAAGCGGTGTTGTGCCTCGCATTTAGCAATGCCGTGTGACCCTTCTCTGTACAGTCCATATTTTGCTACACTCCTTGTCCTCATCAATAATAACTTTTTCTCAACTATGAATCCCCCTCCCCCTTGTTACAGGGTAAAGTTGATCTTTGAACTATTCTTAAGTAATTTTGAACAGTATCGGCAGTTTTCAGACAAATTTCAACAGTCAGAGGGGTGGTCGTTGTTTTACAGCCAGCCAGATCAGTTCTAACTCTTCAGATCTAATTATTCGAAGTTTGCCAGACGTCCAAGACATTTGATAAGTAGTAGAAAAAGTAAACTTAGTTGAATACCAACCTCAAAATCCTCAGCTTCGCTCAATATTTCACGTTCACAGTTTGATTCACTATCTCTCAAACATGTCACGTCTTTGGAATCCTCTTCGTCAGAAGGTAAACGCGGAGAGTAGGCATCTGCAGGCAAAGGAAAATACCTAATTGTGAAATTCTAGCTGAGGCATACCGCAGATCGTGACTAATTATAACTAAAGAAAATATATTCAGCCTTTAGCGATAGCGCCCCAACAAACACAATCACAACTTTGAACAAAAATGTAGAAAACAAGATTCATGTTTGAACAAACCCTTCTTCGGTGTTCCTTCTTTTGAACGGCCAAATGAATTTTCGGAGTCTTTCTTCTTCACTGTTGACGACGTGAATGTTGTCTGCAGTTTGCGTGAACGTGATAGTTCCCAATCTTCATCTTCAGAATCAGAACTAAGGTATACTTCTCGACATGTTGCTGTTGAACTATTTTGAGAAAGATTTTCTTCAACTTCCACTGGCATCGTAGGAGCAGGGAGAATTTTTGAAGCAGTGTTCTGGAACCCTGTTTCTCGCGGTTTCAGCCTGCCATTTGCCCCTTGAGAAACAAGTTCATTGTCGTCTGAGTCTGATGACAAGAGCTGCTTTCTGTTGGTTTTTCTCTGTCCCAACACAGCGGCTTGTCTCCTCCAGGACCTCATTGGAGTATCTTGGTTTGCAGCACCACCAAGACCGACATTGCTTACATGGTCAAGCTGCCAACTCGGGTGATCTTCCTCCGAGTCCACAAGCAAAGTTTTCTTCGGCCAAATCTTGGGATTCTTTCTGCTGGTACAACTTTGATCATCGGCTTTCAAAATGCCTAACGATGGCATCCCTTTTACATTTTCAATATCACTTTGATGACTGCTTGAAGGCATTTTTTCTTGGGACATTGAATCTTCATCGTCGCTTGAATCCAAAATAGGTTTTCTTTTAGTTCGACTGTACTTCTTTTGCCTCCTACCTAGTTTTGTCTCTGAATCTTCAGAACTGGACATCTCATTTTTCCCTCGAGCGCAGTAATTGTCGCTATTGGAATATGCTCTCTGAGGTCCACTTAGACATTTTTCAAGAACCACAACGACATCTCGACATCTCACATCAACATCACCCAAGCGTGTATCCTGCTCTGATTTCAGGCCAACTGAAGGGTCACTAATGACACTTGGATGCGAAATTTGAGCTTCTACGGACTTCACTCTACTCAAGAATTGTCGAAACGCGTTTTGTTTCAAAAGAGAATCTTTACACTGCTCATCGTTTTCAATATCCCAACCACGGAGTTCTGAAGTCTTTAATTTGTCAGAGGCCTCTTTGTGCGAACCCAGGCATCCAACAACCTCCATTTCAAGATCATTCAAAAGTCGACCTTCTGCCTGTGAACATTGATTCTCAATTTCTGCGCCACCAACAAGCGGGAATACTGTTCCCTGGTCTTTCTTCTCTCGTTTTATAAGTTTGCTGCAGCCTTCTGTAGACACTACATGTTTTTCTTCGGACTTTGTCAGTGATTTTTTTAAAATTTTCTTCTCGAAATTAGGCGAAACGATCATAGGAGAATCACTGCCCACAAGATCTCCAGAGCTCACTTTGTCAATATCTTTCTGCACTGTCCTATGATCAATCTCATTCTCACATCTAGTAGTTCTCTTATTTGAACTAGGGTTGCCAACACTGGCTGCAATCACGCTCTTCAGTAAATCACTTGGTTGTACAGACGCCACACTTCGCCGGGGATTCTTGCTTGACGGCTTTGAAAGACCCATTTTCACTTGTAATTTTGCTGTAAGCGGTGAGCTCCAGCAACTCTTTTGCAACGGTTGAGCTTTAGGTGTTGTGTTCGTAGCAGAAAGACTGGCCGAGAGGAGAGGGCTTCGAAAGGGAGAATTCAGAGGACGAGGTGTTCCACAAATGGATGGTTGACCTGCGAAAAGGAAAAGATAGGGTGAATTATAGCACGAAAAAGCTTCGGATAAATTAACTATGTTTCTGAAATTCGTGGGCATGGCAGTTTTAATACGTTTAGTCGATACTTATTAGTTGATCCCCTTGTGGGTTCTGTAAAGTGGCTACTAGTGTCTTTCTTCCAAGGTCCAAGCTTTGGACGCACTTGGAGTAGGATAAGGTTGAGGTAGGATAAGTTGAACAGAATCCTCAACAATTATCAACAATTGTAGAGTACTAAGCATAGTAGGGAGCGTCCATATGGCTCAGCAGAAATATACCGAATCTCACGTAACTACGTCAAATAGATGAGGCGAGATGGCCGAGATCATGTTAGTGAGACAAGTAATAGCTAGGTAGGGATAGAGCTAGGTGGCTCAGTGTTGAGTGAGCAGAGCTACATTAAATGAAATTTTCAATAATTTTATCACATTTTGCCTTAGCTAGTACCCGTTTCCCGCTCTAGTTTGCCCTCGAAACGTTTCAGCCCGATCAAATCAAATTTCAGCAGTATTACATTGACGGAGGCATTTTCTGCATGGATCTGTATCTCACATTGAGCTCATCCAGAGAGTGAGATCAATCTTTGAAAATTGTTTTCTTCGGGTAGTCCCACAGGAACAAGTAACAAATGTTCATAATAGTTTAGCTCCCTGGCCACTCCACATCACCCCTGAGAGAGACCATTTGCACGGGAAACATTTTTGCCTCAGTTTGCCCAATAAAACAAGAGCTATTTCACGCGCTGTTGGGGCAAGGACGGGGCAAGACAGTCCTGTTGAAACCCCGGGTCTATCAAATTACTTGTCCTGGGTTTTCAGTTGTCCAGTAACGGAAACTCTGACAGTTTACAGCTCCAGAATGATGGAAGTGGGCAACGACGCTAATTTGGTCCAAGCCATTGTAACGTCAAAAATGAGGATATGTGACGATTAAGACCCCTTCCATCACCCTACCCCTACCACAGGACGATCCCTGGCCCTTCAAATCTGATTTATGTCTTTTGCTCTATTCTTTACTCCTTATTTCTAAGGGACGTCAACACGACCCTCGAGGGCATTTGTTGCAATTCGCCATGAATCGGTCGTATATTATTTACGAAATTGATGATTTCGAAGATTGGGATGACAATTATCGCCGCCTGAAGAGGTACATCCAGGACCAAGAGAACCCCCTCGAAATGTATGCGAATAACAGTTCCAAAGGAGATTTCGGTTCTTCAAAGAGGCAATCTGGGACATCCTAATGCCGATAGTGTTCTCAGGAGGAGTACCAACAGACCGAAGGGATTGCCAAACGGCTGATCCTACAAATTTGTGTAGATCTGAAGTATTACGCCTCATCTTCATACCAAGTGCCTAACAAGTAGTAGCTAGTTACTAACCTGTGGGTCCTTCGAGTTTATACGTGTCTGTTATACGTTTATGACGTATCGTGGGTCACATCAGTGCATTGAATAGGTAGGCGAAGAAGACGCTACAATAAAGCAGTACCTCTGAATGATCAGCAAGTCAGGCGTTCATCAAGCAGAAGGTATCTCCTCCATTGAAGGTGAGATGTGGGGCATTCTTGTTTGTTTGCATGAGCGTTTCTTACATGTTGAAATTACTGTGTTGCTTGTGATGACTGAATTTATGTGTTCAAGTAAATGGAACAGCCGCCCTATCTGCTGAACAATTTCTACAAGGTGTTGATCAGGAGGAGCACCTAATCACGCCAACACATTCTACACTCTGTCATGAATGTTTGCATACATCTTGGTGCCCCAGCAGTTTCAGAGAACTCCCACGTTCACGTTACTCAACAAAATGGAAAGTTGAACGTTATGAGGAAATTACCTCCAAGGGATCCCTTCGCTCGCTTCTTTATCCTGGAGAGTCCAAAAGTCCGGCATGGCGTGAGATACTTGCTTCCATTGGTAACCTCCATATTTTTATCTGCGAAGGATAAATAACATACCTATAGTATATTTATAATAATAGTGGTTGTAACATGAGAGCAGTCCTATAAGAAAATGGTTTTCAGTTCATTGTTATGGGTTAACGTTTTCAAGAAGTTAAAATTCATTCTGTTGAACACAACAAGTAGGTATAGATGGAACCCAGAGCAGGAAATCTGGCGTGGACATGGCTGGAAAGTCGAAATGAAGGGTTAGGAAATATAACTACATAGATACAATGAATAAAGGAACATACCTCAGGTAAATAACTATCCTGAGAAAAATGAATTCCTGCGGCAACGTGACAAAATACGTAATAAAGTTACTTAACACGTTAGCTGCGGGTCACGCGCTCAGCGCGTGAGCTCTGTTTCAATGTGTGCGTCGCACGCGCCTGGCGCGTGAATGCAGCCTTCACTTCAGATCAGATAGTCCGAAATAGGGGACTGGTTTGGTGTTTTCTTGCCATTTTGCATCGTTTTCAATGTTCCCGCCTCAGGATTTCTTTCAGTGCTTCGCTTTAGTACACGAAATACTTCGGTGCAAGTAGTTTACTCCAAGGTAAATATCTCATGCTACAGCCGCACTGGGTTAGGAGCTCGCTTCGAATGTCATTCCACATGCGGCGCACGCACCTGGCACGTTCCTATTTCACTCCCGCACATCTGCTCAATCAAGCTCAACAATTCCGCAGCGAACGTGTTAAGTAAGAGTTGTGGGATTATTTTCAAAAATTAAATCCTACGACACATCAAGCAAATACAACATGTAATTAAAATAACAAATTTGACGAGAATGTGAGTGACCTGGGGTCATGTGCTTCTTATTCAGAATTCAAAAGCACATAACGAACACACCCACCTGCTGTGTTGATGTACTTATACTTACAGAACTTGATTCACCTGCTGTAGTTGAGTAGCTTGTTTTCAACGTCTCATTCCCATAACCACAGTGGGACGAATCAAGAATCTTTGTATTATATCAATACAATCCTGTATTACATAGTATTCTGAATATCTAAACAATCAGCACACTTTCCCGGGTAGGTACAGTAACTACTGTAATCATAGAAAAAAGGAGAAAATTGTCTTCCATGTACTGTAATCTGATAACGTTTAAGGCGGGATGCAGGAGTTTTGGAAAAGGAATGCTAGTTCGTGTTCATGCCGGTAGAAATGCTGCACTCGCTTCAGCACTGCCCGGTAGGGATGAGCCGTTCCACCGGAACGGTTCGTTTGGATCAGAGCGGGAACGGGTATTTCTCTCTTCCATAGAAAGCGTGCTGAAGAAGGCTTCTATACAATCTGCATTCCTTCCTCCTTTCCATGAATCTATTCTTTATTAGTTCTGCTGCATTTTTCCCCACTCACATAGCCTCTTCCCTCTGCCACACTATTTCGAGCTATTAGCATGTTGACAAGCACAAATAACAGCATACATTTTTATAAGTCTGGATAGTGCAGCGTGTCGAAAAAGAAGAAGAATAAGTACAATGAAACAAAATAAACAGGAAACTTCTTCCTTGATTTCGCTCACAGCTTGTTGTAGCCGTTGATAACGAAATGCTCCAGCTTTGTTATTGTATAGGCATTTTGATTAAAAATTTATAATTTTTTATGCTTTAGTATTTATAGTTTTAATAGTGAATACTGTCGAAGTGTAGGTCTCATTGTACCGTTAGAAATTCTAAGAATGACTGCACGACTCCAGCTACATTAGGATATTTGCATTGGCGTAATACATTTGGAGTAAGAAATGTCCTGTTCGTATTAATTTATTTTAAAATCCGTTGCTTTTGTTTGCTAAATAATTAATGAATTTACCTTCATGGCTGATAGGTCGCCGGTGAGGGTTGCGTGACGCCGTTACGTTGAGCTTTTTTAAGCCAAAATCGAGATGAATTCAGCTCCTGTGCCGTCGGATTTTGGCCCTGAATCCGGCGGACGAATGAAGGTACCTGGTCGTTAAATTACTCTTTCGTTGTTTGCTTGCCCATAGCTTTTTAATATTCATTCGGAGCACGTTTTTAACGAGTTCACTGCGGGTCACGCGCTCAGCGCGTGAGCTCTGTTCCAATCTGCGTGCGTCGCACGCGCCTGGCGCGTGAATGCAGCCTTCACTTCAGATCGCTCCTCCAGTATACCAAAAAGTGAAATGGAATATATTTCTACTTCCCGCGCCAGCTTTGAACCTTCTGAAGGTACTGTAAACGTCGGAGTCTGCTGGGGTGTTGCTAAGATGCAAAAAAAAAAAAAAGTCCGAAATAGGGGACTGGTTTGGTGTTTTCTTGCCATTTTGCATCGTTTTCAGTGTTCCCGCCTCAAGATTTCTTTCTTTTGCTTCGCTTTAGTACACGAAATACTTCGGTGCAAGTAGTTTACTCCAAGGCATATGAAATATCTCATGCTATAGCCGCTCTGGGTTAGGAGCTCGCTTCGAATTTCATTCCACATGCGGCGCACTCACCTGGCGCGTTCCTATTTCAGATGACTCCCGCACAGCTGCTCAACGATTCCGCAGCGACCGTATTAAGGAGGCCCTTGATGGGTGTGATACTGGCATCCCGGTCAATGGATTGCCTATATCGGACCTGCTATATGCGGATGACACGGTGCTCCTCGCTCAGTCTGAAGGAGAACTTCAGGTTCTCCTAGATAGAGTGGCGGTACCGGTCCCGTATGCTATCTACACCGACACCGACATCTGTTGGTATGGTATTGGGCTCATTCAGAAGCCAATGAAACCGTCGTTGACTGGTTCAACTTGTGTGGGGACGTATGCGGTGAGATGTTGGCGAAACGAGAGAAAATGGTATGCCCAGGTGTCGAAGTCCAAATTGACGAATCCCTATTTCAGGGCAAAAGAAAGTACAACAGAGGCCGGGTGTTGGCGAGTGATCGTCGACCTGACTGCTCTGATGAAGATGATGACAGTGACGATGATGACAGTGTGGACGAATCTTCATCTGCACCCAATAGTAGAAACTATGGGTCTCGGGTCCAAGGACCCTGGGTATTTGGCCTTTGTTGCCGGGGAAAAGGTGTGCTGGAAAGGCGATTATTCGTCGTTGATAAACGAGATAGAGCGTCCCTGCTCCTTATTATACAGGATCCAAAATCGTCTCAGATGAATGGAAAGCCTACAGCAAGCTGGACAGAGAAGGCTACGTCCATTCGACAGTCAACCACTCCCAGAATTTTGTCGATCCTCGGACTGGAGCCCACACCCAGACCATCGAAGGTCTTTGGAGAATCGTCAAATCCCGCTAGGGCATCAAGATGAATGGAGCAGGCCCACTGTTGGAGCGGAAATTGATCGAGGAATGGTGGCGGTCCATGCATCCTGAAGATCCATTCAATTCTTTCTTTGAGGACATGAAGGAAACCATCCTGACTCAATGAGACGACCCTACCCATGACGACGACAAAATTATGTTGAGGTAATCTATTTCAAGCGTTTTTTTTTTAACGTAGATATGGAATTTGACGTAGACAGCATACCGAAACAGCGGCAGGTACGTAGATAGCGTACCAAAACAGTGGAAGGCTTGTAGATAGCATACGGGACCGGTGCCAGAGTGGCAATAGCTGGTAGACGCTATGGCTTAACTATCAACATAGCGAAAACGAAATCGATGGTCATATCGCAAACCCCTAACAGTGGCGTGAGGCTGCAAGTCGACGGCCAGGTCATCGGGCAGGTACCACGTTTCAAGTACTTGGGCCATTGGATGTCGGAGATCTGGTCATTGGTCGGATCGAAATAGCGAGATCAGCATTTAACATGCGTAGCATTTTATGTCGGATCCCAGTTTTTCACTACGCTGGTGGGGACCTGGACGTTGAAAGCCAAGGACACAAACCGGCTGGAGGCTTTTGAAATGTGGCTGATCCGACCCATGCTGCAAATCTCCTGGACTGCTCCGCTCCGGAACGACTACCTGCAGCAAAACTCCCTGAAGCGGGAACTGTTATTGACCGTGAAGAAGCGGAAAATCGCATTCTTGGGGCATGTTATGCGAGGCTCCAAGTACAGTTTGTTGCAAACTATAATGATGGGGAAGATCAGTGGTCGCAGGGGAGTTGGAAGGAAACGTGCTTTGTGGTTGTCAAATATACGAAGCTGGACGGGAGTCAACCGAGCAGCAGATCTGATTCACCTGGCGCAGGACCGCGGGAGATGTGCAGAAATGATCGCCGACCTTCAATGATGGAGATGGCACTAGAAGAAGAAGTAGTTTGTACGATCTTAGTGGTCTTATCCGAAAAGGTGAAAATCAAGAGCAGGATGCGCTAATACAAAAACTTCTGAGCAAGCTTTGTGAACATCTCTCAAAAACGCTGCTAATTCGTCCACAATGGTTGAGCAGGATTATGGGGAAAACTGTGTGAGTGGAGTGCCCCAGACGCAGAAGGCGACTTGGAGAAATTACGTGTTTTATTGAAGAATTAGCTCTCAGCTCTGATCTGGGCGATTCGCCGATTTCCGATCTGACGTACGTTCCGGTACAGTTCCAGTTCCAGTTCCATTTGGAATCAAGCAGTCGCCAAAACTCTACCCTGGCCTACTGGTCCAGCAAGGAAGCAACGCCTTCCTCTAAATAATGACTGTTGTCTTCTAAAGTTGGATCGCACAATTAATTGGTATTGGTTCTTCCGATACAGAAAAATCGCCCCTTTGAAATTCTCCTTCTATTTTGTGAAACTTGAAAGCTATTTTTCTATCATTTCAGGGTTTGACGGTGGTGAAACCCATAGTATACGGCAATAGAGCGAAATATTTTGGTGAGAAACGGGAAGAAGATGGCCACACGCATGAATGGACCGTCTACATCAAACCATACAATAACGAAGATATGTCAGGTAATGAGTTCATTAATATTCCTACAAATTGAGAGTAGGGGGTGGCGGGTCCCAGACCCATTCAAATCGATTCAGGGTCCAAAATTTAGTGGAAAATGATACCCCACACTCCTAAATTGCAGAAAAATCTCAAAAATCTATTTTTCGAAGTACACATTTTAACCCCTACCCCACCCAAGGAGAGATTGGCTTTTTGAAATGACAGGAATTTGGTAATAATGGAATTCGTTTTCGTGTTGCTGTCTAATGAAAGGAAATTGAAACAGCACCACAATAGGAAATACTCGTTAGAAATTCGTTTCGTGTTGCTGTCTAATGAAAGGAACCCGAGGCAGCAACACAAACGAGAATACTCGTTAGGAATTCGTTTTCGTGTTGCTGTTTAATAAAAGCAACCCGAGGCAGCGACAACTTGATAATGAAAAAATCGATTGGCGCCCACCGGAAGAGGTTAGTTAGGTTAGTCACTCCTGGTCCGAGAAATAACAAATAGGCGTTCTCTTCACGTCTGCTCGGTCAAAATCAACTGTCAAATTTTGGGGCAAATCGGTAAAACCCTTGTTTTGCTAATCCCTAGGTACCAGAAATCACGAAAACACATATTTAAAATCGGCAATAGATACCCATTTTGACCCATAACCTCTTCCAGTGGGTGCCTATGGTTCTGGGACCCATTTCATTGACCAAAATTTAGTGAAAAACAATACTCCACACGTCTTGATCACCGAAAATTCATCTTTCGAAAAATACATTTCGCCCCCTACTTCCCCCAAATTTGGCTCGATCGGGCTGACAAGTTTTGAGGACCAACTAGTGCCGGTTACGGACCCCTGACCCAAATTTCAAATTTTTAGAAAATTTTCTACTACCAAAAATGGCGTACGGCGGACGGACGTTTTGGGTTTTTGGTTGGTTATTCCTTGAATGTGTGAATATGTTTTCATGCAAAAGGTCAACCTCTCCGATTCGGCTCAAAAATTTTTTCTGGACGTTTCATGGTGTCTAGATCAAAACACACGGGTTGGTTATTCCTCGGACCAGGCGCATGGAGACTCATTTCTGTAACATGGGGGAAATGGGGAAAACAGTGAGTGCGGCGGGTCTCAGACCCATTCCAATCGATTCAGAGTCCAAAATTTTGTGGAAAATGATACCCCACAAGCCTACCAGAAATCTCGAAAACACACATTCGAAATGGGTAGATAGTTACCCATTTTGACTCATTACCTCATCCAGAGGGCGCCAATCGTCCCAAGACCAATTTCATTGGATTCAGCACCCAAATTTGGCCCGATCGGGCTGAAAAGTTTCGAGGTCCAACTAGTGCCGGTTACGGACCTTGGACCCAAATTTCAGATTTTTAGAAAATTTTCTACTACCAAATTTGGTATGGGCGGCAGACGTACATTTGACTTTTTTGATCTAGATACTTAGAAACGCCCAGAAAAAAAATTGGGCCAAATCGGACAGATGTACATTTTGCATGAAAACATTGATTATTCAAGCAATAACCAACCGTAAGTTGCTACAGCAGCTGATTTTCAAAAAAGTTGTCTTTTTTTCCCTGCCTGAAGTGAACACAACGATTATAGCAACCCTTGGTAGGTAGTCTGTTACAAAATGTTCCACAATAATGGCAGATGTTTTGTAATTTGCTCAAATCCCTCCTTTGTGGATGGCTGGACTGTCAAATGGCAACATGACTTGCTAAATCAAAACATTGATAAAATGTTATATTATTGAATGCCTATTTGTATAATCACCAATTTGTAATATTTACTGATTTCGAATGTGTTCAATTTTTCAGCCTACGTCAAAAAGGTGCATTTCAAACTCCACGAATCCTACCCAAACCAGAACAGAGTGTGCTCCAAACCTCCTTACGAAATCAAGGAAACTGGCTGGGGCGAATTTGAGATCGTTATCAAAATATATTTTCACGATACGAACGAAAGGCCTGTAAGTTCATTTCATTTTGTCGGATACAAATTCGTTTTGGTTTCCTGAGTGCACTTTCTAATTAGCACTGTTGTATGGACAGGTTACTTTGTACCACGAGTTGAAATTGTTTCAATCCGGACCTGACGCACAATTGGGAAAAAAGTCACTCGTAACTGAATGGTACGAAGAAATCGTCTTTCAAGATCCGACTGCCTTCAGTCATCACCTCCTAACCAACCCTCAGCCTTCAACAGTTCCTTGGGTACCTCACGAGACAGATTGTGAGTTATATTCGCAGAAATGTGTTTTGGTTGGTTATTCCTTGAAGAATTATGAATATTTTATCGAGATTTCTAGTACCTAGGCGTGTGGGGTACCATTTTCGACTAAATTTTGGACGTTGGATCGAATGAAATAAGTCCCAGAACGATTGGCGCCCTCTGGATGAGGTTATGGGTCAAGATAGGTTGTATCTATCTACCCATTTTGAATATGTTATCGAGATTTCTGTACCTAGGCGTGTGGGGTATCATTTTCCATTAAATTTTGGACGCTGAATCCAATGAAATGGGTCCCAGAACGATTGGCGCCCACTGGATGAAGTTATTGGGTGTATATTACCGATTTTTAATATGTTTTCGTGATTTCTGGTACCTAGGGTTTAGCAAAACAAAGGTTTCACCGATTTGCCCCACAATTTTACTGTTGATTTTGACCGAGCGGACGTGAAGAAAACGCCTATTTGTTATTTCTCGGACCAGGGGCCGAGAAATAACAAACCTGACTAACCTCTTCTGGTGGGCGCCGCTTGATTTTTCCATGAGTATTTTCAAGTTGTTGCTGCCTCGGGTTCCTTTCATTAGACAGCAACAGGAAAACGAACTTCTAACGAGTATTCTCAATTGTGTTGCTGTTTCAAGTTCCTTTCATTAGACAACAACACGAAAACGAACTTCTAACGAGTATTCTCAATTGTGTTGCTGTTTCAAGTTCCTTTCATTAGACAGCAACACGAAAACGAACTTCTAACGAGTATTTTCAATTGTGTTGCTGATTCGAGTTCCTTTTATTAGACAGCAACACGAAAACGAATTCCATTATTTCCAAATTCCTGTCATTTCAAAAAGTTAATCTCTCCGATTTGGCCCAAAATTTTTTTCTGGACGTTTCAAGGTGTCTATATCAAAATTAGCAAATCACCGTCCACCGTCCACGCCGACTTTGGTAGTAGAAATTATTCAAAAAATCTGAAATTTTGGTCAGGGGTCCGTTCCTGGCTAGTTCGTCCTCGAAGCTTTTCAACCAGATTGGAGCAAATTTGGGTGGGGTAGGGGTTAAAATGTGTATTTCGAAGAATGGATTTTCTAGATTTTTCTGCAATTTAGGAGTGTGGAGTATCATTTTCCACCGAATCTTGTACGCTGAATCCTATAAAGTAGGTCCCAGATTGATTGGCGCCCTCTGTATAAGGGTCAAAATAGGTACCTATCTACCCATTTTGAATATGTGTTATCGAGATTTCTGGTACCTAGGCGTGTGTATCATTTTCCACTAAATTGTGGACCCTGAATCGATTGTAATGGGTCCGGAACCATTTTCCCCATGAAGAAGTGAGTCTCCATGCGCCTGGTCTGAGGAATAATCAACCCATGTCATTGATTTTGCAGCGTTTTTAAATTACGGCTAAAGTTATTACGAACGCATTGTTTTTGTTTTTTCAGTCGAGGAAAAGAAAAAGAAAACTTTGGAGGGTATCTTGAAGGGCAAGGCCAACGTTCGCGTGAAGATCAACGAATTGAAGGAGAAGCTCAAACTTGCCAAGGAAACCATCGCCAAGTTCAGAGTTGAGATTGAGAAATCCAAAGTCGAGGAATTTCCCTAGTTGACGGGAGTATAAAATTCCTCGTCGTAGGTGGCCCTCAATTCAATCTAAAATGTTTCATGTCCTGTTTTGAAGTATCTACTCATGGACCCGCCAGCGGTGTAAATATATTTTCAGTATTTCAAAATTGGATTTTCTATGGAATCTTCCTACTTCTTCAGTATGTATATCATTTGAAACGTAACCTGCTGTTGTAGCAAGATCAGATAGGTAAGACTGGATGTTTAGGGCCAGGCCATAGAAGAAAAAACATTTTGGTTGGTTATTCCTTGAATAATCAACCTATATTTTCATGCATTAAGTCAATCTCTCCGATTCGGCCCTAATTTTTTCTCTGGGCGTTTCAAAGTGTCTAAATCAAAATTAGCAAATGTCCGTCCACGCCGACTTAGGTAGTAGAAAAATTTCTAAAAATCTGGAATTGGGTCAGGGTTCCGTTCCCGGTTCTAGTTGGTCCTCGAGACTTTTCAGCCCGATCGGAACAAATTTGGGCGGGGTCGGGGTCGAAATGTGCATTTTGAAAAATGGATTTTAGTGATTTTCGGCGAGCTAGGCGCGTGGGGTATCATTTTCCACTAAATTTCGGACGCTGAATCGATTGGAATAGGTCTTGGACACGCCACACCCATTGTTTCCCCCATTTTCGACGACTTAGTTGTGTGGGGTATCGTTTTCCATCAATTTTGGTACGCTCAATCGGTTGAAATGAGTCTCCATGCGCCTGGTCGGAGGATTTTCCTATGCTAGGGTCGAAGTGCTCAGGAAAATATACGGAAACTCTGACTCGGAGAAAGAACCATGTTGTTTGTGGACGCAAATTTCCCATCACAATTCGTTCAGGCTTAGGAACGGCTGTGTTCTGAAACAAGCTCGTGTGGCAATGAGTGCGTGGTCAACCAAATCATACCAAAATGAAATATATAATAATGAAGCCACTGAAGATACTGTTAATTCCCCAGGTGTTCGACTTGGGCTAACGTTTTCATGTAGGACAAGTGGTCCGTCGTCTCGTTTGCAGCCTTTTCTATGTATTCGTATACCTGGACGTAGGTTTTGGTTGATTATTACTTGAATATAATTTCTTAAAACCAACCTGTTTTTATGCTGAAAGTCAACCTCTCCGATTCGGCCAAAATTTTTGTCTGGGTGTTCATGTTGTCTAGATTGAAATATAGGAATAACCTTCCACCGTCGACCCCAATTTCGATAGTAGAAAATTTTCTAAATATCTGAAATACTGGTCAGGAACCCGTTTCCGGCTCTAGTTGGTCTAAATGTGTATTTCGAAAAATGGATTTTCAAGGTTTTAGTCGTGTGGGGTATCGTTTTCCATTAAATTGTGGACGCTGAATCCAATGAGACGGGTTTCGGAACGATTGGCGCCCACCGGAACTGGTTACGGACGCTGATTTATCGCTGAATCGATAGGAATAAGTCTAACCCCAGTAAATGAATTTGCAGCGATTTCGTTCTGGAGATCATGAAACGTCCAGAAAAACATTTTTGGGGTTGATCGGAGATAATAACGAACCAAAAGAAACCTCAAGCTAGGTGAACAATCGAGTGTTTTCGTTATACCCCACAACCTTTGTTTTGTTACATTTTTTAATCACTCCTTGTCGCCTGCAAGCCCTTTTTGTGATAAAATTTGCTACCTTGTGTGTGCAATGCACAATCAGTTATGACAGCGGTGGTGTGTGAGGCATCTGGACATATTCAGCATGCCCCATACCCCTGAAAATTTTAAAAACGCTGCAAATTCTGTCACAGGAGTTGGTTGTTCCTCGGACAGGGGCTAGAAGACATTACAATCGATTCAACGTCCAAAGTTTAGTGGAAAATGATACCCCACACGCCAATTTGGTCCTATCGGGCAAAAACGTTTTGACGACTAACTAGAGTCGGGAACGGGTAGCTGGTCCGAATTTCAGATTTTTAGACAATTTTCTACTACCTAAATCGACGTTGACTGCGGACGGACATTTGCTAATCTTGACCTAGACACCTTGAAACGCCCAGAAACAATTTTCGGACCGAATCGAAGAGATTGACTTCTTGCATGGAAACAGGTTGATCAAATTATTCAAGGAATAACCAACCAAATGGAGGACGAGGGTCGTAAGGTAATCAAATAAAAATGCACATTACATTATCACTCTATATTGTCTAATCTACCTATAAACATTTTGGACATCACCAAAAATCAAATTAATGACATAATATACAAATTGCGTTCCACTGTGAAATGAATAAAGTTAACACATGAATGGTTACTTATAAATTTGAGATGTGGTCGATTTAAATTCATAAGGTGAATGAACCTCATCTGTGTGATGTAGGTATTCAAAATAAACTCACAATTCAAAAAAAAAAAAAAAAAAAAGGCAGGACATGAATTGGCTGACACATTTTGAGGTGATGATCGTGGTAGGTCGATCAGTACAATATTTATGTGAGACTTTGTCGATTGGTTGTTCCGCCACGACGGTGTATGTAAATCAGACATTACATCGAGAATGAGACTATTAAGTTCACTAGGTAATATAAATGAAATTGAAACTTCTACGACCTCCCTTGTCCAAAATACGACGAATATGGAAATGTGTATAAAGTCGTTCTAGTCAAATAGAACAGAGACTTACTTTTTCTCAGACGTAAAACACTAGTCAAAAAATGAACATACCTTTCTCGTGGATGGATTTGAGAGCGCTTACATTCACCGGATACAACATACGGGGTTGAAATGTAGAAAAAATAAAACTTCACCTTAATAAAAATTAAAACCTCAAAAAAAAAAGTGTCCACTGACGGAAATGTGACGTAAAAAAACTCAGCGTCGTATGAAATCGAAAGACATGCAGAAGCGGTTTCCTGAGTATTATGGAATTTCCACTACATCCGGACATTCAATGCTTCGGCCGAGCGGAGGCCCATCTGCAAACAAGCGATAAATGGATGATTTACGTATGGAAAATGACTGATCAGTATTTGAAAAAAAAAAAAATAAATAAATAAAATTACCGTAAACTCGTTCCACCGGTTTGCTCTTGGTAAACCTCGATGAGATCGTCATCAACCATCCCTAACTGAAAGAGGTTGAAAATGAGATAATATGTCAACATATTACAATAATTAACCTAGGTAACTAGTCAAATTATATTGATCTTTTACTGTAAGCATTAGCAGCAACGTAAATGTCCTAAAATGGATTCATAAAAGAGAATAGGTGCGTTTCTTCTTAAAATACGAGTATCTTCCTTTTTGGTTGATTATTCCTTAAAACCTTGTTTTCATGCAAAATGTAAAACCTCTCCGATTCGGCCCAAATATGTTTCATGGTGCCGTTTCATGGTGTCTAGATCAAAAAACGCTGCAAATTCTTTAACAGGGGTTGGTTATTCCTTGGATCAGGAGCATGGAGACTCATTTCAATCGATTCAGCGTCCAAAAATTACTGGAAAATGATACCCCACACGACCAGGTACCAGAAATGTCTACAACACACATTCAAAGTGGGTAGATAGGCACCCATTTTGACCCATAACCTCATCCAGAGGGCGGCAATCGTTCTAGGACCCATTTCATTGGATTCAGCGTTCAAAATTTAGTGGAAAATGATACCCCACACGCCTAGGTACTAGAAATTTACTGGAAAATTATACCCCACACGTCAAAATCTTGAAAATCCTTTTTTCGAAATTCACATTATGACCCCTACCCCGCCCAAATTTGGTCTGATCGGGCTAAAGTTTCGAGGACCAACTAGAGCTGGAAACGGACCCCTTACCGAAATGTCAGATTTTTAGAAAATTTTCTATTACCTAAGTCGGCGTGGACGGCGGACGGACATTTGTAGTTTGTAGGGAGAGGGAGGAAAATATATAGTATGTACTCTCTTCTCCCCAGTATGTGTGCCTCTTTATTTATTCATCTGTGTGAATGTAAATATATGTGACTGGATGTGTATAGGTTAGGCGACCCCGCCAGTCTCTGGGGAGGCAGCATACTGTTAGGTTTTATCATTGATTTTAATTTTTATTTCCTGGGCTGTCGCTCTCCTGGGCTAGCAACACCCTCAAGTACGGGAAACCTCACAAAACGAGAATCAGGAGAGCCACTTTAGGAAGGGTGGGCTCGGTTGGCTGGCGGGGATTCATCCCCCTGCCTACCGGCCAGGTGGTGGGTGTGCTTAGGGTTAGTCTAGTCCTAAGCTTTAGGGGAAGGAGGACTAAAAAGTACCCCCCCCCCCCCTTAGTCCATTCAGTAAATTGTGATATGCACCTGTGATAAATTGTTTAGGCTATGCATAGTTAAATTTAGGTTTTTATCCAGGTAGGAGAGGAATACCTTAGTACTCGCCCTACCTACAGCGTTTTAGTAAACGACTCCTTTGCAGGACTGTGGAGCATAAAGAAATGAGTGAAGAATTAGCTGGAGTGGAGGACACAAGTGGGGTGTTTTCCTATTTAGGTACCCCTATAAAATGCCTGTATGTTCAGTGATGCCCAGTAAGTGGCGAGCAAGTGTCGCCACCACGTTAAGCACTAGGTCCCAACAGCTCCACAGCCACCCCCACCCTACAGCTGACAGATGCCGCCAAGGTGCAAAGCAAAGATGAGCTGAACAGAACAGAAGACCCCTTGCAAAACCCGGCACCTCCACGAGGTCCATCCTGGGCTGCCAAAGGCAGGAAGAGGGTGGGGTGACTGATATAGGGGGAAGCCATAGAGCCATAGAGCAGGGCTCCCAGACGATCTGGCGCATGAACCAAGAAAAGGATAGACTGTAATGGGCCACATGGCCTCAGGAACAGTCTAGCGCAGGTATATCAGTGGACGGACATTTGTTAATTTTGATCAAGACACCTTGAAACGTCCAAAAAACAATTTTGGGCCGAATCGGAGAGATTGACATTTTGCATGAAAATATAGGTTGATTATCCAAGCAAGAACCGACCAAACGGGATTACTTTCTGACTGAAATAAATTACGGTTCATTTTTCTAAATTAACAAGTTTTCTTTCTATTTCCTTTCAAAACCCATTCATAACTCTTGCCCCACCCGGAATTATCATTGTTTCCAGTAAATCTCTAAGAGCGTGTTGTCAGTAAGTCAAAAGTGCTTTAATTTAGGGAAATCGTGTCCCTCAGAAGTAATTGCCAGCAACTAATTTATTCCAATAATCAACAACAAACCTGTTTCGGCGATTCGTCGTCGCTGATTCTCTTCCCATCAAAGAGAAATCTTAGAGACCCAACAGGTATTCCCTGTAACAAAAATTTTCTTGAATAACTTGAAAGGATAAGTTTCAAGTTTCGAATTCTTTTCGAGTTTGAAATTATATCAGCATGTGATAAGCAGAGAGAAATGTACCGAGTGCTGATTAAAATAATGCATCAAATGATCACTTACCAAACGTTGACTGTAAGATTTTTTAAGCTTCCCCATTTGAGTGCTCATCTTCACTTTGAAGTGAATTTCGTTTGCGTCCTGAAACCAAATGAAGATAAGTTTACTTACGCGCATATAAATTGTTCAAAACAAAATGTGTATTTTGAAAAATGGATTTTCGAGGTTATTGGCAATCTAGGCGTGTGGGGTATCATTTTCCACAAATTTTGGTGGCTGAATCCGATGAAATGGGTCCCAGGACGATTGGTGCCCACCACAAGAGGTCTATGGGTTAAAATGGGTATCTAATCTACCCATTTAGAACGTGTTTTCGAGATTTCTGGTACCTAGGCGTGTGGGGAATCATTTTCCACTAAATTTTGGACGCTGAATCGGTTGGAATGGGTCCAAAACAAATGTATGAGAGAAGAAACTCTCTAAATAAAAATGTAAAGTAGAAATTTCTCTGGCCTGAACTGAACGCCTATCTTTTAAAGGTACACGTATGTACTAATAACTTACATTTCCAACGACTTTCAGTTTAATGTAATCGCTATCGGCAGCGGTCTCTTTAGAAGCCTCCAGTTGGCCCTGCAACAATCATACAAATCGTGAGGATGTTAACAGATTTTGGTCAAGAAGGATGAAATTGTATATTCTGCCGGCCATCAAAAGGTACAACAGCTTCGTAGAAATGTTAGAAAAGTAAATAAGGTCACTGAATCGTTAACGATCTCGAGAATGCACTCACATAATAAATTATCATGACCATCTCTACCTTGTGGTGAGGCGGTATTTGATAAGTCAGGTGCAGAAATGAGCACAATGCAGAGTCCTTTAGCCCCAGTAAGACAGGCAGAAGCGATTCAAAAGCAAAAATAACTTCCGTAAAAACACATTTTGTGTTGAAAAACAGGAGGGCCGAGAAGTTGGGAATACCACTGATATTCCTGGTCTGGATATGCCTGGTTTCCCGCTGTAGTCCACCAACAGCCCATTTGACACGTAGCTGTTACTGACTTGAGAACTTGTGAGAAGCGTTTTACATTTGCAAAACAGGCTCGGTTACCGGCCATAATCCTGCTGATACTTCATTTTTGCAATTAAGCTCTGCCCCTGTAAACAATTTAACGTTCTGTTCTTTTTGGCTCAACTCTTTACAGGAAAACAATAAGATTTTCAAATAAACGTTCAAGTTGGTATCCTCCAAGAGTACATTCCTTACTGAATCGTCAAAAAACCCACTTTCAATCGACATCATTATATCGGTCTATCGAAGCACCAGAAATTGAAATAGATTTCAATACATTTTGCAGTGGTTTTGCCACAAAACTTGCATCTACTAAGCTCTATCTATTATAAAGTATACCGAGATGAGGGCCTCCTTAGAACAACTCAGAATATTACATTATTTTTTCTTCAAAACATTGAAGATTTTGATAGGAACTGAAGATTTCAATTGATCATTTGAAAAACATTAAATTTATGGGACATCTTAGTCTTATGCATGTCTACTATGTGAGCTGCATTCGCTTACTTTTTCTGGGATTAAGTTTTTTTTTTTAATAAATTGCTTTTATTTATAAAACTGTGTACATTTGACATACAAAATAATTCTTTAGCTACTCCCCACTGTAAGTCACAAGACTTGTGCTGTGCAGAAGGAGTTTCATATTCTACTCTCTTCTCTTATGAATACGTTATGCCTAAGTTTTTGGAAAATTCATGAAGGGTAATAATATGTACAAGTGATGAACGATTGAAACCACTGGAATGACCTATGATTTGTTCTCAACTCCTACATATGCCTTGAGCTCCTTTTCGAAGGATTCAAGTTTGCCTATCGTTCTAATGTTGTATGGCAGAGCGTTAAACAATTTGGCACCTCTGTAGTCATATGCCTGTTGACCGTGTAGGGTTTTCCGAAAAGGGATTTTTAGCAGGTGTTTTTCCCGTATTCTGGTGCATCCTTCTTCCAGGAATTAAAGATCATTTCTCTGAGCATCCCTGAATGTTTTTATGATGGTGGCTGTGTCTCGGAGATGACTGAACTGCATCACCTAGAATTCCTCGAAGAGAGCTTCAGTTGAGTACCGAGGTGGCTTCTTCAGCAGGACTTTGATGAGAAGTTTTTGAACGAGGTACACTGCGTCGAGTAGACCGTCTCTGCAGCCCCGAGACTGGACAAGCGCAAAATGGAGCATCTTCCGCACCTCGTTTGACAAAAAATTCCTTACTTTCCGACACACATACACCAATCTCATCTTCGATGTTAGGTTCTTCGCATGCTGATCCCAACGAAGACATTGATCTACATCCACCCCCAAATATCGAGTCGAAGATACCTGCGTGATCGTCGGACATAGGCAAAGTTCCCAATGATCGCATTCTGCTCTGTGGCACTTAATGCTCTCAATATTAGGAACCTCCGCTTCTCTCATTGAAAATGCGATGAAACTAGTCTTGGACACATTGATTTTCATCCCAAGCTCCGTGAGGCACTCTTGACACTTCGCGATGCATTGCTCAGCTTTTCTGACTGCTTGGTCCCAGCCATTGCCAGACACAATGTACGCATCATCAGCGAATGATACAGCTTCTCCTGTAAAATATTCAAGCAGCCTGTTCATGTATACCAGGAAGTATATCGGTCCGAGGACCGTCCCCTGCGGGATTCCACATCTGCCAGGTTCCCGATCGCTGATAACATGTCCAATTTTAGTGTAGTGACTCCTGCCTTCCAAGTAGCTTGCTGTCCATGTGACAAATCCGCGGTTAACTCCAGTTC
This sequence comes from Cyrtorhinus lividipennis, assembly GCA_019603395.1. Classification (NCBI taxonomy): domain Eukaryota; kingdom Metazoa; phylum Arthropoda; class Insecta; order Hemiptera; family Miridae; genus Cyrtorhinus; species Cyrtorhinus lividipennis. The sequence goes on along the minus strand of CM034002.1, from coordinate 10,353,547 downwards.
TCTCTACGGCCGAGACCAGCTTTCTATGGGAAACCGTGTCAAAAGCTTTAGTCAGGTCCTGATAGATGCAAATTACTTTTTTCCCAACGTCCAATGATTTCAGTATACTTGCAGTCTGTGCTTCCACCTTTCCTAAAGCCGTATTGATTATCGCTAATTAGATTGTGGTTTTCTAAGTACTTCATAAAATACTGTAAAGCGTCTGTTAGGGCATGCGATAGTATTGTGGGAACATCGACGCGGAGTCCGTCAAGTCAACCACTATAGGTTAAGAATCGCCGGCAGTAGTTGCCTTGACAATAACGTCTTCACAATAAAAGCGCTACTGGACTAAATATGATTCAATTGCTTCTCATCGTCATTTAGTCTACAACTATACGCTTTGTGGGCACTTTCCATGTAATTACGGAAGGAAATTGCATGACCTGTCACACATGTTGCACGTGAGGCTCCCACGTTCCAATCAGAAGCTGAGAGAGGTGAAAAATCTGTACCCTTGGTCTTTAAAACAGTCGCGAACAGCGTAAACGCAGCTTTAGGCACAATAACAAGCAACATTATATACATTATAATAGTACAGTGGTACCTCGCGATGCGATCTTAATCCGTTCCTGGACCGGGATCGTATCGTGAAAAAAATCGTATAATGAACGATGATGATTTTATTTAAACTTAAATTTGAGGTGATTCATCATCGTCTTCACTTTCTTTTCTAGTTTTCTTACTAGTAACACTCGCTTCTTCACTTTCTGAGGCACTTCTCTTCCAAAAATATCTATCTAAAGAAGCCTGTTTCTGACGACTCCTCAAAATGTTTCGAGAATGACTCATACAAATGTCATTCACATTGTCCATTGCACGAGCTGAACGCATTTTTTCTGGGTGCTTTTTTTTTTCAATAAAACTATTTAGCCATAAAACTATTATGAAGTTTTCAAACCAACCGACGGTTTGCCCGTAGCGCGCCAACTTGTGGCAAGAGATGTTAGGAATCGTATCGTTTCGCGAGCACAAATATTTGCGATATTCCACTTCGTATCGTGAAACCATCGTATCGCGAGGTACTACTGCATTAGGTATTTAAATACAATTTGTTGGTTGCTGGTTCGTCCACCGAGTTTCGAGTCATGGGAGCCAGGCAAAGCCAAGATGTATACCACCACGTTGTAGATACACGCCCTGAAAGCATAATAGTATAGTGTTCGAGAATAATGATTAAAGCAACAAACACTCACATCTTCCTTCGGATCTTTCTCGTCTCCGCTCATGTCCTTGGATTTTTATACGCGAAAAGTGCAATGCGAATTCACAACATTGAGTTGTGTACTTGATTTCTACGCTGACTCGTTTGTTAGCTCAAGTAGTCTGTCCAGGAGCGGGATTTGTTTGAAAAATCACTCAATCAGACACCTCAATACTTTGGTGCACGAACAACTCGTGTAGCGACCGTCGTAAAACTCAACAGAAAACAATAAACAAACAAGACGCGAGGCTGGCAGCCATTGCTATAAAAATTACAACAATCTTGTGCAGTAGGGGGACATCGATGTCCGATGTTCGCAAAACATCGATGTTTTCCGCTCGATATGGTGGCCAGGGTCGATAACATCGGTTATTGATGTTACGCCCCATCGATGTGATCGATATTATCGATGTTGCCTCTCCCCAACATCGATGTTACCTCACCTACCCAGAGAATAGATGATGCGCACCAGATTTATTATGAATAAATAATGTTATTGACAACAAAAAAGGCCTTGCTTCTTCAACCCTCAGCCTAATCATGCCAAACCCTCTCTCTTGCCTATCGATTGTTACTATCGAGGCCACTACTTGGAAAAACCACCTGTAACCTTCTTCCTCAATGTCGTGTTAGGTAACCTGCAGTCTTGTTCCTTCATCTAGTTAATTTTATTAAACATTATTGTGAATAGCGCTGTTGATAAATTTCAATTATTTTTTAAATTGAATATGTCCAGATATAGGAAAGTATATAGAACATCGATGTTTCGGGCTATCAATCGACATCGAAAAACATCGATGGTTGAATGGGCTATGTTTCACCATCGATGTTTTTGTTTCGATGTCCCATTCCTACTTCAATACAACAATCTACAAATTTGCTTGAACATAACAACAACACACCCTTTACATTCACCCTCCTTTTTCTTCCTATTCAGGAAAGTGGTTGTGGTTTGGTGCTCCCACACCAAAAGTGGTCCTGCCTCATCAACATCGAATAACATCGATGGTTGAGTATGTTTCCAAACATCGATGTCATGCTACTGATGTTGACATCGATGTCACCATCGATGTTCTGTTTCGATTTCCATCTCTATTGTGCAGTGTTGGAAAGATGCAAAAATAACAAGTATCGATAACAATAAATCGATGTATTTCGAAATATGTTCTTGACACATCAAAGAAATGGTTGAAAGAAATTCATTTTTGACCAAAATCTGCTAGTAAACGGAACGCTGAGGGGAAAAAGAATTTCATAGCTTTCTGTCTTTACAGCTAATAAAAATCGGCAACTGTTCTCTCAAACAAAATTGTCGGGGAAAAAGCGTGAATGTTCGATACTATAAAAAGTATCGCAGTGGTGCGATTTATCAACTATTGATGAGTGAATTATTCATTTTACCAGCTGTTCATGTTATGATGACAATTTTTCCATTTTGTCTGGCAAAATGTACAAAATTCGTGTGCAGTCAGCAAATGGATGAACATTTGTTGGATGTTGCTTGACAGTAGGGTCGTTGGCGGAAACCATCATCGGATTACTAACTGAGTAGCCGTTAAGTAGTTTTCTTACTCACCAAAATTCGGGAAAATAAATTGAAAGACTCCAAAACCTATGGAATAGTACGGTTTACTACTACTTGACATAACGAGATTTAAGACGAGAAAAACGAAACCGAAGAAGAATACTGTTGTGATAACGATACTGAACTACTAAATGTGTAAACAAGTTAATTTTTTTGATTTTTATAAAATTATTGAGCATAAATACAGAAAGTTTGATGGAATGCGATATCAAATGTTGATATATTCAATTTTAATTTGCCTAAAGTGACGTGTTCTTTTAGTTAAACGAATTCTTTTGTTCTTAACGTGATGTCCTTGAAATCTGCAGTTGATCGTCCTTGTCCTCAGTGTTAATTATTTTTAATCATCGGACGCATTTCCTGTTTCTTCCCATCACTTGCATGTGCCAACCATCAATGATCATTTCCCAATGTCGATTTATTCCCAGTTATCGCCAAAGCGATTATCTAAAGTCAATAATCCCGACGTCTCAAAGGTGACTGGGAGGGGCTGTTTCATCTCATCTCACGCGCCCCTAAAAACATTTTGAAGTTTTATGGACGGTAGTGAAGTCACAATGGTGTTCTCTATTTGAGAGTTATTTTAGCGGATTTCGTACGTTTCGGTCAGGAATGAAGTTGAAGAGTTGTATGTTATGTTTCATCGGTACCGTTGCGTTGACTCTCGTTTTCCTGATTTATGGCGAAGAAAGACCTGAGCTTCAGAATTTCGTGTCTCACACTCATAGACAAATAAGAGACAACATAAAAATCATCACAAACATTGCGGTAAGTGACAAAAGCTTCGTGTAAGTATAACATACTATCCAGGTGATGTATGAATGTTAATTTTTAGTGAGTATAGAAGAATATAGTCGGGCTTAGTGAATATAGAGATACAAGCTTGGGGCCTGCCCGTTACGGCCCAAGGGCCCGTGAAATAAACGCTGCAAATTCTCTCACAAGGGATGGTTATTCCTCGGATCAGGAGCATGGAGACCCATTCCAATCGATTCAGCGTCCAAAAATTAGTTGAAAATGATACCCCAAACGTCTAGGTCGCCAAAAATCTCAAAAAGCACATTTTGACCCGCCTCCAAATTTGGTCTGGTCGGGCTGAAAAGTTTCGAGGAGCAACTAAAGCTGGAAGTGGGTCCCTGGCCAAAATTTCAGATTTCTAGAAAATTGTCTACTACTAAAATCAACGTGGACGGTGGACGGAAATTGTTCCCAAATTTTGAGATTCTTGGCAATCTAGGCGTGTGGTGTATCATTTTCCACTAAATTTTGGACGCCAAGTCCAATGAGACGGGTCCAGGAACAATTGGCGCCCACCGGTAGAGGTTATGGACGCTGATTCGATTAAAATGCCGAACTATTACTTACTTTCATCACCATGCAACTCCTTTATTCGACGTCTCGCCAAGTCCAGGCCTGGCATCCTCAGGGAACATATATTGGCAACCAGTCTCCAAATCCCTACAGGAAAATATACAGAATCTGTAGATAAAACCAGTAGGGATTTGGTTGCCAATGATGATGGCATGTTTGCTAATGATGATCTGATCATCAGTAACATTGTGATGGATGACAATGGTCAGATCTGATGGACTAATCATACAAAATTGAGATGTAAACAATTATAATAGATATAAGTTTGATGACTAAGGCTTAGTATTTGAGCCTGATAGTTACATCTGACCATTGTTCAGCATTACACCACAATGTTACTGATGATCTGTATATCATCCTGTAGGGATTTGGAGACTGGTTGCCCTGAGGATGCCTGGCAAGGACCTGGCAAAACGTCGGAATAAAGTAGATGCATGGTGATGAGAGTATGACCTTTTTCCTTTTCTCCAATGTACCTGAGTGCTTGTTTTACTATTATTTATTCAATTATTAATTTTATTTTTCATAAATTGTCACACCACTTTCTCTGTGCTTAAGATATGTATGCGAACCCTTGTAATAAATATCATGGTTAATACGATAAATGCACCATTCATTATATTGCCTCCGCGCCTTCTTCTCTCTAGCATGACCTCCATTCTGTCCAATGTCTCCATTGTCTGTGGAGGATCATGATATGCCATTAAATGAATCATTACTACATATCTGTGGTTTGAATCTGAGGACCAATTGAAGCCACATATATGATTACAGAACTTTGCTGAATGTTCACTTCCAGGCTTGTTGATAGTTTTGAGTCCATGAAAGTGGGGGAAAAAACTGTTTTGTGGGCAGTTATGCCGAATATCTATTCTAGACGGAAAACGTCAACGTTCAGACAATGGCAAAATTCTGCCTTTTCGACACGTATACTGTAGAATCTGGCCTCCTTCTGACGTGATCTTACTGCCCAAATAGTTACAGAAGAGAATGTGATTTATTTTCTTTCCATTTTTATTTCATTTAATTATTGACTAATTGTTTTTTCAAGCAGGACAAATGGGATGATGGAAGTGTAAACGAAGACTCGCAGGAGGATGAGAAGTATTTGGCGCTTCTGGGTCTGGCACCTGATTCACCTCCGCGCAGCTATCCTGAAGACGTCTGGGTCAACACGTCACTTCCTGTTGTCGTTTCATACGCCACTTCATCCACCGTTAGCCAGGCGATTGGACTTGTCAGGAATATTGGACATTTTCTACACAATCACAGTCTTCTCATTTATTACTTCGACCTTAAGTCGGATCAACTGCAAACGGTAATTCTTAAGATCATACGTAACAACTTGTAGTACTAGGTAGGCCTCGCTATAGCACGTAGACGTGGTGCTTAGTAGGAACATCCTGTGATGAATGTGCCTGAGTATCAGCAAAACATGCTCCAGATCTAGTTCATAAACCCCTTTTCAGAGGTAAAAATCACGAGTTGTGCTGGGAGCATGGCAGAAAAAGCTTCTTCTTCCATGTGCTGGGAGGTTACAGGCATGGAATGAATACTGACAGCGCTATTAGTGCTGGGATGATCAGCGTTGCCAGCATAAAAATCCCTTATTTTCCCTACGGCAGATGAAATTTCCCTACAAGATATACCACTGATAAAATTACATCCCTACCGTGATTTATCATGTACCATACAGCTAGTTACTTAGGTAGGTGGGGGCAGAAGTTACCAGTTTGGGTATCTCAATTTTTCTCAGGCCAGGTTTATCTCTCTCAGAATTGCAGTATGGCATCAATGGGTTGATTCCCGCCAGGTTCCATTTCATTTCAGCCTCAGGGAGTCCATTGCGGCCTCTCCTCTGATGATGATATTTATAGGGGGCAGGCCCATTAGTACCACCATTGCGGCTGCAGGAGTACCATGCATAGCTCCTTTCACGGTTAGGCAGGCTAGTCTCTGTACACTGGTGAGGGAGCGATAGGCTCCCACCTGATTAACCTTAGGCCACTACACAGCACAGCAGTACGATATTATGGGACTAACTATCGCGGTGTCGATCCACTTCACCATCCACGGCTGTCGGCACCAGAGTGCGCTTGGCCTGCATGAGAGCTCCTTTGCCTCTGAGGGCAATATGCCCTAGGTGGCTGTTCCAGGTGAGGGTTGCATACAGGTATAACCCCAGATACTTACCCTCGCGTTGAAATGGCACTCAAGAATCGTAGAATAAAAGTTCTGAGAGTCCACACAGATTCCTCTTAGTAGTGAAGTTCACAAATGTGGTTTTTGATGGGTTAACCTGAAGGCTTTTCTCGTCATAGTATGTTTCAACCTTTTTCTGAGCTGACTGTGCCAAATCTGACACAATGCTGTCAACTTTTCCCCTAATGAGGATCACAATATCATCAGCATAGCCCACTGAGTCGCCCCTGATCACGGAGATCTCCATTGACTCCCCACTTAGCTCAGCTGTCACTTTCCTGCTCTTCAGCATGTTTTCAATCCACCTACAAATGGTGTTGCTCACTCCATGGTTCTGAGCAGCTTTGGTGATCGAGGTTATTGAAGTGGCATCAAAGGCCCCCTCCATATCCAAGAACACCCCAATGGCTATTTTCTTGTTTGCCAGCACTGATTGGGGTGTGGAGGCCTCTCTAGTAAAGAGGTTTCCCTCAAGTATCTGTCTACAAGTTTTTCTAGTGTCTTCAGGATAAAAGACGTTAGACAAATGGGTCTGTATGCCTTTGCCTGGTTGTACCAAGGTTTACCTGGCTTAGGCAAAAATGTTACTCTGGCTTTGCTCCATCCTGAGGGAATTGAGCCCGTTGCTAGGCTTGCCCTGAAGAGCATGCAGAGAATCATGGCCACCTGCGTGTCCCCCTCATGAAGGAGCCATGGCATAATGCCATCCATACAAGATGATTTGTATGGACCAAACGACTTTCTAGTAACTTTTTACCTTATATTCGAGTCCGAAATCTAGATTACTAATAGTAAGAATAAGAATCTTGAAACCTTAAAAATTCTATATTTTCAAAATACTTTTCTTTAACCCTCACTACTTGTGGCGATTGGGTTTAAAAAGAGTAAGAACTATGGAAACGTACAAAATAACTTTTCCTTTATTCGAATACTATGGTTGAATTTGGCTTGTTGAAGTAATTAGGACCAAATATTAGCAATTTATACTGAAAGTGGAATATAAGAAGATAATGACTGTTTCTTTGGGTCGTACTTGATGAAAGACCTAACTAGATGATGATAAGTGTCAACTTTTCGAATCTAACTCTATTGATTGATTTCACAGATCGCTACGTATTGCAACTGCTCGCGTTGCATTCTGATTGAATTCGATTTGACGCAGTTTCCTCAGCATGTGGCTTATGAGGAAATTCACGCTTTCCGGCCACTTATTATGCAGGTACTTAACCAAAGATTTTGATTGAATGATAAATCATAAACAGTTTATTCCGAAATGGTGTGCAAAGATAAGAAACAAAATAAAAGACATGGAATTACCCAATAATATGACAACAAGCTCAGAGCAGAGGGATTACGTTATAGTAATCATGTTAATTTTTTCATTAGATACTCGTATAATAACTTTGGTTAGAGTATCTTTTTAATGATAAATCTAACACATACTGGTTGTTTTCACTATGTGACAATTTTGTGGTTGCGTAATTTTAACGTGCTCGCTGAACCAGTTGCGCGCAATAAAGGAAATTGGTTTGGGGATCAAATTTTCATGAAATTTGTGGGTAGAATCCAAACTTGCAATAAAAAATTGGGGTTCCCATTCAAAAAATGAAAATGAGTGCTGTGCTGGAATTTCGTAAGTGTTTTAGCGGGCAGTGCATGTTGATGAGCGGGGATGTTGGAAGAAATTAGGGGGCTTATGGTAGAAACTGAGGGCTTGAGGTATAATTGAGCGATGGTGGAGACAAAGAGCGGTTTTGAAGTGATCAATAGAAGGCAAACGCTGAGGTTTCAAAACCTTCAAAATCGATTGTCGGATTTGATCACGTCTAGACGAGGATGCCGAAACCCAATATACTGAACGAAGGCACATTTCCCAATTTAATTAAACATTTTCCAAACCAAATTCAACATTTTCCAGAACAAATTAAACATTTTATTAATTCAACCAGCATTGAAAAGAAGATTAATTGGGCTTTATCCACTATCTGGAGTGAAAACGCCATAAAGAAGAGATGCTCCGCATGTTCCTTTTCTATGCATCTCAACGCTCTCCTAATGTCTCCTCAATGGATACGACTGATCATCCATCATAAGTCAAATGTTTCCTCCACCTTATTTCCCGAAGTTGAATCCAGCTGAGGGTGCATTTTCTAGAATTCAGACCGTGGTGAGGAATATTTTCAGCAATGAATGAGACCATGTCTTACCACATGCAATTGGTCGCGGAGTAGCGGCTATAACTCCATGCGACTGCTCAAATTATGTTATGAATGCTTTGCTTCTTGTAGCAATGGCGGCAGCTGGCTGTCCCTTAGCCGGTAGTAGACATGGAATGAATTAACGGCTTTCAGAGGCAAGGGTGGGTTTTAGGTAGGTTTCCTTGTTGAAGATTCCCCTGTGTTTACTAACCTCTCCTAATTTTCAGGATGCCGTGAGAAAAAGTGGGGCCATCTTGTATCTGGAGAATCATCAAAGACTCACAACAGGCGACATAGGGCCGTTGGTACGCCTTGCTTCTGCTCGGGGGATTCTCACTTGGCGAGCTCCTGTGACCGTTAAGGCCATGACCCACTCAAGGATGATCAAGTGAGTATAAGAGAGATTTGTTGTTAACTGAAATTGTCAACAAATGCACTGACTCAGCTCGCCCATATCCACAACGTGTGGACTGACATAAAATGGAGTTTCAAATAACACATTTCCACCCATCCGATCTAGTTGAGGACCAACTAGAGCTGGAAAGAGGTCCCTGACCAAAATATCAAATTTTTAGAATTATTTTCCACTACTTATAACGAATAGGACGAACATTTTGGTCAAAATTGGTGCATACGCACCAATGTGAGGCTTTATCTTCCACTAAATTTTTGGACCACGAAGTGGACGCCGAATTGATTGGAATGAGCCTGGGACATTCCACACTCACTGTTGTCCCCATAATCTTGTTCCGAGGGATAATAAACCATTGTGGATGAATTCACAGCGTTTTTAGTGATGCTCGTGAAGGGAGGTTGGTCTCTGTAATGCCAGAAGAGACCAACTTCCACATAACATTCAAAGTGGTCATTCATGACCGACAGCGCTGGGAGGGTGGTTCACCCGTATTTCTTCAGGACTCACAGCGGTGGTACACTGATGGATCCGTGGTGGATGAGCTGGGGGTGAGTGGGCCGGGCTATTCACTGACTGCTCCCCTTGGCCGGTTCTTCACTGCCTACCAGGCAGAGGTCCTTGCCATTGCTGCCTGTGTGCAGGAGATCCACCGACAAGGGCTCGCCTGCGCCGAAATCATCATACTCTCAGACAGCCAGGCAGCTTTAAAAGCCATTGGAGCCTTCATGTTCACCTCAACGCTGGCATGGGAGTGCCTTCAATCCCTGAAGAGGCTCGCAAAGGGGAACTCAGTGACGCTCTTCTGGGTGCCGGGTCATCAGGGTATTCGAGGGAGCGAGGATGCCAACCTCCTCGTCAAGCTGGGGTCGGCGTCTTCTCGGGTCCTGAACCTTAAGTTGGGACCTTCAAACGCTATTTGAACCAGCAGGTCATTGTGGGAGCGCTCGCAAGTGGCTGCATACTGGCAGAGGCAACCTGGTCTCAGGCAGTTTAAGCTCCTTATTTCATCAAACTCAAAGAGGGCAAAGACCGTCCAGGAGGGAACTGAGAATCCTCACGTCTATGTAGACTGGCCACTGCCCTCTGAGGTACCACCTGGGCAAGCTGAGGAAATCAGAGCCAGTAAACTGCCTGGTGTGCCGAGGAGACTGAGCTGTGCACGCTATATGAGCTATGTGCACGTAATATTGAGTTGCTTGACCCCTTTTCCTCTGACATCTTTAGTTTGGAAGTCTCAATACTTTATAAAACTACGAATGCCTTTCATTCCCCCAGTTTTATTACGTCTCATACCTTTTTTCTCGATTCACGCAGGTATCTCGGGACATCGTCTGAGGAATCTCTCCTGTTCACCCCAATGGTTGACTCTTCGAGATTGATTTTGTACAACACGCCGGCGGTTTCAAAAAACATACTTCTCCCTTGGGTGAAATGTTGCCTCAATCATGAATGTATCAATCCTCGAGGTGAGTGAATCAGTCTCATTCGTCACCTGATCGGCCGTGACAGGATCAGGGCAGCCATTTTTATACGTTTAACTGTCATCGGTCAAAGCTTCAAGTACGTCGAAGAATTATCATTCGCTTTTTTTCAGGAGCCCAAGCGTATGGCTGTAAATTTGACAAAAAACCTGTCTGGAGATACTCTGGTTGTCACGGCTACGATACATCAGCGCTTTCTGTCTTGCTTGGGTTTGCATTCAAGTTCGACACCGAATCTTACTCTATTCAACAAGAAGTGAGTTCCTACATTACCAGCCGCTCCGTATTTTTAGCCCATCAGCCCAGTCACCTTGTATTCGCGAAATGCATTGACTGCACTTCTTCCGTTGTTGTGGTTTGACTCTAGATAGTAAGTATTAATATATCTGGATTATGTGTGACATCTGGATTCCAAACCTTAAAAACGCTGCAAATTCTTTCACAGGGTTTGGTTATTCCTCGTACCAGGAGCATGGAGACTCGTTCCAATCGATTCAGCGTCCAAAAATTAGTGGAAAACGATACCCCACCCGCCTAGATTGTCGAACATGGGGAAAATGGAGGAGATAGTGGGTGTGGCGGGTTCCGGGCATATTCCAATCGATTCAGGGTCCAGCATTTTGTGGGAAATGGTACCCCACACGCATAGGTACCAGAAATCTCGAAAACACATTTGAAATAGGTGAATAGATACCCATTTTGACCCATAACCTCTTCCGGGAGGTGCCAATCGTTTCGGAACCCGTCTCATTGGATTCAGCGTCCAAAATTTAGTCGAAAATGATACCCCACACGCCTAGATCGCCGAAAATCTCGAGAATATATTTTTTGAAATACACATTTTGCCATTCCCCCCTCCCTCCAAATTTTGTTCAATCGGGCTGAGAAGTTTTGAGCAAGTTTCTTATCTTTGTATCATGAAAACATCGTTTTGACGATATAAAATGTCCTCAGATGCATTTGAGGAGGTTTTAAAGCTATTTGAAGATAAGCATCACGCATCAACTTATCACTACAACGAGAAATAAGGAAGAAAAATGGATGGGAAAAAAATCGAAATTTTTCATTTAAATCAAACAATTTTCATTAGGTGGGGTTTAGATCATATAAGAATAATTTTTATAATTAATTTGTTTTCTCTTTATTATAGAGCCAGTCAACCGAAGATGTGACGACGTCAACGCTCGTGCCAGGCTTGCCAACTTCTTCTCTGTCGACGCATTTCCGCCGGGTGGACTTGGCAGAAGCCGCTCTCGAACTTGCCTCCCTCCTCGACAATTCGACTGATTCTTCAATAGCTTTATGAACTTTCGACACGAAGGAATGTTACAGTGTGACAAGCGCCGTTAATGGAATGGTGGAGTGCTGTGTTGAAAGTGGTTTGCTGTCGAAGTGTGAACAGTCTTCGAACATTGAATGGAAGGACGTCTTGAAGGAGTTAGTTCTGTGAGGCCGCCAGGAGCTTCTTTGTCCTCAGAGTCGTGGAAATAGTTATTCGAACTTACTTGAAACACCTCCAGGTGGATTTTGAGTATTCCTGAGTCGATCAGGAGTAGAATCCCCTGTGCGGGCACACGTTGCAGCTGAACAGCAGTTAGTGTATTTGTTTCCTCATTTCCAATTATTTGTTTGTTAAGCAGTGCCTAGTGTGTTCCTCACCCCAATTCAAGAAAGTGTGTCACAGTTGAAGCTGCAAGCAGTAGAGTCTGCTTCAGTGGCAGGATTAAGGATTGTCTTCATTCGTCCATTCTGGCCCGCTCTGCCACATTAAGGACAGTGATATCCAATTGTTACATCTCAACTACAATTTGCCGGCCTATATTGGTACTTCTTACATAGGAGAATGCAGCATATACCTACCCTTTCTTGGCACCATCAGTGGGTGAACCCCTCAGGGTGCACCACAACCACGACCCCAACATACAGTCAAGAGTTTTGAACTGTAGTTTCCTACCTCATTAGATGGGCTGACTGGTGAGTCTTTGCCGGAGCGGTGCTTTTGCAGCCAAGCGCTCCCCCCGCGATGCCAGTTTGTATTGATACAGGTCCATTTATGATTTCCTATAAGGGCTGACTGGCTGGTAGACCTGCACCTGTTACTACCGTTTTGAAGGATACCAAGTTTCCCTCATTCATCATTGGCAATTTAGTTGCCCGCTCCACTCTGAGGGTGGCCAAACACATTGTTACGACGTAGCTTAATGTCAATATTAAGTGTTGAAAGCAGCAGCAATGTCAACTGGGATCTCACATGCCTCAGTGCCACTCCTGATAGGGTGTCGACATATTCGTCTATGATATTATTCACCTTATGGGGCGATAATAATCAATTATTTCGAAAAATGGATACCAGATAGCGCCTGAGTGTTGTTCAATTCTCTTAGCAAGATTTAACACATCGACGCCAAGTAGGGGATTGGCTTGACCTGGCCAACCCTACATTTTGGTTATGTCATGATTCATCCAGTTATTGCTACGACAGGTATCAGTTCTTAATTCATGAGAACGTATGTTTGCACTCACGCCATTTCTGTAATTATCTCATCTGTTCTACGTGTATTGAGAATAATAAAGCCTAATTTGCAAAGGTTTTACTACAGGTTACATCCATAAATGGATTTCTACCAATTACTCCTTTTGCATCAGCTGCATTGTAGGTGAAAGTTGCTCAAGTAAGGCTGGCCATATTGATCTCACGTGCTGACCAGATTATGGTCTCTGAGCTGAGGGCTACAATTCTGCCAGGGAGTTCATCCCCAACATTCCTGAATTTGTCCAGTATAGCCGTTCGTAAATGTACCAAAGAACACCACGAATTCCTTCTTCAGAAATAATCCTCAGGTGTACAAGTTGAGATATGCATTCTCAAATGTATGTTATCTGTATCAAAACTCAATACATTCTCGGACTTGCCGATTGTTCTCTATGGTTTCTTCTTTGAGGGTAGTTTTCTGGCTCTGACAAAAGTCCTTAACTGAACAGATTGTGTTATTCTTTACTAGACTCCACTAAAATTATACCAATAATTATACCGCTGGTCTTTCCCCCCTTCTGTACTTCAAGTATGAAAAACCTTCAACAGTTGAGTTGGTTGAAAGAAAGTAGACAAATTTCTAAAAATCAGGGACCCGTTTCTAGCTCTAGTTTTTCCTCGAAATTTGTCGGGACCTGGAACGATTGGCGCCCATCAAAAGAGGTTAATGTCAAAATGGGTATCTGTCTACCCATTTTGAATGAGTTTTCGAGATTTCTGGTACCTAGGCGTGTGGGGTATCGTTTTCCACTAAATTTTGAACGCTGAGTCGATTGGAATGAGTTCCCATGCGCCTGTTCCGAGGAATAACCAACCCCTAAAGAATTTGCAGCGTTTTTTCAACTGCACTTTGGACGTGGAATCAAAAATTGGTTTTCTAAATAAAATTTAAAAAATTCAGTTTTCGTTGAAAAAAACTATAACGAATTACCCTTAAGTAGATATTACGTTGTCTAGGGGGCAGTTAGCTTTGAGCAGCTAGCTTCATCAACTATGAGACACTCTGTGCACTTTGGTGAATGAATTTCCGCGTCTTATAAACCCAATTGTTCTGCGAAATCCAACCTAAGGTAGTAAGAGGACCAGGAAACGTTTTAAAAGTGCAGTTTTCCTGTCTAAATGAACGCTTTTCGCTGCTCGTTACGTTAATCATTGTGATAGGCGGCCAAGGGTTGGAACATTGGCTGCAGCGTGACGATGACTTTCATTAATATCGATTTATCCTCTTGAAAAGCTCTACTCAAAACGATCTTGAGTAAATAATTGCTTTTGCCTGCTGCCTGCGCTTTTCATTCAGCAATCTGATGTCTTGTTTTGCTCAACATTATTTGAGAGGCGTATCACTGGACACGCACCTCTCGTCACGTTCCGAGTAAATTAGACTTTGTCTACTAACATGCATTAAGAGAAAAACGATAAAGAGTTATTAAAAAAATTAATTTGTTTGGTGATTTTGACGTTTCTAGACCGATTACTGATCTTGTTAGCAGATCCGATTGCGAAAATGTGAGAATATTTGCCGAATTCTCCTTTTTAAAACAATATCAACATCAAGAGACTTAATTGTCACTACTAAAATTCTCAACATAGGTACATACCATAGTTAATAACGATCAATTTGAAGACAATTCTGTACATTTTTTCCCAATTACGAAAGCAAAGCTTAGGCATGCTGCACGCTGGTTTGTAATGGACGTTGTTTAATGGTTAAGTAAGCGGTATGATGCTTTATTAAATAATGATTTGTATTTCGTTGTTTCTTGCAACCCACTCTACTGTTGTAGTTTATCAGTCAAGTCAAAAGCCGCTGTACGCCTAAAGGATTAGACTACGATTTTGAGGTTCTACTTAATCTTATTGCATTATTCATGGTTTGATTTTAGAGAGGAATGAATATTATAACAACTCGGATTTTGCTAAAAAAAATGCCACCTTAATTCTGACCTGCAATGTCTTGGAGTTCAACTAATCACTAACCCAGTGAAATTCGAGAGAGGCTTGCACTATTTGGAGCAGGATGAATGATAACAGACGGGCATGCCACTTGTAATCCGTCAGAAGCAAGACGTGGTCAGGTGTACACCAACAGGTCTTAAGATTATCTGATGGTCATAGCAAAGCAGAGAATCCTCTCGTTTCGGTTGGTTATTCCTTGAATAATAATATGTTTTCATGCAAAATGTCAATCTCTTGGATTCGGCCCAAAAATCTTTTTCTAGGCGTTTCAAGATGTCTAGAACAAAATTCGAAAATGACCGTCCACGGACCATTTGTATGCTGTTTGCCACATGATCCACCTCTACTGCAAGCCGGCAAGTATTAATTTGTAGTGAGAACTAAATATAGGTTATGGGTAGTTTTCAGTCTTGCGAAGTATGAAAAATGCTGCTGGGAAGGTTTGATAAGCTTTCAGATAATTTTTATTGTAAACGAGCATCTGTGGGCGCCACTGAACGTACAAACAAATTAAATGGCAGAATGTTTTCACAGAAGAGACCTGAACGGGTAAATAACGAACAGTCAATTCAACATGATAACGATGTTAGTCATTCACACTTGATGGTTGTGGTCGTGTGGGGAGTTCCAGAACAGGATTCGCGCAGAATCGTCGTGGCCAAGTTCTTGGCAATTGCCTTTCTTACAGCGAGGATGCGAGTGGAATCTGGAGGAGCACCGACGATTTTGTCAGCAACGTCCATCATGAGCTCTTCAGCGCATGCGAGCAGTATCATGGTTTCGTCACGAGATAGAAGAGGAGGATCATGGCTGAGGATGGGCAACGAGTCGGTGAGAAGAGTCAGCCAGAAGTATTTTGGCGACACTTTGGACTCCAAGAGGCGGATGAGAAGTGGGGCGGCTTCGCCAAGTCTGTTGTTCTCGAAGAGAGACTGGAACTCGCAATATTTCGCGAGGAACGTAAGTCGAGGACTGATTAACGTACTTTGGCCGAGGTTCTCCAGCACGTTGGCGCACCCAAGCTCCACTTCGGAACACCCTCGAGCGTAACTATGGAGAAATTTATCCGCTATCTTCCCAGCCATTTCAGCGTCGTTGGCTACAAGGGCCCAAGTCAACGCTCCTGCAAAATTACTTCGCTCCAATTGTTGGTGCTGCATTATTTTGCACACGCTCCTGACGACGTCTTTGAGGTCTCGGTCGGTTGCAGCGGACACCACTCGAAGCGCCACGTCCTCCGAAGTAAGAGGTAGTTCCATCAACCCAAGTCTCATGACTTCCAGTCCGCTCGAACCGCAATTGTCCAAATACGTGAGGCCAATCTGCCAGAAAGATTGACTCGTCATGAGCAGTTGTCCGTATTCTAGAAGCATATTCTCAAAATTGACTCCTCGCCCGAGAGGAGTGTTAAGCAGTCCGACCAAATCCAGTAAGTTGGTGAGGTGAACGGCGCACCAACCGCCGTCAGAAGTAAGCTGCAACTTTTTTATGGCAGCGCTGATGTTGGAATCAAACAGAGCGAGTAAAGTGTGATCGAGGAGTTTTAAGTTTCCAATTCCACCATAATGAGCAATGCATTGGCTGGCGTAGTAACTTAAATCGTGGATTTTAGCTGTTTGCTCAGTGAGTAACACGATGGCAGTCATCATCTCGTACCAAGTGGAACAATGAGGCTTGAGCAGGTCAAACTGAGGCCCCTCGCTTCCTAACAGCTTCATGATCTTTAAAAGCTGAGGACGTGAGTCGAACATACTCAGGGAGATTTTGGAGCGGACGGTGGATTTCCAACCGCGCCACCTGGTGGTGAATTCAGGAACTGATATGCCGCTGTAGACGCTGTACACAGGGATCATCCTGAGTAACATATCAGCTTCGACGAACGCGGTCGACTCTGCTTCAGAATGCAGGCGCAAAAGAGCTCGACAAGCTTCGAAACGTCCCTCGATCAGCAGACCTGTCACTAGGTCCCAGTAGTTGGAGAACCGCAAATCCGCGCCTCTGGTGTGTGAATGGGCGATCACTTCTGACACGGTCAGATCGTAGTCGGTCGAGTGGAGACGAGTCCATTCTAGCAGCTTACTCAACACAATGTCACCCGGGACGATGTCGAGGTGGAGCAATTCACACAAGTGCCATATATGATCGATGTTATCGAGAACCACGACCCAATCGGCGTAGTCGTCGTTTTTCTTCATTTTCATCTTCAGCTGCATATTCTCGATGCACTGCCGGATGATGGACCGGTGTTCCCTGCTCAAGTTGCAGAACTCGTTTCCGAACGTCCACGCCCCTCGGTATGCTTCTGGACGCGATGAAAGTAGTATTCGACTCATTTATCAACTTCCTCAACTCGGAATCGTGCAAAATCGAACCCTCAAGGGCGAAATGTATCTTGTCCTTACTCAAATCTGGCGCGCTTTGCCCGTGAGGATCCTCAACAGCGTAAATTGCGAGCCCGGTGTGACCGGCCCACTTGAAAGTAAGTCCAGCGTTTTGCCTGGCATAATCCGGAACCGCCAAAGTTGGAACGAAGTCGTCGCTCATTATGAGAAGCTTATTATCGAATCGTAGCCGGTAATTTCAGCGAGGTCGTTTACGTTCTTAATCCTCCAAAGGGGAGCTCTTTGCGCTCATAGTTCCTGATTCCTACCACCGACACGGAAGACGTTTTCAATATCACTTATTCACACATATATCAAGAAAACTAAGGAATACAGATCATTTGCAAATATTTCCTTGTAATCCAGATCCAGACCTTCAATACAACAATCTACGAATTTGTTTCAACACAACAACAGCACACAGCACTACCCATTCACCCTCCATTTCTTCCTATTCACGAAAGTGGTGGTGGTGTGGTGCTCCCACACTAAAAGTGGTCCTGCCTCTGATTAACAAAGCAAGGAGGGATCATCAGAGCGCTCTACCGGTGAACATTTTTTTTTTTAATTTAGATGGGGAAATCTTTTGAGGCCAGGCCAGGTGTAATGCCTCGTGGCTAGGTACTAGGGTCGGCCTCCTCCAGTTCTGTGGAAGTCCAATCCACTAAAACCTCACCCTCAGTTGTCTGCCCGTGTGGCTTGTTGCCAGGCTCTTTCTTCCTCGTATTTTCTTCTGAGGAGAGACTACATAATCTGCCGTCCTTTTCCATGCTTGTTTGCTTGATAGCATTCGTTTTGCGTTGCTTGATAGCAGCTCTTCCGGAGATGGTGTGTTCAGACCTATTTCTGACCACAGCTGTTCTGTTTTAGACGCCATCACTCACAGTCGAAAAAAGTATGTTTCATGCTGTCCTCCATGTCTGGGCAGTGCAAGCACCCTGGACTCTGTGTGAGTCCCATCCGGTGTAGGTGTTGATAGATAAGTCCGTGTCCTGTGAGGAATTGCGTGAGGTAGTAGTTTACCTCGCCGTGTGGCCTCTCCAGCCAGCCTCTCACTTCTGGTACTTCACTGTCCATCGACCCCTCGATTCATTGTCCCAGATGATCTGCCAGTCGTTCAGTGTCCTTTCCCGTTCTTCCTTGATAACTATTGCCTTCCTTGGTTCCATTCTTCTATCATAAATCAGTTATATTTCTGCAGCTAGTAGATGTATTGGGATGACCCCAGCCAGTACAAGGACAGCTGGCTCCGATACCGTTCTGTATGCACTATCCTTAGCGCTCCTCGCCGTTGTACTGCCATTAGTCGCTTCCAGTAGTGTGCGACAGACAGTGCGTCTGCCCATGTCTCTGCTCCATACAGCATGACCGAATTGGTCACTGACATGAGTAGTTTTCTCTTGCATGGTCATGGGCCCTAAACGTTCATCATTAGCCTGCTGAGTGCTACCGTCATGCGGGATGCTTTGTCTGCGGCTGTCCTGATGTGTTCCCAGAAGGTGATTTTTGTGTCTAGGATCACTCCCAGGTACCTAGCTGACTATCTGGTGTGGACCACCGTGTCCTCTGTTAGTTCCATCGGCAACAGCGTCTGGATCCTCCTGCGAGTGAAAACCACCTCTGTTTTCTCCACTGCGAGGGCCAGTCTGCGAGCTTCAATCCAGTCTGTTACTGTCGTCATGACTTCCTTTAGTTTATTGTGCGCTTCTTTCGTTGTCTTTGCCAGAATAACTACAGCCACATCATCCGTATACCCCACCAGAAAGGTGTCTGTTGGCATTGGCAGTCTGAATATTTTGTCGTAGGAAATGTTCCAGAGAGTTGGTCCAAGTATGGATCCCTGTGCAGCCCCTGCTGTGACTATACTTTCGCGTTCTCCTTGCCTTGTCCCGTATGTTAGTGTCCTGTCTTCCAAGTAGTTTTCTAGCACTGCCATTAGGTATTTTGGGACCCGGAAGGTTGCCCCCAGTGCTTCAATCATATCAATCCCTCTGGCTGACTTAAACGTGTTTTTTACGTCAAGGGTTGCCAGGAGGCCGACTGGTTTTTTGTGTGGTCTACCTTCTTGCGTCGCCCTTAGCGCATTTACTACATCACTGATTGCTCCTATGGTGGAGAATCCCTTCCTAAAGCCGTGCTGCCTTGGCGAGAGACCCCCTGCCTCTTCTATTGCTGTAAAAACGGGTCCCTGACCAAAAATTCAGATTTTTAGAAAAGTTTCTACTACCAAGATTGGCGTGGACAGCGGACGGACATTTGCTAATTTTGATCTAGACACCATGAAATTCCCAAAAAAAATTTTGGGCCGAATCGAAGAGATTGACTTTTTAAGGAATAACGAACCAGAATGAAATAGCACGAAAAGCGGCAAGCTAAACGATGTACAAACGTGAAAGAATTCGCAGCTTTTTTGGTTCAGATTTTCGTGATTGTTAAAATGAGCGAATTAAAAATGAATATCTATACAATTAAATTTTTCGCTAATTAGGTAACTGTGTAGAGCGTGAAATTCAAGGTTGACGTTGTGCAATGGGTGGGAGGGGTGGGGGTGTTCACCTTAAAGCAGAACTAGTTTAACAAGGAATTCCCGAGTCCAAGCCAAAACACGAACCTTCCAGTTGTTATTCGACTGTAGTCAGAAGAAATTACATTAGAAGCTCATCTAAATCAAGATGTCCTCGTCCATAGGCGAACACGATCGCACAATACTGAACGCAATTTTCAACCCCTATTTACCCATCGGGGAATCTATTTACGATGGCGAATTTACTCAGGAAATTGAAGGTATATTTCGGTTATTTTTCAATTCCTCTATTTTATACTTCTTCGATTGCTAATTACACTTAACGCTGGTTTTATTCTGCATGGATTGAGAGGGTTATGCAAGAGCAAGACCAAATGTGTTCAGTGATTCTTATGCAGCAGTAATTATGATCCGATTTAGCTCATTTTTCGGGGGAGATGTGGGCCAGCTAGTTGCTGATAATGGTGTGGCAATAGATATGAACCGGTTTTCAAAGGCAATAGAAAGAGAACTACTACAACAAAGGAAAATGGACAATAGTTTATTTCAATCAGTAGGTAATCCCGATTGATTATTCAAGGAATAACCAACCTGTTTTCATGCAAAACGTCTATCAAACTTTTTTCCCAAAATTTTCTAAAAATCTGAAATTTGGGTCAGGGGTCCATTCCCGGCCTAGGTCGGTCCTCGAAACTTTTCAGCCCGATCGGACCAAATTTGAGCGAGGAAGGGGTCAAAATGTGAATTTCGAAAAATGGATTTTTGGCGAATTTAAGCGTGTGGGGTATCGGTGTCCTCTAAATTTTGGACGCTGAATCTAATAAAATTGGTCCCAGAACGATTGGAACCCATCGGAAGAGGTTATGGGTAAAAATGGGTACATATCATCTACCCATTTTGAATGTCTGTTTTCGAGATCTCTGGTACCTAGGCGTGTGGGGTATCATTTTCCACAAAATCTTAGGCCCTGAATCCAATGAAATGGGTCTGAGACACGCCACACTCACTGTTTCCCCTATTTTCCCCATGTTGAAGAAATGAGTCCATGCAAAAAGAATAACCAACCCGTGTGATAGAATTTGCAGCGTTTTCGTATCAACTTATGAAAATAACATCATCGAGTTGTGGCCTTCAGCAGCAACACACTGATGAAGGCGATTTCGGAAACTTACCGACGAGACCCAGTTCATCTTTCTGGAGCCACAAATAAACAGAATTTCTACTACAGGGCAGCTAAAAACTCAAGACAAGTCCACTAGAAACCTCAGCACTCTCCCAAAGTGACAGTGGCTTTAATTTTTCGAAGAGGACGCCGAACAGGTGAATGCAGCAACCTTGGTTACAATGCTGAAAACTCTTTTTGAACTCAAACTGGAAGGACCAAGTGAGAAAACTAATTTGATAGACCCCTGGTTTCAACAGGACGAAGCAACAGCGCGTACAGATCGTGTTTTATTGGACAAAATGAGGCAAATGTTCCTGAATGGTCTCTCTCTACGTGGTGGCCAGCGCGCATTTGTGACTTTTTCATGGAGGGCTACTTAAAGGAATATGTTTTTGCACATAACCACTAAGCAAGAGGTGAGAAATAGGGAAGAAATCAGGGCAATACACTACACAAATGTGTCGAAAAGCGAAGGAAACATCCCGAAATCGCCTTCATTAGTGCATTGCTGCTCAAGGCCGCCACTGTGGTGATGTAATTTTCAAAATTTGATGTACAAAACGGTGCAAATTCCTTTACAGGGGTTGGTTATTCCTCGGACCAGGAGCATGGAGACTCATTCCAATCGATTCAGCGTCCAAAATTTAATCGAAAACACCTCATACTCCTTGACTGTGGTAAATCTCGAAAATTCATTTTTCGAGATACACATTTTGGCCCCTACCTTTACAATAAGGTCGATGGGGCTGAAAAGTTTTGAGGACCAACTAGAGCCGGAATGTTTTTTTTTAAGTTTGGACCAAAATCGGCGTGGACGGCGTAAGGATAATTGCTAATTTTGATCTAGACATCTTGAAACGTCCAGAAACAATTTTGGGCCGAATCTGAGAGATTGACTTTTTGCATGAAAACATAGGTTGACTATTCAAGAAATAACCAACCAATACGGGATTACTATCTGACTGAAATAAATTACGGTTCATTTTTCTAAATTGACTAGTTTTCTTCCTATTTCCTTTCAAATGTCAAACTCTTGCCCCACCCTGTATCTGATACAGATGCTCGGAAAAGTAAATTCATTCTCAAGGTTCGAACATTCTGATCAAGTGGGCTCAAAATTGGATGGTATTCATCGACGCATTGAAGATTTAATCCTGCTGTCAAGTTTGGATCTAATTTACGTAATTAAGAATCGTTGCTACATGCATAACATTTGCACTTGTCACATAATTTCGTTCGTATTTTACAGTATATATTCGTCTTAGCTAGGAGTACATTATAATACGTAATTATGTTGTTTTCGTCCGTTATGCGCGGGCTTAAAATGCGTCAGAATGATTAAAGCATTAATATAAATCAAATTTACACGTTTGTGAGATGATAACAGCGTAAAATGCCACTTTTCATTAAAATAGTTGCGTGATTATTTACTTCAACCCCCATTAATGAGTAAAATGAGTTTCTTTGCTTCATGTGACTGAGTTGTGTAGATGAAGATGAAGAAATAACGCCAGAAGTGGAAGCAGCCAAGAAGTTGGAAGTTGAAGGCATCAAAGCTGCAGAGGCTGGGAATTTGGTCGAAGCCGAGAAAATATTCAATGAAATTGTTAAAATCGCCGAAAGAGCTTCAGCTTACAACAACCGTGCGCAGGTGTTGAGACTTAGAGGCAACAATGAAGGTAAGAGTTGGAGATGAAGCGCTAATTTAGTTGGTGGACAGACTATATGATAGTATATCAGTATACTACTGATGTTTCTTTGTGAAGTTCTGTGAAAAATGGATTTTTGGAGATCTGTGGGGCACCATTATCCTCCTAATTTAGGACGCTGAAACCAATGAAATGGGTCCCCAAACGATTGGCGCTCATTGGAAGAGGTTATGGGTCAAAGTGGGTATCTATCTTCCTGAAAGGAATCAATTTGAACTTGATTCTCCACAAGGTGCTTCTGTGGTATCAGAATTTGACAAGGCAAATTCACAGAAAGTCAACCACCGACCTCGGGATTTCCCCTGTTGAGGACCTACTTTGGGTACGACGTATTTTGGTGGAGCGGTCATGGGACTGTATACCAAGAAAAAGGGCGACAGTGGTGACATCCAAGATGTGATTTGGTTACGAGTAACCTGCGTCAGTTGAGTTCAGAGTGAATTTTCCATCTCAAAAAGTTCAGGTGTTACGATACCTATGTGGCGAACAGAAATAATTTGGGGGTTTAGATGTACAAAACGCTGCAGATTCATTCATAGGGGTTGGTTATTCCTTGGATCAGCAGCATGGAGACTTATTTGAATCGATTCAGCGTCCAAGATTTAGTGGAAAATGAGATTTAGATGAGGGAATCTTTTGAGGCCAGGTGTAATGCCTCGTGGTTAGATACTAGGGTGGCCTCCATGTGGAAGTCCAATCCACTAAAACCACACCCTCCCAATGGCCCAACCTGGTACTATTTATCACATGACTTTGGGTTGGACCTGGGGCCAGTCTCAGTTGTCTGCCTGAGTGGCTTACTTTCGCGTTCTCCTTGCCTTGTCCCTATGTTAGTGTCTTGTCTTCCAAGTAGTTTTCCAGCACCGCCATTAGGTATTTTGGGACCCGGAAGGTTGTCCCCAGTGCTTCAATCATATCAATCCCTCTGGCTGAGTTAAACGCGTTTTTTATGTCTAGGGTTGACAGGAGGCCGACTGGTCTTTTGTGTGGTCTACCTTCTTGCGTCGCCCTTAGTGCATATACTAAATCACTGATTGCTCCTATGGTGGAGAATCCCTTCCTAAAGCCGTGCTGCCTTGGCGAGGGACCCCCTGCCTCTTCTATTGCTGTAGCAAGTCTGTCCTGTAGTCGAATTTGGAGAGATTGACATTCTGCATGAAAACATCGGTTGATTATTCCTGGAATAACCCCCCCAAAAAAACCTTTTTCCTTAAAAAACCACAAGCGGCATGAGTCTTTCTTTCACAATGATTCCTCTCTCCTGTTTTTCAGCCGCGATGGCCGACTTGAACAAAGCCATTGAAATAAGTGACAAGAAAGGAAAAGCTGGTTGTCAAGCTTACTGCCAGAGAGGCTTGCTCCTGAGAAGATGCGGTCGCGACGCCGAAGCCAAAGAGGACTTCATGAAAGCAGCAGACCTTGGAAGCGACTTTGCCAAACATCAGGTGAGTGTGAATCAAAACGGCCTGGAATATTATGACAAAATAACTTCAATGAGCAACAACCATGAAGTAATTTTGGGTTTCAGTTGGTTGAGATGAACCCCTACGCCGCCATGTGCAACCAAATGTTGAACGACATGATGGTAAAATTGAAAGGAATTCGCTGCCCGGATTCCGTCTAATTGGCAACCTTTTATGACGACTCCTTTTAAATCCATCATAAATATTTACTACCAATTATTTTAGACGGAGATGCCTATTTCAGCGTCAAAATCAGTAAAGCGCAAGCTGAATTTCTTGAATATTAGTAGTACCTGCATGCTTCGTGACATTCTTAATACAGTAACTTTATGTAAAAAGTGTGTTTTTATATTAGTTTATATTGTCATTTTATTTGGTAAAAAATGTACGTTTCTACTTGGCCCAATAAAAGCTTTATATCTCATATTTTCTTCGAGATTTTTGGCGATCTGGGCTATTGTTTTCCACTAATTTTTGGACGCTGAATCGATTGAAATTAGCCCTTCAATGCGCCTGGTCCAAAGAATAACCAACCCCTGTGAAAGAATCAGCAGAGTTTTTTTCAAATGAACCTGAAATTCTTTCAACTCCTCGAAGAAAGCGACTTCTTTCAACCAGTCCTCTGTTATCCATTATGTTTTTAGAAGATGTAATTTAATTTTTTGTACTTTATAGATCGAAATCTTGATAAAAAGTTACAGTTTAACACAATTAAATATCTATCTTTCTATCTATGACGCTGGTAGAAAGTTCGCTACAACCAAGGACCTCTACTCCTACCTAAAAGCGTTGGCACTGGTCCAAAGCCTTGGTGGATATAACCCAACTTTTTAATTAATTTCTTTTTTGGACTGAAGCTAAAGTAGGTACCAATTGAGGCTGACTAATGGTCAGACACGCCCTGCTTCAACTCAGCAGCCAGTCCTGGAAGAAGTGTGAAGGAACTGCAACCAGCACGACCAATTCCCCCATTTCCCCCTCCCTCTCTGACTGCAACCCTCACGCTACCATTTCACCTACGATTCGACTCCAACATAACGCCATCCTCCCTTAGACTCAATCATAACTTACACCACGATCCAAATGAAGGGAGAACTGGAAAAAGAACTAGACACCAATAAAAGCTGTTTAATCTACATCATGCTACCTAAACAACTCACAATGTTAGCATGTAAAAATGATTTTTTTTTATTTTTTCTTTTTCAACAAGAAAGGGGATACGATTTTACCGAATGTACATTGCGTAGGAATGTCTTAACGTCGTGGAAAGTTGGAATTGAAAAAAACAATTCCTTTTGCAACCAGTTACATCACTACGTATTGGGGTTACGTGGATGCCACTTCTCTACCCCAAAGTCGACACTCAAGCGAACCCTTGAATGAGAACGGTTAACTGGACTGGGAACGAAAATGTAAGGAAATAGTACAGAAATTCGGCAGACGTTCGTAATCTGTATTCAGCTGAGTGCCCTTCTCTTCAGCCCATCTTATCTGCTGGGATTGATTTGACCATTACCCCAGTTTCCAGAGAGTTTCCCACAACGAGGACGTCTACAGGTGTGTATTTTCCACTTTGGGTGAAAATAGACATTCAAGCAACATTTCAACAACTTTCCTCTTCATATGAAAGTATCAACTTACCGCTGTCGCTTCTTCCACCCAAATTAGAATCTTCACTTGATTTTGCGCGATTAAGTATACCGTTAGCTTGAGAGCTCACTCGGGTATCCATCCCCTCATTTTAGAATAAATACGTAGGAACACTATGTACAGTTGTAGTTTTTCTTACGGAGACAACACTTGAAACAACTGCGGAGAGGTCGCGGATGACTCAAATTGAACACCATAATAAGACTGGAGGCTATAACAAAATATAACAATTTATTTTCTCCATACTAAAACTTGGGGTATTTCAGGTACATGAAACAAAACCGGTTTTTGAAGTAGGGGGAACGTTTTAAACCGTTCTTTGCTGAATAACTGGAGTTCTTTCAACGCCCATAAAAAAACGAAATGTGTTTACGTAATACCAAACCAGATACGAATTTTGTTAACCGAGAAATTTAAGAAAATATTCTATTCGAAGTTGGATGGTTTCTTCTTTTCTTGATCGTACCAGTGGAGAAATAAGATGCAACCGTCACTTGTCACTCAGACTGAAACAGAACATTAATAGTTAAAATATAGACGTAATGGGATGCCCCAACCCCCTTTAAAACCGTCTAAATGGAAGTAAACAAAAAATTGTTAATATCAAATATCATATCCGCGCACTCAGCGCAACTGCGCGACCATGCGCTAATTTATTTTCTTATTTTTAATTGGGAAACCCAATCTTTTATTGCAAGTTCGGATTCTACCCAAAATTTCATGGAAACTTGATCCCTCAAACTATTTTTTGATTGCGCGCAACCAGTTCGGCGTGCGCGCAAAGTGGCGCAACCTGAAAATTGTCAAATAGAGGATGATGGTGAACTCCAAATGTGGCAATGAAAGCGAACAGCTCTTAACCATTCAGCAGCATATTCTGAATGCTTTTGAGTGGCCCCCCCCGTGGACTCTTATTTTCTTGTCTATGCTGATGACCTGAAGCTCTTCAAGTGCATCTTGGATCCTGCAGACTCCATCAACTACAGGCTGACCTCCATTCTGTCTCACTGGTGCAGCCTTGGCTTGGCTCTAAATCCAGCTAAGTGCGCCATCACTACTTTCAGCCGCTCTCCCAACCCACTTCTTCTTTGCTACCACATTGACGGCACTCCTCTTTCCCGCTCTTCTATGACTCGTGACCTTGGTGTGCAGCTTGAACCGCAGCTTTCATTTTTGGAGCACGTTAACCAGGTTAGGTTAATCCTTGGGTTCCTGAAGCACCACACAGCGAATTTTTGCAGGAACCTGCTCTCATCACCCTCGCTCCATCGTGTTGCCTGTGCTGGAATACGCGTCTGTGGTTTGGAGCCCATTCTCCGCATGCCATGTGGAGCAGATCGAGCGTGTCCACAGGGCGTTCCTTCGGACCCTCGCCTATAAGATGAATACCAATCTTTGAGGAGGTCGACTAAACTGACCTCAGCCTCAAGTTCCTACTGCTGAGACCTGCCGACTGCCGAAAAATCGCGGATCTATCTTTCTTGCATGGCCTTCTCCCCAATCGCGTCGATTCTCCACACCATCTCTCGATGATTGCGCTCCTGGTTCCCCGGCCTGCATTCCACTCTTCAGCTCACTTCTTCATGCCATTTTCGTTGACCAACTGTCTCTACCATCGCCCTCTTTGTCGTCTGCCTCGCCTCGCCAATCTCCCTGCTGACTCTCCTCCTCAACCAGATTCTGGTCGTCCGGGAAAACAAGGAGAACAACGGGAGCGCTGACTTCAGCAGATCCGAACCGCGGGAAGTGCCACCGTCTTCCACCTCCGGTGAAGAATCCGAGTCCCACCATCGCGCCGGAAAATCAAAAGTTCCTGAAAAACCTCCGGCGGATTTTTTGTCATTCTCGTCGACATCGTCCCGGAATCAGCAGTAGCTCCTGGCCTGAGCACTGTCCTGCACTGAGACCCAGCCACCTCAACGCAGCCCGAACCACTCCAAGGTACCAGTGCATTCGGCATATTTAAAGTCATATCAAACTCCCGACAAGACAATAAACCTACAATAATTCTTGGTTTGGTTTTGATTTGTGCGAACCTGGAGTCCTTTTGGTGTTGCAGGGTTTCTAAAACATTTATCGGGGCTTAAGAATTTCGGGGATTCTGGATAAGTCCCGTCCTGACTGGCCTATGATAGCTTGGCCAGTCCTAGGGAAAAATATTAGTGAGCTTAGGGATTAGATGTATATCGTCGAAACCGAAGCTCACATGCCCTGCAAAATTGGTGTCAACTCAATGAATTATATTATAGCGATCCGTGCTTTAGGGATATTGCTCAACAAGAGATTTCACTGATGTCGGAGCCTCGGTGACTCTGTTCAACGCTCTATGGTAAAATCATGATTGCTTTGCAATTCCCAGTGTAAAATATAAATAAATAAACACACGCGCTAAAAATGATGACTTTTCCACGCGAAATAAACGAACTTTGCTAATTATTCCACAAAATTGGAGTTGAATCAATAAACGGATGACGGATAGCATCTCTGAATCAGCGATAAAAAACAATGAAAATTCATGTGCCATACATAAAAGTTCACCTTCATCCACTATTTGACATTTTTGGGGCTTTAGACGCAGCTTTAGCAGGAATTATATTAGAAGGACTTGAATGTCAGAAGAATTGCTATGTAGTATAATTTGAGAAAAATTCACATTATAACTATGGCTTTATTCATATTTTTTAATTAGTGAATGTTCTGTCGCCACGTTCATAACAGGATTTCATCTCTACCTTTGCAATTCTGCCAGTCTAGACGCGTAACTGAGATGAATGTGAGAAGGACTTTAAAATTACTCACATTCAATGCGATTCGACAACATCGTCTTTCTCGACCATTTCAAAATCTTTTCCGGTTAAACTTTGTTGACTGCTCCCTTCGGACTCACTGCCGCTGTAGAGGCCTCCCGCTTCCTCTTGACAGCTACGGAAGAGGTAAAACGACAAGAAATCAACGGATCAGTAATCGAAACGAACTGAAGAAACTGCTTAATTATGAGCTCCCTTCGTTCACTCTCTGACCCATCTCTTAATACCCCAAATAGAACATTAAAAAACTTGCATCAAAATCGTTTATTATTATTACTATTATTATTATTATTATTTTATTTAAATGAGTAAGTCACATATAGGGACCAAGTCAAGCCTAGATAGGGAAATAGCAGATTTTCAGGAGCGTTTTAAAGGTATTTTTTGAGCCAAAGTGGCGGTTGGACATTTCAAGTCTATTCACATAAAAACTTTAGGGATTTTTTTCGGTATGAATAAACTGTCGAATTATTCCAATAAGAACCGCAAACTTGAAAGTTTGAGGAGTTTTTTGGTTGGTTATTCCTGAGAATAATAAGTAGTTTCAAGGTGTCTAGATCAAAATACGAGCAAATGTCCGCCCACCGCAGGCCGTTCACGCCGATTTTGGTAGTAGACAATTTTTTTAAAATCTTAAATTTTGGTCAGGAGCCCGTATCTGACTCTAGTTGGTCCTCGAAACTTTTCAACCCGATCGGACTAAATTTGGGGGAGATAGGGGTCAAAATGTGTTTTTTGAAAAATGGATCTTCGAGATTTTTGGCAATCTGGGGTATTATTTTCCACTAAATTTTGGTCGCTGAATCCAATAAAATGGGTCCCGGGACGATTGCCGCCCTCTGGATGAGGTTATGGGTCAAAATGGGTTGAGTAACCATATACAAAAATGAAATAATCCAATGAGAATTCCAAAAATATTAGAAAAGATTACTGTGACGACCACCGACTAACAACGTACAGAGCACAAATTCACAATGTTGAACAGAGAATATCCACGACAAGTCACCTATTGATAATTAACAATACATAGAAGATTCTTGGCTCACTTTTCTTCTTGTTCTTCTGGTTCGGGCTCTTTTATGCTTTTAGCGATTTCGGAGTCGTCCTCATTGTCACTAAGTTTGTCCTTCTTCTTTTTCTTTTTTTTCGAGTTACTGCTTGAATCTCTAGCTTTGTACTCGTACTGGAAAAAGAACCAATCAATCGTCCATTAAGTTAATCTATTAAAGATAGTTCTTCAT
The DNA here is from genome assembly GCA_019603395.1 of Cyrtorhinus lividipennis. Taxonomy (NCBI): domain Eukaryota; kingdom Metazoa; phylum Arthropoda; class Insecta; order Hemiptera; family Miridae; genus Cyrtorhinus; species Cyrtorhinus lividipennis. Next base: position 10,323,623 of record CM034002.1, on the reverse strand, counting down.
TTCGTATCATTCTTGGAAAATAAAATCCAATTCTTCTGTCTGAAGCATCCGTCTTACCAAACATACTTAGTGCAATGAAACTAACCTACTAAATTTAATACACGGAATATGCCCATACGGCACAACATAGAACAACGTACTTCTATGTGAGAAACATGTTCATGTAGAACAGAGGTAAATTAGACTTCACCAACTTACGTGATAGAGCGGCCAAAATGAAGCAAAGAAGCCAACATCTTCCGTCAAATTAGGGAACAGCCATAAATGGTGGGAGCCAAGAGTTAGGATCCAAATTAGGCAGAAAACAATAAATCGGATAACGGCCAAAGCGATGATAAACACCAAGAAACCAGCTGCAGCGATACTCAAGTAGTACACTCCCATTCTGTAATTAGAAGCAACAGAGTCAAATCAAAATTACTTACCTACAGTTTACTAACAAAAAAATTTAATTTTTATACAAACCGAACGGATGGCGGCCAGAGCGGGAACAAACAAATGCCAATGCCAGCCAAAACAACCAGAAAACCGAAGAACCAATAGTACGGAGGAATAGGGTCGTAAATCCACACGTAAGCGTCAAGATTATCTTCAAAGTACTGTTTGAAATGCATTTCCAGGCGAACTTTCTTCTTCTTCACTTTCCTGTCGTCACCTTCAGTTCCCTAGGGGAAAAAAGAGACTCGTTGAGCAGAACGGAACATTAGAAGAATGAATTACAAATAATTGTTATTTAACGGAATATTGTTGCTCATTCCACTACCAACTCTCCAAGTCTTCAATGACGTCAAAACTAAGGTGACCAGACGTACTATTTGTAAGGACATGTACTAAATTTTACTCAAATGTCCTAAATACCATTTTTTTTTCTCGGTAGGACTCTGAAATGTACTAGAAAATTGATGAAAAATGATACCCCACACGGCTAGGAACCAGAAATCTCGAAAACACACATTCAAAATAGATAGATAAATACCCATTATACTTTGGTATATCGGAAAGTGGTCACTACTGGCAGCAGGCCCTTTAGGGTCGCGAGTACAACATCTTTAAAGGCTTATTGACCGTAACGGTCGCTAAGCTGTTGAAAAGAAAACAAGGTGTATGGTGGCAACACTGCCACCCTCCCACAGTGTCGTCCTGTTCCCCTGGGTTCCAGGGTATGACATTGCCTTTTTTTTGTTCACTTGAGTATGCATCTGCTCACAAAATGTTCCCTTTTAATCCCATAGAAGGGGTTTCTACCCTTTTGATCAGGCAACGGCTGTTGAATTATCTAGCCGCAGAAGGACCAAAGCTGAAGTTCAACCAGATGCCAGAGCTCAAAGCACGCAAAGCATGGCCTGAAGCTCAAAAATATTAATGGCATACCCATGGAATAAGGATTATATACTTATTCCATGTGGCATACCCAGGGGAACAGGACGACACTGTGGGAGGGTGGCAGTGTTGCCACCATACACCTTGTTGTTTTCTCTTCAACAGCTTAGCGACCCTTACGGTCAATAAGCCTTTAAAGATGTACTCGCGACCCTAAAGGGCCTGCTGCCAGTAGTGACCACTTTCCTTTCATACCTAATATAATTGTTATTAGCCTGCCCATCAGGTGGGCTGATCAGTAAATTTTCACCCATAACCTCTTCCGGTGGGCACCAATCGTCCCGGTACCCGCCTCATTAGATTCAGCGTCAAAAATGATACCCCACGCGCCTAGATCGCCAAAATCTCAAAAATTCATGTTTCGAAAAACACATTTTGACCCTACTTCCCCAAATTTGGTCTGATCGGGCTGACAATGTTTAAAGGCCCAAATTTTAGATTCTTAGACAATTTTCTACTACCAAAATCGGCGTGGAGATTTTTCAAGGAATGACCAACCAAAAAACTCACTTCTTGTCCTTTGCCCTCGGCGTGACTACTTTCAGCCACCTCCTCCTCCTTTTTCTCTTTCTTCTCCTTCTCAGTCTTCCTTTCCTTTTCGTCATTGGATTTGGATGCGTCTCTCTTCTTTTTCAATTTCAACATCTCTTCAGTCACTGCCACCTTCTTGGCTCGATGGAAAAATTTATGTTTCAGCATCCTGTGGGTTCATAATTGAAAAACAAATTAAGATTTATACTTTTTCAGGCGTACTTATTGCAAGAATAGTTCCCCTAACAGAAGTACTAATTCAATGTTCGGTGGGTGCGCCACTTTGAAAAGTAGGAAGCCTATGGAGAAAGGGAAGAGAATATTTTTTGTGCTGCGATCCAATGCTATTTACCATTTAATAGGGATGATTACATTTTGAGAATTTTTAGCCCTCGACCAAATGAGCAAACAAGGAATGACAAATTTTTCTTCAAAGAACGACTACTGAGTTGACTAAATTAAGCACTAGGTACCAGAAATCTCGAAAACCCACATTCGAAAAAGCTGGATAGATACCCATTTTGACCCATAACCTCTTCCGGTAGGTGCCAATCGTTCCGGGACCGTCTCATTGATTTCAGAGTCCCAAATTTAGTGGAAAATGATACTCCGCACGCCTAGGTAACAGAAATCTCGAAGGCACACATTCAAAATGGGTAGGAAGATACCCATTTTGACCCATAACCTCTTCTGGTGAGTGCCATTCCTGCCAGAACCCGTCTAATTGGATTCAGCGTCCTAAATTTAGTCAAAAATCTCTTAAATCCATTTTCTGGAAACACATTTTTTTTGGGACCAACTAGACCCGGAGAAAATTTTCAGATTTTTAGAAAATTGTCTACAACCAAAATCGGTGTGGACGGAGTACGGCGGACGGACATTTGCTTATTTTGATCTAGACACCTTGAAACGTCCAGAAAATCCATTATTCCATTCCATCATTCCAGAAAATCCCATTATTCAAGGAATAACCAAACAAAATAAGCAAGGCACACACTACAGAAGCAGTTGCGAATTTAGGGTCGGCGCTACTCCTGCTTTATTCTCACATCTCAGTGTGCATAAATCCATGACCTGAATTGTCAATTGATATTTACAAAATAGGAAGTTAACAGAAAAAAAGCTCACTCGTCAAGGAAAGCGACACACTGGTCCCTCGATGCAAACAGCGGATCCTCCCCTTCCTTCGTGGGTTTTGCCCATTTTGTCTCCATAAGAGCCTCAACAGCCTTCGATCCTGCCAGAATAAATCTTCGGTGAATATTTTGTAACAACAAAGAAAGAAATAACGAAACCTTCCTCTCAATTGATACCTGTGAAGTATTCGACATTGTGATTCAGGAATTTGGTCTTTTTCTTTGGCACGTTCTTTCTCAGCCAATTGGCAACGTTATACTCGTCCTTTGAAGGGTTTTCTGCCTTATCAAGCTCAGAATCCGGGATGAACTCCTGTAAAAACCAAAAAAATATAAATAAATGACAGTTGAGTATTTGAAGCAGTTGGTTCATAAGGAAATCATTAGAATTCTATCGTGAAAAACGCTGTGAATTCATTCACAGGGGTTGTTCATTCCTCGGACCAGTCGCATGGAGACTCATTTCTTCAACATAGGATAAATGAGGGAAACAGTGGGTGTGGCGGGTCCCGGACCCATTCCAATCGATTTAAGGTCCAAAATTTAGTGGAAAATGATACCCCACACGCCTAGGTACCAGAAAACTCGAAAACACATATTCAAAATGGGTGAATAGATACCCATTTTGACCCATAACCTCATCCAGAGGGCGCCAATCGTTCAGAGAGCCATTTCATTGGATTCAGCGTCCAAAATTCAGTGGAAATGATACCTCACACGTGTTCTTAGAAAAACACATTTTGACCCCTACCCCGCCCAAATTTGGTCCGATCGGGCTGACAAATTTCGAGGACCAACTAAAGCCTGGAACGGACCCCTGACCCAAATTTCAGATTTTTAGAAAATTTTCTACTACCAAAGTCGGCGTGGACGGCGGACGGACATTTGACTTTTGGTTAGTTATTCCTTGAATAATCAACCTATGTTTTCATGCAAAAAGTAAATCTCTCCGAGTCACCCCACATTTTTTTTTTTTTTTTTTTTTTTTTTTTGGGCGTTTCAAGGTGTCTAGATCATTAAAGTCAAAGGTCCGTCCGCCGTCCACTCCGACTTTGCTAGTGGAAAATTTTTCTAAAAATCTGAAATTTTGGGTCTGGGGTCCGTTCATGGCTCTAGTTGGTATTTTCAACCCGATCGGACCAAATTTGGTCGGGGTAGGGGTCAGAATGTGTACTTCGAAAAATGGATTTTTGAGATATTTTGCAATCTAGGTACGTGGGGTGCCATTTTCCACTAAATTCTGGACGCTGAATCCAATGAAAATGATGATTGATTTACTTTTTGCATGAAACCATAGGTTGATTATTCAAGGAATAACAACCAAAAGCAGTTAAAGCCAATCCATGTCAGACATGAAGAAAATCGAAATTTCAACACAAAGCAATGCTTTTCCACCTATTCGCCGAACAAGCCACCTCGTTTGCACTGTACTTATTAGTTATTCGTGATAAACTGTCGTAACATTGATGTTGGTATCCGAATGTAAACATGTCAATGTCATCATTGTTGCAACTTCTACCCTCACAGATGCCCAGAGAGCCTCTTCAATTCGTTGAATTTGTACAAAACTTTTGGCAAATTGAGCATTATCTGAAAATCTGTATTATCATTGAAGTCCTAAAATTCTTGAACCTTATTACAAAGGATTTCTGTAATACAAAAAATTACCTTCATACGGAACATTTTACGTGGAAGACTGTATGAAGTAGTCTTTCACTCGAAAGATGTTTGTTCGTGCAACAAGTGAAATTTCCACTGGAGTTGCATTAGTCAGTTTTGAGTGGTCATCGGCAGTGGGACAATATTATTGTTACAAACCAAACCAAGAAGAGAGATTACAACACATTTTATCCAATGAAAACTCGACTATTTATAAACATATCATTCGCTTTTACAATGGTTTGACAGATGAATAGTCCACCTTTTCAAATTTTTCAAAGAAAGAAGCCCAATTTCGAACAAGTAGTTACCCACCCAACATTTCGTGTTTATTGATGACAGATCAAAGGAGCTGTTTGCGATCAATAACTACAGCAAACTCAGATAACACGCAATCTGTACTGCTTCAAGGTGATCGTCCCAGGTTGCGGTTGCGGAAGATCAATTCCAGAAATATCCCTCCTTTTGGATGTATTCAATTTTACGGTTTAAATATATTTTTAATGGGAAATAGCTGCTTTACTACGTAATAGTATCGCAATATATTTTCTATCAAACCGCTTGAAGGTGAACATAATTATTCTAGAACATCATAGAATAAGCAGCAGAGACAAATTTTTGAGATCAATTCAACTCTGGTTCATCCTGCAACTACAGATCCGCCTACATCAGACGAATAATGTGCTACTGTCAAATTTTGGCAGGTTAACGGTAACTTTCTTCGATTGGGAAGAAGACAAATGATTGAAATGCGACAAAATTGGCAACGGCTGGAACATTTTCGAGCAGCAATGTCAGATTCGAACATAAGATCAGTATCCGTTGTACCCTGGCTAATCTATATACCTGAAAGAATACCCAAGACCACACAACGTAAAACTGAAGTCCTAAGATAATTTGAGCTGAGTATTGAGAAATAACATTGCTTATTTCGTTCGTTCAGGTAAGGTATTTGTAGAAATGTAGGCTCACTTTCTCAAAGCCACTCATTTGAACTGAAGAGAAAGGAGCACAACCGTATACCCGGTCATCAGAATCTAACGGGTTCTAAGAAATAAGCTAACGTGGCACACTACCCCGAAAAAGTGTCGAAGCAAAACCTGGCAATTTCAAACGAAACAGTTCAATTAACTTGTTAGTTAAATGATGAAAAAGTACGAACGAGATCGTCACGTGGAAGTAATTTTAACAAATTGCTAATAATTAGGCTGACAACAAATAAATCATCGCCATAAAACATCAAGATGTGCTCGAAAATCCAACTAATGTGACACACCTAAGAGCACGATTTTGATTTCAGCGGATTATTCTCAAATTTAATCGTCTCTATATACACGAAGTCCAATCGAGCATAGTCATTAATAATAAGAAAAACTTGAAGAAAATCTCACCTCTTTTCTCCGTTTGCCCTTTTTCTTGTCAGCCATATTGTCAACAAAAAGTGGCGAGAGGACAAGGAAAACTGCGAACTGAAGTGAAGTAACGCAAAACACGCAACAGATTTAAACCAACTTGAAAAACTTCTCTATGTTATTTTTTTTCTATCTGGATCTTGCCGGAATTTTCAACTTATTTAACCTGATGACGTATCTATTTTTGAATTTTTAAAATTAATGAAGAAACTCGTTGGAGCATACAATCAGAATTCAGAATATTCGTCGTACGTGTCAACCTACGTTAGCGTGACTCTATCAGGAGAAGTTTGTTGTTAATTTATTGTCTTGGCTTAGAAGTCATGCTGTTTTGCGGTTGTTTATCAAAACGTTATCTCTGCAGTTCAAGGAGTTCATCGATTTTCTTCAGTTGTTGCAGATCTCGGATTAGCAACTTCACATCTTGATACTCATTGCATGATTTTAGACTCTACATTCTTCAGTATTCATGTCCTTTATTGACATCTTTCCTGTGCACGAGCTAATTGGTGTATCGTAAATTGTAAAATGATGTCTTAAAGAGAAGCTCTTTCCGCTGGTTGAATCCTGCCTTCATCATGAAACGCGTCATAATATTCAGGAATGGGACCCAAGTCGACGGCAAGGTACTTGAATTGCAATATTTCATTTCTTGTCGACATTGTTGACGTAGATGCGTGTTCATTTTACTTAGCGAGATGATTGGAGGGAAAGTTTGTTTGTATTAAGTTTACCCCTGATTTCGTAGGAAGTAGGTCGACCTGCTGGAATGAACGAAGATGGTTTGAAATAACCTATTGAATGATCTTTTCTCGCAGTCTCTGGTGAAAGCATAGGTTCTCATAGGATATTTTCCAAGAATGAGAATCGTATGCTTTGACGTGGGTAAAAACGTGAGCTAGGTAGCTCTGCTGTTTAGCAGTACACATTCCATAATCACGTTGGCATTATCCGCTTAACACGTTCGCTGCGGAATTGTTGAGCTCGTTTGAGCAGCATCTGAAATAGGAACGCGCCAGATGCGTGCGCCGCATGCGGAATGAAATTCGATGCGAGCTCCTAACCCAGTGCGGCTATAGCATGAGGTATTTACCTTGAAGTTAACTACTTGCACCGAAATATTTCGTGTACTAAAAGAAAATGGCAAGAAAACTCCAAACCAGTCCCCTATTTCGGACTTATTTTTTTGCATCATAGCAACACCCCAGCTGACTCCGACGTTTACAGTACCTTCAGAAGGTTCAAAGCTGGCGCGGGAAGTAGAAATATATTCCGTTTCACTTTCTGGTATACTGGAGGAGCGATCTGAAGTGAAGGCTGCCTTCACGCGCCAGGCGCGTGCGACGCACACGGGTTAGAACAGAGCTCACGCGCTGAGCGCGTGACCCGCAGCGAACGTGTTATGTACCGATCATCCTTCAGATTCTTTTAGAAAAAATGTCTTTCTCGAGCGCGAGCATCCAATGAGCCTTTTTTGAGCTCATAACGGCTACATACTTGTTGCATTAAAATCAAAATTGTCCGCTAATAAGGGGGATTGTGATACATCATTCCCATATTCAGTTGCTTCTTTGTGATAGAACTGTGGGTTTGAAAGCAGCTGATGAATAAAATAATTTAAAAAATATATTGTGCTTGGCAAAAACTTTCGGTATGCTTACCTAGGAGCATTGCAAACTTGGGAAGTTCTTTAGAAACTAGGTAGATAACTTGGGTTTAGTTCACAAAATACACTTTTTTATTTTTATTTGAGCTAAATGTTTGATTGAGATTCTTGAGGATCGAAAATGGAGTCACAATTATGCAAAAATCTGTTCACATTTATTTATGATGTTTTCCTCTCTTGCGTTAAAATTCGCTGATCCCCACATGGAGACATACTAGGCCTAGGGGATATGTTGCAAGGATGCAGCCGCCTTGCCATGATGATGCAGCCACCATGATATTACGTCAATAGATTCGTTGGCCTTTTTGAGCTTAAAAAAAGTCAAACTGGAAGATTTGTTTCGGGGCTCAAGGGAGTTGGAAGGCGAACCAAAATCATGTTTAAATCTTGCCATCAATGTAGATTTTCCTCAAATGTTTGAATCGCTTAATACGCACACTTTTGCAGGTTATTCTCGTCACTCATTCACTCGAGGAACTTCTTACAACAGCGGGCAGCAAGTTCAAAATCACCGCGAAACGAGTTTTCACCGAGAAAGGTGGTGAAATTGACGACCTGAAGCTGGTTCGGTAAGCCATTGGTCCAATTGCTATTGATTCCTTGTTTCGAGATTCACTAGGAATAAGACTAGAAGAAACTATTTTTACTGACAGCGTAAGTACCACGCTTCAATCAAAATGGTAGGCAGTGTGTTACAACTGCAGGCAACGAATCTACAGGTGATTTTTGAGAAAAATAACTCTGAGAAGTTTTGTTGCTTCTGTGCGCCTAAAGAGTGGTTGGCAACTGTGTTTTGGTCGGTTGTTCCTTGAATAATCAACCTGTTTTCGTGCAAAAAGTCTCTCCGATTCGGCCCAAAAATTTGTTCTGGATGTTTCAACGTGTCTGGATCAAAATTAGCAAATGTCCGTCCGCCGTCCACGCAGATTTCTGGAGTAGAAAAATTTTCAAAAAATCTGAAATTTTTGTCAGGGTCCCGTTTTCTGCATTAGTTGGTCCTTGAAACTTTTCAGCCCGATCGGACTAAATTTGGGCGGGGTAGGGGTCAAAATGTGTATTTCGAAAATGAATTTTCGAGATTTTTGGCAACCTAGCCGTGTGGGGTATCGTTTTCCACTAGATTTTGGACGCTGAATCCAACGAAAACTGCCAGAATCCAGAATGATTAACGCTCTGTGGAAGATGTTATGGGTCAAAATGTGTAACTATCTACCCATTTCGAGTGTTTTCGAGATATCTGGTACCTAGGCGTGTGGGGTATCTTTTTCCACTAAATTTTGGACTGAATCGATTGGATTAGGTCCGGGACCCGCCACACCCACTGTTTCCCCCATTTTCCCCATGTTGAAGAAATGAGTCTCCATGCGCCTGGTCCGAGGAATAACCAACTCGCGTGTGAGAATTTTCAGCGTTTTTTTGTAATTTTTCGTCCTCTCTTTCATTAGCGTTCTTTTATAATTCTAGAAGGTCATCATTTGAATGACAATCAAACATTTTGTGAATATTGGCCTCCTATTGGTAAAATCGTCGATTTTATTGAGAAATTTGCCTTTTTGGTTGGTTAATCATAGAATAATCAACAATGTTCTCATGTAGAAATCAAAATAAGTAAAATTTGCTGAAGCAAAATGTCCGTCCACGCCGTTTTTGGTTGTAGAAAATTGTCTACAAATTTGAAATTTCGGTTTTCGGGGACCCGTTTCCGGCTCTAGTTGGTCCTCGTAAGTTTTCAGCCCGATTTCTGGTACCTAGGCGTGTGGGATATCATTTTCTATTAAATGTTGGACGTTGAATCGATTGGAATGAGTCCGGGACTCCCCCCTTTCACTGTTTTCCCCCATTTTCTCCATGCGCCTGATCCGAGGAATCCCTTGTGAAGGAATTTGCCGCTTTTTGGTTGGTTATTCCTTGAATAATCAACCTATGTTTTCATGCAAATGGTCAACCTCTCCGATTCGGCTCAAAATTTTTTTCTGGACGTTTCATGATGTCCTGATCAAAAAAGGTCAATGTCCGTCCGCCGTACGCCGTCCGCCGTCCACGCCGTTTTTGGTAGTAGAAAATTTTCTAAAAATCTGAAATTTGGGTCAGGGGTCTGTTCCCGGCCTAGGACGGTCCTCCAAGCTTTTCAGCCCGATCGGACCAAATTTGGGCGGGGTAGGGGTCAAAATGTGTTTTTTGAAAAATGGATTTTCGAGATTTTGGGCGATTTAGGCGAGTGGGGTATCATTTTCCACTAAATTTTGGACGCTGAATCCAATGAAATGGGTCCCAAAACGATCGGCACCCTCTGGAAGAAGTTATGGGTCCAATTGGTTATATATTACCCATTTTGAATATGCGTTTTCGAGATTTCCGGTACCTGGGCGTGTGGGGTATCATTTTCTACTAAATTCTGGATCCTGAATCGATTGGAATAGGTCTGGGACCCGCCGCACCCACTGTTTCCCCATTTCCCTCATGTTGAAGAAATGAGTCTCCATGCGCCTGGTCCGAGGAATAACCAACCCCTGTGTAAGAATTTGCAGCGTTTTTTCCTCTTTGAAACGTCTTATTGGTCCGTTATGAGACTTGGAATTCCGAAAAATGTAGGAGTTTGTACGTATATTATATGGGTAATCTCTGATTTGAGAAAACTTGGGAACAATTAGGTATATAAGTTGGAAAACACGTCATGAAATCTGAAATCGCTAATAACAAGCTTCCTACCAGAGCCAAAGAGATACGTTTCAACCATGATTTCCTGTATGACTGACTGCAACAGGCGACGTTGAATCTAGATACGCCCTGTGCAATCTGAGTAGTTTTCGTTATAATATACGAGTTCATACACACTAGGAGTGTCCTAAACGCCTCCATTCACAGAACGCGGACCGATTCATACTCTTCTATTCATACCACAGTGTCATTAGCGTCCTGTGAGTGGTGAGATCGGGAAAATTAACCCTCAAATCGTGAAATCTAATCACCAAGAGGCTGTAGCAACATACAATCTTAAGGATCGTTTTGGCACACCGTGAAAAAGCGTCAAACTCAGAAGTTTCCACTGTTTGACAGCTTTGTCTGTTATTATTTTCTGTAACTGTATTTTAATGCATCATGAAATCATTCCAGGGATGACGACATCTTGTACGTATCCTGCGGAGAGGGATTTATACCGTTGGAGCCTTCTTGCACTCAGATCGCGTGTAAGCATAAAGCTCCCTTAGACATGGCTGAGGGGCAGAGCGTTGCTACTAAGCATGATCCCGTTGTTATTTCCGCTCTCATGGACCTGACGCTCGAGGCTAAACAGTTACCATCCAACCCGGGCCATTGGGTGACGTTGAACGTCGGAGGGAAGTACTTCACGACTTCGCGAAGCACGCTCATCAACAAGGAGCCAAATAGCATGTTGGCGCGGATGTTCGCCGAGAGGGAGGGTGGCCTGTACATGTCACCTTCGAATGTCGACTCGAAGGGCGCTTATCTCATAGACCGGAGCCCCGCTTACTTTGAACCGATCCTGAACTACCTGCGGAATGGCCAGCTCATATTTGACTCTTCTCTAAACGCTGAGGGTGTCTTGGAGGAGGCGAGGTTCTTCGGAATCGACTCGGTCATCCCCCAACTCGAAAACATGATCGCTCAGAGCCAACAAACGCGCGACAACCTCCCGCTGACTCGACGTGACGTCATCAACGCTCTCATCAGCACTCCGTACACTGCCGAGCTCCGCTTCCAAGGTGTCAATTTGGCCGGGTCAGACCTCTCTCGTCTCGATCTTCGCTCTATCAACTTCAAATTCGCCTGTCTCCACGGTTGCCGGATGGTGGGGGCGAATTTGAGCTATTGCTGCCTCGAAAGGGCCGACCTCTCGCACGCTGTCCTCGAAGGAGCACACCTTATGGGCGTCAAAATGCTCTGTGCCAATTTGGAAGGTGCGAACCTGCGAGGATGCAACTTTGAAGACCCAACGGGCGCGCGAGCCAACATGGAAGGTTCGTACTGTTTCTACCCCTAACGAATTCGTTTTATTAACCTCTAGTATACCACCAAGTATACCTGGAGAACGCAGGTATCTGTGCATGGGCTGTTCTCTCAAAGAGCAGCCCACTACTTCCTCAGGTCCGGAAGGGATTTTTTTTTTAATTTCAATAAATTATTTTTTCATGTTTAAATATAATTTAAAATTATAATAATCAAGTCGCTCTCCATGTTGGGGGCCCACTCCCGAACCCCCAAGGCCTTACGAGATTGATGGGAAAGAAGAGCTCTTACGTACGCCATTAATATCGTTTCAAACATGAGTTTTTTTTTTTTCTACCTCGCAGGTGTAAATCTCAAAGGTGCCAATATGGAGAGCAGCAACATGGCTGGGGTCAATCTCCGAGTTGCGACGTTAAAAGGTGCCAATTTGAAAAATTGTGATTTGAGAGCTGCTGTCTTGGCTGGCGCTGATCTTCAGGTGAGCTCATCTAGAACCCGTACGGGGTAATTAGATTTGGCGACTGAAAACTGAAAATTGTCACCAGCACATTCCTTTTCCAGTCCGTTTGCATTATGATTTTAACAAGTCTGATGAAGATCTATCGCAGGAGTGCAAAGTTGAAGATGATAATATGTTCAAAGAAGCCCGATCTGGTGGTCGGGAAGGGGATTTGCAATCCACAATATGCAATATTCTTTGCCCTACTACTCGTCTAATGTTGAGGGTTTGCTGTTTTGATTCTGCAGAACTGCGACCTGTCAGGCAGCGACTTGCAAGAGGCCAATCTGCGCGGTGCGAATCTCAAAGATGCTGCACTCGAGCTGATGCTCACTCCTCTCCACATGTCGCAGACTGTCCGTTAATTTCCAGTTTTCCCCCACACGTCCTACGGAATGTCGAAGGAGTCACAACGGACAAAGTAAAACAGGTTGTCTTGCCACTATTCGTTCACACCAGTGAATATCTTACTTGTCATTGACGGAGTAGTGAGGCCAAAAGCTATCTATGTCCGTCCTATCGTTGTGTTCAATTTGTTTTCTTAATTAGCTTACTACCGCATTAAAATTCAAAACGTCCTAATAAAACGATAATTTTTCACAAGTTTATTCAGGCAAGAACCTGATCAAACTGTGTGGATGCCCGTACAGGTTACATAAAATCCTTAAGTAACTTGATACATCTGCACCTACATCAACCTTCAACATGATAACGATTACTTCTTAAGGGGTTTTCTCCTCTGGCTCGCATTCCAACCTAAACTCGCTGTATTCAATCAATCAAATTGAAATTGAGGGATTTCCTACAAGAATCAGATGTCCAAAATGTGATAAAACCGGCTTAAGCCGCCATTTTGTTGTTGAATGTGCAACATCTAGTAGCAAGTTTGTTTTGGCAAGAAACAAACAAGTCCAAGTCTACAGGTTTCAAAATGTTTGAATTTCGCCAGGAAAACAAGTTGTCTTCATTTCTGCAAGAACCAAATAAGTCCATTGTTTGGCAACACTGCAAACAGAGGGCCCTTGGAAGGCCTTGGCGTCGCATAGCTGTTTTGTCATTGAAGAAAATGTGGTTATTGAAATAAACATGCAAAACGAGTACTTGGACTTCAATAAAAATGCAGTTAGAACCAAACAGGTCCATTTTTGGCAGCAGAGGAATTTTATGAGAAAAAAATATTACAGAAAACCTATAATTTTGGACTTATCTCGTTCTTGTAAGAAACCCCTAAATTTTTATGTCTTCGTATGGCAATGGCAAACACACCCCAAAATTCAATTAAGTCATTACATCCATTATAAGAAAAATAGTGAACATTTTTGAGGTAACACCGAACATTGGGTCGCTAGATATAGATTTGTTTTTAATGTTTCGATTTTTGTCCTGAGTGCCGATATGAACCTCTTAAAAATTCATGGACGCAAACTTGCGTCTACCATCCAAAAACATTCTGTAAAAATTTGGTCGCTCTGGAATTAATCGTTTGTAAGAAATTCAGTCCTTTACCCAAAAGAAACCCTACTTTTGACTGAATGAATTGAACTGAATTCAATGTTTTTCTCAGGTCTGTGTTTACTCTCAGTTAATCGAAACTAAGGAAGAAGGTCAATGACAATTGTGAAATGAAATTGTTATCAGTTTCTTGATTTAAATTTTTTTTTTTTTTTTTTTCAGATAAATGACCAAAATCTGTTTAATTTGCGAGAAAATCATATTTTTTAGGTGTTAGCACATAAAATTTCATAGATTTGTATGCTTTTTTTACATTTAATTAAAAACATGTTTTAGTTTTCTTTTCCTATTTTCAACATTTTTAACCAGACCACGAGAATCCCCGTAAAAATCTGAAAATGGGCGCCTAAAATTTAAAAAATGTTGGGGCTCATCAGAGAGGTTGACTTATTGCATAAAACGAACCCAAAGTATACAGATTTCGGTCATTATTCAAGAAAATTTGAGTCGAATCAAAAAACGGATTGCTTCACATGAATCAGTGTTAAAAACGTGTAAACTCTTTGAGAGAGGTTGGTTATTCCTCGCGCTTGGAGACTCATATTTCTTCAAAATGGGGGAAACAGTGGGTGTGGCGGATCCCGGACCCATTCCAAACGATTCAGGGTCCAAAATTTAGTGGAAAATGATACCCCACACGCCTAGGTACCAGAAATTTCGAAAACTCATATTCAAAATGGGTAGATGGGTACCCATTTTGACCCGTAACCACATCCAAAGGGCGCCAATTGTTCCGGGACCCATTTCATTGGATTCAGCTTCAAAAATTTAGTAGAAAATTATACCCCCACGCCTAGATTTTTCGAAAAACACATTTTGACCACAACCCCCTCCCAAATGTGGTCTGCTGCAAGTTTTGAGGCCAACTGGACCCAAAACTCCGTGACATAGGTTGATTATTCAAGGAATAATCAACCAAAACAATGGAAATTCATGTGCCACACATGGAGTTCAACATCATCCACTTTTTGACAACTCTGGGTTGCGCAACTTTGCGTACTCGCTGAACCGGTTGCGCGGAAAATCAAAAAAATGGTTGAGGAATCAAATTTGTGTGACATATTTGGTAGAATCCGAATCTTCTATGAAAAATTGGGGTTCCTGTTTAAATTAAGAATGTGAGTGTCACATGCGCGGGTTGCGCAAATATGATATCAGAGATCCATGCAAAACAAGGGATAACCAACCAAAACCACCAAACTTTTTAAAAAGTTCCAGAATAACGATTTTCGGCTTGTTTTAAGAAACGCATGAGTCAATCGAGGTGGCCATGGGTTATAGAAGCGAGGGATTCGGCACCCTTTTGTCCATAAATGAATGGTGAGACGGGACTCTATGTGCTTGACTTATTTACCCGTTATGGTAGATGTTCATGTACCTCGTAGAACCTCTGTGTTACAAACCATACTATGTAGTAATATGTAGCCAGTAAAGCGGCTTCTGTCTACCCGTTATTAAATTGATCGATGTTTTGAAAATAAAACTCCACCTGTAACCCCATGATAGTTATATTCAATAAATTGATAAATTTGTAATTATGTGGACTATAATACTATAGTAGTAGTTTGGCTATAATATGAGTTGTGATATTATTATTCGATATGCATCATTCATTCACTATTGCCCAAGTAATATAAATTCTTGAAATAATCTCATACGTATCCTATCATATTTCAATATTCCGATAACGCAAAAGCTAAGAATAGATTGGTAATTAATAAGTATGAAGTATATTGGCAATGAAGAAACTGAGGTAAAGCTTACGTATGAAGAAGATAGTGAGGTGTATAGCTTGTTATGTATAGATTTGAGAGGTTTATAAATTGGCTAAATCTTTGTAAATAATCAAAGTGATTTATTGAAAGATTGTATTTATTAATTTGTTATAGTACTCAAATACAAGAAGTATACAGAGTTAATTTTGGTTTTATTCCATAGGGTGAGAATAGAGGGGACCAACCATTTTGGAATCGTTGGGAACGAAGTAAAAATGAATCTATTTTCAAAGCACCATCTGTCTTTACCTAACGTTAGTCGAACAAATTCTAATCGCACAATAGAGAAAAAACTGATGATTATGAGCTGCAGAATGCAATAAAGCGGTAGGTGTTAGGTTAGGATGTATTCTAATTTTTGAAAATGCTGAAAATTCTTTAAGTTGGTTATTGCTCGGATTAGAGGCATGGAGATCAATCGATTCAGCGTCCAAAATCTAGTGGAAAATGTTGGACACTGAATTCAATGAGACGGGTCCCGGAACGATTGACGCCCACCGGAAAAGCTTATGGGTCAAAAAAGGTTTCCATTTACCCATTTCGATTGTGGGTTTTTGAGACATCTGTTACCTAGGCGAGTGGCGTATCATTTTCCACTAAATATTGGACGCTGAATTAAAAAAAAATGGGTCCGGAAACAATTGGCGCCCTCTGGATGAGGTTATAGGTCAAAATGGGTGTCTATTACCCATTTTGAATATGTGTTTTCGTGATTTCTTGTACCTAGGCGTGTGTGGTATCATTTTCCACTAAATTTTGGACCCTGAATCGATTGGAAAGGGTCCAGGACCCGCCACACTCACTGTTTCCCCCATTTTCCCCATGTTAAAGAAATGAGTCTCCATACGACGGGCCGGAGGAATAATCAACCCCTGTTAATGAACTTGCAGTCTTTTTCACTTCATTCTTTTGTGCTGAATACAGAGACAAATATCGTTTCGTAGTCTTTACTGGACCACTAAATACGCGTATAACGTCGAATGATATGTCCAAATTCGAATTTGTCTGGTATCAGAAGTAGTTGTCAACCATGCAAAGGTAGGATTTTGTTGAAAGAAGAACAAAATGGTGATTTTGTGGTCTTTCGTGTGGCCTAATAGCTGTTTTGGTTTATCATTTTGGTATGATACTCCTTCTGAACTCCAGATTACCCAATCCTATCATTACGGTTTTGAGTTAGGTCGTCCTATTAGCAGGCTCGCTGGTATCTCTCAGTAGGCGTAGGGAGTATAGCAAACCTTCCCACCACCCCGAACCTCTCTCTAATGTATATGTTCCAATCTTGACTCTACCTATTTTTGTCCCTAACTATGTAGTGTGCTGTAGAAAATGGCTATTTGAGGTGGCTTCCAAAAATATCCTACATCGAACAACACCTAAATTCTTGAGATAACGCAAACCCTGGATTTCACTCGTGTGTAGGACCACTGATGAAGCGAACGCGACTATCATTTGACAAGTTGAGCATGATAAGTGCCTGCTGATAAGTGATGGGCACAAAAAACAAACGTGGGTTTTTTATATTTCTGGTACCTAGGCACGTGGGGTATCATTTTCCACTAAATTTAGACGCTGAATCGATTGGAATGAGTCTCCATGCTGCTGGTCCGAACAATAACCAACCTCTGTGAATGAATTTGCTGCGTTTTTGTTGTTGAGAGTGTATTTAATGTACAACCTTCAATTCCTCAGGAAATTCAACGTTCTTGAACCTTGTTCACCTGCTTACATAAAAGGGAAGTCGGAAAGACGGAACTCGAAACGTAACAACCGCCTAAGCAAGGATTCTCATCTTCCGAACTTTCTCGTCCCGGGAAGTCATGTGGTGATAAAGGGGGGGGGGGGAGTCTTGAGGGGGTCTGTTCCTAAGCCTCAATTCCGATCCACATCGTCCAGAGAAAGTGACTTCATCCTTCTCTTCATCGCTCAGTTGACACCTCACCCGTTCGTGGATATAGTGAGTACCGTATTATATTCTAAAATCATCTACAATGACTGATTTCCTTTCAAAGAAACTAGCTGATTCTATAACGTGGCTGTTGGTAGAGCAGAACTTCCCCACTGGGAGACTCAGACAGTTGTAGAAATATAATATTAGAAGGAATGTGAAAATAAATATTAGAAGGAATGTGCTGCACATACAATTTCTTCAACATGGGGGAAATGGGGAAAACAGTGGGTGCGGCGGGTCCCAGACCCATCCCAATCGAGTCAGGATCCAAAATTTAGTGGAAAATGATACCCCACACGCCCAGGTTCCAGAAATCTCGAAAACGCATATTCAAAATGGGTAATATATACCCAATTTGACCCATAACTTCTTCCAGTGGGTGCCGATCGTTCTGGGACCCATTTCAATTAATTCAGCGTCCAAAATTTAGCGGAAAATGATACCCCACACGCCTAGATCGCCCAAAATCTCGAAAATCCATTTTTCAAAAAACACATTTTGACCCCTACCCCGCCAAAATTTGGTCCGATCGTGCTGAAAAGTTTGGAGGACCGTCCTAGGCCGGGAACAGACCCCTGACCCAAATTTTAGATTTTTAGAAAATTTTCTACTACCAAAAACTGCGCGGACGATGGACGGCGTACGGCGGACGGACATCGACCTTTTTTGATCAGGACATCATGAAACGTCCAGAAAAAAATTTTGAGCAGAATCGGAGAGGTTGACCATTATAATGAAAACATAGGTTGATTATTCAAGGAATAACCTACCAAAATGAGAGATTCTGAGTTATGCAACTCAGTCACCAGTCCACATAACCAACCGCTCGGAATTGGTTCCGGAAGGTGTTCAGAAACAAGGACCACTTTGACACTTTTACTTTGTCTACCTAGCTCTCTACTCCTCTACTCTTGAGAAATGTCAATAGGGATACAATTCTAAATAACTTGAGTGCTAAATTTTCTTTCCATCATTTATGAAATCAATAAGCGAACACCAGTTGACCATATCTGCAAATAGACATAAATTAAATGGGCTAAATTGTTTAAAAATCGTCTTTTAACTTGAAGATCCTCAAACTATTTATTATTGTAACGTATATTACTAAAACAATACCTTTGATTAAATATTGTGTATTCTGAAAAATGGATTTTCTAGATTTTCGGTGATTTAGGCGTGTGGGGTGTCATTTTCCATTAAATTTTGGACGCTGAATTCAATGAAATGAGTCCCGGAACGATTGGCGCCCTCTGGATGAGGTTATGGGTCAATATGGGTATCTATCAACCCATATCAAAAGGGATTTTCGAGATTACTGGTACCTAGGCGTGTGGGGTATCGTTGTCCACTAATTTCCACAAATCCATAATAATGAACGCTGAATTTATTGAAATGAGTCTCCATGCTCCTGGTCAGAGGAATAACCAACCCCAGAGGTTTCTCCTCAAAACTCACCTTTGTTTCAAGTTGTGTAGATCTCAAATCCGAAATCCCCCCTCCGTTGCCCCCAGTCCGGACCAAAAGTGCCTTTAAAATGCTCCGAAGAATCTGAAATGGACTCCGTTCGGGTGGTAGTGTTGAGTCATTTAGTCCGATGTTCCCGAACGTGTAAAAACTTGTATTTTAGACAGAATTTTTCAATAGATTATTGAGATATTTCGATATTTTTGTGGTTTTAGGCGAATAGAATATATAACATTCCACTAAATTTTGACAATTTTGTTATTCTCTTCCAAATGAATACTTGGATGTATTATTCCTTATGAGGAAATAATATATTGATATACCTCAATCAGTCACATCGCGGAAATGTCCAGTTTTTTAAAATTCCATGTACTTACTTCAAAATTTTGTAGGGTCACATGTGCCAACGTGAAAGAGTTGTCCAGAAGGTTCAGTAACAGTATGCTCAAATTTAAATGTCGTTAGCTATCAACACTGTCTTTAGAGTTGCAAGAAATTCGCATTAAAACCGTCTGAGAGGTAGTATAGCATTAAAACAGCGCAGATTGGATAGTAGTCGCTACTTTTTGATCACACAACCTTAAATTTTGCATGAAAAATTACGATTCCCGAGAGGAAATGACACTTTTTTTCTACTGATTCTGAGACAATTCCAGGATTTTTGGCCATCTTTTATCGTTAGAAATCAAAATGTTTTACGTAGTAGTGAAAGTAACTCAGGCGGTAGTAAAAACTGGACATTTCCGAGAACTGTCGGATATTTCTTTTTGTTTTGGCTCCAGGGATATTGAAAATTGTCAAGGCCTTTTCTATTGGTATCTTCAGTAATCTCAAAAGATTGAAAACACGAAAAAATCTTGACTCTTAAGTTAATCAGAAACGAGGTCTGTAATAGATAGAATGATGCACTTATTGCCAAAAAATAGCTGATTAACTGTATCCTACAGAATCCTCAGAATCCACCCCTGGAGAAGTTCCCTTTAGGTAGGATCCCCTGTATTTTGACGAGAGAGGAAATTGCATGTTTTATGATTCCGTCCAACTTGAATTCGACCCCTAAACGCGATACAGGAACGAAATTCGTTGCACAAATGTGTTAACAATTATGGTTACTAATCTTGTTTTAGAAAAATGGTATCCACATTTTGCTTCGTGTTGGGGATAAGATTGGCGGGTATTGACTATGTCTTACCTCGGTGATTCAGCGGACTATTTAAAACTGTGAAGCAATAGGTAATTAACCTTGGCTACGAAGGAGATAAGAACTCTTTGTACTCCAATAATCTGGCTTTGTGGACGGGTGATTGGATCGTTTAGGTTGGCGTACCTTTGATTTATTATTCTCATGGGAATAAAACAAGGTAACAATTCGCAGTGAGGCGAGTTGGTCTTAGTATGGATTTAAGAGACAGCCTAGCCACTTATCTATACATAAAAATAGAATTTCGCATAGATCCGCTTATAACCTAGTTTGTGAAAATATTATATTAGAGCACACGTATATGTTTGTATTGACTTTAAATTTCCTCTTTTGTAAGACAAACGCAACTGCGTCTTTATACTATTAGCAATTATGAGGTATGTGACACTGATGAGTCCCAAATAGGGCGATTCCCGTAAATGTCCATTATCATACAATCTTGCCCCCACAACTTCAGATCGCACATTGGTCTCTGATGTTCGTCGTATAAGGTTTGGAGACGAAATGCTTTTATAAGTAAATACTTACGTAAGTGCTCATCAGAGGCTTGGCAAGGGCAAGGGTGGATAAAGTCCTAGAAAGTTGATATCAAAGTGATCGCTTTGAGCCCTTTTAACACTGATGTCCTAGCCCTTTTGTACTCATTGTGGCACGATGCTCCACTTCCCTTGTTTCTCAGAAAATCTGTAAATGTAAAACGGTATCTCTGACTGACCAATCTTAATCGCTCTCCTGTACTTGGTATGGATATGCAGGTGGTTGGTAGGGAGCTATGAGGTGGATAGCCTCTTGCCCTGAGGATGCAACATGGACTCCATTGCCATGTGTTCTTAATCCCTCACTTCAGGTTTGATCATTCTTTTCCTCCTTGTTATTACTGGCTGCTTGTACTGGTAGGTTCCTGCTGCAGCAAGGTTGGCCATGTGCCTAGTAGGAGGGGTTTCAAGACATGTTGCTCATAGGGATGCAAACAGCATCTAACCCTAGCACTTTCAGTGGCAGCATCTGAGGACGCTCTACCCATTCACTCCACCATGCCGGAGGCGTCCAGGGATACCCTGTAAACACAATTTTGTCTCTGTGGGAGGTAGTGTCCCCACCACTTCTTGTACAGGGCTGATTAACATCTTTAGTATGAGAGCAGCCATGGACCAGCTCTTGAACAAGCCATAAAAGGTGTTGCAGCTGCCATTTATTCCCAAAAATACGCTAGGTTACTACAAACTCCCGATTCAAAATGTAAAAACCTCTCAGGGTGGTAAGGCGGACACGTTTTTCGGGTCCCGCTCTGAACGGGTATGCCCCGGGTATAGTTAACGGTTGGTAGACAGGTAGGTAACAGGAACAAATAGGTAACAGGAACAAAATGAATCCATCGCCTGAAATTCGTACGTTACAAATACATCATTAACGGATTGAGAGTAAGTAATCAAATAACATCTTTTCGGAATAGGTCCTGAAAAGGCTCAAGTATCAATTGTCTGCTCTCCTCCGGGGTAGAGTAGGTTTTCTTGGCCGCCATGGCGAGTAGAACCACCTGGAAACACCACCAACAGTCGCAGACACTCAGAAAAGTACATGAAAAATGGTACGCTGACACATGGGTGGGGTGTTTGTCGCCCCAGACCAACTTTGACTGCTTCCCTGTTTAATCTCTGTTTCTTTCTTTTTTTTAGTAGAAGTAATTGTTTTATTTAGCAGTAAAGAACTGTAGCAACTGAAGAACTGTATATTTTTTCTTTTTCAATTTGAATTTAGTTTTAGTAAGTTCTATAGTTGGACTGGCGAGATAGGCACAGCAGCCAGCACAGCTTCTCATCCCCTACCGCGGGCTTGTAGCCCATATTGGGGATCATATTTCCAGTTTTTGTAACTGCTGTACTCCATGTTTTTGATTTAAATAATTTAGAAATGAATAAAAATGAAAAAAAGGAAAGACCAGTTGAACAACTAAGCATGCAAGTGTGTGAATTAGGTAGAGAATTAACCCCAGAGGACTTATGGCCGCCAGAGGCCCCACAAGACAGTCTTCTACAAATGACAGAGTTTGATGTATTGTGACATTTGGTAGCTAACAATTGTGGAAATAGTGAGGAGAGGATCATAGAGTTCTTGTATAATAAGTGACAACAGGACAACTAACTGGAACAAAATACTTTGGGGTCCCAATATTCAAGACATGTGGTACTTGCTTACCGTAAAACAGAGAATCATATTAGGAAGATATCAATGATAACGGCAAAAAAGAGAGGAGTCACTTTGTGTAAAAACACCAATAGATCTGATTCAGTGTCCAGGGCCTCCTAACTATCATGCATGAATAAAATGAACAATCACTGCCGGTTTCGACCTGCGAGGCATTACGCATAACCAATACCTATACTTTTAAAACAATTTTCCACAACTCATTGGAATTTTAGAGTAGATATATAGGTGTGATTAGTTCTTCCAGGAGGCCTCAAAGCGCCCGATAAATTGTCGTTCACCAGTCACTCATACTGCTAGGATAGTCTTTCAGTTGATATCATGACACGACGTGTCCATATGTGTGATTTGTCACTGATTATCCGCAACTTGTCACGAATGAAGCAGTTCCGCTCTTGTGAAAATAAACAAACAGAACAGCATTGCACGTTTTCCCATCTTCTTGCTTTTCTGTTCACTTGATGTCCACAAAATCTCTGAATCTCTACGTTCTTTTTAAGGGTTCAAGATGTCCGTCACTTACAAAGATGTACAAGGACAAGCCGCTTCTGACATTGACAACCTTTTTGGCGTGGAACACTGCCTCGTTGAAGTGAGTTCCTTTTCATCTAATTCGATTTTTTACTGAACACGTATCTAATTGGCAACACTAATCACATTTCTTCTTTATTCAATAAATTTCAACATTTCAGGTAAATCCCGGAGCATGTCTTCTTCCACCGAAGTACAAAGAAATGGGTCAAAGAATTCACGACATGGAAGTTCGCCCTGACGACGTCTGGGTCGTGTCTTACCCTCGGTAACAATCCATCTAAGAAAGCGCTATTGGTTTTCATTTCAATGTTAACTTTTTCCATCCTTCTCACTCCGCAAATCGATGGTGGATGGTGGAAAATGGATATGGAAAGATGACTACTAATCTAAACAATAAAAAACCCTGCGTTTATAGGCGATCTAAACAGAACAGAATTGTAATGACTCAATACACTGGCGAAGTATCAAAAGTAACAATTCTTAACAAACCATTGCTTTTTGTAACGATCGGTTGAGCTCCATATTAAATGGGAAAGTCGGTGATGTGCTCTAAAAGTGCTCGGATAAAGTCAAAATTGGTTCAAAGTTGTACTGATGTCAGGTTCGGAGCATTACTCGGCATTACAGCACACTAGCTGGAAAGAATTGAAAGTTATTTCTCAAATAATTACGATAATAATAATAATTTTGATAACATTACGTTCAGGCTTGTACATTAGTCTTCCTTGGAAGCGGGCTTCAGCGTTTCGTACAAAATATTTCAGTTCTCGTTGGCCAAATGCGAAATAGTTATCAGAATGACTCAATGAAAAGATCTACAGACGCTGCCTTACTCCCGTTTTTTGCAGGACTGGAAGCACTTGGACCCAAGAGATGGTGTGGCTCATCTGCAACAACTTGGACTTTGATACAGCCAAATCTGCACTTGGCCAAATGAGGAATCCACTGCTCGAGTGAGTTTCAATGGCACTAGACAACATTTATTTAGGGAAGCTGGAGAAAGAAATATGTCTCTGTTACCTTGAACGAGATCTTAATTCAGAATTAAATACCTCTTTTTACAACTTGATTGTGTTTTGGTTGGTTATCCCTTGAACGACCAACCTTTGTTTTCATACAGAATGTAAACCTTGAATGTAAAATTTTTGGTGTGTATGGGGTATCATTTCCCACTAAATTTTGGACGCTGAACTGATTGGAATGAGTCCAGGACACTCCACACCCAGTGTTATCCCCCATGCTCCTGGTCCGAGAAATAACCAACCTCTGTGAATGGATTTGCTGCGATTTCAACTGGATTCGCATTTTTGTAGATTAACAGCTCTGGTAGCTAACGACCAAGGGTCTTGGAAGGACGGATTGGGCCACTCAGTCGACCAGGTAGAGAACATGCCTTCACCCAGAATGATCAAAACTCACCTGCCAAGAACTCTCCTGCCTCGCCAACTCTTCACAGTGAAACCTAAGGTGAGGTGGTTCACAATTTACTACGTATGTACTACATAATATGATGAGCTAAGCTTTAAACTGCGTATTTTTTCTCAGGTCATCTACGTTACCAGGAATCCCAAAGATATGTGCGTCTCGTATTACCATTACAGCAAACTTTTGCACGACTTCAAGGGCACTTTGGAACAATTTGTTCAACTTTTCCTTGAAGACAAAGGTAGGTGAATCATCTTTATTATCAGTCAGATCTAATCTGTCAGAATCACTGTTGTGAGGACTTGGGTTGTCCTGTCGAAGGGTACAAGAGCTTGTTGGCAGTGCTCTGAGCGGCCTCTTTGGCAACAGATTTCCACCTCCCCGCCTATCCTGAGTCATCCCTTACGCATTGGATGTTATGATTTCCCTTATTTTCACAGAGACTCTGTGTTTCACCCCATTTATTTCTATCCTCAGCTCCTGTGGGTCCATTCATGAGCCATGTCCTCGGATTCTGGGAGCTTCGTGACGACCCCAACATCCTCTTCTTGAAATACGAAGACATGAAAAAGGTAAGCTGTGCCCGATGTTTGGTTCCAGAAGAGATTTAATAACCACTCTTAAATGTTCTACCAAATATTGACTCCTAACACCATATTGACGAAACGGGAAACAAAAATTGAGCACAACTCACATATCAGATTGGGCAACTAAGACGTGCTCCCCATGAAAGTGCAGAATTTCTTTGATTTTACAAAGAAGTTTTGGGAAGAGTGAAAATGCAGCAAGTTTTTTATTTCGCATTTTCATGGTGGGCACTTCTCACTCTCTGCTCCTCTCACTCTACTCTTTCTCGTCAGTCCCTTCAAGGGGGTCTGTCGACGCAACTCGATCTAGCGGCTGACGGCCGAACTGTCGCCGCTGACCACCCTACCCCGCCAGACCCATGCCGCACGGCCTGATTTCCCTAAAGTAATCCCAATTTTTTGAAGCTCCTGTATGAAAATTCAGACTTTTTTCTTTCGCAATATCCTTTTAAGACTTGTGAAATTGTCTCGAACTATGATTCAACTGCCAACTTCTCATAACTTCAAAGTTACAAAATTTAAAATTTAAAATTTTGAAATATTTTATTTGTTTATAGGCCTGAGAAATTTCAACAAGTCTTACGAGCATATTACAAAAAGAAAAATTTTAAATTTCCATACAGGAGCTTCAATAAATTGGAAACACTTTGCAAGGGACTGTCTGACGCCCCCTTAAGAGACACTTATACAGGCTGTATATGTGGCATATAGAGCTTCACTTTGCGTTTCAGAGCCTCCTGACAGAAGTTCCAGTGTTTTTCAGTCCTCAGCTCCCTTCCACAATTGTCCCTTTCTGAAATTTTGAGGAGTCGTATCTCAATGACCACAAGCGACTATTGTTTCATACTAGTCAGGATCTGATATTTATATTTCAGGATCACCGAAGTACGATTGTCAAAGTCGCCCAATTCCTTGACAAAGAGCTCACAGATGAACAAATCCATCAACTCGAAGACCATCTAAGCTTTCAAAAAATGAGGCAAAACCCAACTGTCAACCTTGAGCCAGTCTTGCAAGTATGTCATCATCTCCAACAATGGATAAATCATTCCCACCCGTTGCATCCATCGCATCCGTGCATTTCATCACACTTGATTCAATCTCCGAAATTCAGCTAATTTGAATGATACAATGGTCACAAAATGATACTGAAAGAACCCGTATTAGACTTTGCGAGTAAAATTGTTAGGGGCTGTTGAGCTAATTCGCAGTTGTATTGTGATTTTTTACTTTTCAGGCTAAAAACGGCCCTGGATTTAAACAAGAGGGTGATCAAACGTTCATCAGAAAAGGAAAAGTCGGCGACTGGAGGAACTATCTTTCCGAAGATGTGTCGAACAAATTCGACAAATGGATCAAAGAAAATGTGGAGGGGACTGGTCTGACGTTCCAAACTGCTCCAACGGCATAGTTTTATAGTTCGTTTATCAGGACTCACCCACCCCCTTGTATAAAATAATTTTCCCTTCCAGAAAATCACATTTACGAGTACAAACTAAGCTTTTTTAAGAAATAAAGATAAGTATTTTTTGAACTAAAATGTTGATGTTTGTTAGATGTAAGAGCTGTGCTCTTATTCAGAGCGATGTGTACTTAGTACTTTATTTTCACGTTTGTTATATTAAATAAACTCTTTTAGAACAATGAAACTACTGATACCAACCAGTTCCAAGAACAGAATGGCAGCTTAACTATGTAAGGTCGATCGTGCCCTTTCTCCATGTTTTTATATGTTGTGCCGAGTAGTTTGAGGCTGTTGAAACCAAGATGTGAAACTCAGTGTGAAATCGGTTAACTGTAATATGTCCTAGGAGAGTTTGGTGTTGGTTTGGATCACTGGTAAGGATCTCAAAGGTGCGTTTTAAGAACTAGGACTAGGTGTCACTTGGTCCAATGATTATAGCAGGTTCACAATTGGATGAAACTCAGAAGGATGGCTGTAGGAGGATCATTATAGGATCCCAAAAGTGCCTGTAGATGTTGAAGTATTGTGTCACTCAGTAGGATTGCTATATGATCTCGGAAGAAGGGTTAAAATAAGGGTAAGAAGGAGATTCTTCAATATACATAGTATAGTACACCCAAGGCCGGGAAAACATCAACATCTTCCCAATAAAAGCCATCGATACCAACCCAAGACCAGGAGTAAAACACATTTTAACCCCTATCCGCCCTAAATTTGGTCCGATCGGGCTGAAAACTTTTGAGAACCAACTAGAGCCAAGATCGGACTCCTGACCCAAATTTTAGATTTTTAGAAAATTTTCACAACCAAAATCGGCGAGGATGTCGGACGGACATTTGCTTATTCTGATCTAGACACCTTGAAACGTCCAAAAAAAGTTTTTGAGCCGAATCGGAGATTGAATTTTTGCATGAAAACATAGATAGGTTTATTGTTCGAGGAATAACCTACCAAAAACACCTTTTTTCGATCCGAAAAGATAAAAAGATTTGCCTTCATGATTGACAGCGTGATACTGGCCACACAACATTCCAAAACCAACGACTTGCACTAGGGCATAGTGGAAGGATATTGATGACGATATTGGTAAGTTTTGGACACCGGTAGATCAACCCTTTCTTTATTCGAACCCTGACATTATATCGGGATATCGACAGTTGCCTGATAAAAATTATTGGATGAGAATGGACAGGAGTTAAAACAGGGTTCTCGGTTTGCTTGGCCAGCCACAGGAGTTCTTATATCCCTGTGTTGTGGAGGGGCTGAGAGCAGAGCCAGGTTTTCCCTGAAGTGGCTGGATATGCAGTCTTTTTCTGCTCATTCTTCGCCTTCTTTATTCTACCAAGTTAATACCTCAAATACCATACCATACCATGTGCTGTAATTTGCAACGTCTTTGAACAAACAAGTTATAAAACTTCTTTGAACAAACAAGTTATACTACAGTTACTGTAGTAACCACATTTGACAAATTGTACTGTTCAGACGACTGTGGAGGAATTGAGGGTGAAAAAATTAATTAGTTAGCTGACAATATGTACCTATACGTGAATAAATATTTATTGATAAGAAAAATATGGTTGGTGAGAGCACGAGCGTGCGCCTCTTTGCAAATTTGTCTGCTAAAGGCACCTTTACACCCAAAAATGGAGTCCCAGATTTTTATGAAGCATCCACGTTATCAACATTGTTTATATTTTACCAATCACGGCTGAGTTTAAAACATTTATTCATTACAAGGGAAATCGGTAATTCAATGCTCCAAGGAGTTCCAGGACTTTACTGAGACTAGGTCAAAATCTCAAGCAAAATCATAAAATTCAAAACAATGCCTCTCATAAAATTCAAGGAGGTTATTTTTTGGTTGGTTATTCCTTGAATAATCAACCTATGTCTTCATGCAAAAAGTCAATCTTTCCGATTTGGCCCACAAAATTTTTTCAAGGCGTTTCAAAGTGTCCAGAACAAAAAAAAGTCAAATATCCATCCACCTTCCAAGCCGATTTTGGTAGTAGAAAAATTTCTAAAAATCTGAAATTTGAGTCAGGGACCCGCTTCCGGCCCTAGTTGGTCCTCGATACTATTCAGCCCGATCGGACCAAATTTGAGAGGGGTAGGTGTCAAAGTGTGTTTCTCGAAAAATGGATTTTCGAGATTTTTGTCGATCTAGGGGTCTGGGTTATCATTTTTGACTAAATTTTGGACGCTGAACCCAATGAAACGGGTCCCGGGACGATTGGCACCCTCTGGATGAGGTTATGGATCAAAATTTGTATCTATCTACCCATTTCGAATGTGTGTTTTCAAGATTTCTGGTACCTAGGCGTGTGGGGTAGCATTTTCCACTAAATTTTGGGCTCTGAAACGATAGGAATTGGTCTGGGACCCCCCACACTCACTGTTTCCCGCATTTTCCCCATGTTCCCACAATTCTCTTGCAATTGGTAATCAAATGACACCATAATACCCGTACCAACTCTGAAATAAGCACATAAAGTTCCTACTGTGTCGTTCATACTTACAATGAAATACATCTTTCAGACAACCTCAGATGGAAATTACATTATGTGCAACCGACTACGATGGTCTGCATGGTCTGGTACACTTGAAGTGACCGACTTTTCATAGATAATTGGATACCTAGTTTTGTGAATCGGTTGGTAGGAATATAACGGAACTCGGCGACAAACAGGATCTGGTTCCCGTATGGCTGGGCGTCTGGAACAAACTTCATAACAGTTCGTTCCGCCCACTCCAGGTCGAATCCCTCCTCGTTAATGCCACATTTTGCGGAAATTGCAGAGAGGGGTGAGGGTTAAACAATTTTATAAGTTTGACCTCACCCTGAACATCAGATTCTCCTGAAGAAACTTATACTGGAGGAAATATTTATTAAAATGTGGCTAATGATAATTATTGTTGCAATTGTTGATATTATAACAATTTCCTCCTACAAACTGTATTTTTATTTGTATTCATTTATTACCTAATCTCTTGGTTTATCATGTTTATATTTCTAAGAAACGAAGTAAGAACTAGAAACATGGTAAGTAATTTTGGTTAGTTATTCCATGAATAATCAAAATGTGTTTCAAAAAATAGATTTTCGAGATTTTTGGACTAAATTTCGGACGCTGAATCCAATAAGACGGGTCCCGAGACGATTGGCGCCCACCGGAAGAGGTTATGGGTCAAAATGGGTATCTGTCTACCCATTTTGAATGTTTTCGAGATTTCTGGTACCTAGGCGTGTAGGGATAACTCAATTTTACGCTTAAATTATGGGCCCTGAATGATTGGGCATGGACGATGGTATGGTCAAATAAACAACCTCTGAAATTGAATTGCTGTGTTTCTTACATGAATTGGACTGATGGGGTTCACCTCTTTCACTAAAATTTGTTTCTGGACGTTTCAAGGTGTCTAGATGAAAAATGCCACATCCGCTGGTTTCCCATATAACCAATTGAATACTCTTTAGGATTTTAGATTTTGTTTTCTTTTGGCTGTCAATGAGAGGTCCTGGCCAGGTCCCTTGAAGGTTTACTCAAATCAGACCTATTTGGATGTGTTTTTCGAGAAAAATTTCTCGAGATTAGATCTAGGAAGTGTGGGTACATTTTCCACTAATTTTGGACCCTCAATCCGATTGGAATTGGTCCCGACTAGGCGCCCTTGGAGGAATATGGGTCAAAATTGGTATCTCTATCCATTTGAAAGTGTGTTTTCGAAATTTCTTACCTAGGGTGTGGGGTATCTTTTCCACTGAATTTCGGACCTGAATCGATAAGGACCCGTCCACACTCCTTCCCTGTTTTTCGCAGCGTTATTTTCTACAGTTTCCTAAGAGTCTCCATGCTCCTGGTCTGAGGAATATTCAACTATGAAAAAATTGGCAGCGTATTTAACTGGACGAAATTGAGTAAATTAACCTCCGCTTCACTTGAATTATTGTAAAAAGATAAACGCCAACATTTAGCTGAGCAATATCTTGAAATGGTACGTAGGTACTTCATGTAAAGGAGGGCCAAAACAAACATTAGTCGCAGACCGCATTAGTAAAATAATCAGTTTGTTTTAATTTTGACAATAAATCCAACATTTTTCTGCAGGTTGAGCCGCAATAATTCGGGATTTCTGATTAGCCGGGTTGGGTTGGGCGTACCTGATGACGTCCACGGCGGGTTCCCCCGTCGAACTCATCTTAATGGCTCATTCGGTGGGGCGGAGAAACAAGGTAGGATCCTCCGAGAGGTGCTTCCAGGTAGCCAGTATAGCCAGTGTTCTGTAGGTATAGCGCACGGTCCTCGCTGCATCTCCCGAACAGGCGCGCAGTGCACTTGATCTCTGAAATCTTTACATTTTTCTCATCGGTTTTTGTCGTGTTCCATTACCGCAATCCGCTTAAAGATGCGACAAATCTGTTATATTGTCACGATTTTCCTGGTAGTATCAGGTGTTATCGGCCAAGATGCTCAGGATTTCATGAATTTAGCGTCAAGCTTTATGCAGCAAGCCGGAAAAGGAAATATTGGGAATCTTGAGAACCTCGGAAATATGATTGAAGGTAAGGGTATCTTATGGTATCTACATTCAAATTAGTTCCTCCATTTTTTTTATTTATTTTTTTTTTTATTTTACTGCATTTATTTGTTAAGAAAAATGTACAAGAGGTTCCACTTCTAGAAATGACATGAATGCTACTCCCCTGTAGCCAGGCTTGTGCTGAGGGGAGGGAGTTGCCTTTACATTCTTATTAGTAAAAACTATTTTTACTACAAACTACAACGATACCAATAAATAAAATAAAAACTGCAAATCACCACTATTTAAAGAATGCCTCCTCATACTATTTTTGAAGGAGATCAATACGTAAATTTGTAGGTAAATTGTTGAAATAAAGAGCACCTTTGTATGAGTGCAATCGTTGCGCGGCCGATGTATTCAGTTTTTTTGTTTTTAGTGTGATCGATTGTCTCAATCAAATATCTATCTATATCAAACAAAATTCAAACCAAGATCCCCAAAGAAATAAACCAAAAGTAGCCCTCTCATTTAGGTAGTTGGAGGACTACTGACTTGAAGACTAGAGCCATGAACGGACCCCTGACCAAAATTTTCAGGTTTTTAGAAAATTGTCTACCAAAAACGGCGTGAGCGGCATGCGGCGGTGGATTTGCTTATTTTGACCAGAAATGTTTTCTGGGAAAATCGGAGAAGTTGACTTTTTGCAAGATAAAAGACTTATATCCATAAAAAACGTTTGTACCCTGTGCCCCAAATTCCCCTAATCCTGCACATACGCAGCGCCGCACTCAGCATCCCCAAAAGCCGAATCCATACTATTGAAGGGTAACTTCTCCAGTTCACCTTCCTTCAAGCAACGTGTAGTTATAAGAAGAGAGCCATGTAGAATGTCCATTAGCGAGTAAATATAGGACGAAGGGAAAGCGAATCAATCCTTTTACCATTGGTGGACATCAACAGAAGTAGAGCAGCTGCCCTATTACTCCGATTTCACTACACGAAAGTGTTATAGGGAAATATAGGTACCTAGGCCTATTAGTCCACTCATTCGCTTGTCCACACTACGTAATTTGTACTCAAATATTTATCCCAACGTTATGAACTATCTAAATCGTTGTATGTGCTTAAATGTAAAAACGCAGCAAATTCTTACACACGGATTGGTTATTCCTCGGACCAGGTGCATAGAAACTCATTTCTTCAACATGAGGGAAATGGGGAAACAGTGGGTGTGGCGGGTCCCGGACCCATTCCAATCGATTCACGGTCCAAAATTTAGTGGAAAATGATACCCCACACGCCTAGGTATCAGAAATTTCGAAAACACACATTCGAAATGTGTAGACAGGCACCCATTTTGGCCAATAGCCTCATCTAGAGGGCACCAATCGTTCCGGGACCCGTCTCATTGAATTCAGCGTCCAAAATTTAGTGGAAAACGATACCCCACACGCCTAGGTACCAGAAATCTCGAAAACACATTTATTAAAAATGAGTTATAAATACCCATCTATTAAACAAAAAAAAATTTGGGGCGAACCGGAGAGATTGACTTTTAGCATGAAAGCATAGGTTGATTATTCAAGGAATAACTAACCAAAATTGCATTGGTCCTGATAGTGCGTGTTTAGTTGGCGGTGTATTCTTCAGCTACGGTCAGTTAAAATGTTTAACCTTGAAAATGTTACGGCTTCATTGTTTGTAGAGCTTTGTTCAGGTGTGAACAATTGAAATAGTGAATGATGAATCGTTGACAGCCTAACATTGGTAGAACCTTAAACACTGTATTAAAAAAAAGGTGTAGAGAATTAAATGTATTGATTGTTATAAAATAGCTAATTATCTTTATTGTACGCAATATGGTGCAATAAATTTGCAGATGGGTAGGTTAGTATAGATGGGATCTCTTACTAGGTAGTCCCATAGAACGAAAACGCTGCAAATTGTTTTTAAATTGGAGTATTATTTTTAGGTGGATCTCGCTCGCTTGAATTTGCAATATAGTTCACGAGTTTCACTATTAAAACGCTGCAAATTCTTTCACAGAGGTTGGTTATTCCTAAAATCTGATAACGGGCGCCTACAATTTAAAAAAATGTTGGGGCTCATCGGAGAGGCTGACTTTTTGCATAAAAACGGACCCAAAGTGCACAGATTTCGGTCATTATTCAACAAAATATGAGTCGAATCAAGAAACGAATTGCATCACATGAATCAGTGGAAAAAACGCTGTAAATTCTTTGACAGGGGTTGGTTATT
This sequence comes from Cyrtorhinus lividipennis, assembly GCA_019603395.1. Classification (NCBI taxonomy): domain Eukaryota; kingdom Metazoa; phylum Arthropoda; class Insecta; order Hemiptera; family Miridae; genus Cyrtorhinus; species Cyrtorhinus lividipennis. Next base: position 10,290,466 of record CM034002.1, on the reverse strand, counting down.
CTTCGCGCATGGAGACTCATATTTCTTCAATATGAGGACAACAGTGGCTGTGGCGGGTCCTGGACCCATTCCAAACGATTCAGGGTCCAACATTTAGTGGAAAATGATACCCCACACGCCTAGGTACTAGAAATCTCGAAAACTCATATTCAAAATGGGTTGAATGATAGGAATAGGGGTCAAGCTGTTTTTCGATTTATGGATTTTTGGAATGTGTTTTTTGAAAAATGGATTTTCGAGATTTTTGGCGATTCAGGCGTGTGGGATATAATTTTCCACTAATTTTGGACGCTGAATCCAATGAAATGAGTTCCAAAACGATTGGCACCCACCAGAAGAGGTTACAGGCCAAAATTGGTATCTTTCTACCCATTTTGAATGTGGGTTTTTGAGATTATTCGGGTACCATGGCGTGTGGGGTATCATTTTCTACTAAATTTTGGACGCTGAATCAATTGGGATAAGTCAGATGAGTCAGAGTCACTCACTGCCCCCCCCCCCCCCCTCCCCTCATGTTTCCTATGGTCCAGATCCGAAGAATAACCAGCGCCTGTGAATGAAGTAGCAGCGTTTTAATTTGACCTCTCGAGACACAAAACGTGTACGTGCGAGGTTTTAGATCGATCTTCTGGCATGAAAATATGGTTTTATAGGTACCTAGTAGAATCTTCTGCATTCTGATGACTCGCTTTCTATCTGAAACACGCCTAGATCGCCAAAAATCTCAAAAATCCATTTTTCGAAATATACACTTTGACCACTACTCCAACCAAATTTGGTCCGATCGGGTTGAAAAGTTTCGACTCCTGACCAAAATTTCAGTTTTTCATAAAACTTTCACTACCATGGACGGTGGACGGCGGGCTTCACTAATTTTTATCTAGACACCTTAAAACGTCCAGAAATAAATTTTGGGGAGAATCGGAGGGATTGACTATTTGCATGAAAATGCAAGAACCTGCACCCGTTCTGTTAGCAGGGTTAGGTTGACGTGGCTCCAGGATGGGTATAGTTTGGAATTCCAAACCCAGTTAACAAACGTTACGGTAACAAGTTACGTCCCACTTACCGCGTCCTGAGATCCTGATTTCCTTATCGCGGGACAGAAGCGACTTCTCCTATCAAATTCGCATTTCTTCTCAACTTAGCGGATCGTAGATTAAAAACCACTTAAAACGTCAATGACCCTGTTCTGTTGGCGAACTGAATGCTACGAATCTAGCGACTTTTTGAAGAAACTCAAGCCGCATACATGGTAGCAGGAACGTAGCATGGCTGTGGAATGGAGCCCCCTTCCCTCCCATATCCCATATAATATAACATATAATTATAATGATTCACATAGATGAGACTATCCCAACCGAGATAGAAATATCTATGTAGTTTTTATCGAGCTATTTGCTCAAGGGAATTGTACATTGAATGAAATGAAATGTTTTATTTTTGAAAAGTATCTTCCGTTGCAAGCTTGGTCTCTACAGAATCATAAAATTACAAATGAAGAGTAAATAATACAAAATAAAACACAGCACCAGTAGTAAAACTCACAAAATCGCACAGCACTTGAGCGGAAAACCTTCATTGAGGAAGAACGTTCTAGAACGGATACAATTGTTTAAAAAAAGTACATTTTCTCACATTAAGATGAGTGTTTCAGTCACAACTCTTCTCGCAGGAGAGGAAAATCTGCAAATTCTTAAACACGGGTTGGTTATTCCTCGAATGGGGGAAACAGTTGATGTGGCGGGTCCCAGACCCATTCCAATCGATTCAGGGTCCAAAATTTAGTGGAAAATGATACCCCACACGCCTAGGCACCAGAAATCCTGACACATACAAAATGGGTGGATACATACCCATTTTGACCCATGACTTCTTCCGGTGGTTTCCAATCGTTCTGGGACCCATTTTATTGGATTCAGCGTCCAAAATTTAGTGGAAAACTATACCCCACACGCTTAGGTAGCAGAAATCCCGAAAACACATATTCAAAATGGGTGATAAATACCCAATTTGACCCATTACTTCTTCCAGTGGGTGCCAATCGTTCTGGGACCCGTTTCATTGGATTCAGCGTCCAAAATGTAGTGGAAAATGACACCCTACTCGCCTAGATCGCCCAAAATCTCGAAAATCCATTTTTCAAAAAACACATTTTGACCCCCCCCCCCCCCCCAATTTGGTCCGATCGGGCTGAAATTTTCCTCCGTCTCCGGTCCTCCGTTTCGAGAACCCGTCTCGGCAGGGAACAGACCCCTGACCCAAATTTCAGATTTTTAGACAATTTTCTACTACCAAAAACGGCGCGGAACATGGACGGCGTACGGCGGACGGACATCGACCTTTTTTGATCAGTACATCATGAAACGTCCGGAAAAATTTTGAGCCGAATTGGAGGGGTTGACCGCTTGCATGAAAACATAGGTTGATTATTCGAGGAATAACCAACCAAAATGAGTGTATTTTCCCTCGCTGGACATGGTATTCACGAATGAGGTGAAAAACTGTGTCCTCACTATGCCAATTGCATTCCTCATTACATTAAATTTGGCCACAAAACCCGAAATGGACAACTTCCCGATGTGCGTACTTTGATAGTAGTATTTTCATCGATATTCTCAAGTCCGCATTCAAGTAGAAAGGTGACTCATTCTCTTTCTATCCAAATTATTCCAGAATGATGCAACTTTGCACAGAAAGTGACGTCAGAACCCACGTGGTCCTGCGTCAACCAGACCTGATGTAGAAAGTTATTATATTAGACGTAAAACGTTAATTAGAAACGTACTTCCGGCCATTAAAAGATATTCTCACGTAAGATTAAATTGTTTTTCATTTATCCCTGATTTAGGCATTGGAAAACGTGCATTTTGTCCGCTTCAATACCTCATCGATCGATAATTAATTGAAAAATGTGATTGAAAGATGTGGGGTGACTCCGACCCCACAGTGTCACATGAAGGTGTCATAATGAAAGTGTCATTCTAGGGTTAATATTAGCCGAATTCAGTATATGACGTAGGTATACTCTTTGTAACTTACGACGACCAAAAAATTAAGATCGCACATAACTAACGCAGTATGTATAGGCAAAATACGACATTATTAATGACTTGAATAATGTGATTTTGACATTAACATTGATTGACCGACCTTTTTACTGGATTCCAAGGGCATACGGCCATGAGTGCACTATTCCAACAATTATTTCAGTTTGTTTCGCCCAGGTCATCTTGCAGTTTTATTCCCAAACGTATAATTTTCCTCGCATATTCTATTTCTATACCATTCATAGTTAGGTACATTTAGAACGTTAAAAAGCGTAATATTTCCCCACGAGGGAGGCCTTCTTCTACCCCATGATCGTGCTATAGTATTTTTTGAGTTCAAAATGAGCTCATGAGCCATGTCGCCAGGTTGTTTGAATAATTATTAATATAAGTTAAAAGTCAGGGTCGAAAAAGTTGTGCGTTGAGGCGTGTCTCTCTTAAACTCAATCTAATCTCATGGGACCGAAACCATTCGTCACCCAGCTCATTGCAAACATTTTAGTGTGGCAAGGGGAAGATACCAGATATCGTGGTCGATACTATTGAAAAAGAGAGAGGGAGAGGGAATAAAGCACTTTTCGTTATCAGAAATTGTCATAAGGGAGATAAAATTAACAAATCACCTTCAGACGAATAGAAAACGCTGCAAATTCTTACCCACGGGTTGGTTATTCCTCGGAACAGGCACATGGAGACTCATTTCTTCAACATGGGGGAAATGGGGAAACAGTGGGTTTGGCGGGTCCCAGACCCAATCCAATCGATTCAGGGTCCAAAATTTAGTGGAAAATGATACCCCACACGCCTGGGTATCAAAAATCTCGAAAGCACATATTCAAAATGGGTAGATTGATACCCATTTGGACCCATAGCATCTTCGAGTGGGTGCCAATCGCTCTGGGACCCATTTCATTGGATTCAGCGTCCAGAATTTAGTGGGAAATGGTACCCCACGCACCTAGATTGCATAAAATCTCAAAAATCCATTTTTCGAAATTCACATTTTAGCCCCTTTCCCACCCAAATTTGGTCCGATTGGGTTGAAAAGTTTTGAGGACCAACTAGAGCCATGAACGGACCCCTGATCAAAATTTCAGATTTTTAGAAAAATTTCTACTACCAATGTTGATGCGTTGATCGCGTACGGCAGACGGACATTAGCTAATTTTGATCTAGACACCTTGAAACGTCCAGAAAAAAACTTTTTGCATGAAAACATAGGTTGAGTATTCAAGGTATAACCAACCAAAATAATAATGCGATTTTGCGATTGATTATCTCTACTATCTACTACAACATATCTATTGATTATTTACACTCATTGTGAATGTTCGAATCTATCGATTATCACGATATTCTTCTCAAAGCTCATGACAGTTTTCGAATCAGCAGATAATTCTCGGTTTTCATAAAAAATCCTGGTCGCGATAAATGAGGAGTGTGAAAGGTACTCGACCCGGCTCTAGTTACGCTGGAGTGCGTTGATACGTTATCTAATGATTGAAATTTACTGTAAAAATACCAAGGCTGCTTACTTTTGAAAAATGTATACGACAACGTGGCATTTTGGTGGCGTATCTGCTTAACTTAGGTGTCCGAATTCAATGTAAATTGTTCGTCTTAGCGAATATTGAATAAAAGCATTCAATGTTTTCAAGGCAAAATCATTCAAGGCCTTCATCAACATAGGTATACCCGTATGCAGAAACTCGGATATAGCAAGGTCCTTTTATGTGGGTGTCTACCTCACCACCATTTCCTCGTGTTCGACATACGTTTACTCCTGAGCAAAGCAAAGACCATCTTGCATTTTGCAAGTGGTTCATCCTAAGCCTTCCAATGACCATTGCACCATCTCACCAGTTCCTGTATTTCCATGTTCAGCTGTGGCATTGCAACAACATTTTCTGGATAAATCGGGCGTAATCCTTCAGGTTATCCGCGTATGTTATTTACTTCGCAGTGCGCTCCCGAAACTGAAACAATTTTATTAATAAAAACGCTACAAATTCTTTCACTGGGGTTGGTTATTCCTCGGATAAGCAGAATGGAGATTCAAATCGATTTAGCGTCCAAAATTTAGTGGAAAATGATTTACGACACGCCTACGTACGTACCAGAAATCTCGAAAACACATTCGAAATGGGTATACTGACATCCATTTTGACCCATTACGTCTCCCGGTGGGTACCAATCGTTCCGGGAGTTATCTCAATGGATTCAGCGTCCAAAATTTAGTGGAAAATGATCCACCGCCTAGGTACGAAATCCCGAAAGCATTAATGGTAGATAGAACCATTTGACCAGACCATACGAGGGCGCCAATCGTTCCATTGATCAACATCCAAAATTGTCAAAATAATACCACCTTAGTGCGAATACCGAACCACACTGTTGCTGGAACCCCCGATTTCCCTGCAAGTCCCATCTAAGACGTCATGTCTATTATAGTAGAAACTCAGAGGCTTCTTAACGGCTCGACTTATCATTTTACACAATGTATTTATGGGGCGGGATGACATCCCCATTGATAGTATTCTTTTCAAGAATCTTTCGACTACCACTTCCGTAATTTTGGTTTATTATTCCTTGCCTCAAAATTTGACATTTTGTGTCATGACGCTGCAAATTATTCCACAATGGTTTATTATTCCTTGGTGAACGCATTGAATGTGGAGTATCCCAGGTGTTCTCCAAAATTTAGTGAAAAATTACCCCACACGCCTAGGTATCAAAAATCTCGAAAACCCACTTTCAAAATAGATGGGACCGTTACCCACTAGCCATCTCCAGAGGTCATCAGATGTCTGGATCACTTATGTTACACGTTACAATGAATGTACTATAATAGGAGGATTGTGTAAAACATCTATTATTTGTGTCCTCTCAACAAATACTTGGCAGTGAGGGGCTGAGACAGGTTGTATTGGCTGAAATATTGTCCCTGCATCCGCAAGAGCGTTTGATTTTAGTAAAGGGCCAATCAGAGTTAAGTTAAACACAAGCCAAATTGCTATTGTATCTGCCTGAACCCGTTTCGAGCTATTGACACAATTTCCTTGAGGAATTAGGCGAGTTTAGCCCTCTACCAGCTTCATCAAGATTTAATTGCCAGTGGTCTGGTCCAACCTAATTATATTCCTGCAGTTATAACCAATTAATTACTCCAAAACTCGTTTTAGTCATTATTTACTGTTAATGAGCCACCTGATGACCTGAGCTGGAGGTCCAACAGGTCCTCTCTTCCGCCTGATGTCATCAACTTTCCTACAATTTTAATAGTAACACAATTGTGAATTTCCCTAGAAAGCTTCCCAGATATGGCCGTGGCTGAGTAATATTAAGCCTACTTAAATTCCCCTCAAATTCATAGGATTTTTATTTTGTTCGCAGGCTTAGGCGGCGCAGAAGGTCTTGGGGCTTTGGCCACAGCCTTCCTCAACAGCAAAGGAGGAGATGGAGAATTGAATGGTGACCCAAAATGGGAAATCCTCAGCCAATTAGCGCCTCTGCTTCTGAACCAGGGCCACGAACATTCTGATGATCCCAACCACGAGGATCCTCAGTCTCACAAGGACTTTGAAGATGCAACGTCGATGTTGATGCCCATTCTGATGAAGGGGTGGGACGCGATCAAGTCGTCTGAAGTTGTATCAGGGCTCCTTCAAAGCTCTGGCCTACAGGTTTGTAAGCAGACATTTTGACTGTAATATTGTTATTACACTAACAAGATTGTCTTTAGGAAAATACGTCCATAAAATGTCCGATGTCGTTGTAAGCCTTGTGTCTGTAGTGGGTACCTAAAGAGATCCCAATATTTACCTGGGTGGGCAAACCACTAGCAGATGATAGTGCTGAAAACACATTCTTTGAGTGGTATAGGGAAAGGAACAATCATTGGCAAGAACTTGAGAATCAACTTGATGAGTTATTGAAACATATTTCAGAACTAACCAATGAAACTTGTGACAAGGCAAAAGTGCTGCTTCAAGTTGACTGACGATAACATTCAAACATAGGTTGGTTCAGACCCTGAATTACTTCTCACTCAGTCATGGACTTTGGTCGCATCAGAATAAATTAACAAATGACGAGAGCAAATACCTTTATTAGTGTACTTTTGTGGTTTTGTTTGCTGACATGCAATCAATGTGCTTATAATAAAGTTTGCTTGGTTTACAACTAAAACTGAAAGAGTAAAATTTATGTTGGATTTATCTGATATTAACGACAGGCACGTTTGTGAGTTTAGGTTAGGAATTTAGGTTAAGTTTTGACTAGGTCTATTATGTGTCCTTGAGGATAAATTTTGCGTGTTTCAGGGCCTACTAGACACGTTTGGGTCCCCCCAAGGTCCAATTTTGCTCGACAATGCATTGAGGAGTCTTGAAAATCCGTCGTTCAGAAAACGATGGCTCAGATCAATGGTCGCATTTATCGCTGAATACATCAAACACATAACCAACCTCGAGATCCAGAAAAGGTGACTTATTAATGATGATCTCTTTTGCTCAAATCTTTGTTTTATACAGTTTATTTGCAATGTTGAGAATATTTGAAGTGATGTCGTTGGATGTTGGTTGTCAGTTCAAAGTGCGCACGCTACTCCGACTCAAATCTGTACCTACAAACAGGACAAATTTAAAATTAGAGTCCGCAGTGGGAATACGGTTTCTTTTGTAACGGATCACATTATTGAGGACAGCTTGAGGGAACGACACGAATTGGTTGTCAGTTGCTGTCATGTACCCTAGCAAAAACGCTGTAAATTCATTCTCAGGGGTTGGTTGTTCCTCTGTCAAGAGCATGAAGAAAATGGGGGAAAACAATGAGTGTGGATTGTCTCGAAATCATTCAAATCGATTCAGCGTCCAAAATTTAGTGGAAAATGACACCCCACACGCCTGGTGTCTAGATCAAAATAAGCAAATGTCCGTCTATTGTATGCCGTACGCCGTCCACGCCGGTTTTGGTGGTAGACAATTTTCTAAAAGTCTGAAATTTTGGTCAGGGATCCGTTTTTGACATTAATTGGTCTTCGAAACTTTTCAGCCCGATCGGACCGAATTTGGGCGGGGTAGGAGTCAAAATGTGTTTTTTGAAAAATGGATTTTTTGAGATTTTGGGCGATTTAGGCGAGTAGGGTATAATTTTCCACTAAATTTTGGATGCTGAATCCAATGAAATGGGTCCCAGAACGATTGGCACCCACTGGAAGAAGTTATGGGTCAAATTGGGTATATATATCACCCATTTTGAATACGTGTTTTCGGGATTTCTGGTACCTAGGCGTGTGGGGTCAAAATGGGTATGTATCCACCCATTTTGTATGTGTCAAGATTTCTGGTGCCTAGGCGTGTGGGGTATCATTTTCCACTAAATTTTGGAACCTGAATCGATTGGAATGGGTCCGGGACCCGCTACACCCACTGTTTCCCCCCATTCGAGGAATAACCAACCCGTGTTTGAAATATGGATTTACGGCAATCTAGGCTTGTGGGTTATCATTTTTGACTAAATTTTGGGCGCCGAACCCAATGAGACGGGTCCCGGGACGATTGGTGCCCACCGGAAGAGGTTACGGTTCAAAATGGGTATCTACGTACCCATTATGAATGTGGATTTTCGAGATTTTCGGGTACTTTGACGTGTGGGGTATCATTTTCCCCTAAATGTTGGATGCAGAATCGATTGGAATGAGTCCTGGATCCACACCCTTTGCTCTCGCCAATTTTCTTCATACTCCTGGTCTGGGAATAATCGACCTTTCTGAAAGAATTAACACGTTTTTGTCCGCAAACCGTAGTTTGGATGGTTCCTTGACCGCGCGAGCTATGCTTATAATGACGGAGAGTGGAAGAATATTATGAAAATGTGAGATTATTCGGGTATATTGGCCCATTTTCCAACCCTTTTGCAAGTCCTTCATCTTCCTACTTCCCCACCCTTTGCCTTGCCGATCAAAACGTTCGCAAGAATGCAAAGAAAAAAAATGAAAAATATTGCCACGAACTGCCCAACACAGGTTTCGTGTCTGTGGGAAGGCCGTCGGACTCCCCTGGAGCCGTTAGCGGCCGCGGCTCGTTGGAAGTCGGTCCTCTTCGGGACATAACGGGTTGTTCCAGCTTGAGGTCATGCACCTGAAGTTAAACGACCCTTGTGACGTCGCCACTTCTATTTTCTTTGAACCTGATACAAATACCTACCTACTATACGCTAAGCCGTCAATCGTTAGACCTTCATATCACTTACGTCCTTCAATTATGTAGCATTTCCCAGTCTAATTGAGAATATTCCATTCTACAGAACTTTCACATATAAAAAACGCTGCAAATTCATTCACAGGGGTTGGTTATTCCTAGGACCATGAACATGGAAAAAAGGTTAAAAACAGTGAGCATCGTGATTCGTTCCGGAACCCGTCTCATTGGATTTAGCGTCTAAAATTTATTTGAAAATGATACCCAACACGCCTAGATCGCCGAAAATCTGTTTCAAAAACGCTGCAAATTCTTACACAGGGGTTGGTTATTCGTCAGACCAGGCGCAAGTAGACTCATTTCTTCAACATGGGGAAATGGGGATAACGGTGGGTGCGGCGGGTCCCAGACCCATTCCAATCGATTCAGTGTCCATGATTTAGTGGAAAATGATACCCCACACGCCCAGGTACCAGAAATCTCGAAAACGCATATTCAAAATGGGTAATATATACCCAATTTGACCCATAACTTCTTCCAGTGGGTGCCGATCGTTCTGGGGCCCATTTCATTGGATTCAGCGTCCAAAATTTAGTGGAAAATGATACCCCACTCGCCTAGATCGCCCAAAATCTCAAAATTCATTTTTCAAAAAACACATTTTGACCCCTACCCACAATTTGGTCCGATCGGGCTGAAAAGCTTGGAGGATCGTTCTAGGCCGGGAACAGACCCCTGACCCAAATTTCAGATTTTTAGAAAATTTTCTACTACCAAAAACGGCGTGGACGGCGGACGGCGGACGGACATTGACTTTTTTTGATCTAGACACCATGAAACGTCCAGAAAAAAATTTTGAGCCGAATCGGAGAGGTTGACCATTTGCATGAAAACATAGGTTGATTATTCAAGGAATAACCAACCAAAAACAGGTTTTGACCCCTACCCCGCCCAAATTTGGTCCGATCGGGCTGAAAAGTTTCAAGAACGAACCAGGGACGCAAACGGATCCCTGACCAAAATTTCAGATTTCGGTTGGTTATTTCTTTAATAATCAACCTTTGTTTTCATGAAAAAAGTCAAATGTCCGTCCGCTGTACGCCATCCGCGCCGTTATTAGCAGTAGAATTTTCGGAAGGTTTTGATACAAGAAAATTTTCTAAAAATCTGAAATTTCGGTCAGGGACCCGTTTCCGGCCTAGGACGGTCCTCGAAACTTTTCTGCCCGATCGGACCCCAAATTTGGGCGGGGTAAGGGTTATTTTATTTATTTATTTTTTTTTTTTTTTGAAAAATGGATTTTTTGTCGATCTAGGCGAGTAGGGTCATTTTCCATTTAATTTTGGACGCTGAAACTAATGAAATGGGTCCCGGAGCGGTTGGCACCCTCTAGATGTGGTTATGGGGTTATGGGAGATTTCTGGTACCTAAGTGTATGGGGTGTCATTTTCCACTACATTTTGGACGCTGAATCCAATGAGACGGGCCCCGAAACAATTGGTGCCCACCGGAAATGGTTATGGACGCTGATTTTATTTTCAAATTAGTCTCCATGCGCCTGGTCCGAAGAATAACCAACCCCTGTGTTAGAATTTGCAACGTTTTTAGAACATTTTCTACTACCAAAAACGGACATTTGCTTTTATTGATCTGGACACCTCGAAAAACCCAGCAAATCGGAGAGAGGTTGACTTTTTGCATGAGAACATACGTTGGTTATTCATGAAATACCAACCAAACTCAGAAACTATGCTCATCAATTCCGTTTAGGTCAGGTTATGTCGCAAACAGAGGCAGGGTTGAAGTAGAAGTAAGTACCTACCTAGGTATTTTTCTAAATAGGTTTCATTTTGCGAAAAATTGTATGATGTTGGAAAAGATAAGAGACTTTTTTTTCTTTGTATATATTTTTTAAAGTTATTTATTTATCTTTTTGGTTGGTTATTCCTTGAATAATCCTTGACCTATGTTCCCATACAAACACAGGGGTTAGTTAATCCTCGGACCAGGAGCATGGAGACTAATTCCAATCGATTCCGCGTCCAAAGTTTAGTGGAAAATGATACCCCACACTCTTGGGTATCAGAAATCTTGAAGATAGATTTGAAATGCGTAGATAGATACTCATTTTGACCCATAACCTCTTCCGGTACGAGCTTATCGTTCTGGGACCCATTTCATTGAATTCAGTGTCCAAAATTTAGTATAAAATAATACCTCACACGCCTAGATCACCAAAAATCTCAAAATTCCATTTTGAAATACACATTTTGATGTGCACATGCGCCAAAACGAACTGTAGAAAATTTACTTGTTCGCTATTTCAGTTCTTCCCCCACCAATCAAAAGCTTCACATTCATTATCTGAACTGTCCGTTTCAGGTACATGGTGAACGCTGCGCTAGCAGTCAATCAAATCCTCAAATCGATGGGCTACACTGACAAGGAACTGTTGACGCCAGGTCCTCGATTTGCCGATTCCGTCGTCCTCGCGGTCAATAATGTCGCCAGAAAACAATTTGCGATCAAAGTCAACTCGGCCATGTATATCATGCCAATCTTTGACTATCTTAACGTAAGTTCGGTTTTTATTTTAAATAAGCGCTTTTGTCAACTTTAAATTTCTTATAACCATCTGCAGAACATGTACAACTTGTTGATTTGATTGCTTTGTTTGAAACAAACCCCTTCTTATTTACCTATTGATCTATGAATATGGATAATACTGGATTTGATAATTGAACAACACGTTGTCACTTGAACGCATTATATTCTTGGTTCTCAACTTGCTCACAACCACAACAGGAAGACGCCAAGCGTCAGAAGAGAGAGAACAAGATGGCCTCGCAGTGTTGACAACTGAACTTCAATATTTTGATATGGCATTATAAATTAGTATTGCTTGTTGTTTATGTGAGAGTAATATTTCTTCTATATTTTCTTGAGGTTTTTCTTCTATCAAGACAGGTAGATCATATCTCAACGAAGTATGGATTTGACTGGTTCAGTAGTTGATCCTCCTCCCACTAGGTAGGTAGTTGGTGCAGGGAGCAATTGAGTTGTCCCCAGTGGCCAAATATTTAATGGATTGGAGTAAGGACTGCCCAGAATTTGACTTTCATTGGCTCAAAGTCTCTAAAAATTCTCCTAAAAACATTTGAGCCAAAAAAAAAAATTGGACAATGGACAATGGCGACACTGATTATGAACACGCCATACCTTGAATAGTGTACAATTTGTCAAGACATTTTTCTATTTTAATTTTATTAATTTATTAATCTTACTCCTTGTCTACATGGAGGCTTATTCATCTGAGAAAAATAATCGATACGTGTACTAACACCTACTATATTACAGGAATTGGTGCAATTTGGTACGGGCGGAGTGTCAAGACTGTCCCAACGACAAATTGAAGACAAAATATCCGACACAGTAAACCAGGAAGTAGTTGAAACGGCCCTTCGAGTCTACAGAGCGCACAAGCACGCCATTAAAAAACACAAATGCGATCGCTACCTTCTGTGTGAGCTCAACAGGCACGCAAACGATAAAAAATATGTCGTCAGACCAATCATCACTAAGGCTGCCAGGTAGGAACAGGCTTTTTTAATTCGAGTGATTTATGTAAATAGTAAGGTCTCCATCAAGTAGGGACGTTGTAATATGGAAATAGATATTTTTTTTAGTATCAATTTCAAATGCAAATATCGATATTTCAATATTATCAAGAGAAAAATATCGATATTTTTGGATAAATAAAATATATCTGGATAATATTGAAAGGGAAATGTCTTTATAAAATGTTGGTTATTGAGCCAAAAGCATCGACATTGTTGCGTATCGATAATATCTCAATGTCTCTACTTTGAGGTGTTCAGTTAACAAGCAGGATTGAAAGTTGTAATTCAATAATTAGCAAAACAGAGTAGGAATATGTTAATGACCCAGGGCGACCCTACTTAGACTACAATTTGCCAGGTGCTGCTCACACAGTGCTGCACATCACATACCTCCTGTGTAGGAGGTTGTGCCATCCAACATAGTATACATATTCGAAGCATGCAATCAATAGAGAAGATAGAGAGCCTCCAGCCTATAAAACGCTGCAAATTCTTTCACAGAGTTTGGTTATTCCTTGGATCAGGTGCATGGGGACTCACTCCATTCGATTCAGCGTCAAATATTTAGTGGAAAATGATACCCCACACGCCTAGATCGCCAAAAATCTCAAAAATGCATTTTTCGAAGTACACATTTTGACCCTTACCCCGCCTGGCAAGGTACCAGAAATCTTGAAAACAGATTTGAAATGGGGAGATAGATACCAGATAGTATTATACCACAGGGGTTGGTCACTCATACCCATTTTGCAAAATCCGCCAAAATCTCGAAAATCCACACATTTGATCCTTCTTCTCGTCCACTTTTGAAGCTTCTAGTAAATCCTTAACCATCGTCATTCTTTAGCCCTAGCGAGTCAAATTATTGAAAATTTTCCAATTTTACAATGGCATCCCTCATGTTGCATCCCAGAGTAACACTGCGCTACTGACGGTATCTCTCATTTTGCATTTTAAAGACAAATTCAAAAACTTTGAGCATCTTGTTAGAATCACAACTATTAGATGGACCTAAGTAAATCATTCACTGCGTAGATCTTTTTAAATAAATATTGCATCCACCCTTCGATTAATCATATGATCACATTGAGAAAATCCGATTGGCTCATGCAGAAAGGTGCCTCAAAATGTGTCTTTTTAAGAAAACATCTAATTTGTTTTTTTTTTGTTTTTTTTTTTCAAGTTTGGTATCTGCGTGGTTCCTATCTGGACAAACTGGAACGCCATTTTGGAAATTGTACTCGGCAGCGACTGAAGACTACAACTGTGAGGTGAGTTCAGTCATTTCTTGATAGTTGCCTGCAACTAGCAATTAGTTGACTTATCAGTGCAAGTAAATTGATAATCCTCATTCGTCGCTTTCTACGTTCTTATGTAAGGAAGTTTGATTGTTGTTGAGTAATTTGAGTGGCAACAACAACAAACTATACAGTCAATCAACCACCATAAACCCCACTCCCACAAACCAACCCCCTCTCTACTACCCCTACCCACTCCCATCTCCACACCTCCACCAATCACTATCATCCACCCACCTTCACCCCCGCCCCCCACCTAAACGGTTTAATACTGCTTCCCTTTCACTTCCTTCACCCATATAATCCCTAGAACCTTCTCCCATTCCCAAGTAGTTGGCTTGACAATGATGTCTTCACATCAAAAGCATTCACCCACCACCCTAAACTTGCTATGTAGGACTATTTCCCTTACATATCAACATAACCTAACAGACCTAACCCCATACATTAAATTCCTCAACGTTCTTCTTCGTTCGCAGGAGAAATTTCCCGTCGACTGTAGTGAATTCCACGAGGAAGACATCAAAAGAACGACGGAGTACTACCAACATAACGAATTGTAATTTTGAACAAGTCATTTCGCGCTCAATGGCAATTAACTGGCGTCGTTCCGACGATTATCAAAGCTGTTCACGTCGATAAAGATAAATTTCGCGTCTGGCGACGAGCATTTTAATAGGTACTCATACAATAGTGACCCAATCAAAGTGCTTTTTGCTGTCTTGAAAAAACTCTTTACCACGGACGGGTGGAGGACATTTCAGCCCGATGACTGATTTAAAAGGCGATCTATTAAAAACGATAAAATATAAAATGTTCAAACGCTCCACTGAGCGGAACGTTTGATTTCTAGTTATCATTTCCCATTAGCTACAGCTCTAGACAAACTAATCTAATTCAAGCATACTTATATTCAAAAAATGTCGACGGAGAACAAGGTAAAAATGTACCAATCGTACTTGAATAAAAGGTACAATAATAGATCGAAAGTCGGCAAGATTGTGTTTATTAATTTCATCCTAGCTGTGATAAGAGTTATTATAAACTACGCGTAAGAACATGTGTGCTTATGGACGGATAAATACAAAAATATGTTATCACAGAGTCTTATTTTAGTCCAAATATCGTGAACGGAGAAAGTTTTCAGAGGGAATATTATTGTTCCAGCGTCAATACACATTTTATCTAAATTTTACCGCGTGGTTCAGATCGTGCGTTACATAAGATTCACAAATTTATTTATTTTTAATTTTTTGAAAGAAACGAATAATTTTAGGCACTATGTTGACATAAGAAAAATATATTAAAGTCAGATTTTATGGGTATTGGTCTTATTTCTTCTTCCCGACGACTGAAGCCACCCATTCCATTCCTTCCTGTGAAAAACAGAAATAATATATAATCAACCTATGTTTTCATGCAAAATGTCAATCTCTCCGATTCAGCCCAAAAAAATTTTCTAGACGTTGCAAAGTGTCTAGATCAAAAAACGCTGCAAATTCTTACACACGGGTTGGTTATGCCTCGGACCAGGCGCATGGAGACTCATTTCTTCAACATGGGGAAAATGGAAACAGTGGGTTTAGCAGGTCCCGGACCCATTCCAATCAATTCAGGGTCCGAAATTTAGTGGAAAATGATACCCCACACGCCTAGGTACCAGAACTCTCAATAACACACATTCAAAATGGGTAGATAGATACCCATCTTGACCCATAACCTCTTCTGGTGGGCGCCAAGCCGTTGAATTCAATCAAGAAATGGATAACATCACATGATTCAGCGTTGAAAAACAATGCAAATTCATGTGCCACACGTTAGAGGGACTTCCTGTAAAACTCCCTGTGACCCTTCTTGCACCCTTGTCTTACGTGTGTCTAATTAATCCACCGTGTTGTTTATTGTAGCGGAATTCGAAATAAAACTGTTTCAAAACACAACCAGCCACGATAAATCCCAGTTGGCAACACAAAGCGCACTTACTTTCACGCCCTGGCCAGCAGCTGCGGAACAAGGTTGAATTTGCCAAGCTCTGTCTTTGATTAGATGAAGACCCATTGATTGAGCTATTTCAGATGCTGGAGCCGAATGGAGCAGATCCTGTTTGTTGGCGAGAACCAGCAAAGGAACGTCTTTGAGTTTGTCTTCCATCAGCAACTCAGCCAGTTCAAAGGACGTCTCTTCCAGCCTTCTTCTGTCTGCCGAGTCAACCACGTATAACTGCAAGGAAGAGACAATTTTTATTGTATAATAGAAAGGCATCTACATTGTTAAATTTCATAACTGCTAACTGTACTCTAACAAAAAAACATTCTTACATCAATATTTAAGCCATTTTACTTTCAAGCTTATATAATAACACCTTAAACAAGCAGCCATAGACGAACAGAAAAGCACAAATAGAATGGAGAGTTTGATTTTTAATGACCCCTGCAAGGTGCATTCTGATCACAAGACCAGGGCAAACTGTGACGTCACGCAAAAATGTGTGTTTTTTTTTTAAATATATAAGGTTTAAAATACAGTTCATAATAATTATGTTTTCTTTAAAACGAATTATTCCTATAGGTTATGGGCCCAGCACGCTTCCACTGAATGGGAGGAGTGTTGAAATAGTGTGTCCACCACGCCTAGACTTATAAACTGATGAGAGCAACTATCTTATCTCTGCTGTATCATTCATTCATGTTCTTCCTATTATTCCGTTTTTTATCTCTGCTCCTGAAGTTTAAAATACAGTTCATAATTAAAATATGTTTTCTTTAAAACTAATTCCTATAGAAGGGTCACAGAACAATCAGCGCCCATTGGTAGAGGTTATGAATCAAAATGGGCATCTATCTACTTATTTCAAAAGTCGGTGTCCGAGATATACGAAACTTGGGAGTGTGGGGTATCATTTTCCACTAAATTTTGGACGCTGAATCCAATGAAAAGGGTCCCAGAACGATTGGCACCCACTGGAATAGGTTATGGGTCAAAATGGCTATCTATTACCCATTTTGAATATGTGTTTTCGAGATTTCTTGTACCTAGGAGTGTGGGTTATGATTTTCCACTAACTTTTGGATGCTGAATTCAATGAGACGGGTCCCGAAACGATTGGTTCTCTCTGGATGAGGCTATGAGTCAAAATGGGTGCCTATCTACCCATTTCGAATATGTGTTTTCGAGATTTTTGGTACCCAGGCGTGTGGGATATCATTTTCCACTAAATTTTGGACCCTGAATCGATTGGATTTGGTCTGGGACCCGCCACACCCACCGTTTCCCCCATTTTTCCCATGTTGAAGAAATGAATCTCCATGCGCCTGGTTCAAGGATAACCAACCCGTGTAAAAGAATTTGAAGCATTTTTGGTAAAAGTAAAGAATAGGGACCGTTGTCGCGTTATCAGCTGATATCGATAGTACGCTCAGTCGATATGCACTATCGATATATTATACACGAAATATTTATCCCTGTTGGGGGTTTAAATAATTAAATAAATAATTAATTAATTAAATAAATTAAATAATAAATAAAAAATAATAAATAAATTGAAATAAACGGTACTTGTCAATTAGAACCCCTCCCAAGGGTGTCCTGTTTACTAGCACCGTAACCTTCCCGTTGGACAGCGATATATACGATATATCGCAACGTAGCCTGCACCGACTTTAACATATTTCAGAATTATTTATTTATTTCAACGGTAATAACCATTTATGAAGAGGATATACAAATTTTCAGTTCAGAACCCAAAAGAGGTTACCAATTTTTATACCCTATAAACAACATTAAAAATAGAGTTCAAATTAAAAAAAAAAAAGTCGAAAAACATCTATAATAGAGAAAATAGTCCAGGATTTGACAAAAAAACAACTAACGTGGAGGTTATATATAGATCGATATAAAGAAAATCGATTCATCACGCCATGTTTGGGATAGTTGGTTACCCTCGGGAGGGGGTCTAATTGACAAGTACCAAATAAACTTACCTCGTGCTCACTAAGCTTCACTAAGCCTGTCACTCCCACAAAAACTTTCGATTATCGATTATCGACCGTATGCGCGATATCATTGCTATCAGTTGATAACGCGACAACGATCCCTATACTTTACTTTAGCCGCATTTTTTATTTTAAACCTACCACCAAACAAAAAGTTTTGTATTGTATTTACTCACCAACACATCAGTATTTTCAAAATAGTTCTTCCAATAAGGACGGATTTTCTTTTGTCCTCCAATGTCCCAGACGTTTAGCTTAAACCCTTCAGATTGTACAGTTTTGATGTTGAATCCTTGCGTAGGAGTCACGTGATTGATGTCTTCGGAGGCCAATTTTTTCAACAATGTTGTCTTTCCAGCGTTGTCCAGCCCCAACAGGAGAATTCGAACATCTTTCTCAGGCGATGACTTCAGCCTTCTCAAAATAGAGAGAAGCCCCTGTAATATATGCATATGAATGAAGGAATTGGTGAATATGAATTTGATACAATTTTCATGAAAAGTTTTATACTGTATCTCCTGAGATTCCGTCGCGTTGGTTGATATATTATTATTATTTGGTTGTCTTGTAAATATATGAGGCGTTTAGAATCAAAACCAGACAGATACCCCGAAAATTTCATTTCACGACTGAACATGAGCAGCTGCCGTGGTCATTACAATTTTATCGTGTGCATCCCTGTAATCACTAAGCACACTGACAGTTATGTTGCTTCAGGTTGCTTGAGCAGAAAATGGCGATTTTGTGTTGGATCTGACTGGTTTTAACTCTCAAATGTCAATTTTGACTCTAAAACTTCATTTTTTCGACCAAATCGGTCGTTTCAAAGCTTTTTCTTAGGCTTTACACGTGTCTTGTATTCAGAAAAGGGACATTCAACTCAAATTTTAACTCATTTTACTAAGAAACAATACTGTATTTTTACCCGAAAAATTGGTTGGAAAGGTTCCAAAAATAGAGGGTTGGAAAACCCTCTTCAGGGAAAATGGTAGCCGACCTGTCTTCCTACCTGTGACTCAGCACTCTGTAGTAGTTCCGTTATAACCATCGCCTTGTAAACGTGTAATGTTAACATATAATAAATCCTCTGAGTAGTGTTGCCCGCTAGACGCCGTATTCTAATTTCAACCCGCTTTTAGTTCTCACTCGTACTGTTCATTGCAGATGAATAAAAACTCAATGCAGGATTCCCCTCCAATCCTCTCCAAAATGTTATTGTAGCAAGCGATCAACATCTCGTAGCTTCAAAGGGTTTACAACTTGACTAGTGGCATCTGGCAGGCGCCGTGAGAAACGTCATGGATCTGACTGGTTTTGACTATCAAAGAATCATCCATGAATTTTCGCCGTACATTTTCAGGTGGATCTCACTGCATTTGAAGCAAGAACGTTTAGCCATGGGTAGAAACCTACTTGAACTTGCAAAATTCATCAAAAAACCCATTTTCGAAAAAATGGGATCTGTCTGGTTTTGATTCTAAACGCCTTTTATGTTTTCCTATGGTACAAGAACAGTGGTTTTCATTCTAGTAATAGATTTTATTAATGTCGATCCAATATTTCAACTGCAATTTGAGGTTTTGAAATTTATAAAAAACAAAACTATAATAATCGATTGTTTATTAAAAATGACCAATCAATTGTTGTTTTAATCGATTGTCGTTTTCAATTGCACATTCGAGTGTTGCAATTGGACATTCGATGCTATTGCTCGTCGTTGTTTCATCCTTTAACAGACGAACACGTGCGAATTCGCTTTCAGTGGACATTCAGCACGAGACACGAACGATAAAACCGGCAAAAATTGTGGAGATGCTGGGATTTGAACCCAGGACTTTCAGCATGCGAAGCAGACACTCTACCACTGAGTTACATCCCCGCCTTAGTGGGAGGGGAGACGAGACCGCCACATTGAAGTCGTGAATCATCATTCTCAATATTTATACCAAAATTTGCAGTAATCAACCAAAACCAAAATTTCCGTCCACTGTACCCGTTTTTGGTAGTACAGAATATTTTCCAAAAATATGAAATTTTGGTCAGGAGCCTCATTTCTGCTCTAATTGGCCCTCAAAATTTCTCAGCCCGACTGGACCTAATTTGAGTTGGGTATGGGTGAAAATGTGTTTTTTGAAACTCGATTTTCGGGACTTTTTGCAAACTAGGTATGTAAGGTATTATTTCCCACTGAATGTTGGACGCTGAACCGATTCCCCATAATCTTGTTCCAAAGAATAATCAACCATTGTGGAATAATTTGCAGCGTCTAGACATCACAAAATGTATTATGTCAAAATTGTGGTTATTCAAGGAAAACCAAAACGAAATTTTGAAAAAAATCAATACCATATTATGCCGATCTATGAGACGCAATTGGGCGGCCAAGGTGATTTTCAATTCTCCTAATATTTAATAAAAGTTGCAGGAATTAAGTTTGGCATAAATACAGCTAAAGCTGAGCCCGCGATGTTTGTGTAAATGATAATAATGACTTGATACGCTATGTAGGTACTTAACCGAATGTAATGAGATTTAGCAATAGACTTTTGTGGGTTAGAAAACAAAACTAAAAATAAGGACTTGGTGTCGATTTTTAATATCGAATTCGTAGCAATTTATTGGTATACTGGGAAGAATGCTCGAAAAGACAACGAAAAAATTTAACACGAATATAATAGGGTGCTTTTGCTTCATTTTAGAACGTTAGGTGCCCCTTCACAAGCATTTTTTTCATATAGTATGTTATATTATGTCATAGTGTCAGTCAACTCCACTTTTGTTCCACTTCCTTTCCCTTCCCTTATAACCAAGGTAATCGGTAATCTTTAAGGTTTGTTATATTTTATTTATAGTATATACAGTGGACTGAGGACTCACTTGATGAATAATAAATCTTGTTGTATAACACATTTCCTTGTTTATTAGATTTACATCACCCTTGATGATATATATCCAGAACAGGACCATCATTCATGACGTCAAAAGTGGTTATTTCTTATTTATCGGTTGATTTACTCAAAAGGGATGCGATTCAGAACAGCGCACACTGTTGGGGGATTGTTTTTTTACCTTATGATCCCGCACTCCAGGAATTTTTGAAGAGTATTTAAGAAGAGACCTGTTAAGGTAGACTAGGTCAGGTTCTACTTCAATAATTATAGAAAAGTGTGCTTCTTTAGGCAGCGGGTTACAACGTATACAGAGCAACCCTATCATGTACCTATCCAATCATCTTATAACGTAACAGGAAGTATTGTTTGCCTAAATTCGCCTTTCCTCTAGTTTAGAAGCACGAAATTAATGACCACTACTTTGGTATATTAAGTCACAATGGCAACTAAGCTACAATGGTGTGCAAACTTGGTGGGCTAAGGCACTACGCGTCTTGTTCCTGAGCAAAGCTAATAATATCGCGGTTTAGCGATAAAACTAAATACGTGTGCATGTGCCTGCAAATGCAGATGGTCGCTTTTAAAGTGTAGTGCTCCCTAGGAAAACAGTTGTTTGTACGAACCATTGCTTTGACTCAGAAGTGTTTCAGAAAAGAAAATGTTGGTCTATTGCTGAACCAATAAAACTCGTCCTATTACAATAGAACCGGATTAGCGAGAAAGATTATTTTCCTCTTTTAGATGGGAGTGTATCGAGTCGATTCCATGACACTGCGTGAAGTCCTGAATTCCTCCTTCTACACACGCTCAACCGACGATAAATCAATAACACTCGCGAACCGCCGACCGCCCCCTTGCCAGGTTATTCGTTCAAGAAGTCCCATTCAACATGAACATTAATCACCACCAAAAATGAACTGCATCAATGAACCTACTGACGCAACCAGATCAATCAAATGTCTTGAAAGACGGACAAAAATGGGTCAATTCATTTTCCTTTTCTCATTAAAAAAAAAAAAAAAAAATAGGAAGCTTGTACATGTTGAAGTGAAGCGTCATTTCAGTTAAGGTTTTTCTTGTTGGACAGATATCATATCTTCAACATCCAATCCAGTGCTTATTTACAATTTATCAAAGGCCAATTACATAATACGCTTAATACACATTATTTATTATCTATCTCTAACTAATTTTCGGGATAATTTATTTGTGCTTTTGTATATAGGTACTGTATATACTATTATACACTTCACTATCGATTGCATTTATTTTTGGGTACGATATATAATCAACATGCACAACCATTGCATAATTGCCCAATCAAAACCCGATTTGTAAGAAATAGGTGTGGAAAAGAAAAGTATCGATTTAACATCGATTCGGAGAGTGCTCAACCTTGGTCCCCGCACAGTTTGAGGGTTTTTTCTTGCTCAAGTTTTTCAATGAGTGAAAATTAATGAAAAAAGTTCAAGTTTTTCAATTAGTAATAATTATAAAAAACTCGAAATTATTTCATGTATTGCGGGGGTGAATCTGCAGAGTCAGGGGTGGGTCGACATTCGCCTGGTACGATTCAATATATCATACAAAGGCAATAATCGATTACTAAAAAATAATTAAATTAATTTATAATAATTCTAGAACTAGATACATGAACTTAATGTAACATAACATTTGAATAATAATTGGCCAATCAGAAACGCGTAAACCCATTCGCGCGATTGACACAAGCAATAAAAAATTATCTTCGAGTTGTTATCGATATATCGAACCCAATATCGAATCTAGCCAGGCAATATGGCGACCCGCCTCCGGAGCTGCGGATTTACTGAGAACTCAGCAACGGTTTCTTATCAATATGAGAGGATATTGCTAGAAATATTAATGATGATGGTGAATTTATTAGCACTTAAGAATTCGGATTTAGCTGCAGAATTTACAAGTAATGTGCGATTCTTCATTAGCAAATACAAATGGTTGTGCGTAAGGGCAAAGGACATGTTCTTGGGGAAATCTGAAGACCCTATGTTTTCCTATGTGTTATTCAAAGTTTTCAAATTCGCTCTTATTTCAAAACTATCGATTCAATACGTACAATCGATGGTTGTATCTCTACTTTCTTTGCATACTTACTATGTTTGAAGTAAAGTATTTTTTGTCACTTGAAGCAAATTTGAACTCGTGGCGTAGTTATCGTTTAGTTTTGTCTTTAGGGTCGCTACTTCAGTCCAGACCTACTTTTCGGATTCAATGCAATGTTGGTAGCATTAGCAACCTTGTGTGTCGAGGTTGAATGGCTAGGAAAACCAGCTGTTCGCAGTTCGGAGGCCACTTCTTGAGAGACGTCAGTCGACAGTTGATTCCCTTTTAGTATTTTATCCCCATTTTACGCCTTACTATCAGAGTACAATAATGTCGTTAGCCGCCCATCAAGCGACGAGGGAGCACGTCTTGGCCGTGTCGAGGGATTTCGTCTCTCAACCGAGGCTGAGTAAGTTTGTAAAATCGTTTGATTCGCAATACGTATGACCTAGGTTGGACGCACGGGGGCCCTGCCTACCCAGCCAAAAGTGGGCGTAGCCCCTGTCCACATTCTATCTTTACGATGAGCTTCGTAGGAATAGTCGAATTTCGCCTCATATTCAATACGAAATGGTTCTAAAGTAACCGTCGACTGTATTTCATTCATTCTTTTCCTCGGCTCTTCACATTATTGATCGATTCGTGGAAAGGGATTCAAGGTATTGTGGAATGAGGGGTGTATGTGTGATGTACGCGTTGAGCCCCGATTTTGTATTCGACCTTTTCAAAATTTAAAACTACCTTTTAAGCGATTCATGATCGTGTTTCTAACCTCCTCCCTCATTTCCCCCACTCGTTGATGCTGAACGTCACATTATTCCCACCGTTCTGCTGTCATAGTGTGCTCCGTCCAGAGAAGACCTCGTAGGTTCCTCGACCTTCACTGATCATCTACGGAATTTCGTGGTGATTGAGGTTTACGCTCTTAGTTGAATGTTTTGGCCATTCCTTTGTCATTTGATTTGAAGCCCCCTCTCCTCTTCACTTCGTTTTCTGCAGATCAACATCAGTCAATGACTTAGTCAGACTTTTGCGAAAATTTATATTAAAGTCACTACCTAGGTATCAGAAAAATGTTAGAATCTCTAATAAAATGCCAAAATAGCTAGTAATCTTGAACGTTTTTGGAACCTGATATAGATTAGTAGTATTCCTGCTTTGAAAAACGGATGGTGCAGCGATATCACTAGAGACTATCGAGGAAATCATGGAGGGAACCTGAGGCAACAGAAATTCATGACAATTTAAATGCCCTCCATACAAGGTGTTTGTGTAGAAACGCTGCAAATCCTTTCACAGGGGTTGGTTATTCCTTGGACCAGCAGCATGGGGACTCACTCCGATCGATTCAGTGTCCAAAATGTAATGGAAAATGATACCCCACACGCCTAGGTACCAGAAATCTCGAAAACACACTTTCGAAATGGCTTGATAGATAGACTTCACACTCGTAGGAATTTGGAACACTACGAGCAGCTCAAGGATTGACGATTTCACAAGAACTAAGATCCTGGAATCCGTTCGTCAACTGCATTTGCTGGAAGCTGGTTAGGCTATGTATACTCAACATGGTTGAAGGGATGACAATAACAATCAGAAATTGTTTAAAGCTTGATCTTCTTTCAGAGCCTGCCTCGAATTAGGTACAACCTTAATTTATTGGAATTTTCCGAGTAAGGTATCGATCAATGTATACTCTGCTTACAGCTTACAAGACCGTCTCCGGTGTCAACGGCCCTTTGGTCATTCTTGATCAGGTCAAGTTCCCCAAGTATGCCGAGATCGTCCAGCTTCGTCTCGCCGATGGTTCCCTGCGTTCCGGCCAAGTACTCGAAGTTTCCGGTTCAAAAGCCGTCGTCCAGGTAATAGGATAGTAAAATTAGGATTCAACTTGTGAATAATCTCCGTCGAGCTGAGAGCTGAGTTTTTCGGTTTGTTTGGCATCTAAATGAAGCATCCTAGTTTTGCATGGTCTCTTTGGCCCAAAAATCCGAGGATTTTTCGAGACTTTTTCAGTTTTTTGACTTCTAAACAGTACATCCTAGCGAAAAGGGCACTAATATCTATAGGAAACTTTCTGGTGGGGTATGCAGATGATGTAGCTGTAGTCATTCTGGCAAAGACAACTGAAGAAACGCACAACAAACTAAAGGAAGTCATGACGACAGTAACAGACTGGATGGAAGCTCGCAGACTGGCCCTTGCAGTGGAGAAAACAGAGGTGGTGGTTTTCACTCGCAGGAGGATCCAGACGCTGTTGCCTATGGAACTAAGAGAGGACACAGTGGTCCACACCAGAGAGTCAGCTAGGTACCTGGGAGTGATCCTAGACACAAAAATCATCTTCTGGGAACACATCAGGACAGCCGCAGACCAAGCATCGTGCTTGACAGCAGTACTCAGCAGGCTAATGATGAACGTTAAGGGCCCACGGTCATGCAAGAGAAAACTACTCATGTCAGTGACCAATTCGGTCATGCTGTATAGAGCAGAGACATAGGCAGACGCACTGTCAGTCGCACTCTACCCAAAGCGACTAAGGATAGTTAGTGCATACAGAACGGTGTCGGAACCAGCTGTTCTTGTACTGGCTGGGGTCATCACGATACATTTACTGGCTGCAGAAAGAAAACGGATTTATGATAGAGTGGAACCAAGGAAGGCAATAGTGATCAAGAAAGAACGGGAAAGGACACAAACGACTGGCAGGCCATCTGGGACAATAAATCGAGAGGTAGATGGATAGCGAGACTAGTGACCGAGACTGAAGGGCGCTCGGTAGTCTAGTGGAATAGACGAGGGATTTGGTGTGGTACTCCGAGCGGCCAGGGTTCGAATCCTGGCTAGAGCAACTTGTTTGTCTTGACCCTCATATTCGTCCTCTTCACTTAAGGGGGTGAGGCAATAAGTAGCCACGAGCGAAATCGTCAGATCAATTTACGATCCTCTTTGGAGGACGGCTGACGACGTCCGCGACACCTGACCAAGGTAGTCGGACGAAAATCCAAGGTGAAAGTCCTTGTTTACTTTACTTTACTTACTTACTTTTAGTGACCGAGACTGGCCCCAGGTCCAACCAGAAGACTTGTGATAAATAGTACCAGCTTGGGCCGTTTGGTGGGTGAGGTTTTAGTGGATAGCCATGACCTATAACCTCATCCAGAGGGCGCCAATCGTTTCCGGACCCATTTTACTAGATTCAGTGTCCGAAATTTAGTGGAAAATTATACCCCACGCGCCTAGATCGCCGATAATCTTGAAAATCCATTTTTCGAAATATACATTTTGACCTCTACCCCCGTCCCTCGACGGCGGACGAACATTTTCTTAGTTTGAATCCAATCATGATTTTAGTTTTTATCTAACAAATAGACAGTATGTAGAGAGTATGGGGGGTTCGAATAATGGGTTTTCGGCGATCTAGACGTTTAGGGTATCATATTGGACGCTGAATCAATTCAGATGAGTCCAGGACACTCCACACTCGTTGTTTTCAATTTTATTTTTGACGTGCTCCTTTCATCTGAGCATGGCGTCCAGCGTCATGTTGGCGATGTAGCCAATCATGAGAATGGTGAAATCGACGAGCACGAACTTCTCCATTTCGATGTCCATTGCTGAGTTTTGATGTGGATTCGTTGTTGCTGTTGCCAACTGCCCAGAGAACAGTGCCGTCTACAAACGTAGCTGTGGTGTTAAATTCAACTTCTGATAGGTCGCTTGGGTACAGAAGGTATAAGAGTGGGCCTAATACACTTCCTTGGGGTACACCAGCATGCGTTGTCCTTGGTTGTGAGCAGGCATCCTCCTATTTGATGCGGAAGTACCGGTCAGATAAATAGGAATGAAGCGGATCAACCAATTAGTTGGGCAAGACATCAAAAAGATCCAGAACTCCTCTAAAATTGTGGCTGAGCATTTGCCCTATTTTCCCTCAATTTTCCTCCTTTTCCGCTATTCTAAATTATAATCGTGGCTCTTAATTTCTCAGGTTTTCGAGGGGACGTCGGGCATTGACGCCAAAAACACTCTGATCGAATTTACCGGTGACATCCTCCGAACGCCCGTCTCTGAAGACATGCTGGGTCGTGTATTCAACGGCTCTGGCAAGCCCATCGACAAGGGGCCGCCAATTCTAGCTGAAGATTTCTTGGATATTCAAGGTATGTGAAGGCCTAATGTAAATCATAGCCAAATGGCTATTGGTTGGTAAGTTCAGAATTCAATTTTTTCAATTTAACATCCTCAGAATGCCAGTTTTCCATCGGTATAATAGTTCAAGGGTGAACGTTGTAATTGAAAGAAAATTAGACATTTTCACCAAAACTGAGACACTCCCAATCCCTTGAAAGTGAGTAGGTTAAGTTGCTAACGTGAACTCATGAACCAAATTTCGAGGTCAGGGCACGGCTTGGTGGTAGAGGACCTGGACTTTGGTCACTACTGCTCAAATAATAAAGGAATGACCCTTTCCGTACAAATCTCAGCGTTTATAGGTTTGATGATTCCTGTGCCCGACCCATCTTAGAATATACAAAATGATAATCCCGGAATGAATACGTTCACTGCTCGTGATTACACCATGGTGGTGTATTTTTATGGTGCTCACCATGGGAATATTGCTTCAGCGGGCGATCAAGTTTCCCATGAACGGTGAAAAGCAGCCAAGATCGCACCGTGATTGGTACGCGGATGGTCTGGATACAACTTTCAGGCCGCTGAAGCACTATTCCTATAGTGAGCGGGGACGATGTAGCGAATGCATATCATTTTGTATCTTTCAAGATGGGTGAGGCGCGGAAATTCAAACCCATAAACGCTGAAATTTGTACGGAAAAAGGGCCCCTCCTTAATTATTTGAGCAGTAGTGACCAATGTCCAGGCGGCCCACTATCGCCAATCCGTGCCCTCACCTCAATTTTTCTTCGTGAGTTCACATTAGCGACTTATCCCACTCACTTTCTAGAAATTGGGGGTGTCACAATGCAATTCAGCTTGATCAAATAGTTCAGTTGTCAACCCACTTACCTACCTTACAACCAACTTACTTCCTTTCAAGTTTGTGGAATTCGATATCTTCATGATAAACCACAATTGTGGTGAAAATGTCTAATCTGTTTCTCATAAAACCCCATTTTCAGTTTCATTTTAAATTATTATCACGTTGGAAAACTATTATTCTGGAGATGTTTCCCTTTCCGACGGTCTATTCAGACTTGAGATTATCTTGTAAATTTAGGGTGTTATTGTCGATTTAGTGGCGTCAGCTCGAAAACACGAAAAAAATCGAAATTGTGAATAACTCGGTAAAGAAGCCTCTAAAAAAGAATTTTTTTAAGACATTTTTTGTTGGAAATGAATCGTAAAATGGACCCCTTGAAGGCTGTTAACCTTGTACCTTAACCCTGTATAATTGGGGCTTTATAGTCCCATGTTATTTAATGGCTTCTGCTTTTAATCTTGCCTGAATGCGGATTTACCTATGGGCCGGTTTTTCTCAGTTAGGGTTTGTGGTGCTGTTTCTGCAGCTTTCACCTCTACGTCTGGTGATCCCCAGGGGTCCAATCTTGGCCCTCAACGGTGTCAACTTCCTCATATTTGCAGATGATATGAAGCTCTTCCTTCAGGTGCCTGATCCCACTGACTCCACTACTCTTCAGCTTCACCTTAATGACTTCATTCAGTGGTGTTTGGATATTGGCCTTTCCCTCAACCCAGACAAACGTTCAGTGATGTCGTATCATCGCTTGCTGACCCCATACTTGGCAAGATGGTAGTGATGTTGCTGTTGAGCAACATCAATGGTGTTGCTATTAGTCTCCGATCTTGGTGTTCTTTTGGACAGGCAGTTGACCTTCAATGAACCCATTGCCCAGACATCTTCTCAAGCTAAGCGTGCCCTTGGGTTTGTAAAGAGAAACGCCAGGGAGTTCACGACTCCCCTCGTTGCCCTCTATCGGGCTATTGTCCAGCCTCACCTTGAGTATTCCTTCGTCGTCTGATGCCCCTCATACGAATGTCATGTGGATCACCTCAACAGGGTGTACCATGCATTCCTTCATTACCTGGCCTTCAAGCTTGGGGGCTGTTGTGAGGACGTGGACTACAGTGCCCTAGTCACCAATTACACCTGCTCAACCCCATCTACCCGCCAGGCTCTCGCGGATGTGTCCTTCATGCTCGGCATCTTCTATGAGCGCACTGATGCCCAATCCTTGCTCGCCCAGTTTGGCCTGCGGATGCCCCGAGTATGCTGTGCCATTCTCGCCCATCAACTACATGCGTTCTCGACTCTAGAATGGCTAACTTTCTGTCGACGGAGCATGACGTAGACCTGCTCTCAATCTCCCTCCGCTCTATTCCATCTTGTCTCACTGATGCCTTATCACTCCCCTGACTTGTCTTTGGTGTTTCCCTTTGTAATGTTGAACTCTTACCACTTAACTTTCTCTTATCACGTGGCCTGCGTGCGAATGTCTTTATTTTCTGTAATTGGCCTCGTACCATTCATATATAATAAATAAATGTATTTTCATCTATACAGGTCAACCCATCAACCCGTGGTCTCGTATCTACCCGGAGGAAATGATCCAAACTGGTATTTCCGCCATCGATGTGATGAATTCCATTGCTCGTGGGCAGAAGATCCCCATTTTCTCCGCTGCTGGTCTTCCGCACAATGAAGTTAGTTTTCTCTTTCCAGCATGATGTCATTGCTCTTGATGTGAAAATTACCAAGATCATTGAAGATATTCATAGAATTTCAGTGTATTATTACGTTTTACTTTTAATTCCAGATTGCCGCTCAGATCTGTCGACAAGCTGGTCTTGTGAAGCTTCCTGGAAAATCCGTTTTGGATGACTCTGAAGACAACTTCGCCATCGTCTTCGCAGCTATGGGTGTGAATATGGAAACGGCTCGTTTCTTTAAGCAGGATTTCGAAGTAAATGCCGCCACCTATACTTTGAGATTTTTTTCTTTTTTTTTTTACTTTTAAGTACTTTTACTTTACTTCAGCAAATTAGTTTTTGTGGGCGCTGAACTGGCTGTAACCGCTTGCTACCTATACTCCGACTGGCACCTGTTCCTGAAGAGGACGTCTCCCTGTAAAAAGTTCCTGGTCTGACTAGATAAAAACTACGGCCATTACTGAACGGCGCAGATCTGAACAACGAAAATATCAAAGCTCTTAAGTGGCTATACTGAATATCTGATAGTAACCGGGTGTAGCAGGGCCGGATTTTGGACGTTCAAACTGAAACATCGCATTGAAGCGCTGAATGTGATAGTAGCCCTTGAGACGACAGCATGGGGGGGGGGGGGCTGAAATCCTGGGGAGTCACGGTGTTTTTCCTTTGTTTTTTTAATCTTCATGGATAATAAGTGGGGGGCCTATGTGAGTGGGGCTGATCTGTGGTCGAGGTCAGGCCTCACGTATATCAATACTAAAACCTAACTCCACGTGTTGAAGAAGAAGAAACGCTGCGAATTCTTTCACAGGGATTGGTTATTCCTCGGACGAGGAGCAAGGAGAAACAGTTTTGGAATCCAATGAAACGGGTCCCGGAACGATTGGCACCCACCAGAAGAGGTTATGGACACTGAATCGGTTGGAATGAGTCGCCATGCGCCTGGTCCGAGGAATAACCAACCCCTGTGAAAGAATTTGCAGCGTTTGCTCTTAGTTATCGTTCCACACAAACAACTACAACGCAATAATTAACGGGCAATGCAAGCGCTTCTCAGCGTGATTTCAATCGCTGCACACAAGGAAGAGGCCTGTTCTGTGTGTGCCGATGACTAAAGTCGTCGATAATTTTAGCTTCGGGCTTTCATTTTGATAATGAGTGTTCATCCTCAACAGGAAAACGGCTCCATGGAGAACGTGTGCCTTTTCTTGAACTTGGCCAACGATCCGACCATCGAGCGTATCATTACTCCGCGTCTGGCTCTGACGGCCGCCGAATTTCTAGCCTACCAGTGCGAAAAGCACGTGCTCGTCATCCTCACGGACATGTCCTCTTACGCCGAAGCTCTTCGAGAAGTGTCCGCTGCCAGGGAGGAGGTGCCCGGTCGTCGTGGTTTCCCCGGTTACATGTACACGGATTTGGCCACCATCTACGAGAGAGCGGGTCGTGTCGAGGGTCGTAATGGCTCCATTACGCAGATCCCCATTCTCACTATGCCTAACGACGGTGAGTCTTTTACTCTATCAACATCACGTTAAAGAGTCAGTTGTGTGAAAAACCCCTTGAGGATTTTTGAGGTGGAATTTTGGTCGTTTGGAGAAATGCAGGGTGTGCCAAGAGTAGTTCTTTATATTTTCTTGCAAGTATCTCAAATATGTTGCGCAACCGTGCGCAAGTGGCACTAACTTTCTCATTTTAAATAGAAACCCCAATTTCTCGTTGTAGATTCGGATTGTACCCAAAATTTCATGAAAACTTGATCCCTCTACCAATGTTTTTGACTGCGTGCAACCGGTTCAGCGAGCACACAAGGTTGCGCAACCCCAAAATTGTCAAATAAGGGATGATAGTGAACTCTAAAATGTTTATGTGGTTCACGAGGTGCTATCCGTTTCTTAATTCGACTTAATTTTTGCGTAGTAATCACCAAAATATGTTTATTTCACGTCCGTTTTTTCCGTTCCGTTCTTTTTAATAACTTTTCAACTCCACCACAGCTTATGAAATTGTATAAACTTCCGTCTTTTGAAAATTGAGTCGAATTAAGGAACGGATAGCATCACGTGAACCGGCGTTAAAAACCAATGAAAATTAATGTGCCACACTTAAGACTTCACCGTCATCCGCTATTTGACAATTTTGGGGTTGCGCAACATTGCCTGCGCGCATTAAAAAAAAAAAAAAAAAAAAAAAAAAAAAAAAAAAAAAAAATTGGTTGAGGGATCAAATTTTCTAAGAGCGGTGAGTTGAGGTAGTAGAATCCGAATCTGCAGTGAAAAATTGGGGTTCCTCATTCAAATATGGAAGATAGTGTCACTTGCATAGTTGCGCGGTGTGTGCAAATATAATATCTGTGAGATCCTTGCAAAAGTTTGCAGTTTGCATTGGAAATGGAGTTTGTGAGCTTTTGGAGATGTTGCTACAATATACCGTGAAAATGTTAAAAATGTCCAAAATTCGTAACGCTTGACTTTCTCCTAGTAGAACAGCATATCTGAACCGAATTGGACAAAAATTGCAGAAACTTATGCTGAAATCAGGCCAGACGCCAGAGTTTCGCCTAGGAGTTCTTGAAACATAATATAAAAAATGAAATAAAATACGAGCTAGTCCATTTCCCTCCCATCAAAAGTAGTCAAAGGTTCAATTATAACTAATGGTCTTGAGGAGTGGTTGGTTCTCGGATACATACCTTGAATTTTACGCTGTTCTTTCGCAGATATAACTCACCCTATTCCCGATCTGACGGGTTATATTACGGAGGGGCAAATCTACGTCGATCGTCAATTGCATAACAGGCAGATCTACCCTCCAATCAACGTACTGCCGTCCTTGTCTCGTCTGATGAAATCCGCCATTGGCGAAGGCATGACTAGGAAGGATCATTCCGACGTGTCCAATCAACTGGTGAGTTTAGTTTTCCTATTTTCATTGTTTTGTTTAATTGTAGTCGCCCAACGATAGTCCTCGCAGCCCCTTCTATCCAGCAACGACCGCTACGTGTTCCAAGGTCTTCGATTTCCATGCTTAAATTGCCTTTGTTTGTTCCAGTACGCTTGCTACGCCATCGGTAAGGACGTCCAGGGCATGAAGGCTGTCGTCGGTGAAGAAGCCTTAACTCCGGATGATTTGCTGTACCTCGAATTTCTCACCAAATTTGAGAAGAATTTCATCACTCAAGGTTCTTACAATCAATATTTTTCTAATTATTTCGACGTACGAAAACAAATTAATAGAAGTTGTAATTGAGTAAAAGTCGCTCTTTTATTCCTCTCAGGTGAACCCTTGATGCCAATTTTGCAGTCTTAGTTTCCTCGTGCTAGCATCTACCTACAGGCTGTCCCTGAAAAAATGTGTGAAATTGTATGTGTGATGGTTTTTTGCGTGGATTTCAAAATTGACCGCATTGCGCACTTGAGCAAACGAGCGCAACGGACGCTAACTTTGTTTTTCAAATAAGAATCCCCTTTTGGTTGGTTATTCGTTATTCCCTGAATAATCAACCTTTGTTTTTATGCTAAAATTCATTCCCTCCTAATTGGCCCATACATTTTTTCTGGGCATTTCAAAGTGTCTAGATCATAAAAGTCAATTACCCGTTCGCCGTCTACGCCGACTTTGGTAGTAGACAATTTTCTAAACATCTGAAATTTTGGTCAGGGACCCATTTCCGGCTCTACTTGGTCCTCGAAACTTTTCAGTCTGATCAGACCGAATTTAGGGGAGGGGTAGAAGTCAAAATGTGTTTTTCGAAAAATGAATGTTCGAGATTTTCGGCGATTTAGGCGTGTGGGGTATCATTTTCCACTAAGTTGTGGACGCTGAATCCATTTGAATGAGTCTCAAGGAATAACCAACCCCTGTGAAAGAATTGCAGCGTTATTATTATATTTTTGCATTCAAAATTTTAATATAATTTTACGTAGAATACAAATGCGTAATAAAAAAAGGGGGTTCCTATCTGAAATCACAAGGTTTGGTCATTCCTCGGACTAGCAGCATTCAAAATTTATGATAGATTCAGCGGCCCGAATTTTGAAGGCTGTCTTCCAATGGGTGTCAATTGTTACGTGACCCGTCTTATTGGATTCAGCATCCAAAATTTAGTGGAAAATAATACCCCACACGCCTAGATCGCCAAAAATATCGCTAATCCATTTTTCGAATTACACAATTTGACCCCTACCCTGCCCAAATTTAGTCCGATTGGGCTGAAAAGTTTTGAGGACCAACTAGAGCCTTGAACGGACCCCTGACCCAAATTTCAGATTTTTAGAAAATTTTCTACTACCAAAGTTGGCGTACGGCGGACGGACGGACTTTTTTGACACATTGAAACGCCCAGAAAAAAATTTTGGGCCGAATCGGAGTGGACTTTTTGCATTTAAGGAATAACTAACCAAAACGAAGTAGATTTCCGTGGTCACACGGTTGTCGTTTTTGAGATTTTTGCAAAAAACCATCGCACATATCGTCTTAGCTGGGGGGTGAACGTTTTTGTGAACACCCTCTATTTCTAACTACCAACACACGTCCGTCAGAATTACATTTTGATTACGTTACATTTTCTCTTTCAGGTACGTACGAGAACAGAACCGTCTTCGAATCGCTCGATATTGGTTGGCAACTTCTTCGTATTTTCCCGAAGGAAATGCTCAAGAGGATACCCGCATCCACTCTCGCCGAGTTCTATCCGAGAGACTCCCGCCACACCCAACAACCTCAGAAGTGAAGGTGAGCATAAATGGCGATAAATTTAGCAATCTAACTGTTTCACGACCTTTCTAAGGTCGGTTTTAAGGAAGGTTTTGTGATAGTTGAACTTTAGTAGCTCGTATTTGCCAACCAATACAAATTTATCTCATGGCTGTTTCCACAACTATACACCGCTCTACTACCCACATATCCCTATTGTCTGTATTCCCTAACCCACAAATCTATATTGAAACAACTTGTACTCTCACATTACCTAAAAAAAACTAGACTTACTCTAACGTTTAGAACTGATGTTGCAGATAATGAAGGATCGCTGGTATCAAAAACATTCCTCTCACTCGTGTCATCGCTAGCCCTATGTATCATCTTGTATATAAGTATAATTATGAAAGAACAATAATCTTTCAACAGTATTCCATACATTGTAAATCTTTAACCATCTGATTGGAAAATAACGTGGTATGGGTAATCAAAGTCCAGTGCTTTGATTGTACTTAGTAGATGTAGAGAAAGCCTATTGCATCCAAGCGGCTCGATTATTCCTTGAAATTATCTTTTATTGTTGTGTAGTGATTATAAATTCTATTATAAAAATATCATCAGATGATAATGAAATAAAAACATTTTTGTTTTGAGATCGCTGTTTTGATGGCCGTATTACCTTCTTCAACGTATTTATTACATAGCAATGTATGATATTCTCAGACAATCGCATCCATTAAAAACCTTCTCGATGCGATGAATCCAAAAGGGTTCGAGTGTAGGTGATGTGATTACTTGAAACATTGCTGCAACCAGTGACATGAGGACCAGTTTACCCTGGATAGGAACAAAATAGAGTTAATCAAAGAATATATTTATTTATGAGTCCTTTTGCCTTCTCTGGTGTATTCAATAATGCTAAAGGAAAACTTCACATCCAAAGAACTTTGGGTCAGATTGGGCAAAACAAATCTGCAGTAGTGATGGGCGTTTCATTTGAGAAATGCGGCTTTTGTCGACAAGCTTCTTATCAACCTTAATAGTACAGGGTCCGCCAACGAAGTAGGACGTTTTTGAAATGGGTAGTACTCAGTGTGGGGAACTCTGTGAGGGGTGGGGTTGGGACCATCGTGTTCACAATGAAGGGAAGTTTTTTTAGGTTAGTTGCAAAGATGGTTTGGACGATGCCACAACGTGTTTTCGCGGTAAGTTGGTTTTTAGTGAACGGTGAGTCGATAATTCAAACACAGAGATTTCTGTCGAGAGTATGCAATTTCTCCCCGCGGAGCTATCCCAACTCGTAATGTAATCCTAAGGTGGGTTGAAAACTTCAGGGAAACGGGCAGTGTTACGAAAAAAAGGAGGGGAGGAGATCAAACAGCGCGAACTCCAGAGAATGTTGAGCGCGTGAGTCGCTGCCCTCCAGAGCCCACACCAGTCCGTCCAACTTCGTGCAGCAAATTTGAACCTCTCACAATCAACTGTTCGTCGAATATTGAAAGTCGATCTACACTTTCATCCATATGGTGATTTGTCAGCAATTATTGCCGGCGGATTATAACCCTCCTTTGCCAAAAATTTTTTGTTCCCTGGCCCCCCGGTCCCCTGACTTATCCCCCTGTGATTTTTTTTTTGTGGGGATACCTAAAAGAAAGAGTCTACAAAGATAAGCCGAGGACCCTGAACGATTTGAAGGAGGCTATCACCATGGAAATCAGCCGCATCCCACGAGAAATGCTGGACAGCGTTTTGAGGAGCTTCACCGAAAGACTCGATAAATGCATTCAAGCTGATGGGCATCACATGCTCGACGTCGTCTTCAAAAATTGAACATTACCAGAAAATTCCACTTCTTGTGAACAGTTAAAAAAATACATATATTCTATCTTCAGAAATAACCGAGTTATGATTTTTTTAAATCCATCCTACTTCGTTGGCGGACCCTGTATCAATCAATCAACATTATTAATTTGTTGCATGCAGTTACAAGACTTTAAAACAAAGGAGGTTCGTTTCCGAACATGAAATAAATAAATGGAGATGCTTAAAACGAAATCAAATTAACTTCTAGCAAATGCCCTTCATCGCTCGTTGTCTTCTACATACCATGCCTACAGCATCAATGGATCTCAACGTAGCCTTCTATCATTCATCTATAATAATGGGGTAAATCTGGATCTGCAGCTCACTTTCAATGAGCACGTATTGCAGGTTAACTCTCGAGCTATGCGGTCTCTGGGTTTCTTCAAGCGAAATACCAGGGAATTCACTCTCATCCATGCTTCATCACACTATCGTGGCATTGTTCAGCCATGCCTCAGTCGTCTGGAGCCCGTTTTATGGCTGCCACATTGACCTGATTGATCGGGTGCACAGGGCGTTCCTCCGTTACCTTGCTTTCAAGTCAGGCACACCTCGTGACAGCATTGACAGTATCGCCTCCCCAGCCCTGCTGACAGACGCACCATCGCAAATATGGTTTTCCTCAGTGGTCTGTTCTCTGGGCGTATTGACGCGCTCCTGGCCCAGATTGCTCTCCGGGTCCCATGACTGGGTCGAATTCGTTTCATCGGTGGTCCTACACGCGAGAGATACTTTAGAGAGAGCTTCGGGATGGTGGGAAGGTTTGCTACACTCCGTATGCCCTCTGACAGATACCAGTGAGCCTGCTAACTGGTCGACCTAACTCAAAACCGTATGATTAGCTTGGGTAATCTGAAGTCCAGAATGGGTATCGAAGCAGAACGCTGCACATTTTTCACAGGGGTTGGTTATTCCTCGGACCATGAGCATGGAGACTCCTTCCAATCGATTCAGTGTCCAAAAAAAGCCTAGGTACCAGTAATCATGAAAACACACATTCGAAATGGGTAGATAGATACCCATTTTGACCCCATAACCTCATCCAGAGGGCGCCATTCGTGCTGGGACCCATTTCATTGGATTCAGCGTCCAAAATTTAGTGGAAAATGAAGAACACCAGACTGAGGAGGAATACTTCAATGGGAGTTTACTTCCATATCTGAATCAGGATTTGTTTTTTAGGCTAAGCATTATAGTTTTACGAGGAGTAACCTCAACACAAGGAGTTCTTATAGGACCTACAACTAGATATAAAGCTACAACAGGAATAAAGGCATCTCGTTTAGACATGGTTTACAGGAAATGAGGTAATCATTAGGCGTTTAAGGCACTTAATTGGTGTAAGTATATAATTAAGTGATAGGTGTAATTAAAATGCGTAATTATTATTGTCTCGGAATAACCTGAATCGAATAATAAAAAACATTCTTAACTTGAATTGATTACCTAGAAGTTACCTGTATGGCGTACTTAGGAGTATTTCTAGAAAAGAGAAGGTTAGTTGAAGGCCCTCCATATATCAGTTTAACAAAGAAAACAAAGCCGCCTGTTAAAGAAAAAAAATGTACAAGTTTACAAGAATGGTTTGATTCAAAATGTATTCTTTGAAATATAGATTTTTGGCAATTTAGGGTAGCGAGGGTCAAACGGTTTTCCCCACACCCTATAACGAGATGATTTTTCATTTTAGCAGGATCAACTTAAGGAATAATGCACATAATGCATAGTAAATAATTGAAAGAAAAACACTTTATGTTTTTTAACCATGGTTATCTGGCTTATTAACTGCTGTCTGAAATATAACTATAATATAATAGGTTACGATAATGTCTAGTGAGAAGCCCTGAGAAAAATTCAAATTCAGGCGCTAAAAAACCAACAGCTTCGGTGGACTCCTAACTTAATTGAAGTTTGATGGAATTGGGAGGGGGGGGGGACGTGCATGTGTCAAGAAGTACTTTGGTAGTTATTCGAAATACCCATAGTAATTTTTTGTAGGAACAATGGGTCCTCATGCACCAAGGTACTTGGCTGTTGATAAGGATATGACAATCTTGGGCCGTTGTTTGTGGACCACCTCGACTAAATGCCACTCCATGGTTAGTTTCGTAATTATTCATTCAGAATTAAGTCTTTTCTCGTAATAAAAAATCAATTAAATTATTTAACGTTTATTATGGCATTTGTTTTTGTTATTCGAATTTGAGTTTCCGAGCAAGCCTGAAACACGAAGTTTGGTCATAAGTTGAGGGGTGCCTTTTAGGGATGGGACATCGAAACAAAAACATCGATGGTGACATCGATGTCTACATCGGTAGCATGACATCGATGTTGTGAAACATAGCCCATTCAACCATCGATGTTTTTCGATGTCGATGGTTGAAAGCCCGAAACATCGATGTTTGATTTTTGGATCTTATTTTTGGACATACTCAATTTAAAAAATAATTCATCAAAAGCGCTGTTTACAATAAAGTTTAATAAAATTAACTAGATGAAGGAACAAGACTGCAGGTTACCTAATTAGAATGTAGTTAATCCGAGAATCCAGTAAGATTTTGAAAACATGAATTCTCGGATTAACTACATACTAATTAGGTAACCTGCAGTCTTGTTCCTTCATCTAGTTAAATTTATCAAGTTTTATTGTAAAATCTTACTTTTTGTCCTTCAATCAGTACCTACCTACATGAGCTTCAAGAATCAGGTCAAACACAACATGGCACCAGCATTGAGGAAGGAGTTACAGGTGGTTTTTCCAAGTAGTGGCCTCGACAGTAACAATCGATAGGCAAGAGAGAGGGTTTGGCATGATTATGCTGAGGGAGGGTTGAAGAAGCAAGGCCTTTTTTTGGCTAAACCCAAGTATAGGAACCGCTGTCACGTAATCAACTTGTAGCAATGATATCGCGCATACGGTGACTATCGATACTATCGATTTGAATGCCTTTCATTTTGTTATTACTTACATAACATTGTTCCAATAATTTTATTTTATTATTTATTTATTTATTTCTAAGTTTATTTTAATTTAGTATTTTCTCTCAGTTTTATAAAAACAAATATGGCTGACAGGGATATAATATTTCGCGTCTGTCGAGCGCACTATCGATACTTGCACTTATCAGTAACAACGGTCCCTATTCTTGGGATTTACCTCTTTTTAATTTTCATTAATATTATTTATTCATAATAAATCTGGTGCTCATCGTTATATTCTCTAGGTAGGTGAGGTAACATCGATAATATCGATCACATCGATAGCTGATGTTATCGACCCTTCTTACCATTGATGTTCAACATCGAATATCGAGTGGAAAACATCGATGTTTTGCGATCGATGTCCCATTTCTAGTGCCTTTCGCGTTTCGCCTCCCTCCATCTTGAATCCCTTCTTCAGTAAGTTGAGTGCACGTGCGTATTTAAATTGTCCTCTAATTTGTGCCCATACTCATGAGTCAGTAAGTTACCATTAGGTGCTCAACTGGAAAGATTTCTCGTTTTGTTTGCTAACTTTGGCCGGCAGAACTTAATCTTTGAAGATGAATCAAGAAAAGTTGAAAAAACTACAGGCCCAAGTGCGCATCGGTGGTAAGGGGACCCCCAGGAGGAAGAAGAAGGTGCTGCATGCGACCGCCGCCACAGACGACAAAAAACTTCAAAGTTCTCTGAAGAAATTGTCGGTAAACACCATACCGGGAATTGAAGAGGTGAACATGATCAAAGACGACGGCACGGTCATACACTTCAACAATCCCAAGGCACAGGCCTCTCTGGCGGCCAACACATTTGCCATCACGGGCCACGGAGAGACGAAGCAAATTACCGAAATGCTGCCGGGTATTTTGAGCCAATTGGGACCCGAAGGATTGAACCAGCTCAAACGGCTAGCCACTTCGGTCGCAGGAGGCGCAGGTGAGGCACAAAAATTCTTCTATTATTTCCAGCGCTCGCGACCATCCCTCGTTGAATTAAGTGACTCACCTTCTCACGATTCCCATCGTGTACGAAATTGTAAATAATTGCAGCTTATCGTCACCAAATGGTCCAAGTAATGTCGGATTATCAACCAACGGGGCTTTCGAGGGTTTCACCTTGAACGCGAACAATGAAAAGGGGTTCCGGGTCCTCCGCTCGAGGTCTCCTCAGCTTTGGCCGCGTTGACCCTCGGATCGCCTTCTATAATTTCGG
This sequence comes from Cyrtorhinus lividipennis, assembly GCA_019603395.1. NCBI lineage: Eukaryota > Metazoa > Arthropoda > Insecta > Hemiptera > Miridae > Cyrtorhinus > Cyrtorhinus lividipennis. The sequence continues at coordinate 10,249,891 of CM034002.1, read as the reverse complement.
CTAAAAACAAAAAGGAATCCCTTTCCTTCAGATAAAATGTAATGACCATTACCCATTCCCATTCCTGAAATGGAAATCGAAGCCGCAATTCCATTTCCAATATACATGTACATGTAATGGGGGACGGTTTGACGATGTACGTGGAAAAATGAATTGCGGCTTTTATTCCCCATTCCAAGAAAAAGAATGAAGGAATGGAAAGCCACTATCGGATTTCATTTCAATTACTCCATTTGAAACAGTATGAAGTTTTCCTTGTGACGTTTGGCACTGAATTGATTTGAACTTTTTGAAATTTGGGCTTCTAGGGCATTTTCAAAGAAAAAACGCTGCAAATTCCTACACACGGGTTATTCCTCGGGCCAGGCGCATGGAGACTCATTTCTTCAACATGGGGGTAATAGGGAAACAGTGGGTGCGGCGGGTCCCAGACCCATTCCAATCGATTCAGTCCAAAATTTAGTGGAAAATGATACCCCACACGCCCAGGTACCGGAAATCTCGATAACACATATTCAAGATGGGCAATTGATACCCAATTTGACCCATGACTTCTTCCGGTGGGTGCTGATCGTTCAGGGACCCATTTCATTGGATTCAGCGTCCAAAATTTAGTCGAAAATGTTACCCTACACGCATAGATTGCCAAAAATCTCAAAAATTCCTTTTTCGGGAAACACATTTTGAGCCCTATTTCCCCCAAATTTGGTCCGATCGGGCTAAGAAGTCTTGAGGACCATCTAAAGCCAAAAACAGGTCCCTGATCAGAATTTCAGATTTTTTGAAAATTTTCTACTACCAAAATCGACGTGGACGGCGGACGGACATTTGCTAATTTTGGGCCGAATCGGAGTGATTGTCTTTTTACTTGAAAACAGTTAAAATCACTTTAAAAATTCCGTTCCAACGCGGACAAATAATTGCTCTTGTCAATCAGCAGGTCATAATCGCTGCCCACACCAAACGACAAAAATTTTAAATTTACTGGTCAAAATATTCACACAAAAATTTATTTTTCGAGGGCTTTTGGGGGTCGTGAAATATGTTTTTGGGGGTGCTGAGTCCGATTCGCCGACGCGAAATTTGCAAAAATGAATTTTAAGTTATTTACAACTCGTTCTGGCTAGTGAATAATAAGAAAACAGAAAAATACGGGTTTTCTCTTTGTGAAGCTGCTATTTTTAGCATTACTGCTCACTTATTGCAGCAAGTTAAGCCTTCGTGGCATTTGGAGTTACATGAAATTGTTCATTTTCTTGACTGGACCCTTTTGCTGCAGCTATGCGAAGGGACTCAGTAATTTCGGCAATTTTATGTGAATACTAGTTTTGACTAAATCAGCGTGGATTTCTAGTTCTAACTAGTGACTTCTAGTTTTTACCAAGGGGCTTAGTGAAAACTACAATTGACGAGTTGAAACAAGAATTAACTGCTTTCGGGTATCAACTGTAACAAACGTATTATATAACAAAATAAACTCTCTTTGGTTCAACTGAGTTGTCTCGTTTCAGGTACCGGCAAAGCTGCAATCGAAGAAGACGACGAAGTCCCAGACTTGGTTGAAAACTTCGATGAGGCTTCCAAAGAAGAGGTCCCTTCCAACAAAGAAAACTTTCCTAAGCCTTAAGAGGTTCCAAGGTTCATCATTGTTTATTCAGGTAATTATTCCTTCTACCAGTTGAGAACGATTTTAAACAGCAGCTCGGGTATATGCAGTATGAAACCTCGATAAGTGTAATCACAAGGGAATGGAATACAATATTCACTTGTCGACGTTTTCATTTATCAAGGATCGTCATTAAGCAATTTCAAGGGGAGTTATGTGCAGTTAATGAGGTTTTCGTGTAATGATCTATTCAGAAAAAACCAGGCGCATGGAGACTAATTTGAACCTCAGACCAGGCGCATGGAGATTCACTTTTTCAACATGGGGGAAACAGTGGGAGTGGCGGGTCCAGGACCCATTGCAATCGATTCAGGGTCCAAAATTTAGTGGAAAATGATACCCCACACGCCTAGGTACCAGAAATCCCGAAAACACATATTCAAAATGGGTAATATATACCCGATTTGACCCATAACTTCTTCCAGTGGGTGCCAATCGTTCTGGGACCCGTTTCATTGGATTCAGCGTCCAAAATTTAGTCCATTTTTCAAAAAACAGATTTTGAAGTACCCGTCCGCCGTCCACGCCGTTTTTGGTAGTAGAAAATTTTCTAAAAATCTGAAATTTGGGTCAGGGGTCTGTTCCCGGCCTAGGACGGTCCTCCAAGCTTTTCAGCCCGATCGGACCAAATTTGGGCGGGGCAGGGGTCAAAATGTTTTTTTTGAAAAATGGATTTTCGAGATTTTGGGCGATTTAGGCGAGTGGGGTATCATTTTCCACTAAATTTTGGACGCTGAATTAAATGAAATGGGTCCCAGAACGATCGGCACCCACTGGAAAAAGTTATGGGTCAAAGTGGGTGTATATTACCCATTTTGAGTATGTGTTTTTGAGATTTCTGGAACCTAGGCGAGTGGGGTATCATTTTCCACTAAATTTTGGATCCTGAATTGATTGGAATGGGTCTGGGACCCGCCGCACCCACTGTTTCCCCATTTCCCCCATGTTGAAGAAATGAGTCTCCATGCGCCTGGCCCGAGGAATAACCAGCCCCTGTGTAAGAATTTGCAGCGTTTTTGATCTAGACACCATGAAACGTCCAGAAAAAAATTTTGAGCCGAATCGGAGAGGTTGACCTTTTGCATGAAAACATAGGTTGATTATTCAAGGAATAACCAACCAAAACGGACACTTGTTTCCGTGAATCTCCAGAATGTAGGCCGGCAGTCACCCTGAGGTTTTTGGCCAGTGGTGATTCGATCCAGTCTCTTTTCTATCTATCCAAAGTGTCCATCAGAGTATATGTCATGATATACCAGTAATGATACACATAGTTTTGAAAGCCATAGGCACTTTTCCCCACGAAAACTCATGCGAAGTGAACGGTTTGACTTGCAAAGAAATTCGCAGTTCGGCGTGCTCTGCCCATCCAACAGCATCCATCAACTGTGTGCGCTGCACATCCATCAACATCCCCGTTCATCTCGGAAGAGACATGCGCCTTGGTCTTCATCACGTGCGTCACACCTTGCGCCATGACGCATGCCTCATGGCGCACAAAAGTTCAACAAGTGTAGACATACCTTAATTTCTACCCTCTTTGTTCCTAAGCAAGCGTTTACTTCGACCACTCACCTTACTCTTTTTACTCACGACCTCTTCATTTCTGTTCCAGACTTCTCTAGTTATGGTGTCATCATAAAGAAAATACCGTCTTCAAGCATCGTGGCAGAATTACATGTACAACGTCGACATCTTGCGACCAATCTCCACACCACAAACAAAACAGAGAAATATAAACTGTTTTTGTTTTTTTGCTTGTCATCTGTTCGATAAATTTATTTGGAACTATTTGAATAAGTAGCTAATCCAAAAAAAAATCAATAAACCATTTTTATTTCCCTCTCCCTTTTGAGTGCAACTTTTGAGTTTTTCCAGTATCGCTTTCATTTTCTAGCTCGGAACTGCAGAAAATCACTTGGAAACCGATGTCACTGAAATTCTTGCAATGAATTTGTTCCGCTTACCTCAAGTTTTGCAATAAATCATTATTATTTTAATTATACTGAGCTTCTGATCGCGTTTTCGTGTTTTAGATTGAGTCACCCAGCTGATTTACGTTAGGAACTGTAACTATTGATCAAGTCTTATTAGATCTGTGCCGCATCCTCTTTCTGGTAATTTCTGGCCCGTTTCATGAAGAAGCTAATAGTGATAGTTCATAAGTACAATGTACAAGTCCTAATAGTTTCTGTTTCATAATGGTGGATGCTTCACTAGTATTAGTGTCTTGAAACTACAAAAGTACAAGTAAGCTGATCAAATCACGGATTTTACCTGTGAGGGTTAGCTTCTATGCGTGTGGCGTATTATTTTCCACTAAATTTTGGGCACTGAATCCAATGAAATGGGTTCCAGAACGATTGGCCCCCACCGTGAGAAGTTATGGGTCAAATAGGTATCTACCCATTTCGAATGTGTTTTCGAGATTTCTGGTACCTAGGCGTGTTGGGTATTATTTTCCACTAAATTTTGGACGCTATATCCAATGAAATGGGTTCGGAAATGATTGGCGCCCTCTGGATGAGGTAATTGGTCAAAATGGGTACCTATCTACCCATTTTGAATATGTTTTCGAGATTTCTGGTGCCTAGGCGTGTGGGGTATTATTTTCCACTAAATTTTGGACCTTGAATTGATTGGAATGGGTCTGGGACCCGCCACACCCTCTGTTTCCCCTATGTTGAAGAAATGAGTCCATGGTCCGAGGAACCACACGAGGGATTTTCGGCGATCAAGGCGTGTAGGGTGTCATTTTTTACTGAATATTAGACGCTGAATCCAATGAGACGGGTCCTGGAAGGATTGGCACTCACTAGAAGAGGTTATTGGTCAATTGGCGTGTGGGGTAGCATGTCCGAAACTAGTTTTATGTTTGGGCTCCTTGTTGATCAGTCCATTGTGGTGATGCCAACCTCCAGATGAAGGTGGTAGAGAGAGCGACGGCAAATTGCAAGGGAGCTAGAAATGACCAGAACTCCCACCCCCGAGGATATGATGACCAGGATGCTCGAAAGCCAGTCTAAGTGGAATGCCGTGGCAGGGTACATCCGGAACATCCTTGAAGGCAAGCTCGTCGAGGAAAGGGCCCGACAACAGGAACTTCAAGGGGGTGAGGTTTTTAGTGGGTAAAAATCTCCACATACCCGGGTCTTTGGTTGCGGTCCCCCCCGATATCTTCCTCACCTTCCTCCGAAAAAAAAAAACCTCCAGATGAAAACGCAGAGGAGCGAAGCCGGTTAGTAGGCCAACTATCGCTCTTAGGTCGCCGCGTTTAAGTCTGAGTATGTCCTTGGTGAGTGGGGTTTTGCCACCATACGCTTACTGTGGACATGTTCCTCAATATTCCGCCATCTGTTGGTGTGTTTCCTGTACGTCCACTCCTTGATGGCAGCTCTGAAGGAGCTTTTGGGCAAACGTACAGCCTGCTCTTGGCCCACAAAGGGGGTTTTGGAGCCCCTCCTAACCAGCTCATTGGCTTTTTTGTTGCCCTAAATTCCCCTGTGCCCCGCCGAAGGGGGGTGCGTGAATAATGTTTCTCTGCAGGGTGGCATCTTGCTGACTCAATTCGTCGGAAATGTGATGACGAACAAGTTCCACATATTGTTAGGGCATACGTCCAAATTGGCCGGATCAGAACTGCGTATATTAATATCTTATTATTTAATGACACATTAGGGTTGTTAAGTAGGCTTTTCAACTGGTTCGTTCGGTTTATGAGTTTGGGTATGATTGTGTCCTTATAGTAGAGGAGAGCTTCGCTTAATTTGATTTTGTAGGTGTGCGTAACGAAGCAAGATTTAGCCGCATTAATTTTGACTCTCCATTTCGTGCCCTAAAGCATGAATTTGTCTTTGTAGCTCAGCCGTAGCTATTTACGCATCCTCATGGCAGACTGCGTACACCAAGTCGTTGGCAAATAAGCCAGAAACTTGTTGCTCACCAGGTAGGGGCTCTAAAACCCCCTTTGTGGGCCCAGAGCCGGCTGTAGGTTTGCCCAAAAGCTCCTTCAGAGCTGCCATCAAGGAGTGGACGCACAAGAAACACACCGACAGATGGCGGAATATTGAGGGACATGTCCTCAGTAAGCGTATGGTGGCAGAACCCCATCCATCACTCACCAAGGACCTACTCAGACTTAAACGCGGCAACCTAAGAGCGATAGGCCTACTAACCGGCTTCGTTCCTCTGCGTTTTCATCTGAACCGCATAGGGGTAACACAACCAACAACTCTATGCAGATTCTGTAAGGAAGCAGACGAAACTGCAACTCACATAATCTTTGAGTGCCCAGCACTCACATCCCGCAGATACACCCTCTTTGGGACACAAACCCCAATGAGAACCGTACCCTGCAATACGTTAGTCCACAACCTAACAACCCTCATCAGGGGACTAGGGCTGTTTGTGGACTAAAGAATGAGACACCTAGAGAAGCACAACAAGCCACCAGGCTTCCGCGCTTGGGGCCCCCCATAACCCCTCCTCTAGGTGCCTTTTTACCATTTACCATTTAGGGGCATGTCGTGGCAGTACAAGACGTACAGGTTCGGCGCAATTACGCTGCCTTGTGGTACAGAAGCGCTTATGGTTGAGGTTTCATTTTGAATATTGTCCTCAAATGTTCGGCCATCATGATTACTGCTAAGGGGGTTGAATTTTGAACAGAAGGCCCTCGTGCCGAACTCGGCTAATACGTAAAACACGCTCTTTAAGTCACAACGCTGACGTACGGTACTCGGCAATTCCTTAATACTTGATATTCTTTGCAGGTCACTGAATCCTTTTAGTAGTAAAAATATTCAAGGTTGTCAATTTTTGTTGTTGAAGGTAACACAACAGGAAGGAACAATCAAATCAAACTGTCCATTTTCCTGCACAATCTTTTATTTCCAGGATATGTTGGCGATTGGCAATCAAGTTAAATGGAGGAAGTAGTTGGTACCTTAAGAAAGTGGTACTGCAACTGTACTTCGAATTATTGGCGCTATACGCTGACCGAAGGACAATAGCGCTGAGCGATGCGTCTCAGGAGACAAATTATGCGGAGATGGAACGATCGCCCTTATCCAATTACGAAGGGTTTCCATCTGACATTGTTTCATCTTCTGAACCACAGTCCAAGTTGCGCATTACTCCCTGTTCTTCCTCAGGGGAGTTGATTTCCAGCTCATCGTTGCCCTGTTCTTCTAGAGAAGGAGTGAGGCTCTGGTCATCGTCAGGATGAGTGATTTCCAACACGACGACGTTGGCTTTTTCAAAAACTTTCAGACGACAGCGTTTCTTGCCAGGGAGAGACTCGCCGTCGAGGAGGCGAAGAAGTCTGAAAAGCTTGTTCCAATCGTCGCATCTCTCGTGTTCGGGTCGTGAGACCTCAGGGTGGACCACTTTCACACTAAGGTCCTCCTTAAGCGTCACTGAATACTTGACAACTGGTTCGAAATCTTTGTTGATTTCGATTTTATACAAGGACAAAGCGGCGCGAGACTTGCAGACGACGAGTTGCCAGCCCTCAACGTTTTCTTTTTGAGCTCGCATGTGAAATTCTGATCCCAAAGTATACAAACTCGGAATCATGCGTCGACGCCTGCAACACAATGGAAACATTTTAAATTACAAAGAGAAGAGGGCGATTGACGATGCGACTGGCCACCACAACAATGAATATGACGAGTACCAACAGCAACAAGATATATACAGGGTGTTAACACGTTCGCTGCGGGATTGTTGAGCTCGTTTGAGCAGCTGTGTGGGAGTCATCTGAAATAGGAACGCGCCAGGTGCGTGCGCCGCTTGTGGAATGAAATTCGAAGCGAGCTCCTAACCCAGTGCGGCTATAGCATGAGATATTTACCTTGGAGTTTACTTGCACCGAAGTATTTCGTGTACTAAAGCGAAGCACTCAAAGAAATCTTGAGGCGGGAACACTGAAAACGATGCAAAATGGCAAGAAAACTCCAATCAAACCAGTCCCCTATTTCGGACTTATTTTTTGGATCTTAGCAACACCCCAGCTGACTCCGACGTTTACAGTACCTTCAGAAGGTTCAAAGCTGGCGCGGGAAGTAGAAATATGTTCCATTTCACTTTCTGGTATACTGGAGGAGCGATCTGAAGTGGAGGCTGCCTTCACGCGCCAGGCGCGTGCGACGCACACAGATTGGAACAGAGCTCACGCGTTGAGCGCGTGACCCGCAGCGAACGTGTTAACCAATAAGGTTAGCAGCCTTGAAGGGGCCGATTTTGGTTGGTTATGTTTTCATGCAAAAGTATATCACTCCAATTTGGCCCAAAATTTTTTCTGGACGTTTCAAGGTGACTAGATCAAAAAATACTGCAAATTCTTCCACAAGGGTTGGTTATTCCACGGACCAGGAGCATAGGAATTCAACCCAATTGATTCAGCATCCAAAATTTAGTGGAAAATGATACCCCACACGCCTAGGTACCAGAAATCTCGAAAACGCACATTTGAAAATGTCTAGATAAATACCCATTTTGAATTTGGGGGAATCAAAATTTATTATTCGAAAAATGGATATTCGAGATTTTTGGCGATCAAGGCATGTAGGGTGTCATTTTCGACTGGATTTTGGACGCTGAATCCAATGAGACGGGTCCCGGAAGGATTGGCACACACCCGAAGAGGTTATGGGTCAAAATGGGTATCTATCTACCCGTTCCGAAAGTGGGTATTCGAGATTTCTGGTACCTAGGCGTGTGGGCTACCATTTTCCACTGAATTTTGGACGCTGAATCCAATGAGACGGGTCTTGGAACAATTGGCGCCCACCAGAAGAGGTTATGGACGCTAAATCGATTAGAATGAGTCCCCATACTCCAATAATAACCAACCCCTGTAAAAGAATTTGCAGCGTTTTTATTACAGGCTTTGTTTCCGAGTTATTCACAATTCAAGATTTGTTCGTGTTTTTAACCTGACGTCACTGAAACGGCCATAACTCACTTAATTTACGTGATAATCTCAAATCTGAGCATACCTTTTGAAAAAGCATCAAATTCCCATTCTGATGGGCCTTTCAACGTCTCCAATAATTGAGAACTTGTATTCACTAATTCAGCCTAAAGGTTGAAAATTAGTCAAAACGCAAAACCTTAATGTTCAGCCGTACTAAAACCCACATTTCGCGAGTAAAAAAGCATTTCTTCCTCGTTTAGCGCATTCTCGCAGATTTCTTCCATACAAACTATAACGAAGTTGAAGAGAACTTCGGTAATATAGGGGTATTTATGATTATTGTGATTTCTTATTTACCTACCTCACAATTTGTGTTTGTACTGGCGGAGTACTGGCCTCATGTTTGGTCCTGTAAAGGAAGATGAGTATGAGTATTAGTAGGTGAGACAATGACATAATTTTCCTGCTCTGAAGGATAACCCAAATATTTTTTTGGAAAAATCCAAAGCGTTGCGCTGCTTTCGGATTCGTGTTAGGTTATAAGATAGTAATGCTAGATTAGGTAGCAATCGTGCACTGCAAATTGACTGAGGAAGAACGAAAAAATCAGTGCGAAGTGGGTTTCTGATCCCAGTGTCAACAGCTTAAACCACTGAGGCTCTCGGATTGACCACTTTTGTTGTCCATGCACACACAATTGCTATCTAGTACCTAAAGAAGTCCTCATTTGTCCCATTCTCGGCCCACCATACGACGCATCACGCGTACAAGGAAATCTCTTGACAAATCTCAGGAATACTTGCCACAATTGCAAATAAGCTGAATGATAGCTATAAATTTTTAGATGGATAACTCACTGGTGATGACCTCCAGAATGCTTCGGATGAGGGTCTGGTAAGAAATCGAACAAAGTAGGAACTGCTGAATCAACTAGAGCAGCAGACTTCCTCGGCAGGATCAAGATAGATCCGTCGTCTCGCACCGCTCGATGCTCTTTTTCGATCAAATCCGTTTCAAAATGCCGGCTGCAAATTTTATTCCCTCGTTTGAAAGTGTAGGTAGGATCGTACAGTTGATGAATGGCCCATTCCCACTGACTCAGTCGGACGGGCTCTTTCGGGAAGTTGAAGACACTGCAGGAAGGATCAGATTTCGTCCTGTTGGTGCGACATCCAAGGATCGAACATGGCGTGGGCATGACAATGGTCTATCGTCAAATTGACCAACACAGGCGCCAAAAAGGTTCCCTATAATATGATTGAGTACTTTTTGACGAGTTTGATGAGTTTAAGTGAAGACAATAACAAAAACGTTATGGTACTGTGATCTGTGATTTGTGACCTGTAAAAAAGAAACCGACATCGATGTTTTATCAATGTGACATCCCATCGATGTTGATAACACATCGATGTTTTCCAGTGAACGCTTTCACTATCGAATCTACCCACCTTTTTTAGCGCGTAATTCCAACTAAATGTAAAAGTAAATATTAAAATCAGTACTTTATCGTCAATTATTGACAGTGTATTATTATATTTATATTGATATTTGATATATATTGATTGACAATATAGTAATATTAAACTATTAATAACCTGTTAATTAATAACTATTGTCAACCTGTTAATTATTAACAGGTGGAAATCTAAAAAACAAATTTTTGTTGTGTTCAAATCTTCCAAAATCGGTTGTCTAACGATGAAAAATGGCACAAGCATGCTTTTATGATAATGATACTATCGACTGATAACGAATCGAATTCCGAGGATTCGGTTCAAATGGAAACATATCGATGTTTTTTTGAGTCTGGCTTAACAATATTATTACTATTTTGTGTACATGCAAATAATGAGCAACTACCTACTATTAAGAAAAAAATTGATAAAATGTTTGAGGAGAAACATCGATGTTTGGGAAAAACATTTGGAAACATGGGAACATCGATACTCATCCCTATTCTCCAGTTGGCAAGTCTAGGGATGATCGATACAGGGGGAGGATCGATATGAGTACTAGTATTGGTATCGAAACTGTACAAGTATCGAATCTAAAGTATCGATACCAACCAATATCGGTATTGAATCAAAACTTGGCGCTCCGCGTCTCGCCAGGGGGCATGGAATACTTATTCTATGCTTCTTCATCACAAGACAACCCCTAGCCAAAGCAAGGAAGAGGGATCTCTCTCCAATGCTTTTGGCCCTTCGAGTATATACCCGAAGTATATACTCAAAGTTCTGGCTGAAACAAGTGTAGCAACCTTTAGGAGAGGGCCTTCTTGATTCTCAATTGGTAATTTTTAACAAAAATTTTAGGTACTGTTAATGTTCAATACTTTTTTCGATCCCAATTATTTTTGCCGATACCAGTATCGGTATTGAAAACAGAGTATCGATACCAAAATGATCGGTATCGGAAGAAAGGTATCGATATCATCTTGAAATCGATTAGTATCGTTCATCTCTAGGCAAGGCACATGAACAAGGAGGTTATTGGAGCGGGACTTTCCCTTGCAGCGCAACGGTGTTCAGTTCAAGTGGTTCTTTGCCTCACGAAGTGCGTGTCTGCTGTGTCCGCGATTCTTTTTACTCGACCGTTTATTATCGACGTTTTTCTCGCCTCACTTTGCACAAACTTGCGACTCAATTGACAAGGATAATGTCTGCTACAGAACAACCACAGGTGAGCTCGGTTTTCACGATGCCGGAATTTTGCCGTTTATTTTTATCGCGGGATATTGGTTCTTACGACCACTCTTTGCCTTTCTCTTCGGGCTTTTCGGTACTCGGTTTTAATTGACGGGCAGATTTTTTCCCTATTAGTTTAGGTGGTTATCAATTCGAACGTACGGCTGTTAGCACAGTACCCACTCGTCAGTAGAAAATACATGTTTTTGCCTATTGTTGTGGTTGAAAAGGCTCGGGGTTCAGTGAACCTTTTGGAGAAATGGGCGTAGCAATATCATCTCCCGAAATATAACTTCAGGTAGCTGAAAATATAAGTTTTTCATCTAGTTCATTCAACTGATTAAACGCAGGTAGCTGATTCTTCTGAAATCTTCGTTCACATTGCACTTTTCACGACGAGAGTTCCGCCCAGGTCTTTTCTTGTTGAAATTTCATCACGATTAATTATAGTTTGAATATTAGAGACAATATTATGATGTATATTTAACTCTTGGTTTGTATGAACCCCGCCCTTTTTCGAGTCCTATCCCTATTGCGTCGTCGAACGACACATTGTAAGTACATTAATTTCTCTTCCGCCCAATTAGTGCCAATTAGCGTTTTCACAGTATTTCTATTAGTATCCCCGAAAAAGTTCTCATAGTATTTATATTTCAAGCTCTGTTCACTAGGTTTTAAGTCATCTCATGCCATCTATTATTCACTGGCAATAGGTAATTTATAGTTATTTTATACGATGTGGTTACAAAACTAAGTTATATACTATTCTTGCTGTATATTGAACCACACGGATGTGTTTTATTGAACTCATACGGTATCGTAGTAACGCATCGATGCAGGATTTATCGATCAGCACGACCACTTGCCCGACCTGATGGTAGAGTTGTGTGTCTGATACCTGTTGATGTACGAAAAGCTATTCTGCTTGCAAAAAAATGAAAAGGTCCGTTGAATTCCTTGTTGGGCTGGGTACTTGTCAATTAGAACCCCTCCCGAGGGTGACCTGTTTACTAGCACCGTAACCTTCCCATTGGACAGCGATATATACGATATATCGCAACGTAGCCTGCACCGACTTTAACATATTTCAGAATTATTTATTTATTTCAACGGTAATAACCATTTATGAAGAGGATATAAAAATTTTCAGTTCAGAACCCGAAAGAGGTTACCAATTTTTATACCCTATAAACACACATCAGCGTGGCAGCATAAACTAAAATTAACCGCTAACGTGGAGGTTATATATAGATCGATATATAGAAAATCGATTCATCACGCCATGTTTGGGATAGTTGGTTACCCTCGGGAGGGGGTCTAATTGACAAGTACCTTGGGCTGTACAGCGCGTGAGCCAGAAACATACATTTTTTGATATTCTAAGATATTTCTTATTCTGGGGAAGGTGATAGAAAAGTCCTAAATCCTATTTTGTAGAGTACATCGAGTCTAAGGAAATTCTCAACGTCAGACAGTTTCAGAAAGGGAAGAAGCACAGACGATGCGATTGGTCTACAAACAAGAAATCGTCAAAGCACTTGATTCGGGAAAAAACGTTTAGGAATCAACATAGATCTGATGAAAGCGTTCGATACCATCTCTCACAGCAAGCTAGTCCATTGAGGATACTAAGATTTCTACTGTGAAGTGGTCAGCAAGCTACATGGAAAAAGGACGCAGTCTGTGAAGCTGGGAACAACCATCAGCACACTATGTTCGTTTGGTATTCCCCAGGGTACCTGTTTGGGCCCAATTCTGTTCGTCCTACTTGAACAGCCTCTTGGAAAAAGAAACAGGGAGGATAAGCATCTCCTTCGCCGACGATACATCACTTATAGTGTGAAGACTGGGCTGCTGTGAAGAAAAAGGCGAAAAGGGTTATGAGTGAAGTCGGTAAATGTCTTTCTGAACTTGAGATGAAGCTGAATTTCATCAAAACCCACTATATAGTATTTACCATCCCTAATTTCAGAGATGTACGCGTTTCAAAACAGGATCATAAAGGTTTTGTTGAAGAAAAACCCTGCAAATTCTTACACACGGGTTGGTTATTCATCGAATGGGGGAAACAGTGGGTGTGGCGGGTCCAGGACCCATTCCAATCGATTCAGGGTCCAAAATTTAGTGGAAAATGATACCCCACACGCCTAGGCACCAGAAATCCCGAAAACAGATATTCAAAATGGGTAATATATAACCAATTTGACCCATAACTTCTTCCAGTGGGTGCCAATCGTTCTGGGACCCATATCATTGGGTACAGCGTCCAAAATTGAGTGGAAAATTATACTTTACTCTCCTAGATCGCCCCAAATCTCGAAAAATCCATTTTTCATAAAACACATTTTGACCCCTACCCCGCCCAAATTTGGTCCGATCGGGCTGAAAAGTTTCGAGGACCGTCCTAGGCCGGGAACAGACCCCTGACCCAAATTTACATGTAAGAACTAATCTCACGTCCAGCCGGTTCCTATTTATTTATTTATATATTTTTGTTAGAAGGACGTTGATTTTTGTTCCACTTTAATATATATAGATGAGGTAGTGTACCTATAAGTTGACCTGTTAACACAGAATTAGTAAAAATACTCTGGACGAAGTTCATTTCTTTTATTTTTATTTATTATTAAGAAGATGAGAGGTTATTCGAATGTTGCAGAAATGAGTTATGAATATTATTTTTAAAAAATGAAGTATTTTTATATAAGAGATGATTATTTTATTATTCATTTATTTTATTTATATTGGTCTTAGCGACTCTCCTCTCCCCAGCACAAGCGTAGCTTATAGGGGGAATAGCATAACCTGATAATTGTAAGTATTTTGTATTTTTTGTCTTTCAATAAAATGCAATTTAAAAAAGAAATTTACGTACCAGAAATGCCCGCAAAACTATAAATTCTCATCATAATGACGAAATGAAATTGAGACAAACAGAAAGATTTGTTTGTTGTAATTGTATTTAGCGTGGCAAAACGGAGAAAGTCCGGACCCAAATAAGGGCTCCTGCTATACTATGCTATGCTATGAGGAGGATAGGGCCAACAACCTCAGTTAACCATGACGACTCGCTTTCGCCCGTTCTCGTTACAGATATGCCCTACCAGCCTCTCATCACTTTCCTATTCAACCTGGACACTAAACTAGTTTTGTTTTTACTTTTACTACCACGGTGTAGAATTTTTAGCTTGGAATTTCCTTGATATCTAGTCATTTTATCAATTCTTCGGGCTTTAAGAGGATTTACGTATTTATCGAGTTTGTTTATTTATTCGTTTCCGTTGTTTGTACGAGGAATTACTGATAAAAGTTCCTTGCGAACTTCAGTCAGCTTCAGTCCTAGTGAAAAACATGGAGTGTGGGTGTGGTGTAACCCGGACTCATTTCAATCGATTCAGCGTCCAAAGTTTAGTGGAAAATGATACCCCACAAGCCAAATCTCGAAAACACATATTCAAAATGTGTAGATAGGCACCCATTCGACCCATAACCTCTTACAGTGGGCGTCGATCGTTCTGGGACCCATTTCATTGGATTCAGCGTCCAAAATTTAGTGGAAAATGATACCCCACACGCCTAGATTGCCAAAAATCTCGAGAATCCATTTTTCGAAATACACATTTTAACCCCTTTCCCTCCCCCCAAGATTTGGCCCGAACGGGCTGAAAAGTTTCGATTCAAAGCCCAAAACGGGTCCCTGAGCAAAATTTCTCATTTTGGTTGGTTATTCCTTGAATAATCAACCTATGTTTTCATGATAATGGTCAACCTCTCCGATTCGGCTCAAAATTTTTTTCTGGACGTTTCATGATGTCCTGATCAAAAAAGGTCAATGTCCGTCCGCCGTCCGCCGTACGCCGTACGCCGTCCGCCGTCCATTGTCCACGCCGTTTTTGGTAGTAGAAAATGTTCTAAAAATCTGAAATTTGGGTCAGGGGTCTGTTCCCAGCCGAGATGGGTCCTCGAAACTTTTCAGCCCGATCGGACCAAATTTGGAGGGGGTAGGGGTCAATATGTGTTTTTTGAAAAATGGATTTTCGAGATTTTGGGTGATTTAGGCGAGTGGGGTGTCATTTTCCACTAAATTTTGGACGCTGAATCCAATAAAACGGGTCCCAGAACAATTGGCCCCCACTGGAAGAAGTAATGGGTCAAATTGGGTATTTATTACCCATGTGGGTGACTTCAGCCGAATAGACAAACAAAACACATCGTCATATCCTGTTGTTTATAACCAGCTGTTAAACTTAGCAACCAATTTTGAGCAGTTGCCTACAATTCTTTTTACTGTCCCAGCTTTTTATTCGTACCATTCAATTCAATTTAATACAATTATTATAGCCTTCTAAATTACCTACGTTTTCTCAATATTATATTAGTAAATTAGTGTCGTAGTGCCCCATAGATACACCCATCTTGAATATGTGTTTTCGGGATTTCTGCTACCTAGGCGTGTGGGGTATCATTTTCCACTAAATTGTGGACGCTGAATTCAATGATGTGTGTCCCAGAACGATTGGCACCCACCGGAAGAAGTTATGGGTCAAAATGGGTATGTATCCACCCATTTGGTATGTGTCAGGATTTCTGGTACCTGGGCGTGTGGGGTATCATATTCCACTAAATTTTGGACCCTGAATCGATTGGAATGGGTCTGAGACCCGCCACACCCACTGTTTCCCCCATTTTAAATCAGTTTCCATGCGCCTGGTCCGAGGAATAACCAACCCCTGTGTAAGAATTTGCAGCGTTTTTTGAAAATGTTCGACTGCTAAAAACGGACGGAAATTTTCTTATATTGATCTAGTCACCATAAAACCCCAGAAAAAATGTTTGGGGTAAATCGGAGAGATTGACATTTTTGCATGAATGCGTACTTTGACATACGGGTGGGTTATTTTGCACCCCAGAACAACTTTGGCTGCATTCGATTTGAGACCTGTTGAACAACTAAGCACGCAATTGTGTATTTCAAATTAACCCTAGAGTTATTTCATGGCCGTCAAGGGTAGTAAGGCCACAAATGACATTTTGAGGGTGCGTTGTGGTGTTGGACAGCCCTGTAATCTAGAGCTCATCAGCATTCGGGCAAATCGTTCAGCAACTGCATCAATGGGTCATCAATCTCGTATATTTTTCCAGAAACATATTTTCGCCTTGTGGAAGGGGGTAGAGGGCGCCAATCGTTCCGGGACACATTTCATTGGATTCAGCGTCCAAAATTTAGTGGAAAATGATACCCCACACGCCGTAATCGCCAAAAATCTTGAAAATTCATGTTTCGGAAAACACATTTTGACCCCTTAAATGATGTTTGATCCCATAAATTTGGCCCGATCGGGCTAAAATGTTTCGAGGACCAACCAGAGTCGGGTACGGGTCCCTGACCCAAATTTCAGATTTTTGGAAATTTTCCTACTACCAAAATCGTCGTGGACGGCGGACGGGCATTCGCTAATTTTGATCTAGACACCTTGAAATGTCTAGAAAATATTGAAGGAATAACCAACCAACAAATTTTGGGCCGAATCAGAGAGATTGACTCTCTACATGAATACATAGGTTGATTATTGCAAAACTGGTAGATAATATTAATTCTGATCTATTTTTTGTTAAGCATTGGTTTAGTACTAACAAATTATGTTTGAATGTGGATAAAACTTCTGTCCTTCGATTTTCGATAGGCAACAGAGGATTTCCTATACATCCTACTCTAAAATTTCATATCACCCCTGTCTGTTTAAGTGTTCCCGGTAGTTGTAATTGCCCTTCTCTCCCATTCAACGATCATTGTAAATATCTGGAGGTTACTATTGATAATAATTTGAAATTTGACAAACATTTGATTGCTTGACTGCGGAAATTATTTTACGTTTTTAAGGAAACGAGTAGTTTCTTGTCCCGGAAACATATAAGAACCATTTATTTTGGCTTAGTATTCTCCATCATCAAGTATGGCATCATTCTATGGGGTAGTGCAAATAAAACTCTAATTAAAAAGGTGCAAACAGTTCGAAATCGTATTTTAAAAATTATAGTAAGTAAAAATATAGAGTATCGTACTATTCTGGCTTCTAGGAATATTTATATATATAAAGAGCTATTTAATTTTATGAATGAATGTCAATTGAAAGTGTGACGAAGCATAATGTAATATTATGGCTGTATACAGTTTTGTAATGCCAATAAAAAAACGCTGCAAATTCTTACACAGGGGTTGGTTATTCCTCGGACCAGGCGCATGGAGACTCATTTCTTCAACATGGGGGAAATGGGGAAACAGTGGGTGCGGCGGGTCCCAGACCTATTCCAATCGATTCAGGATCCAGAATTTAGTAGAAAATGATACCCCACACGCCCAGGTACCGGAAATCTCGAAAACGCATATTCAAAATGGGTAATATATACCCAATTTGACCCATAACTTCTTCCAGAGGGTGCCGATCGTTTTGGGACCCATTTCATTGGATTCAGCGTCCAAAATTTAGTGGAAAATGATACCCCACTCGCCTAAATCGCCCAAAATCTCGAAAATCCATTTTTCAAAAAACACATTTTGACCCCTACCCCGCCCAAATTTGGTCCGATCGGGCTGAAAAGCTTGGAGGACCGTCCTAGGCCGGGAACAGACCCCTGACCCAAATTTCAGATTTTTAGAAAATTTTCTACTACCAAAAACGGCGTGGACGGCGTACGGCGGACGGACATTGACCTTTTGGTTGGTTATTCCTTGAATAATCAACCTATGTTTTCATGATAATGGTCAACCTCTCCGATTCGGCTCAAAATTTTTTTCTGGACGTTTCATGATGTCCTGATCAAAAAAGGTCAATGTCCGTCCGCCGTCCGCCGTCCGCCGTACGCCGTACGCCGTCCATTGTCCACGCCGTTTTTGGTAGTAGAAAATGTTCTAAAAATCTGAAATTTGGGTCAGGGGTCTGTTCCCAGCCGAGATGGGTCCTCGAAACTTTTCAGCCCGATCGGACCAAATTTGGAGGGGGTAGGGGTTTTTTGAAAAATGGATTTTCGAGATTTTGGGTGATTTAGGCGAGTGGGGTGTCATTTTCCACTAAATTTTGGACGCTGAATCCAATAAAATGGGTCCTAGAACAATTGGCACCCACTGGAAGAAGTAATGGGTCAAATTGGGTATTTATTACCCAATTTGATTATGTGTTTTCGGGATTTCTGCTACCTAGGCGTGTGGGGTATCATATTCCACTAAATTTTGGACCCTGAATCGATTGGAATGGGTCTGAGACCCGCCACACCCACTGTTTCCTCCATTCGAGGAATAACCAACCCGTGTGTAAGAATTTGCAGATTTTTTTGATCAGGACATCATGGAACGTCCAGAAAAAAATTTTGAGCCGAATCGGAGAGGTTGACCATTTGCATGAAAACATAGGTTGATTATTCAAGGAATAACCAACCAAAAAAAAGAGGTACCCAACGTCACATGTTTATGAGCAGCTCGATTTAAAAAACATCACTCAAATATTTCTAGTTCAATCATGCATTCACTTATTTCGTTCTGGGATCAAAAGTGAGCATGTTTCAGTTGCTACCAGCAATCGAAATTTTACTTCGTCTGGAATAATTTTGCCAATACTGAATTCTACAAAAGGAATTCATACGTCAAAGCTTTTAAATTCCTGTATGAAAAGGGTATTAATGTTTTTCATTTTGACAGCTTGGGTTCTTTTAAGAAAAAAATGAGCTCTAATTAAGCTCACTGGCTTTCAGGATGATTTGTCCTTTCTTTTTCTTTTTATATTCTCTATTTCAGAATTTTTTGGTTCAATAGATAGTTATGTTTATTCTTCCATATTGGCACCAAGTTCACCATTTCATGCTTTGCATTGTTTTTGATTTCCTGAACTCCGCTGAAGAGCACACGTTTTTTAAACTTATTCTTCGGTGGGCAAAGTTATTTATTTTAGTTATGTTATATTTTCAAATTTATATAATTTTATCTTTTTTGTTCCCTTTTGGTTTGTGGAAAATTTATGTTGTTGCCAATAAATGAATATTTGATATGATGTTTCGCTTTCGGAGAATCCAATCGATCCGATAAAATACAGATCGTCTGTAATTCTTCTATCGTGCGCTCGTTCTTCTCTTCTGCTCATTTCCCACTTCTCGTGAGTATCTGCAGCTGTTGTTCTTATTTTCACAGGAACAGAAAGCAGAGGCCCTGCAGAATGGGACCACCGTGACCGAAGAAATAGGCGCTGAGCCTGCAACTGGCCTGATTGCCGAAGATGGGAAGAAACCGCTGAGAACTGGGCGGCAGATGAGGCAGGAAGGTCAGAGGAACCTCCAGGATTCTACCTTTTCCATTTCGGGTGAGCATATGTTGTTAATAGCCATGATTAATCAACCCTGGCTATTTGGCTTTTCACTGATGACCGATTTTGTGATGCTAACATTCCCTGTATGATCTTTTCATTTCAACGCCCGCCTTTCCAGGAGATCCTGATGGTAAAATTCTTCGTCATTTTCAATCCTATTTCCTATTAAATAATTAATTTATTTAGGAGCATGCGTGTGGTATTTTTGTCGTTGTAAAAGTGAGGTTGAGCTTTTGCGTTGGAGGCAATTTAATGGAAACCAATTAACCTGAAGAGAAACAGAGTCTGTTAAATTTAAACTTATAATTGAGACAAAAGTGATTAAGGACATAATTTAGTGTGGACGGTTCGAAGGTTTATTACAGGTATTTTTTGGCGCAATTTTTTGCCTCTCCCTGCAAAGGGTTGGTTTTATTTCTTTTGAAGACCACCCGGGTTACTGCCTGGAAGGATTTGGAAATTACCAATTTATTGTTCTGTTTTCGTGAGAGTTCTACGGGAAAAACATCATTATCGGTGGAGAGCCATAAAAATTGTATGGTTCTAATTATGATAATAATGGTTCTAAATATTATAGATTCCATCGGTAAAACGTCACACATGGGAATCATTTTAATTTTTGGTTGATTATTAACCAATGTTTTCATGTAAAAAGTCAATCTCTCCGATTTGGCTTTTTTCTGGGCGTTTTGAGGTGTCTAGATCAAAATTAGCACATGTCCGTCCGCCATCCACGCCAATTCAAGTAGTAGGAAAATTTGTGAAATCTGAAATTTGGGTCTGGAACCAGTTTCTAGCTCTGATTGGCCCTCAAAACTTTTCAGCCGGATTGGACCAAATTGTGAGGGGGGTGGGGGGGGGGGGGGGGGATTCAAAATGTGTAATTCCAAGATTTTCGGCAATAAAGGCGTGTGGGGTATCATTTCCCACTAAATGTTGATCGCTGAATCAAGTGGTATGAGTCCGGGACATTCAACATTCACTAAAAACATTTTTTTCGTGAATCGATGCCTAGCGTTGATGATTTGAAAACACTTGGCTCCAAAAACATATCTGTGGGAAAATCGCGCCATTTACCTGTTCATGACGGGATGAAATTTTGTGCCGTTATCTTTTATCAGCGTGGCAGATCAGTCTTCATTCTAGCTCAGAGATTTTCAATAGTGTTTCCCACTTGACTATGACGTTTTTTTCTCTGCCTAAAGCATGAACTGATCTCGGACCATGAGCGTGGAGACTCATTCCAATCGATTCAGCGTCCAAAAATTAGTGGAAAACGATACCCCACACGCCTAAATCGCCGAAAATAGGGAAAACAGTGGGACTGGCGTGTCTCGGACCCATTCCGATCGATTCGGCATTCAATATTTAGAGGGAAATGATACCCCACACGCCTAGATACCAAATTTCGAAAACTCACCTTCACAATGTGTAGATAGATACACATTTTGACCCATAACCTCTTCTAGTGGGCGCCAAACGTTCAGGGACCCATCTTACTGAATTCAGCGTCCAAAATTTTAGTCGAAAATGATACCCCACATGCCTAGGT
Source organism: Cyrtorhinus lividipennis (assembly GCA_019603395.1). Taxonomy (NCBI): domain Eukaryota; kingdom Metazoa; phylum Arthropoda; class Insecta; order Hemiptera; family Miridae; genus Cyrtorhinus; species Cyrtorhinus lividipennis. The sequence goes on along the minus strand of CM034002.1, from coordinate 10,228,713 downwards.
TGTCGAAAATCTCGAATATCCATATTTCAAAAAACACATTTTGACCCCCCCCCCCTAAATTTGATCTGATCGGGCTGATAAGTTTCGAACAACAAGAGCCGGGAACGGACTCCTGACCCAGATTTCAGATTTTTAGAAAATTTTCTTTTTCCAAATTCGGCGGAGACGACGTGCGGCGGACGGACGTTTTGATCTAGACACCCTGTAACGTCCAGAAAATTTTTTGGGGTGAATTGGAGAGATTGATTTCTTGCATGAAAACATAGGTTGATTATACAAGGAATAACCAACCAAAACATGCGCATTCCCTATTACAATGAAATTGTAGTCCATTTATCTTAGTCAAGAACGCAATATTGTCAAAATTTGACCTTCTTCCATGTATTTTGCGCTTCCTATTTATACTTATTATTATTTTTTAATTTTTATAGCATTTATTTATTATCATTTGTTTCATACATACATCTTAACATAAATGCAATGCCTACTCCCCTCTTTAATCATTCCCTTGTTCTGAGGGGAGGAGTCTTATTTGTTGTTTCTTCTTAATAATTATTACTGTACATCACTTCTACCTACTGTTTTTCACCTTATGACCTATAACCTACATTCCACTTCTATTGGCATACAATTTTTTTAGTTTTTTCTTAAATTTCCCAAGATCTTCAATTTCTCTCATTTTCGTTGGAAGCTCATTGAAGAGTTTGCTTGAAAACTTCGCTGATCTTTTGCTGTCGAACAAAACGGTATTTTCAATAATCTTCCCTCTCCCGCCCTTGTTGCGCCCACTTCATGGATCATCAAGTTACCCCTCATTTTTTCTCTGTGTTTTCAGAATTGACATTCTGTCATTTAATTCGCCAATTGTTAAAACCCTAAATTCTTTGAAAATATCCTTCGTAGGTGTTCTCATACTAAACTCTACTACCTACTGTCAACATTATTACGATCTTAATCATAACAATAATCCTATTTTCCTGTATAATTTCAGAGGAAAAAGACCGCGGGGAACAGAAAACCAGCGTGCGAGTCCGTCAACCTCCTGGCGGCAAATGTTCTGGCAGTTTCTGGTGAAAACATCCTCAGCCTCGCTTCATTATTTCCGTATCCCGTTGCACGAAATTCTAGCACCCCCTCTTCCCCTTCCCTTTATTGGTAATGTCACCTACCTATTGAGAAAATGCGGAACGTAAGTTCATTTTTGTTGTTTATTATTTTTTTCATCACCAAATTGCACTTACTGACTGTGCAGTATTGATGCTTGAAAGATCTCTTTTCCGGTGATTTCTCATTTCCTGTGTCCATCAATATACTATTTCGGCAATTATTATTATACCAAAAAATTATTTATAGGTATTGTAATTATTGTGTACCGTTGCAATCCTTTAGCTTACTGATCACATATTCTATATCCTATATGCTATAAGGTACCTTGTAATAAGTATATATTTGTATGCTTTAGTAAGCAGGAAAATGTTCTCCGGCACGATCTTCATGCTTATGCTTCTAAACTCGTTTAGAGCTGACGTTAGCGTACAAGTTGATGCTCATCACACTTTTTAAATTCTTATAATAAATTGCTGGTAAGTCTGTTGCTGTTCAATTCATCCCTTGTATCACTTATGTTCTTCTCGGACCCTACAGCGGCCCATAGACGATCAATTTGGTTGACAACATGAGGCTCCGCCCACAAAGACGAGGTTGTCAACATCAGCCCCCTCCTTGGCTTCCTATGTGCTGAATCCTCACATTTCAAAATGAGCAATTTTGAAGCAACTCAGTTGCTAGACCTTCAAAGAATCTTAATTCCAATTTTAAATTGGGAAATACTTGGTACAGGAAGCCTGGGTTGTAGTGAAACATGCAGACTTCTCTATAGAAATTGAAATATAACCCGCGTGTTCCTATTATTGAATCAATTTCAACTTTTACTGCACTTCGAAAGCACCAATTCTCGGTAGAGTCTGCAAAAATAATAACTTCGACAGCATGATGCCTTTTAGTTACTTTCTTGAGTCAACGTCTGCCCTGTTGCTGATATCAATCGTTCTGCGGGAAAACGTGTTACCCACGATCTGAGATACTTCAAAGCCACTTGGCTCACTTGTGGAGCAGCTGATGCACTGTCGAGCCAGTATTTGAGGGTGTTCATCATAACGTCTGCAATGGATATCCATGGGGGCGAAGCCCAAGTGCGCCATTAAACGTCAATATTTCACAAAGACAAGTGACACCCCGAGAAATTAATGTATGAGTTGTGCATAATTACACAAAATATCGGTGACTGATTAAAATAAAACGTTACAAAGTCTTTAACAGGGGTTGGGGTTGGTTATTCCTTGGACCACTCATTCCATTCGATTCAGCGTCCAAAATTTACTCGAAAATGATACTCCAGACGATCGTGAAAAATTCATCTTTCGAAGTACACATTTTGACCCTCTCCCTCCCCTATTTGCTCCGATCGGGCTGAAAAGTTTTGAGGACCAAAAGTGGGTTCCTGACGAAATTTTCTTCATTATTTGTAAAAACATATTGTTACTAGCAAAAAAAAAAAAAAAAAAAATCATCACCAAATTACCAATCCAAAGATTTAAGATTATTTTCCTCTACCAATAAAATCCATCCGAAAAAATAATTCAATTATAAATTATCTCCTAAATGATATTTGGAGAGTCGACAGCTATTTGGCTGAGTCATTGGGTACTCTACAAAAAAAATTGACGAATCTTCATTTGCCACCCACAGTATTGACTCTGCATACGAGTGTGAAGAGTTTCTTGGAACAAAACCCGAGTAGAACACCGAAAACTGCAAACCCTGACTCTTCATTTCACTCTGCATCTTCATAACGCTCTGTACGTACTAGGAACGAAAAGTTTTCGTAGAGAGGGGTGCTTGCACATTCTGAGTGTAGAGTGAGGAGTGAGGAGCTTCTAGGAATAGGCCCCAGGACAATTGGCACCTGCAGAATCATGGTAACAATCGAGGCTCAGAGCTCGGTTTCGATATCGACGGTCAGTGTCGATTGAACAGTGATCCAGTGATGGACGGATGACAAATCATGCATGCAGTCTACTAGCATAGAGCAAAGAGTCTGCTAGCTAGCCTCCTGTCCATTATCCACCTGTCCGATGAAAATAGTGCAATGTATTGGCAAAGCCAATCAATTTCAAATATATTTGAAGGAATCTTGAGCCTTTTACGCCCACTAGTAGGATAAAAACGCAGTGAAATGAAACTACTTGTAGGTATTTGTTTTTCTTTAGTGGATGTCAGTTGCCAACTTGTGGGATGTCTCTTGGCAAGGGTTGGGGTGGCAATTGTCCGTGCCCTGGCAAGAGCCAGGCAGTTGGGGAAGAAATCATGAGCGTGGAAGCAGTTGGGATTGGGAACCGCCCATCTATGGATAGAAATCGATATTCCAACCGGATAAACTCAATTCTATCGGCCTTAGCATCATTGATACCAAAAAATATCAATATATAGTGAAAAACATCGATATTTTGATGCTGTCGATATCGATGGCCATCCTTAAGGGCGTCAGACAGTCCCTTGCAAAGTAATCCCAATTTATTGAAGCTCCTGTATGGAAATTCAAACGTTTTCTTTTTTTTTTACTTTTTTCAATAACCCCCCCCCCCCCTCTTTTTTTTTTTTAAAGAAGTGTTTACTGACTTGTCTGAACGAAGACTTGGTTTTTAGGTTATTGAATTTTTTGATGGCATATCTAAAGAGGAGAAAGTTCCTAGAAGATTTATTGATAGATGTTGAATTCCGACATTGACGGGTATAGGTATTCTTTATTTTCCGATCTCTATAAGAAATAAGTATGTGATCTACCCCTTCAACCAGGGCCTACCTGCTCAGGTCTCCATGCAGTTCACCCTTCCCCCACTCACTTTGACTTGGTGGTGGAAGAATCCGTCGACGCAGTTAGTCTGATGGAAACGTTCGCCGGTGACAGGGAGTTCTGCGGCCCATGTTTATTATTTGTCTTCTTATTTGATTATATTCGATTTTACAAAGTGCCACCTGACATAAGTTATTGTGTAGTCCCCCTACGCTCACATCAGAAGTGGGATGATGGACCCTGAATGCCGTGGTGATTCAGAAGAGATGGATGATGTGGGGGACTTTTCTCGCCCGGGAACTCCGCGTAATGAAGAGTTTTCCAAGGATCGTATTATTTCGTTATTGGAGGCACAAAACCGCGAAATGTCGGAGCAGAATCGGCGATTGGAACGACTATTGGAAAGAGCTATGTCGACACCTACTCAGCCAGGTACATCTTCCAATATCAGTTACGTCAAGCTTCCTGAATTTGATCCAAAACACGAAGGTGTCGATCCTAAATCATGGTGTGCGACAGTGGAATGTTGCTTAAACGAGAACATGAAAAGTGGAGGAGCCCTTGTATTGTCGCTCGGACAATCATTAAAAGGTGAAGCCGCCACATGGTTTACGTCCATTGCCAGTCCCGATCTCACTTGAGACGCCTTCAAATCTGCTTTCTTAACGCAATGGGACGCGGTGTGCGTATTTTTTTCGTTTCTGAGGTCGCAACCCAAGGACAACAACGAAACCTACGTCACCTTCGCTTTGCGCATGATCCAGAAGCTCACAGCTAGTTGGAAGGGGTTGACACAGGAGCAGATGACACGTTCTCAACTACAAACGACCCTTGGGTTCTGTGGACGACCAGGTATCTTCGAAGAGGGGACATTTTTCTTCTCCTTCAACACCTCATAAAACTGGGCCTTCTGGGAACTGGGGATCAGTATCTCCACTTCGCTCTCCCTCTGCTCATCGATCAGCTGATTTTCGGAAAAGGACTCAAAGGACTTCTTCCTCCACAACCCCGACTAGTGACGTCACGTGCTACACCTGTTTGGCCAAAGGACATGTTTCTTCCCGCTGTCCCAAGAAAGAAGAGGCCCATCATCTCAAGAAGGCTTCAAGCTCCCAGTCAGCTGCCAAGCCAACGGAGAAGCATGTTGGATTTTGCCAAGTGAATCCATCTGGCACTCTAACCAACAAAGGTAAACTGTATTTGTACCAATTTGATTCTGGTGGCGAATGCTCTCTCATGGGAATGAGGTTTAGTTTACAATTTGAGGGTTCAAAATTATTCAGATCAGTAGTATTACATGGATTGGGGGCATCATCTCTAAAGTGCACTGCCCAAATGGAGGTGAATGTTTTGATTAATGACATCAACCTTGACATCATCTTTCACTTAGTGAATGATGACCTTTTGCCTTGTGCTATGATTCTTGGTCATGA
>CM034002.1:10176925-10223327 GCA_019603395.1 Cyrtorhinus lividipennis | reverse complement strand
CTTCCCAGTGTGGGTTCCTTCATCTCCACTACGCCGATATCCGGGCGTATGCCAAGGGGTAATTTCCTCAGGAGGTCCAGTCCGATCAATCCAAGCCGGAGTCAGGTCGTCGGAAGACATAGAATGCGTGCGTAATCGTAACCAGACCGATGGTGGTACGTACCTCCTGGATCCCAGCAACGGCAGTGGTGTTCCGTCGGCGCCCCATAGCTTCAACGTTGTTGGGCGGATGTCAATGCCAGGCACAGTCTTGATAGGACGACACTGCAGCACCAGTGTCCACGACCATTCGCCGGATTCCTTCCCCAGCCGGCGGTGATCAGTATCATGGGCCTCATGACACAATTCACAGCGGTCGGGTAGGCCACCAGCTCGTCTCCGCAGACTTCAATGGTTGGCTCGTCCTCATTATTTCGTGAGATTGGCTTGGGTTTCCGGGGTCGTGCTGATGTTTCTGACCTGGTGCATTCGCGATTTGAGATGGGCAGGGTCTTCTTCTTCTTAAGGCAATCAGCCTCCAGATGGTCACGGGATCCCAGAAATTGCAGAACAAGGCCGCGTAGAGTCCGTGGGGGCAACTCACTGGAAAGTGGGAAAGTCACCACAGTACATACAGGGCAGCACTGGACGGTCGGTGGTAACTTCGTCGGCACCGGTATCAACTGGTGATCGCCAACGTGGCCGGTTTTTGGTTGGTAACGAAGCGGCTTCTGGTTTTGCAGGCAGTTTGCTGCAAAATGCCTGGTTCTCCGCAAGAGTAGCATTTCTTGGGCTCCGAAGGCTTGATCCGCTGACAGCGGTTATGTCCCATCGAGCATCGTAGTCCTGCTTCGCTCTCATTACGTCCTCCCATCCCTCACCCAGCCCTCCACTGCATCCTCCAAGGTGTCCGGAGGGTTACCCTGCAAGTAGAGATGGATTCTTTCGGTTGTCCGCGGACAAAAGCGCTGAGTGCCTTTCGTCTTGTCCATTCCCGACGTTGAGCATCGTTCAGGTTGGGTTCAGTTCGGACAGCCGATCGTGCCGTGCCAGAAGTCGTTCTGCGAACCGTCGGTGGACTCGTCGGGGGTCTCTCTGGGCTGTCCAGAGTCGTATGGTTGCCTTCTCGGGACTTTCCTCGCCATACCATGCCAGTATGGCCTTCTTCACTGTCGTGTATGGGGTTTCGCCAAGACCATCCTGGAGGAATCGCTTGGCTCCCCTTTCAGGCGGGTACGAGGAATCGGAGTCTCCTGTGTTCGTCAATTCTTGGGTTGCTTGCTCCACCTCCTGGAAGAACACGGATGCCGTGATAGCATCCGGCTCATCAGGGTTCCATGTGTCGACTTCCATGAACAACGACCGCGGAATGCCGGAGGCCGCAGGCTCACGGAAGAAGGCGCCCAGTTTGTTCATTGCTTCCGTCACGCGCGTTCTCATGGCTTCGCCCTCGACTGTGTGCTCTGTTTCGTTGCATGGTCGCGAACTCACTTGTTGACAAAAAACTAAATAAAAAAATTACAGAACCGATAGATCACTTTCTTGCGCACCAAGGACCGATAATTTCCCCACGAATCGAGAAAGGACTTCCCAGTTGGTAGAGCTATACGGTCTGGAATCGGGATGTCAATTGGAGCTGAAGCTCGTCGGAACAGTCCCGGAACAGAGGGCCCTCGGGACAAGTGTCGGAACAGTCCCGGAACAGAGGGCCTCGGGACAGTCTCGAACAGTCCCGGAAAGAGCTGGCATAGACATCCCGGAAACAGACCCGGAACAGACCCGGAACAGAGGGCCTCGGGACAAGTCTCGAAACAGTCCCGAACAGACCCGGAACAGTCTCGGAACAGAGGCCTCGGAACAAGCCCCGGAACAGTCCCGGAACAGACCCGGGACAGAGCCTCGGAACAAGCCTCGGAACAGTCCCGGAACAGAGGCCTCGGAACAGGCCTCGGAACAGTCCGGAACAGACCCGGACAGTCTCGGAACAGAGGCCTCGAACAAGCCTCGGAACAGGGGGCTACAGCGAGAGTGATGCTACTAGATAAATAGCCAGTATTTAAATTTCGATTTGTGGAAAGAAAGAAATCCTAGACACGGATTGAAGTTAATTGACTCCTCACTCGCTTCCTCACACTGGGCGATTTGTTTGTTTCTTCAATTTTAAATTTCGGAATTACAACTAGCACAATTTAAATTTCAATATTATCGAACGCGACCCACTTCCTTCAGAGCTTTTTCTCACCAATTTCGCCTGGTCAAGATCACTTGTTGGGGATACGACAGAAATCGAGATTTCTGAAATATCCCACCGCTTGCCACCAAAAGATGTAACCCGCCGTTTCACCTAACGGCTAGGGATCCAGAAATAGACCTAGGCACGATAAATTAGTGGGAGACTAAAGACTTTCACTTACCGTCCGGAATGTCGAGATGGTCGGTCATAGACGCCAAGTACACCTGAATTACCAAGCTGAGGAATGGGGTTTCGTGATTGAAAGACAGGGTTCAATATTGGCTTATAATACGCAATTGTCGAAATATGAAATATGGAATGTCTCGCCGAGAAGGATACTGACTATGACTTAATCTAATTAGTGAGTAGGTAGAAGTGAAGGCTGAAGGCCAAATGACTTTCGAAGTAGCTGAAGGCTCGGAGTGTTTGATTTGGAATAACGGAAAAATACAATGATTTACTAATGTCCTCCCCTAATTCCTGTTACTTTCCTACCCGACAAAATACTAAATACTACGGTTACAACATACAATTCTCTGATCAGCTTTCTGGTGACTAAACGTCAGGGCTTGGGCCAGATTTAAAGAGTCGACTTTCGCGTTGCTAGGGTACGAGACAGAGTTATTTCGCCACTTACGTGCACCAACTCCTTCGATGGAGGACACAGGGTGATGTGCCTTCCTGCGCTGCTCGCTTCGGTCAGGGGAACCCGTCCAGGCCGGAGGAGGCGAGGCTCTTTCCGACGGAGGTCCCGACTGGCGGTGCGTGGAAAACCTGGACTATTGGCCGTCGAATCGGGCGCGACAGGATCAACACTCGGGTTCGACGGGGGATTTTCAGTTCGTATAAGGGTCCACTGTTACGGGATAGGAATTGGCTGATCTCCCAATTCCCGAGTTTCTCACCCTGAAGGAACCACGATACACTCGTTCCTTCAGGTCACTTTCACAACACCGGGTCACAAGGGGTTGACTTGCTACGCGTCGGGTGTTCCGCTTCGATGTTCCGGTTCACTTCGCGTCGATGTCCCGGTTCACTTCGCTTCGATGTCCCGGTTCACTTCACTTCGTTCCGCCTCTCGGCGAACGGGATTCCAACTTTCCTTCTCTGAGTTCGGATACGACTGCTTGATGTTCCTTCTCCCAGTCCGCTCGTCAAGTCCGCTTCCCCTTCTACTCTCCCTGGGTGTCTTGCGCCGCCCATCGCCTACCCAATCCAATGAGGACACCCTTCGCCAGCTGGAGTTAGGCGCTTGAGGGGAGAGGGTCGTTCCGTCCCCCGCCGCCGAAGTTTCTTGACGGGGCGCTTGGAATCTGCCGCCCCGTTACAATAACTGCAAACCTACCGAAGTGATTATTCATGTTTTTGTATGAGGTATTTCAAATGAGTCCCGTGATGAACCAATCGCTTTAATTATCCTCTTTATCGCATGCCTTCTGAATTGGTCGTAGGTGCTGAGAAAGTCAAGTTGTGCAACGGTGGGGTACAACAAAGGTACAATCCATACAAAGGCATAATCTAACCCCTATTGTGTGGTCATAATCATTCAGAAAACTTGAGGAAGTTTCTTCCTAGCAAATAACTAGGTGCTTATCTCGAATCAATAGACATTTATCTGGGAAGAAGATGGATGGATGCCACACTAGCGACAGTCACCAGTATTTTCACTCATGTAGCAGAGGACAAGTTTAACTTTACCAAGTTTTCTATAAGATTATGGTACTAGTTCGGTTAAACACAAAAGCCCACAATGTTTCCCTAATAAATAGCAATATTGCATTTAATGTAGTTGCAGGGGCCCCACAGTGACCAACACGTTAAAAAAAACCGTCCATGTATATAGGCTGCATATAAAATATTGATTATAGTGGTAGAGAATAATAAAATTTGCTACATTAATAATTCCCTGGTGCCAAAACCAGTAGGGCCTAGTTTTTTTGAATGTGGAATCTGATGTATTTTTTCAAGGTAAGGGGATTTACGTGTATTTGTTTGTTATCGGTCACATAGGTCACTTGTTATATCAAGGAGATGGGGCTCACCCTCAACCTAAAAAGAAAATGCTTGCACCCTTGTGTATTGCCTAATTAATTCTTTAATATTATCCTTTTTTTTTTTTTTTTTTTGATTGGAATAGGCAGTAATGAAGTAAAATATTCTTCTTAGCAAAGTAGAAAAATGTATTTGTTAATGGGATAGATGATTAAGGCCAAAGTTTACATTGAAATTGCTCAACAGCTGCAGGGTTCAGGATAAGATGATGAGAAGTCCTCAGAAAGACCAGCAGAAGAGATTCCTGGGACACCAGCACAGCTTGCAAGATTATAAACACCACTGTCAGGAAGGAAAGTGCCAGACAGACTGTCAGCAAGGTTGCCAGTTCTGACATCATCAACGTTTAAGCCAGATGAAGAGGCTTCAATCCCCCCAGAAACAAACCCGAGGTTATCAGATAGATCCAGATCACTAACTCCAAGTCCGGAGGCGTAGGCGTTGGGGCTGGGTAAGTACGCATCAGTGAATGATTGATCAGCAGAGGCAGCAGCAAGGTCATCAGAGTATGGACAGAAACCACATGGGCCAGCTACTACGCGGGCTCGTTGTTCAACAATGTTCTTCACGTAACGACGCTTTACAGGGACAGTTGTACAGAAGGACTCCACAACAGGACGAATTCTCTTTTCAACAATGGGGACAAGACGAGTGTTGCGGTGCACAACAGGCCTAGTTTTGCTGAAGGTAACTGGTATATGTTTGGTAACTGTTTCCTCAACAGGGTGACTGAATTTTTCAGTGATGGAAACGTGGGTGGTGTAGGGTTCACCACAGTCCTGGTTCTAGACTTGACAACTGGAACGTGACGGGTCCTACATTCAATAACATTACGCACATTTTTTGAGACGACAGGGACATGGCGTATGTGTTTTTCTTCTTGCTGAGAGATGAACTTGTCTACAACAGGGACATGACGGGTGACACATTCAGTTTGGTGCCTGATTTTCTTCCTCACTACTGGAACGTGAGTCAAGCACTCATCAACAACTGGACGGACAACAGGTTCAACACGATGTTTGACACAACCTGGTGGAGGAACACAACTATAGTCACCATAGAGCCCATTTGGCACAGCATTGTCAGTATATGCCCCAGGCCCTGCAACGATGCCAGATGCTGTGACATCACTGCTGGGAGATTCAGCTGGTGTGGCACCTTCATTGGCCCAACTATCAATCAACCCATCAATTAAACCACCACTAACTCCCGAGGTAGCACTGTTGACTCCAGAGATATCACTGCTGACTCCTGAAGTAGCATCACTAAGTCCACAGGTATTACCACTGAAATCTGAGGTATCATCACACGGTCCAGCAACTGATTCACAATCTGCCGATGCTATACCATCGTAGCTGTGAGACACATCCAGTGAAGGATTGCCCCATACAGCAGCAACCTGCAATAGAAATTGATCACATAATTGTAATATATGTAGAAATTCTGCTGCTTGTCTTTGTAATGAACTGAAAATGAATAGTACTTAATTTGTTTGATCATGCAGTTGATGCATACCTCACATTGGCATACAGTTTTTTCTGCCTATTTAATTTGAGACCAGTTGTTGAATATTTACTCAGATTGCGGTTATGATCATTCTTATGAACTATATATTCGATCACAATGCCACAAATGTGGAATGTAGGCTCCTAACAATTTGCCCATCCTTCCCTGTACTCATTTTCTTATTTGAGGTTGATGCGGCCTGAAACAGATTCGAAGCTGTTTCTTACCAATTGGCTGGCCAAAAACCAGTAATCAACGCTTGTTCAATAGTTTTGGGCAAGATGGACTGCTGAGTATCTGCGCAAACTTCAGAAGCAAACAAAGAGGAATAATGCAAATAACGAACTTCTAGTTGGCATGCTGGTCCTGATGAAGGACGATATATCACCGCAACTGTGATAACCTGCTTTATCCAACATCTTGGAGGCACCTATCAAATCTACCCTGGTCTTGATGGCGAATTTACTGGCTCAATGTTTGAACTTCAGCTGAGGAAGTCCAACACCCTTGCCAGCCAGGCAGCCACCCCCTTTCAGAAGAAATTGACATTCCTCACATTCAAGTTCATGAGCCACATTTGCATTTTTTGTCAATTTCATCATAATACAGTTTTTATATGTTTGTTTTTGTATTAGATTGTAGTTCTAACAACAATTCTTACAAACTTGGGAGTTCACAGCAATGATAATACAAAGCATGGGGTTTAGAAGCAGCAAGGACATCAGAAGCCAATATCAATCAGAAGAGTTGTAGTAAGACATAGTCAATCAATAAAGTCAATAATAAACAATCACCTCTCATTTTTTGGCATCCAAAATATAAATATGCCTTACCTGCAGAGCAATGGCTACAATAGCGAGAAATTTGCCCGTGATGTTCATTGTATAGGCACGCTGTTCAGTGCAGATTTCAACTCGCCAAGGAGCGTTTTATATTGAGCAGCCTCAGTACGGGAACTGTAGAAAAAACAATTGTCTCGGAGAACGAGAGAGAAAGTCATGACTTGAGAATCAACAAGACTCACGTGTGATTTTGGGCTGCTGGGTCACATCCACAGATAATGAGCAACGTTGAATCATGATCGTTGTAATATTGTTTCAGGTTAAATGAAAGAATATGGAGGAATCGTCTTATGAATCGTGGATGAAATAACGAGCTAGTGGTCATTGCACTCAATGTGCAACCCACCTAAAAAATGTATCATCCAAGGAATAACCAACCAATAAATTTAACCAGTCACATAATTCCACCAAGTTGTTGCTGATGTAATTATGGCCCATTATTCCTTGAATTGCAGTATACGTTTCATGATATGTATATAGATAAAAAATGCTGCAAACCATTCCAATTGTACCCTTTCTTTGAGTATGGATAACTCCCAGGCTAACACGGGCTTCCATCAGTCACTCGTTGAGCATCCAAGCACAGAATACAATCAAGGTTCACTCAAAGTTAAAAACTTCCCCTGATTTGCAGCGATCCCAGTGGCTGTCCACCGTTACTAACGCACGTGCCGCCGCCAAAATGGCTGGTGGCTCTTAATCATGGTCTTTATTTATTTATTTTGTTAAGCATTGCAACTTCGTGTTTCCAATCGGGATTCCTAGATACATTGTAAATGGTTATTAGAATGGTTCTGCTGGATTGGTTGGGGGACCAGACAAAGGTTTTTAGATAAAAGGGTACTAGTTGTGAAACAGGAGCATTTGGATATGTTACAAAATTGTGATATAATTAGTTAAATTTTGTAGAGTAGCATCTCAACTTAGGGTGAGAGTTAAGAAAGAATATGGGCTGCGAAAAAATGATGTATAAGTAACATATGTAATTTTATGTTGTTGTTTGCTCTGTTTACTTCATTTGTTGAAAAACGAATTAGGAGCGAACCCAATCAGACGGTCCACAGACCATGATTATGCGTGACTTGGACAATGCGTGACATTATTACTTGTTTTGTTAAATTAATTCAATAAAGCATGCTTTCTTTCTCTCTCTCATCAGTTGTCTTCCAGTTGCTGTCCAGTTAACATCGTTCTATCTGTTACCGGTCATTATGAGTGTAAGTGGTGACAAAGTTCGGTGCTGTGGATGCCGTCGGTGCCGTTTGGTGTCTCGTTTTCTGCATCGAGTGTACAAGAATTACGAAGAACGATAATAAAGTGATGTCTGAATTGAAATCGGCTCATACGTGTTCCCCTTGCCTCAAGGTCAGAAGAGGTTCGCGATCTTCGGGTAGAAGCAGCCAGAGAAGTGGTAACCCCCCCCCCCCTCCCCTAGCACGCCATCCTTGATGTCCACAGCAGTTGAGATGAGTAAACAACCCCCCCCCCCCCCTTGCCCGAGATCTCTCGTTTGATTCAACTCGTCGAATCGCTGAAAGCCAACGTGTCCGGTGTTAGTAGTACTCTGACCCAGCACATCGCTGATTACAAGACGGAGATGAAAGACCTGAAGGAGCATCTGAATAAATATTCAGATTCAATGGAAAAAAACAGGGAGTATGCATGAAAATTTATCGAACTTAACCTTGGCTATCGATGAGATGAAAAACCACTGCCAAATACTCAAGCGCCGAGTTCAAGATCCGAGCCGAAGATACTGAACAACAAGCTCTTGACGATTGCGTGGAAATTAGTAGCATTCCTGTAAAACAACGCGAGAATATTCTCGACATTGTGATGTCGGTGAGTGGGGCGTTGGGGGTGGTTATCCCGGAAGAAAGAATAACTACTTATTAAATATACTTAAATAACTGCTTCCGGCCACAGCCGACCCTGGACAGGTTTTCGTGTCCTTTTTGTGGAAACTTGACAAGGACATATTCATGAGCAACTTGCGCCAACATCGACGATTAACCTCCAGAGATTTAGGCTTTATCAAAGGTGAGGCTAACCTCATGTACCTATGTAAGCCCCCAGGCTTACTGGTTGGTAGCAAGGCTGGCGCCAATATCCAGGATGCGCCATCTATGAGCACAGAGTAATGTAATTCTGATTTCCAGCCTCATATGAGCTAGAAGAAGACATGCGCCAGGATGCGCGCGCTGCTTTTGCCAGGACATGCGCATTCTGGACTTGTGTTGGAGTGCGCCAGAGTACCACTCTTCACTGAGGCGCCCAACCTGTTGGTGCCATATCATGGAAGATTCTCCCATGGGACCATATTTTATGTAACCGTGTCGTGGAAACTGCACATGTGCTCAAAACAGAGATCTCACTCAGTTCATCCTGGTTTCATCCTGTGCTCATTCTGAAGTGAACTCTGCCACCGTGCTGATGTTGACCGAAGCTGTTTCTTTGTGTTTCCCCTGAGATAAAGGACTCAATTTAACCAAGCCTCGCTGCGTACCTTTGGGACAGCGTGCCCCCTCCAGCTCTCCTATTTCCCTACACGGGTTTTCTATCTTTTTGTATAACTTTGTCTTGTTGTCACAATTCTACCTTATGTTGGTCTTCCTCTTTCGCAACATGTCCTTGGTCAGTAGGTCTAAAAACTCCGGTTAGGCTTAGGCTATGTTATGGACGCATCAATTCATTGTCACTTATTGTGTTGCTCTTAATAATAATTAATCATGTTTCAATGTACTTTATTCTTATCCTTGGGTATCTGTATCTAAAGCTCAGTGGTAAGTCTTGACTTACATCCTGTATTCTCTCGCTAGGTCGACTTCAAATTTTCTGAAGAAACTCGAATAAAAAAATAAATAAAACCCCGATTCAATAAATTCCAACGCATTTAAATTCGAGAGAGGCTTACACATAAATCACAGTCTGTGCTTCCCAAGAGGAAGCTCCTCAGCGCAGCAAAGGCTAAAAAATGTTAGGCTGGCTTTAAATTTACATGGGTTTCTAATGGAAGCGTAATGATGAGAAGAAGTGAAGGAGACCGGCCAATCATGATCCGATCTGTCGATGACCTAGAGAAGATTTCTTCAAAAAACGGAAATTCCCCCCAATCAGCAAATCTTAGCAACGCTGCGATTAGCTTCCTCTAGTAACCTCCTTAAACTCATTTACTGCCCAACCTCCATTAATCACGTCTACGACAAAAATTATCATCTTCTGCTTCCACCTTACTCTATAATTTTTTGCAATCTCATCAACACACTCATCCTTCAATTATACTTATCTCGTCATTTCAAGCACCAGGTTGTTCAATGTTCAATTTTTCGCTTTTGTGACACCATCATGGCTCCAGCTAGAAATGCAGTACACAACCACATAGGGGTGTTAAGAAAAAATGTTAATGTGGCACATATAAATGCTGAGTCAATCGTCGCGCATATTGACAAAATAAGAGAAATATTTAGCGGGCACCTTTTTAACGTCATTGCCATTTCCGAAACGTTTCTGAAATCAAATATTTGGTCCGAATCAATCCAAATTTGTAAGTATACGTGGGTCCGGCGATACTGGTCTGGGTAGAGGTGGTGCAACACCCTTCTGGTGTTGTCAAGCCATAAATTTAAAATATTGAGCAAAAAGCCCTTTTCTTCGTGAAATCTAAGTCGGTCGGAGCTGACGAAATTTTGATTGAGGTACTCCACTTGATGGCAGACGCCATATTACCGACCCTCGCTCATCTGTATGATTTTTCCATCTCAAAAGGAATCTATCCTGCATGATGGATGTGTGCTCTTGTCAAACCCATTCCTAAAAATAATCCCCTCAGAAACTGAGCAGGAATTTTGGGCGATCTCCCTTCTCAGAGCGATGGGCAACATTCTCAATAAAATAGTTTATCAAGATTGTATGTCGAAACACAGACAATGTCGAGTATTCTACGGCAGTCTGGATACAGAACATTTTTCAGCATGGAAACGACTCTGGTAAGAGTCTTCGCCTGGTCCGGCGAGCTATGGACCAGCGAATGATTACGATCATGATAATGGTGGATTTTTCCTCAGCATTCGA
This sequence comes from Cyrtorhinus lividipennis, assembly GCA_019603395.1. Lineage (NCBI taxonomy): Eukaryota > Metazoa > Arthropoda > Insecta > Hemiptera > Miridae > Cyrtorhinus > Cyrtorhinus lividipennis. The sequence goes on along the minus strand of CM034002.1, from coordinate 10,212,644 downwards.
TATGCTTCGACCCTGCTCGCAATTCTCAGCTCAGCTGGTGTGAGGAGAATAATGAAGGATTGGTTTGAGTCATCCCTCACCCAACGACGTTCACGAGTCAAAGAATCTGAGAGAGGGATGTAGGGACATTGAAATTGGTATCCCAAAAGGTTCTGTTCTCTCTGCTCTTGTCTTTATTATTTATATTTCCTCCCTTCCTGTAAATATCCATAATCATTACTTTAATAGGCCTTTCCTGCTTGTTTTGGTGAAATTATACCTTGGGCACGGAATGACGGCGCGCGCCTAAGACGACAGTGAATGCAAAACCAGCAATGCATCAGCGCAAAAACTCCATCTTTCCAAGGAGTAGCGGCTACTCGCGGCGTCTTCAAGCAGGTACATATTAAATAATTATCTTAGGTAAGCCTCAGACTGGTATTTTTAGCATACCGCATTCAATCACACACTAGGTAAGGCGTATAACAATCAACTTGGCGCCCAACTAGGTAACCTGATTGGTATCCATCAAATAACTGGGAAATAGGGGTCCGCCACAAATGATTCCCACACATAACACCATTTTTCACGTCATGGTTAGTGCAGTGTGAGAAGTAGATATTAGACAACGCCTTTGGCTGTGATGTTGACCGTAACAAAGAACACCAATTGCGACGAGACCTCCACAAAACATAAACACATTCATCAACACCATATTTTTTGGAATTCTCATTCTTGCCGAAATCAGCGACGTCATTGTGTAAATATTTGCCCAAATAAATATTTGATCAATGCACAGGATCAGATTGGGTGCCAACAACAACAACTTTCAGCAACATGTAACGACAAGCTCTCGCCCCAGATTCAATCAATTTTGGTTGGTTATTCCTTGAATAATCAACCTATGTTTTCATGCAAATGGTCAACCTCTCCGATTCGGCTCAAACTTTTTTTCTGGACGTTTCATGATGTCCTGATAAAAAAGGTCAATGTCCGTCCGCCGTACGCCGTCCGCCGTCCACGCCGTTTTTGATAGTAGAAAATTTTCTAAAAATCTGAAATTTGGGTCAGGGGTCTGTAACCGGCCTGGGACGGTCCTCCAAGCTTTTCAGCCCGATCGGACCAAATTTGGGCGGGGTAGGGGTCAAAATGTTTTTTTTGAAAAATGGATTTTCGAGATTTTGGGCGATCTAGGCGAGTGGGGTATCATTTTCCACTAAATTTTGGACGCTGAATCAAATGAAATGGGTCCCAGGACGATTGGCACCCACTGGAAGAAGTTATGGGTCAAATTGGGTATATATTACCCATTTTGAATATGTGTTTTTGAGATTTCTGGAACCTAGGCGTGTGGGGTATCATTTTCCGCTAAATCTTGGAAGCTGAATCCAATGAAGTGGGTCTCAGGACGATTGGCACCCACTGGAAGAAGTAATGGGTCAAATTGGGTATACATCACCCATTTTAAATATGTGTTTATGAGATTTCTGGTACCTGGGCGTGTGGGGTATCATTTTCCACTAATCATGGACACTGAATCGATTGGAATGGGTCTGAGACCCGCCGCACCCACCGTTTTCCCCATTTTCCCCATGTTTTTAAATCAGTTTCCATGCGCCTGGTCCGAGGAATAACCAACCCCTGTGTAAGAATTTGCAGCGTTTTAGATGAGTTGGGGATTTATTTTGCATTTGGTCAATAATGTCTTGAACAAAAGATAATTTAAAGCAATTCCTTGTAAGGAGTTTGTAATATAGCACAAATTGAAAATTATCAAACCCGATCTTAGAATTGTCTGGACTATTTTGAGTTTTTTCAAAACCAGTTGTGGAATTTCCCAATCTAAGAAAATGTTAAAACGAGGTGATTTCCCTTGTTGGTGAAAACCTTGGGTTACAGGCACTGTACATTGATAATAGAACAAATGAGATTGGAGGATATACATTACCTTGCAATGATTGGTGCAGCGAAGAATGAGACGCAAGCAGAAATCAATCGTTCAAATGTTTTTTTAATAATGAGAGAACGAGTAATCAGAGCACAAAAGATGTCAAGATGGCGTGCGAGGAGCAAGAAGGTAGCAAGAGAGAGGAAAAATGAGGGCAGGTCTGGAAGAGGAGGGTTTCCTGATCCTCATAGAGGTTAACGATTGCAGTGTCCTAAACTTATTTATTGAGTTTACTTAGATATGTTCTAATATACCTATCGCATATCTCTCGCAAACAAGTCTCAAAAACACACATTCAAAATAGGTAGAATAGGTACCCATTTTGACCCATAACTTCTTCCGGTGCCTGCCAATCGTTCTGGGACCCATTTCATTGGATTCAGCGTCCAATATTTAGCGGAAAATGATACCCCACACGCCTAGGTTGCCAAAAATCTCGAAAATCCATTTTTCGAAATACATTTTGACCCCTACCCCTCCAAAATTTGGTCCGATCGGGCTGAAAAGTTTTGAGGACTGACTTAGTTTGGGGGACAGACCCCTGACATCGTTGTGTGGTCTGGGACTCATTTCTAGCTGTAGTTGGTCCCTAAAACTTATCAGCTTAATCGGACCCAACTTGTTTTGGTGGAGGGGAGGGGTGGACTTGAAAATGCTTTTTTTTAAAATAGATTTTCGTAGACCTTCATAGGTCTCGTTTGCCAATTAATTTTGGTCACTCGATCGATTGAGATTGGGTATAGACCATATCTCTATCTATCTTTGTACTCTTCATCTCATCTATGTTCCCATTAAACAATGATGAATATGGTAGAATCTCATCCTGGACTGCAGAATCCGTTGACTGAGTAAGGAGGATAAAGGATTTAATGAAATGCTTAAATTAGAAAGGACAAGTAAAAAAATGTATTAGCTAGGTATGAAAAATAATAAATAACTTTTGAAGGGAATCACAGTTGGTGTAGGGTTAGAGGTAGCAGGGGCATGGGGAAGGCGTAAGGACTGGTGGTGCTGGGATGGCAGGAGGACATGTGGGTGGAAGGGGGGGTGGACAAGCAAGGGGCAAATGGAGTGGAGCAGGGAGACCACACAGGCTTTGTGGGACTGGATGCAGAGCGCTAGGTGGAAGGAGACCTGACAATAATTGTTCCAGGACAGCAGGTGGATGAACAAGGGGTGATGGGGCTGGCAGAGCAAGAGGTGGTGGTGTTGGTGGTAAGCCTAATGGCGGAAAGGCTGGTGCTGGGGCTGGGAGCAGGGGCGCTACAGGGGGACATGCCAGGCAAGGAGCGCACACTGCCTTGACTCTTTGTTCAATCAGGTTCTTGATGAAACGTTGCTTTACTGGGATATTGAATAATTTGTTAAAATAGACTGGCCTGCATCGCTTCTCAGTGACTGGCACCAACCTGAAGTTCTGATGAACAATAGGTCGGAATCTCTTTTGAATAATGGGGATGTTTCTCGTAATGGTCTCCTCCACTGGTCTGCAGTATCTTTCCTGGACAGGCACGTGAATCGTGTATGGTTCAATAACAGTTCTGCACCTTTGCTTGACAACTGGGACGTGACGTGTGCAAGTTTCAATGACATTTCTAAAAGACTTTTGCGTCACTGGGATGTGCCTGATGTATTTCTCTTCTTGCTGGGTGACCATCTTCTCAAGAATTGGGACATGACGAACAAATGTTTCTTCTTGGTTTCTCACAAACTTTTTGAGTACAGGAACATTGCGGATGCATTCATCGACAACTTGCCTGGGGACAGATTCTAAAGTATGAGTTAAACAGTTTGGGGCTGGGGCTGGAGGAGGGATAGCACAGGGGACAGGAAGAGAAGGCAATGCGGGAAGGACTGCTGATTGTAGCAAAGCACCAAGATCAGCAGGTGCTGGGGCTGGGATGGGTAGAGCTGGAGCAGGAGCTGAAGGAGGTGCTAATCCAGCAAGAGCAAGATACAACTCTGAAGGCAAGCCAGCTGGTAAGCATGAAGGTGGAGGTAAAGTTGGAAGTGGTGCTGGTACAGGTAGTGCCAAGGGAGATGCACATGGAGCAGGGGCACATGGTGGTGGAGGGTCACATGGTGATGGGGGAAATGGGGGAAGTTCGCAAGGAAGTGGGGGTGGCAGGTTCACTGGAGCCCATGGGCAAGGGTCTGGAAGAGGAGCAGGGAGGCAGCAAGGATATTGGGGCTCTGCCTTGCCTTGGACCTGTTAAAAAAACTTTGAATTATTAACATTGTTGATACTGACAGATAGCATCTTGACATTACCTCAAAATTGATGGCAAGAATGTGGTAAATATATTTTTGTCGCGGATGGTTGTTCGAATATTTTTGAATTCCCACTGAATTACACGGAACTAAAGTTATATCAGAGTTTTTACAAATGAGAGGGGCGAGAACAAAGTATCAATTAAAGGAGGAGACGCAGAGAAGAGGTTCACATGGCAAGGGATGCGGCACATTGATGGATGGAGGCAGGGAAGGGATGGCAAAAGGCCTTAAGGTTTTAAGGTCATCGTCCGTAGCAACACTATACAATCGTTACAAGGAGTGTGATCTATCAGTTAATATCAGTGTACATCCAACTCGCATGTCTTTGCCAAGGCAATGTCTACAATTTCTGGGAACAGATTGATCACAATCATGCCCATCACAACAGAACCAGCTCGTGCGCAAAAATGCGATTTTCATGCTGCAGGTATGACTCCTTGAGTTTCTAATGTATTCCGATCATGTTTTCAGGAATTATGCTGAGTAGGTCCCTCCAGTACTCGCTGATAGGCACTCATCAGGGTGAAAAGCTCGTCAATCTATTCTTCTAGACTAGACTTCTATTTAGACTTCTTTGCCACAGTAATAATTTATGCAGTTCTGTCCCGATTTGAATCAAACATTAGCTGCAGAAGAAACTTTCCCGAAACGATACATTCTTGTTACAGTTTCGTCATTATAAACGTATATTGGAATGTAAAGTAATTGAGGAATTAGGAGTGTAATTGATGATGTAGAACAAATAAAATCAGCTGCATCTCATGAATTAATTATGTTGTTGCTTGATACGGTTGTTTCTAGTTTTCTGGTAGTTGAATATTGGTAACATTATTTTCAAGAGAGGATTTTCTTTCCTGTATACTGGAACATTGAATAATCAACCTATGTAATTATGCCAGGGGTCAAACTCTCCGATTGGGCCCAAACTTTGGCAGTAGTTTCATGATGTCTGGATCACAAAACCGAAATGAGTGAACGCCGTCCACCGTTTTTGGTAGTAGGAAAATTTCTAAAAATTTGACATTTCGGTTAGGGACTTATTTTCGGCTTTATATGGTTGCCGAGACTTTCCAGCCCGATCGGACCACATTTGGGGAAGGTATGGGTAAGAAAGTGTTTTTGGAAAGACAATAGCTGGTAATTTTTGAGAAATAGGCATATGGGGTATCATTTTCCACTAAATTTTGAACGTTGAATCCATTGAGTTGGGTTTTGATGCGATTTGTGCCCGCTGGAGGTGCGTATGGGTCAAAATAGCAAAGTGGATTTACAGCCCATGAGGCCTATGAACGCCCTACTTGATGCAATAACTCACCAAATGACATAAGTAGTATTCTTTCAAGGAAGGCGAATCGGTTATACGAATGATCGCACGTGAAAACCAAATAACGAATCATCGAGAAAATCATCAAAGACTCACCTGGCAAGCAATGAGTGCTACTAAAAACGCCCCACTGAATATCTTCACCTCCATTGCACTCGGTTGACGATCTGATTAACTCTTAAAGGCCGTCGGAGATATATAAAGATATACACCACCATTAAATCACGCCCCCTTGAGCTCCCAAGTGAGCCAGGAGAAAACATCAACAAAGGATTCATTTCCGAAAAAACAAACCCGATCCGCACGCTTCGCTCATAACGACATCAGCGAACATGATGCACGGCCGGGGAAAGGGAATTCCGAGTCAAATAAATATCCTGTATTGTCAGTTCCACTTTGCCTGACCGGAATCACGTCTAACGTCTGATCATTGAGGACAGTCGGAACAAGGAAGTGGCGACCTCAGTCTCACCATGTTTACTCTCTCGAGATGACTCGCACTGTCAACAACTCCGCGGTTCTAGTCATCCCGGATGTTCTGGAGAATTGGCGTAGATATTTTAAATTTTCAAAGCCCGGGGAAGTTGATCTTGGAGTGCTCCAGACGTGAGCTGCTATTCTCGTCTGCAGACGAATCACTTTTCATGAAAATTGTATCCCCACAGTCTGGACATAACTAGGGTTTTATGACTTGCTTCCCCTCTTGATGTGCAAAGAAATAGACGTTGCTCTGAGAAACTGGAAGGCCCATTTGACATTTCAAATTATTCCCACACAAATGTTCGGATTTTCCCTGAGATCCTCAGAGTTTCTTGTTCTCTTATTAGGTACATCTGAGGAAGGGGAGACCTTTTCCGTTTTCGTTCAGCCATTCACTGGTTTCGTAGCCGTCTGTTCCGTTAAAAATGAATTTCTTGTCTCTGCATGACACCGTAAAAGCACTGCAAATTCGTACAAAGGGATTCATTATTCCTCGGACCAGGCGCATGGAGACTACATTAAAATTTGAGCCGAATCGGAGAGGTTGACCATTATCATGAAAAAATAACCAACCAAAATCGGATTCAGTGTCCATAACCTCTTGCGGTGGGCGCCAATCGTCGAACATGGGGAAAATAGGGGAAACCGTGGGTGTGGCGGGTACCGAACCCACTCCAATCGATTCAGGGTCCAAAATTTAGTGGAAAATGATACCCCACACGCCTAGGTACCAGAAATCTTGAATACACATTCGAAATGGGTAGATAGGTACCCATTCTGACCCATAACCTCATCCAGAGGGCACCAATCGTTCCGGGACCCATTTAATTGGATTCAGCATCCAAAATTTAGTGGAAAATGAAACCCCACTTGCCTAGATCGCCCAAAATCCAGAAGTTGATCTTGTGCATGAAAACATTGATTATTCGAGGAATAACCAACCCGTGTGTATAAATTTGCAGCGTTTTTGATCATTTCATTTGCTTTTAAAGTGAGAAAGAAGAACATACTATAGCTTATGCTAATTCATTTCGGTAAATATAGTGGAAATATCCTGATTAGTTAGGAATGAATATGAAAGTGCGGAAATAAGAGGTTCGTATAGGAAGGACAAAATAAATGAGCGAGCACTGGAAATCACACAAGATTATGTAGCTTAGGACCAGCTAGCTTAACTACAAGCATGCAACGTCCATGACGTCAGGGAGCCATCCACATTGTGGGCAATATGAGACAGAAGCATCCCGGAAAACTCGCATCGATTCATTTGGATCGGCAGACTGCGGTCAACTATATTCCAACGTTTGCGTTCTGCCGATTTAGGCTCGTCAGTCGCGTGGATCTTCTCCTTCCACAGCCTCCCCGATAAGCGCAACACGGGCGCCCAGGCACGCTGTTCTTCACCATAAGACATCGGCTACGTGGTCCTCGAAATTACGAAAACGCGCTGATTAAAAAAACAAAATGGGAGGAACGACCCTTTTTGGGTATCAGGATCTGTTTTGTTTTGGTCCGCAAACTGCGATAAAGCTCCAACTTAGCTCATATAAAGCCACTACCAACTTCAGCGGTTGACATTGTCAGTCTGCACCCCGCCATGTTGTTGAAGTTGGTCTGCGTTGTGGCTTTAGCCCACGTAAGTTCTGATTCATCTTTTCAATTTTACATACAAATTACCAATTTTGTGCTAAAAAGAAAAAAATTAAGTATTCGTTGATCATTGTACGCCAATGGGAAAACAGCACAACTATTACTAACATGACTCGAATTCCGAATTCATTACTTCTATTCATCTTAGTAAGAATCCTGCAATTTTCTCGAGTGGCAATTTTCTAACAATATCCCAGCATCAAACGGGACGGATAATTCAATCCGAGTTTTTTCTCTTAATCTAAATTGCAAGGATCAAGCTGAGTATACCTTTTCAAACAGGAATAAAGTTTAAGCAGTGAAAATGTGGCGTTTTCTGAAGATACCAAGTTTTCCAAAAACTCGAAACTGTTCAGCCAGATTGGATCAAATTTGGGGGAATAGGGGTCAAAATGTGTATTTTTGAAAAATGGGTTTTCGAGATTTTCGGTGATCTAGGCTTGTGGGGTATCATTTCGACTAAATTTGGGATGCTGAATCCAATGAGACGGGTTCCGAAATGATTGAAGCTCACCGGAAAAGTTTATAGACAAAAATGAGTATATCTCTACATATTTCAAAAGTGGGTTTTCAAGATTTCTGTGTGGGGTATCATTTTCCACTAAACTTTGGATGCTGAATTAATTGGTTGCCATGCGCCTGGTCCTAGGAATAACCAACCCCTGTGAAAGAATTTGCAGTGTTTTTTCAACTAAATGTGGACAATTTTCCAAGCTATTTTGTCAAATTGAATTCAAATTCATCATTCATCATGGATGTCAGCTAATTAAATTTATGTAGAAATCCTAAAATCGACAAAACGTATATCTACGTTTAGAAAACTAGATTCTTTGGAAAATGTTTAAAATGAAAAGGAGAAAGAAGAAAAATTTGATTCTTCATCAAAAAATTTTGACTTTGTCCCCTTACGCTGTAATTTTGGGCATGGAAACTTGAATATTTTTCGTCACAGATCAACTAACATACAACTAAAGTTGTGCAACTTGATTTAGGTGTACGAATGAACGAAAAATTTTAGCAGTAGATTAATAACCTCTTTTGTTTTAGGTCGCTGTTGGCACTGCCTGTGGTGGATGTGGTTATGGGAACTTGGGCTTTGGTGGGTACGGATGCGGATGCTGCAATGGTATTGTTGATGGAGTTCCATCAGCAGTTGGTGTAAACAGTATTGCCGCTACAAGCGGTGCTGTTGCCTCTGGTGCTTGTGGTGGTTACGGCCTTGGTGGAATTGATGGCATTGCTTCGGCAGTTGGAGGCAGCAGCGTTTCTGCCACTGGAGCTGCTGTTGCCGCTGGCTCCTACGGCGTGGGAGGATGCGGAGTTGGATATGGTGCTGGTGTTGGGCCCTACATTGGAGGTTGCGGTGCCAACCTTGGATGTGTTAACCGCATTGCTCCCGTTGTTGAGGAATGCACTAGAGAGGTCCCAGTTGTCCACAAGTACATCAGGAACAAGGAAGAAACTTGTACCCGTCACGTGCCGGTTGTTGACAGACACCTCACCCACCAAGACGAAAAGTACATCAGACACGCTCCTGTCGTCCGTAAATACATTCGCAACGTCATTGAGTGCCGTACCCGTCACGTTCCCGTAGTCCGGTCTCGCTGCAGGACTGTCTGTGAACCCTACACTGTTCACGTCCCCATCGTCGAGCACTTCACCCGTCCTGTCCAGGAGGCTGTCCTCAAGCATGTCCCTCTTGTCCAGACCTGTCGCCGTCCCATCACCCTTCAGTCTATCCGTCACGTCCCTATCCTCATCCGTCGTTGCAAACCCGTCCTCGAAGCTCACGTCACCTCTGTTCCTGTCAAACGCCGTTTTGTTGGCGCCGTTGCCGAGCCTACCTGCGCTTCCGTTGGCCCTGCCTGCTGCGGCTGCCCTCAGCCTGTCTGCAACCCCTGCTGCGGCTATTGAGCTCAGCGAAAGATTATTCCATCACTGGACATAGGGGTTTATCCCAATAAATTCTCGCATTTCCATATAAATTGAAATTTACTCATTTAACCTTCTTTCTTCAACCTAAGATGCTCTTTACAGAAATTACCAGCAATACCTCACTGGTCAGATAATTAGGCCAGCTGTTCGCTATGTATCTGTGCATTTATGTATCATAGTGCAGCATGAATCTAGATCTGAGAATGAAGTTTAGATTGGCGTGAAGGATTCAAACCAATAGAAGCGAGCAATGTTGGCCTGTGTGGACAAAAGATGTTTGAAAGCAACTCTTATGTTCATTAGGTATTTCCAGTCAATGGTTATCCACTAAACAACGTTACAATTTCAACTACGTCATATGTATGGTACTTAATTATGGGAAAAACAACTTTTTCTTGTTGTATTTTTCACATTAAAAGCAACAACAGCGATGAGCAGCCCTTAGCAATGTGCCTCGAGTGTACGTATATCGTCAAGTTAAATTTGCTTGGTGAAATATCCAATGGAACCCAGAGCAGCTGAGGGCTGAGGTTTTGAATTCGTTCTCTAGTTGCCAATAAATGGTAAACCAATGTACTTGTCCTGCAGAGGCTGATTGGTGGACGAGGGGGGGGGGGGGTTTATGTTGATTGATACATCCGAGGTAGAGTCGAAATTTTAATGTTTTCTTATTAAAAATCGAGGTTTGCATTGTATAAAAAATATTCCAGTATAAAACAATGTCAATAAGTTATAGTCTCATTATCCGTACCGTGGTTCTCAGTAGTATCCGCAGTTGCAAGGTGAAGGGCAATTGCAGAAACCGCATTTGCACAGGGGGTTGCCGCACTTACCAGGAGGAAGGGAGTATGAGCAGCACTTCCCGCTGAGAGGACCACATGGATTGCAAGGGAATGGGATGTCCAAAGGGAGGGTTTGGCATGTGGTGGTCTTGGCACAGGCTGGGTTCGCATGTGGTACTGTGGTGCATGTAGTGGTACTCTTGCCGCAAGGGTTGGGGTAGGTTGTGCAAGTAGTGGTTTTCCCACAGATGGGGTTACCAAATGGGATCGTGGTGCAAGTAGTGGTTTTGGGGACTGGGCATCCGCAAGGGTAAGGTGAATAGCCAAATGGGGGGTAGCCATAAGGGTGATCAAGGGGGAAAGGTAGCGGGAGTGTGGGTACAGGGAGTGGAAGTGGAGAGGAGGATGTAGAACAGCAGGTGGTTTTTGGGCAACCGCATGGGGAGGGGTATGATGTGCAACAGGTGGTCTTGGGGACCCCACATGGATCGCATGGGGAGGGGTATGATGTGCAGCAGGTGGTCTTGGGGACCCCACATGGATCGCATGGGGATGGGTAAGATGTAACGCACTCGGTTTTGGGGCAACCACAGCCGATTCCGGAAGGAAATACGTTCCATCCCCCCAAACCGTACTCGTAGCTCCTTGCTGAAGCCTGAAACAGATAAACTTTGATGACTCATTGATAACTGAAGTCAAATCCCAAAAATTAAGCTGAATTCTAACAGGAAAGTATTGCCAAGCATTTAAATCTGTCTCACTTTGACCACCCCCCATGCCCATAGATGGCCACGTGCGATTTGTTATTACACACAAATTAACGATTTAGCTGAAAATACAATCTGGGTTAGCTGTGCAGAGGATCAATTCACTCGTTCTTGTCAAGCTAGAAACTTGCTATAGCAGCTTGCAACAGTGCTTTAGTATATTAACTGTTGCGAAATAAGTATTGAGGGACTCCCAAGAATGTCAGATTCGTCAGAGCCATATACGTTTTTCTAAATACTCAACAGACGGCAGAAGGTGTCGTGAATCTGATGGATCTAGGAGGATATTTTTTGTCCACTTGTACTAGTTGTCTGATTGGTGATTCAGAGTCGTTAAAATAAATTCCTAGGTATACAGGCAATAGCCGAACCCGCAGACAGCAGACCCCAAAGGTCTCATTATAGACACTGGAGAGGATAGACTCAACACCAAATACCAGTGCCTTCTCTGAAGGCTGAAACCAAACAGATGATTCGTGAAGGGTTTTCTCACAAATGCGTACTGGCCAATATGTGTGTGTAACATATTATGGCTGCTGCCTTTTTACTATGGGCTAGTGTCGATAACTGGAAGATATTGTTTTCAGCGGATTTCACTCTAAAAATAACACGTAATACCTACGCAAAATATTTCTGAATCTAGAACGTTTTGTTACAAGAAATCACAAACATGAACTTACCTGCAGCAATAGGAAAGCCGCCATACCCAATGTGATCCAGACGGACTTCATAGTCGTATCTTACTCTAAATCAAACGGAAATCTACCGGAATGCCCTGAGAATTAAGACATTTTATACGACGAGGAAGTGCGAAGAGGACACGTATTTCCTATTGGATCACGTATCCGGTGAACCCTTTGAGCTATGTACCCCGGGAGGAGCTTCCTCCGCATTTTCATTTCAGAATTAAAGAAGAAAAATCCGTCTTCTGAACAAACTCTCGCGTCGTTCTCCCTTTTTTGTTGATGTGATGACCGTGATGTTTACGAATCCGGGCGGAAGGTTGACGAGCTTTGACGTTCGCGGTGATTTGGAAGTAATCCACGGAGTTTTAATGAGATGATTTTCGACAAAGACTTTCCGATTATTCCGAAGTTTCAGGATAGAATTCAAACTTTTCCCTCGATACTTCGTTACATTCCTATCATCTGTTTAGTACAACATCCACCAAAATACAAAAGATTTTTTTTTAAATCCTGAAACACGGAAACATGACGACTGAATTGATCCTGAGAACCGAGGAATCTGTTTGAAATTGAATGAATTTGAACCAACCTTTAACATGACCTCACGCGTAAGCGCTATTTGCCTGCTTCATTAAAAATGCTGCAAATTCGTTCACAGGGTTTGGTTATTCCTAAGACCAGGCTCATGGAGACTTTCAATCGATTCAGCGTCCAAAGTTTAGTGGAAAATGACACCCCACACGCCTAAGTACCACAAATCTCAAAAACCCACATTCAAAATAGGTAGATGGATACCCATTTTGACCCACAACCTCATCGGGTGGGCGCCAATCATCCCGGGACGCGTCTCATTGGATTCAGCATCCAAAACATAGTGGAAAATGATACCCCACGCGCCTTGATTTCGGTTATCTTGGTGTCCGGCATTATTCCCAAGTACCTGACTACTGGTTTTATTTCCAACTCAACTTCCCCTGCTCTAATTTTTATATTCGGGATGCGTTTTTATGTGACCAGTACTGTACCAGTACTCTGTCTTGGCAGTGGCTAGTGAAAGTCTGTGGGCATCCATCCACGTTCCCACTCTGGACATGATCCCGTTCAGCTTCTCCTTTGCTTGCTTCATTGTATTGGCAATGATTACAGCTGCCACATCATCGGCATATCCAATCAGGAATGATTCCTCTAGGAGGGCCACTTGGAATATGCTGTCATAGGATATGCACCAGAGGATAGGTCCAAGTATTGACCCCTGGGCTGCCCCTGATGTAATTGGTACGACTCGGAATCCATTGAGGTGTTGTATATCAGTGTTTTTTTTTGGGTCTAGTTGTCCAAGACTCAGAATATGCTCCTCAGGAGATTGACAGTTGTTTCTTGAGGCTCCAAAATATATTCCCAACTTGCTAAATTGAAGGCATCCAGCGCCACCAGGAGTCCTACCTATCGAGTATGCCAAGAACTTTATTGTGTTTTCTTCAGTATTGTGAGCACCTCAGCTACTGCTCTGATGTTTGAGTGCCCTTTCCTGAAACCGCGTTGCATAGAGTTCCCTGCTTCTTCCATTGCTGGCTGCAGTTGCTCTTGGAGTAGTTTCTCAAATACCTTTCCTGTTGTGTCTAGTAAGCACAGTGGTCTCCATGAGGATGGGGTTTGTGGATTGCCTTTACCTTTGTCTAGGAGGGCAAGTCAGGCTCGCTTCCAACGCTTGCTAAAAACTCCTACTGTGAGGAAGGTGTTATACATTCCTAGCAAAGGATCTGAACAGATTTTAGCAACAATTTAAAGAATTTCAGCTGGCACGCCCCGTCTAGACCTGGGGCCTTCTTATTTTTCAATTCTCCAACAGCCTTCCTGAGTTGTTCTTCTGAAAATGAGGGGAAGTCTGACTGAGTATCCTCTCTGTACGGGATACTGCAAAGATATACCATTGACAATGCCTTCCATTGGTCCTGGATATAATGGGACTGGGCCGCTGCTGGTATTCAATTTGTTGCACTCTATTTTATAGCCCCACCCCCAAGGATTGTTGTCCACTTCTTTGATGATTTTTTTTTCAGCATTCGGCCTAGCTAACATATATATCATGCCTCAAATTTCTTCTTGCTTCTCTATGATGGTCTTGAAGCTATCTTACTGCCTCTGTAACCTGCTCTTGTCTTCTCAGCTGGAAGCACACTCTCCTGAGTGTTGCTATCTCTTCATTCCAACAGTGAACAGGAGTTTTCCCAGGTCCCTGCCCCCTCCTGGACATTGCATGCCCTTATTATTGTATTTGTGACCTCTCAATCTGTTCTTCAGCGGTTTTGGGGTCTACTCGCGTCCTACAATGTTCAGGTGTTAGCTGAGCTCCACTCTGCAGAATCTCTACCACATTCCCCTAATGCAGCTTAGCAAGGTCCCATTATTGGAATTTGTGTGTCATCCTTGGTTGATCTGTGATCTGTTAGTCCTTTGCCTCTCTTCTTCATGTATCACAAATGTTATGCTTTGCTGTGCAGTCTTCTATCACTGCCCAATTTTTCTCTCAAACACTAGAGTGATGTCTGGAATTGTTCCCTGCTGGCCAATCCCCTGGAAGGTTTGGGCGTTCAGGTCACTTCTTGACCTGTTCCTGAGGCCATCTCCATGATTAGCCGGCCTTGCCAATGTGAGTGATCCATCCCTCCCCCACTCAACAACTATCCCATTGAACATTCCCAGTGTCTAATCTCAAAGTTTCTAAGGGGCTTGTTAGGAGTGAAGTAACAGCTAACAAACGTGAGTCTGCCTCTTTGTAGCCACACATATCCACAGCCTCCTCTTCCACTCTTCCTGATGCAGCAGGCCCTTTGCCTAACTTGTTGCAGAACCATGTGTGTTTGTTGTCTTGGTTATGGTGCTGTTTGCTGATCAGAATTACGTCTGCGCCCTTCTCACGTCTTGTACCACTACACTGCAGTGGCGTTACCCTGGAGTATTTTCAACTTCATGCAGCTGGGTTTATTTCTCTCAGCTGTTGTTTCCAGGCGTTTTGAGAGACTGGACACTTTTCACTCTCAACTGAGTGATCAGGGACTAGTCCTGCACGCCGACAGTTCACAAACTTCTTGTTCTGAGAAGTTTTGCCGCACTTCTTTGACCAATGCTTCCCTGCACATCTGCTGCATGCTGACAGGGCCATCTGCATGTTTTGGCAGAGTGTCTGTATGCCTGATATTTGTAGCATCTGCTCGCTTCAATGAAGTCAGTGAAACCGATATAGAGAGGTTTGTCACCCTTCAACAAATCTCTGACTCTGACTGAGACTTTGCAGACCCAGATGTCAAACTTTGAAACTACCTATTAGTCGATCAGATTTAGATGGGATTTTGGGGCTGGAACATGAAATGAAAAGAACTTATCGGAAAAAAGGATAACTTTACTTGTGACGCGTCTTTTTTACATACAAGATTATTTTCTGTTAGTTTAATTTCACACAATTATTGATCTTTTTATGAACATGGTATTTCAGACTATCCACTAGCTAGCTCACCAACGACCATAGCCGCCACCGTATCCACATCCACAACCGTATCCACATCCACAACCGTATCCACATCCTCCCCACTTGAACGCTTTTCCGCATCCACCACAGCTACAACCGCATCCGCAACCACCAAGTCCATATCCACCGTTTCCAAAGCCGCAAAGACATCCTTTTCCGCAAAGGCAGCTTAGCGGATCAGGTGTTGGAGCAGATTGAGCAACCTGGATTAAAAAAAATTAAAAATCAAAATTTAAGCTTATTACAAAACTTAACAACAATTTATCAAAATATCGTCAGAATTAATTCGTCTAAAAATACTTGCCACCAAAGACAAACGGCGACAATCGCAAGAGTGAGTGCTTTGATCATTTTCAACGACTATGTGGTAAATGTGACTTCCACTTCTGGTCATTGAGCTTATATATACGAACGGAAAAACTCATGTCCGACACTGATTTCCGTCTAAACAATACGGAAAAAGAACGCAAAGGGGAAGAAGATTCAAGGGACACGTGACACGTTGGTGAAGGCTGAAATCCCGAATGTTACCGAAGTGCATAACACACAGCTCTATAGATGGGTTTGCTGAGTCAGTTTTCAATTAGTCCAGGGCGAACAAAAGCGTTCAAAAAATGATGAGATTGGGACCCTCAGAACTTAGGAGTATTACTCGTGTTACAGATTATTAGTACGCGTATGATTTGAGGTTAGGACTGATAACTAATATGGATAGAGGTCCAAGACAATTCAGGTAGGTATAACATAATACGGACAACCATGTGGAAAAATAAATGACCTTGTCACTTACCTCAGTGTTACAAACAAAATAAATTAAATTTATAATCAAATTGTCAAATGTGGTGGATACAAGCTACATTGGCGCTGCACATCCGCAATGGTGCATAATTTCCATGGAGCAATATTATGGGGAAAACAGTGATTGTAGAGTGTCCCGGACTCATATCAATCGAATCAGCGTCTAATATTGCGTTGTTTAAGTCGTAACATCTAACATATAATGTTAAAGTTAATGTTTTTTAGGTCGAAAATCGTACTCCATATGCCTAGATCGCCAAAAATCTCGATAATTCATTATTCAAAACATAGGTTGATTATTCAAGGAATAACCAACCAAAACACATTTTGACCCCTACCCCACCTAAATTTGGTCCGCTCGGGTTGAAAAGTTTCGAGGATCAACTAGGTAGAGCCAGAAACGGGTCCCTGACCGAAATTTCAAATTTTCCACTACCAATAACGGCGTTGATGGCGGCCAGCTCATGGCAGACGGACATTTTGCCTTTTGGTCAGCTATTACTCGGATAACGCATCCTTTATAATGGTGTCCAAGGTCCCATGGGATGGGAGGGGGTGTCAACATTCTCTGATTGGCCCCGAACTTTTGTTGTATACGGTTCATGATATCTAGATTGAAATTATCAAGAATTATTTTGTTTGTCCCAGAACTGGAAGAGGTTATGGGTCAAAATGGGTATCTATTACCCATTTTGAATATGTGTTTTTCCGGGATTTTTGGTACCTAGGCGTGTGGGGTATCATTTTCCACTAAATTTTAGACCCTGAATCGATTGGAATTGGTCCGGGACCCGCCACACCCACTGTTTCCATTTTGTTTTTATCCACTGTTTTCCCATTTTCCCCATGTTGAAGAAATGAATCTCCATGCGCCTGGTCCGAGGAATAACCAACCCGTGTGTAAGAATTCGCAACGTTTTTAGTATTAATTTTTTTCTAAAAATCTGAAATTTTGGTCGGGGACCTTTTTTTGGCTTTACTTGGTTTTCAAAACTATTCATCTCGATTGGACTAATCTTGGAGAGGTGGGACGGGAGGGATATGGCTCATGATGTGTTTCTCGTAAAAATGTATAGATTTTGGGTGATCTGGGCCAGTGGAGTATAATTTTCCACTACATTTCGGTCGCTGAATCCATCAAGGTAACTCCTGGACAGACTGGTGCCCACTGAAGATGGGCATTGGTCAAAATGTGTTCCTAGGCGTGTGGGGAATCATTCTCCAACAATTTATTGGATGTTGAATAGAGTGGAATGAGTCCAGGACAATCCATACTCACTGTTTTCTCCATACTTTTACTCTAAGGAGTTATCAACCATTTTGAGTAGCTCGCAGAGTTTTCAACCAACTTTTTTTCGCCTAAATATGCTATTTTGGATCACCAAAAGTTATTAAGAATGATCTGAGATTACTTAATATACGACTCAACAGTAATTCTATTTCCCAACCGATAAGCACACATGTATATTCGGACCTCAGAAATACAAGCATGCCACGAACCCAAATCTGAAACGGTCGTGAAAGTCAAACAAAACTTTCTTCTTGCGTGTCATTTCTCTCGGAGGAGTCCTGCCGAAATGCAACACCGTTCCATTACACCGAAAGATAAAATCACTGAGCTCATGTTTAACCCTAGTTTGCGTAAAGCAGCGATATTCAAAGAACAATGGACACGTCTAAATGGTTAGCGGATCGAATAAAGAGTTCAGTTTCGAGAACAGCAACTAAATGAGTAAGCGTTTTTGCTTCCGAGACTGCGTTGTTTTGTGTTTATCCACTTTAGAAATAAATAAAAAAAAATCTAAAATTAATAGTGTCTGTCCACATTTTCTTGACATAAAAGCGATAAATTCCATAATTTAGGACATTTTCAACCTTCGAAATTTTTCGGGTTCAGCTTTACAAGATGCCTTATTTGTTTCAGAATCGAATCAGAGATGCGCATTGCGCTTCAGCAAACGTAACTCTGTAGTTACAACTGTGTCAGCCACCGTAAGGAAACTCAATTATTAAATTCAGTCGATTCAGCGTCCGGAATTAAGTATGGAATGACATTTTCTGCCAGAAGTCTTGAGATCCATTGTCTAAATACCAATTTTTACCCATACCCTGCCTGAGGTGATTCTACTCAAAAGTTCCTAGCAACAACTACAGACAAATGAGTCAAATTATTAAGATTCAGGATTCATGGAAAATCCTTATCATTCAAATTCATCCAAAAATGTAGGAAAGGAGAAATAAAAATTGTTAGGGCAAACGGAGACATTGACTTCAAGCATGAAAACGCACAATTTTTTGAAAGCAGCTTCAATAATTATTGCAATTAGTGCGGTAACACACTCTAATTTGGACGCTGAATCAAGAAGGGTCCCGGACTTTGGTGCCCTCTGTGAGTTAGGGTCAAATGGGTGTGGGTACTACCATTTTGAAATTTGTTTTCAGATTTCTGGTACTAGGCAGTATATTTCCACTAAATGTTGGACCCTTAATCGATGGAAGGTCCGGAACATGCGCTCACGAACTCACTGTTTCCCATTTTCCCCATGTTCGACATGTTTTTTCGACGAATTCGTCTTAGGTGTGTGGCGTATCGTTTTCCACTAAATTTTGGACGCTGAATCCAATGAGACGGGTCCCGGAGGTTATCCACCGAAGAGGTTATCGACACTGAATCTAATTTTAAAGTAGTCTCCATGCGCCTGGTCCAAGGAACAACCAACCCCTGTGTAAGAATTTGCAGCGTTTTTCCACATAGCCACCATTTCTTTCAATGCAGGTTGTGAGACGGATGATTAATTTTTTATGCCTGCCGCTTAGAAGAAAGTTCATCTTTGAGGTACCTACGTACGTATATTGAAATTGGAAAATCCACGAGGTGTCTAGAGTTAATTTCAAAGCGAATTAGTTTCCTGTAAAACACGTTTGTTTACGGATAGAGCGCGTGCCAGGGAGCGAGCCGCTTAACAAGCCACTCAACTTATTGGGCGAAACACGATAAGACCTCAGCTGCTTCGTCGAGGCAAAACTGATTCGCTCCCAGTGATAAGACTCTCCCGGGGTGGCTGAACCTCCAAAACGGACTTCAGCGGGATTCGAAAGCACTTGATGCCCAAATCGGGTTGTTTTGTCGACAACGTCTTTCATGGGAAACGTGTCCACTCCTGAAGAACGTGAGATAGGACAAATATATTTTTCAAGCATTATTCCATATAAAAGCCCTGAAGTAGCCCTGTCGCTGTTACAGTTCGTTTGAAGCATCCAAACAGCCCACCATGATCAAGGGAGCCATCCTCTTCGCCCTCGTGGCTTGCGTAAGTGATCCAACTCATGAACGATTGAAATTCATGAAAATCATTCAAGAATTTAGATGAGAAGTTTCATTTGAAAAATTCCTTCAATTTCGCATTCCTCCTAAATGGCTAAACTCTTTTAAATTTAATACACTACCCCCTCAAGCAGTTCGACCAGTTAATTTTATCGGGTTGAAAATTGTATGTTTATGTTTTATGTGTTGGTAGGAAGTACGAATGAGCGATTAGCGCTCAAGCCTCTACTGTAGGTACACACGTCTCAGAAAGCCTTCTTTGTTCTCATTATACACCAATGTGTTTTTGAAACCATTTCATGTCAGTAGAAACAAAACCCAATGCAAAATTTGTCAATAACAAGAAGTTACAATGAAGGAAAGGCTGTTTGTAAGTCCCTCAAAGTTTGTCGCAAAAGTCCTTATATCACACATACCAGGGCCACATTCTCAAGCACTGAAGTTGGCCCAACAGCACTTTTGATATGAGATAACAAAAATGAAGAACACATAAAATAATCGCAATTATCCGTGCAATGAAATGACAATTTGAATTAATTTCCAGATCGCTGCTGAACCTTGTATCCCAGCAAAGACTACCACGTGCACCTCCGCCTACCACGGAATCGGTGGTTACGGTCTTGGTGGTTGCGGTTGCGGTACTGGCTATGCTGGATACGGACTTGGTGGTCTCTCTGGATACGGCATTGGTGGTTGCGGATCCTACTATGGTGGATTGGGATACGGTCTTGGCAGCTGCGGATGTGGTCTTGGTGGCTTTGGAGGTTACGGCCTTGGTGGTGGTTGCGGATATGGTCTTGGTGGCTTTGGAGGTTACGGCCTTGGCGGTGGTTATGGATACGGTCTTGGCGGTTGCGGATGCGGAGTTGTTACTCCTGCTAAAACTACCTCATGCACCACTGCCTACCACGGTGTTGGATGTGGATGTGGATGTGGTGGTTATGGTCTTGGTGGTGGTTATGGTTACGGCCTTGGTGGTTGTGGTGGCTGTGGTGGATGCTGGTACTGAAGTCCTTCCACTAACCCTCATCACATTGAACATCAAAAGTCTCTTTCCAAAAATGAAATAAATATCCTCAATTTACCATATTACTGTTGTTTGTATTTGCTATCACAATACAAAGTCCCTATCTATATCTTCTAAAATTTCTAACTGTGACAAATTTATGGACCTTGCATCGAGTAAGCAGTGGGAGGCAACAGAAAATCAAGTCGTGCGCCAATATTCGATATTGAAGAAAATTTACCAAAATGTTATATTTTGTCGCTATTATCTGTTATAATGAGGTCGAGAGTTGAGTGCACTAAATTTCAATGGAACTTATGATTGAGTGGTAAGGGACAGAAGTCTAGATTTTGAAGGAGAATATAAGTTGTCGGTAATGAAAAAGATAGGGAAGAGTCGCTGCCTGGCGGAAAAGAGGCACGTTAAAGCTGAGCGCTTGAAAAAAAAAAAAAAAAAAAAAAAAAAAAAAAATCCTCGAACCAGGCGCATGGAGACTAATTTGAACCTCGGACCAGGCGCATGGAGATTATTTTCTTCAACATGGGGAAAATGGGGAAAACAGTGGGTGTGGAGGGACCCGGACCCATTCGAATCGATTTAGGGTCCACAATTTAGTGGAAAATGATACCCCACACGCCTAGGTACCAGAAATCTCGAAAACAGACATTTGACATGGGTAGATAGGTACCCATTTTGACTCATCACCTCACCCAGAAGGCGCCAACCGTTTGTGGATTCATTTGGTTGGATTTAGCGTTCAAAATTTAGTAGAAAATAATACCCCACAAGCATAGGTACCAGAAATCTGGAAAACACACATTGGAAATGGGTAAATAGGCACCCATTTTGACCCATAACTTCTTCCAGTAAGTGTCAATCGTTCTGGGACCCTTTTCCTTGGATTCAGCGTTCAGAATGTAGTGGAAAATGATACCCCACACGACAGATCGCCGAAAATCTTGAAAAATCCATTTTTCGGAATACACACTTTGACCCCTGCCGCTCTCAAATTTGTTCCGATTGGGTTGAAAAGTTTCGAGGACCAACTAAAGGCAAAAAAAGGGTTCCTGACCAAAATGTCAGATTTTTAGAATATTTTTCACGACCTAAGTCGGCGTGGACGGCGGACGGACATTTGCTAACTTTGATCTAGACACCTTGAAACGCCCAGAAAAAATTTTGGGCCGAATTGGAGAGATTGACTTTTTCATGGAAACATAGGTAGATTAATTCCACAATGATTGGTTATTCCTTGGGGGAGGTGTATGGGAAAACAGTACATGTGGAGTGACACGGTATTCTGATCGATTCAGCGTCCAACATTTACTGAAAAACGATTCCTCACACGCCTCGATTCCCAAAAATCATGAAAACCCACTTTCAACCCCATGTTAATCGATCCAGCGAGCGAACCCACTACCTCGCCACTAGTGCTTTTATTCATACCTATTTCAAAAGTGGGTTTTTCTTCACGAATCTAGGCGTGTGTGGTATCATTTTCCACTAAATGTTGGACGCTTAATCGATTGGAATGAGTCCGGGACACTCCATACTTACTGCTTTAAGGAATAATCAACCGTTGTGGAATAATTTGCAGAGTTTTCTTTACATCAGGCCTAAAAGTTTCCAATAGCTCCTATCAGGTGAACCAGTCAGTGAGTGATTAACCAATGCCATACAGTAAACAAATATGGAGCAGACCATTCTACGTGTCTGCAATCGTAAGCGCCTACTGAAGCAATCGATAACTGTAATGGTAGTGAATTTTTCCTTTTTTGTTTGTGCGTTCCACGAGGACATAACTTTTTTGTACGATTCACCGGTTTATCAGAACAAATAGCACATACGTGTCTATTTCTATCGAAGAGCTCTTACCAGGTACCTAATCACGCTGATAAGAGACATCCTTCTGTTTTCGTGGAATGAGTCAATGATGTCAGAGAAAGAAAACCAAAATCAATGGTCTAAGAGCTGATTGAGTTCTTTATCCAGAACTGATAGGTACTGAATCAATTTTCAATGCAATGGAGAAAACTGACATTCCGGATGTATCACTGAATGAGTGCTTGATTTATGATGAACATTATATACACATACATATTCACATAGGAACAGATATGTTTTTGGCAACTAAACATGAAATTCATTTTTAGCAGAATATATTTGTACACCTTTCGTTTAGAAAAAATAAACAACTTTTTTTTTTAAAAGGAAATCATTGGATTCACAATTGCTCACCAATACGGTCCACAATAATGACCATGGTGCTCACAGTAGGGATCGCCGTGCCCGAAACAGGGAGGGGGGTAGTTCATACAACTGTGGTGGCCACAACCATGATCGTAACACTCACAACAAGGACTACAGTGCCCACCACAATTGTCGTAGTGCCCACAACCATACTCCCACAGTCCAGGAATTGGCGAGACGTGTCTTGCATAGTTGTTCCCAAGGCAGTAATTGCAACAGTTGTCACAATTCCAGCAGTTGTTACAACCAAAGCAGCAGCTCGAGTTAGTGATGTTTTGTGGCCATCCTATACCGCAGACATAGCAATCAGAACAATTCACCTGAGTTTGATTTGTAATACTGGTGTTCCAGCAGCAGCAGTCGGGGAAGGTAGAATTCTGTGCCAATCCAATCACACTGCAGTTACTGCTAAACTGGTTGAGGTTTAGTGGGGTAATTGAATCACAACCACAGCAATCCCAGCAACCCTGGAACTGTTGATTTGAGGACTGCCCTGGATCCTGAGTTGAAGGTTGCCCTGATTGTTGGTTTGAGGACTGCCCTGGTTGCTGATTTGAGGACTGCCCTGGATCCTGAGTTGTAGGTTGCCCTGATTGTTGGTTTGGAGACTGCCCTGGTTGCTGAGTTGCAGGTTGTCCTGATTGTTGGTTAGGGGACTGCCCTGGTTGTTGATTTGAGGACTGCCCTGGTTGTTGAGTTGTAGGTTGTCCCGATTGTTGGTTTGGTGACTGCCCTGGTTGTTGATTTGAAGACTGCCCTGGATCCTGATTTGTAGGTTGCCCTGTTTGTTGGTTTGGAGACTGCCCTGGTTGTTGAGTTGCAGGTTGTCCTGATTGTTGGTTTGGGGACTGCCCTGGTTGTTGGTTTGGAGACTGCCCTGGTTGTTGATTTGAGGACTGCCCTGGATCCTGAGTTGTAGGCTGCCCTGTTTGTTGGTTTGGAGATTGCCCTGGTTGCTGGGCTGCAGGTTGCCCTGATTGTTGGCTTGGAGTCTGTCCTGGTTGTTGAGTTGCAGGTTGTCCTGATTGTTGGTTTGGGGACTGCCCTGGTTGTTGGTTTGGAGACTGCCCTGGTTGTTGATTTGAGGACTGCCCTGGATCCTGGGTTGTAGGCTGCCCTGTTTGTTGGTTAGGAGACTGCCCTGGTTGCTGGGCTGCAGCTTGCCCTGATTGTTGGCTTGGAGTCTGTCCTGGTTGTTGAGTTGCAGGTTGTCCTGATTGTTGGTTTGGAGAGGGCCCTGATTGTTGATTTGAGGACTGCCCTGGATCTTGAGTTGTAGGTTGTCCCGATTGTAGGTTGGGAGATTGTCCTGATTGTTGAGTTGCAGGTTGCCCTGATTGTTGGATTAGAGACTGCCTTAAAAGAGGGTCTGAACGAATAACTATTTTCTGGTTTGAAGGATCCTCTATTTGCTGCTCTGCCGACAAATCTCTGACGTATCCACCCTGTGAACTAAAGTTAATAAGTAACGAGATCATGTGAAAGCAGAAAATTACCTATGGCCAATATTATGCCATTCAGACTTAGTGTCATGTATTGTAAGTCACCATGATCAACTTACCCATCAGGGGAGGGATTTACTCTTGTGATGATCCACTTCAATTTGCCATCGCTTCCGTACTTCACCAAACCGCTGAATTGCCCTGCTCGGTTTCCAGACTGCCAGCTGCCATTCCCTGCTTCATCACCATTGGCAGCTCCGCCATTCGCAAGACTTCCATAAGATCCATCTAAAATTTCATTTCCGTTGTTGTACCTACTTATTGAGCTCCCTTCAGCGCGAATTCTCTTTCTGCCGTCACCATGATAGAACCCCTGGCCAGGTTCATTAGGGCGGGTGCCTGATGATTCTCCCTGAGAGGTATATCGATAGGAATAGCTTCCCTCAGTCTCACTTCCTTGTTCAGAATTTGGTCCTCTGGGTCCATACTGATTGGGGATGTTTCCCTGAGTTCCGCTGATGCCTGGTCCTTGATTTACAGGACCTTGGTTGCTGTACTTGTAGTCACCTCTAGAGCTACTTCCTCCAACATATCCCCCACTGCTGCCATCAGGGTAGTTATCTCCAGAGCCTGGTTCAGAAATTTGGTCTCTCTGGGTCCATACTGATTGGGGATGGTTTCCCTGAGTTTCCGCTGTTGCCTGGTCCTTGATTTACCGGACCTTGGTTGGTGTACTTTGTAGTCACCTCTATAGCTACTTCCTCCAACATATCCCCCACTGCTGCCATCAGGGTAGTTATCTCCAGAGCCTGGTTCAGAATTTGGTCCTCTGGGTCCATACTGATTGGGGATGTTTCCCTGAGTTCCGCTGTTGCCTGGTCCTTGATTTGTAGAGCCTCGTCTGTTGTACTTGTAGTCAACTCTTGAGCTACTTCCTTCAACATATCCATCACTGCTGCCATCTGGGTAGTTATCTCCAGAGCCTGGTTCAGAATTTGGTCCTCTGGGTCCATACTGATTGGGGATGTTTCCCTGAGTTCCGCTGTTGCCTGGTCCTTGATTTACAGGACCTTGGTTGGTGTACTTGTAGTCACCTCTAGAGCTACTTCCTCCAACATATCCCCCACTGCTGCCATCAGGGTAGTTATCTCCAGAACCTGGTCCAGAATTTGGTCCTCTGGGTCCATACTGATTGGGGATGTTTCCCTGAGTTCCGCTGTTGCCTGGTCCTTGATTTACAGGACCTTGGTTGGTGTACTTGTAGTCACCTCTAGAGCTACTTCCTCCAACATATCCCCCACTGCTGCCATCAGGGTAGTTATCTCCAGAGCCTGGTTCAGAATTTGGTCCTCTGGGTCCATACTGATTGGGGATGTTTCCCTGAGTTCCGCTGTTGCCTGGTCCTTGATTTACAGGACCTTGGTTGGTGTACTTGTAGTCACCTCTAGAGCTACTTCCTCCAACATAACCCCCACTGCTGCCATCAGGGTAGTTATCTCCAGAGCCTGGTTCAGAATTTGGTCCTCTGGGTCCATACTGATTGGGGATGTTTCCCTGAGTTCCGCTGTTGCCTGGTCCTTGATTTGTAGAGCCTCGTCTGTTGTACTTGTAGTCAACTCTTGAGCTACTTCCTCCAACGTATCCCCCACTGCTGCCATCAGATTTGTTATCTCCAGAGCCTGGTTCAGAATTTGGTCCTCTGGATCCATACTGATTGGGGATGTTTCCCTGAGTTCCGCTCATGCCTGGTCCTTGATTTACAGGACCTTGGTTGGTGTACTTGTAGTCACCTCTAGAGCTACTTCCTTCGCCTGATCCCCCACTGCTGCCATCAGGGTAGGTTGCTCCGTTCCTGGGATCTTGAGTTTGTCCTCCTGAGGAGTAGGAGTAGCTTCCTTGAGCGCCATTCTCATTTGGTCCTTGATTTTCACTGCCACCATCATTGTATCTGGACCCTTCTCCATTTGTTACGCCTTGACTTCCGCCAGCAGGCTGGCCAGGGTCTTTGATTATTTCCCACCATGCCTTTTGAACCCCTGATTCTCCAGTTAAGCCAAACTGTCCCATTTTCGATACGTCTATCAAACCCTCAAAACAGACTTTCGATGTGGGAGCTTGTGAATTTATGGACTCTCTTCCCTGATAGACAGATCTACGGACATTATTCCCGAAGCTTTCGCCGATTTCTGAGAGCGTCATGAAAGCCCAAAGCTGAAAACCATAAAATAAAAATATATTGTGATACAGTATACCGCAAATACAGATAGTAATGACTCGGTAGGTCCGGAGACGTTTCATAATAAGTTATGCATTTAGGCGGGATGCTCCAGGCATGGCATAGTTGAAACTACCATCGTTTCACTGGTTGTTACCTTTTATAACTAATTTTGTGATAAGGATCACCATCATCATCAGAAAAACTGAACGCGAGCCTCTCGCCTATTTATATGCAACTTTTCATCCGAATGCTCCCTTAACATACATACAATCCTCCATTGTAACCATACGAAAGTATGGCTGAAGCAATAATGAAATTCTGATTCATCGTAAAGAATCATGGAAAAAATATCATAGACTTTTTTCTCTATGAAATGCCTTTTCTTGAGTCATTCAAATTTAGATTACAATTAAGATTTGTTCTCTATATTGACACAAACACCACATGCGGATTTTTTAAAGCTAACTTTCATGCTCTTTAAATGATTTGTTCCAGGCGAACGCTGAGATGTGTATTTCGAAAAATGTGAAATTCGAGTTTGAGCAAAAAAAAAAAAGGGAGTTACCTACCAGTAACGTGCACTGCATTGGCCGCATGATGAGAATTGAGATTTACAGTGAATACGTTCTTCTCAATACGTCGGCTCTGCTACTGTTCGAGAATTATCAGCGTGAACACTCTCTATCGAACTTATAAGGGATCGATGTGAGTCACTGCTTGGCACCGGGTCAGACATGACACGTAAACTATCGGTGCCAATCTCTTTTTTTATTGATAAAAACTCTGCAAATTCTTTCACAAGGGTTGGTCACTCCAAGGAGCAGGAGCGTGAGGAAAACAGTGAGTGCGGAATATAATCAGATGGGAAATATATTCCACCAGTCAAAATATGACCAACGCTGCGTGAATTTGAATCTCTGCCATGGTTCAAGACCTTTCATTTGACGTAGCACCCATTAACTTCACATACTTCGGTTGGCTCACATTGGTTCTTTGGCGTTCTCTTGAGAAACAGGAAGAGGGGGTCTGATTTTTTATCGTTTATTGGTTCATTTCATTGAATACATTTATATCAATCAATTTTTCTAATGTTGAAGTTAACTGTTCCTCGATGTGAAGTAATTATGAGGTTCATTTTAGAACCCTGACTGAGCCCGCCTCATCATTCGATAAGATAAAGGGCCTGGGATCTGGCTTGTACCTATAATGAGGGAGTTGGTAAGCCGGACAGTTGCATCTGTGAATGAATGGGATGAAGGTAGACGCGGTGGCAGAGGCATCAGCACTGGAGGAAGTGTGGCTGGTAACTGTCGAGGTGTGAGTATTGGAGTTGCTAGAGGCATCGGAAGAGGAACTAGCTGTAGAGGATGTTGAGGAGGAGGAGGGCTGCTCTCCTATGATGACAGGGTGTTTGTTGTCCTCGACGACCGTTTGCGTGGTGGTCGTTGAAGTTGAACTAGTAGTAGATGGTTGTACAAGTGGATCACTAATGACCTCTTCAGGGGCGAAAGTAGTATACAACGGGCATTGGGGGTAATGGGGAACGGGAGGGTAGTGGGGGTAGTGTGGGTAGTGAGGATAGTTAGGGTAGTTAGGCTGTGTAGTGTAGCAGAGGCAATACTGAAGGGTTGGGTACCCAGGGTACTTGATAGGGACTTCTGGTAGTGGATAGGGAAGAATGCTGTATTCGGGCATAACAATCCTTTCATCAGCAGCGTTGGCGGCAGCAGATGCCGAACTACTACTCTTCTGATCCCCGTTTGATGCAGATTCAGAAGCTGAAGCAGAAGACGCGTCGCTACCAACTGTCTGAGTTTGGAGGACACCCGCTGAAATGGAGTGTACGCAGAGACTCCCGACCTGAAAAAGACGAAATAGGTTAATGAGCCAAATGTTTTTTCGTGACATTACTGTCGTATATAACACTTATATTACGATCTAGGCAAGAGCAGAATATCATATTTTGTTATCGGTGTGAGTCCCATTTCCACAATAAACAACTTTTCTAATTTTTTTTTTTCATTTCAAGATCTGACAAATTGTATTGTTTTCTGGTTCTCTAAACCTTTTTCTAATTATGTCTATTTAAGAAAAAAAGTCATTCGAGAGAGATCGTTAGAGAGACAGTCTAAACTGTAGACAAATTTTTTGTTGTGGTCTTCATCTCTTTCCTTAAAAAACTATGCAAATTCATCCAGAATGCTTGATTATTTCTTTTAGCTTGATTATGGGGAAAAATTGAGTGCAGAGTGTCCCGAGCTCATTCCAATCGATTCAGCGTCCAACATACCCTAAAATCTCGAATAACCATTTTCAAAATTGGTTGTTAGGCACCCACGTTGACCTAAGCCTACCTCCAGAGGGCATTATTGATCTGGGACCACTCTCCATGGATTAAGCCGCTCAAATTGAAGGGAAAATGATACCCTACATGCCTAGTTCCCAAAACGTCACGAAAATCGTGATTCAAAAAACACATTTTTACCCATACCCTCCTCAAAATAGTTCTTAAGGGGTTGGAAAGTTTCGAGGACCAAGTAGAACCAGAAAGAGGAAAGGAAGGGACATTTCCTGTTGGTCCTCGAAACTTTTCAACCCGATCGGACCAAATTTGGGTGTGGAAGGGGTCAAAATGTGTATTTCGAAAAATGGAATTTCAAGTTTTTTGGCAATCTAGGCGTGTGGGGTATCATTTTCCATTAAATTTTGGGCGCTTAATCCAATGAAAATGGGTCCGAGAACGATTGGCACCCTCTGGATGAGGTTACGGGTCAAAATGGGTCACCCAATTAGGATGTGTGTTTTCGAGATTTCGAGTAGGGGTCAAAATGTATTTTTTGAAAAATGGATTTTCGAGATTTTCAACAATCTAGGGCGAGTAGGGTATCATTTTCCACTAAATTTTGGACGCTAAATCCAATGAAGAGGGTCCCAGAACGATTGACGTCCACTGGAAGAGCTCATGGGTCAAAATGGGTATCTATCTACCCATTTTGTGTATGTGTTTTCAAGATATCTGGTACCCAGGCGTGTGGGGTATCATTTTCCACTAAATGTTGAACGCTGAATCCAGTGAAATGGGTCCGGGAACGATTGGTGCCCTCTGGATGAGATTATGGGTCCAAATGGGTATCTATCTACCCAAGTTGAATATGAGTTTATGGAGATATCTGGTACCTAGGCGTGTGGGGTATCATAGTCCACCAAATTTTGGACGTTGAATCCAATGAAGTGGGTCCAGGACCCACCACATCCTCTGTTTCTCCCATTTTCCCCATGTTGAAGAAATGAGTCTTTTGGGCGCCTGGTCCGAGTAATAACCAACCCATGTGAATGATTTTACAGCGTTTTTGAGTTGGACGAGTTGGAAAGAGATTGCTTGAACATTAACCGACGTTTACCACCAGATCAGTGAATTGTCAACGTTAAAAAATAAATGCAACCGACCCAAAATTAACCCAAAAGGTAGTATTGGGCAAAATCTAGAAACATTCGATGATCTCGCCATTGGCAATCAACAATTTAAGCTCACTTGAATTACCGAAGAGATTGATACAATTTTATCTAAGATTACTATATATCATTTTATTTATTAATAAGAAGAAGAGAGATTATCTTATTATTGTAGAAGGGAAGAGTATTCTATTATTATTATTTTCTTTATATTGGTCATTGTGGATCTCCTCCCCCCAGCATAACACGATATTTGTATTTAATTTATATTCTTTTGTTCTTTAATAAAATGCAATTTTTAAGAAAATGTCCAGCCTTATAGGGCTCACTTTTAGGACAAACAACAAATTAATCCAGTTCGAAATTTCATTAAATTTTTTAAATTGAAATCCTAGGACGAATAGAGGGTACTCACCAATAGTAGAACTCGCCACATGCTGATTGATGAACGACCTTTCTGGCAGTGACGACTGCGCTGAGAAGTTCACCTTTTATGTTAGGAGTTCTTAATTACATCCACTGATTTGAAATTACTATTGTGAAGTGCGAATATCAGCGTGAATCACAAATCACATCAGG
The DNA here is from genome assembly GCA_019603395.1 of Cyrtorhinus lividipennis. Classification (NCBI taxonomy): domain Eukaryota; kingdom Metazoa; phylum Arthropoda; class Insecta; order Hemiptera; family Miridae; genus Cyrtorhinus; species Cyrtorhinus lividipennis. The sequence continues at coordinate 10,182,222 of CM034002.1, read as the reverse complement.
CAATACCCACGAGGAGGGTGGGGGGTGTCAGATTTCATGAACGAGGAAAATGTTCAAATGGCACAAACGGTGTAGTCTTTCACAGAGCCCCTTGGATTTCTCCAGACAATACCATCACTGAATCATTTTATGAGGCAATTAACAGTTTAATCTGAACGATTAGTTGAACGGATCGCTTGTGAGTTGAATGGGTACAAATTTCTTGCCGTAGGAAATTTAATCCGCGAAGACCAGAACCGCAGGTATCATTTACTGTGAAAGGCTCCAGAAGGCTTATTCATCAAATCCTCTAATCAGCGTTACATCATCAGCGAACGTGAGAATACTTGGTTTCCAAGAAAAACCCTGCAAATTCTTACACGGGTTGGTTATTCCTCGAACCAGGCGCGTGGAGACTAATTTGAACCTCGGACCAGGCGCATGGAGATTCATTTCTTCAACATGGGGAAAATTGGGGGAAACAGGGGGTGTGGCGGGTTCTGGACCCATTCCAATCGATTTAGCGTCCAAAATTTAGTGGAAAATGATACCCCACACGCCTAGGTAACAGAAATCCCGAAAACACATATTCAAAATGGGTAATGAATACCCAATTTGACCCATAACTTCTTCCAAAGGGTGCCAATCGTTCCTGAGACCCATTTCATTGGGTTCATCGTCTAAAATTTAGTGGAAAATGATACCCCACTCGCCTAGATCGCCCAAAATCTCGAAAATCCATTTTTCAAAAAACACATTTTGACCCCTACCCAGCCCAAATTTGGTCCGATCGGGCTGAAAAGTTGCAAGGACCGTCCTAGGCCGGGAACAGACCCCTGACCCAAATTTCAGATTTTTAGAAAATTTCCTTTGAACCAAATTCGTCTTTTTTGGTACTTAGTAGAAAATTTCCGAAAAACCTAAAATTTTGGTCGGAAGCCTCTTTACCGCTTTAGTCAGCCCTAGAAGCATTTCAGTCGATTGGACCGATTTGAGGGGGGGGGGGGGTTATGGGTGAATTTTTTTCTTCAATAAATGATGTTTCCACAAAATTTTGGACGCTGAATTCATTGAGACGGGTCCCGGGCTGATTAACCCTCACTAGGTGGATTGGGCTTATGATGGGTACCTATCTGTTCTGAGTGTGGGGGTTTGATGATTTTTGGGTACCTAGGCGTGTGGGGTATTATTTTATTTTTTATTTTTTGATAATTAGGATTTTGGCATCACCGAGAGCGGCTGGAAGGACCAGGAAGCAAAGCCCGACACGTTCATATAGGGCAGCGCTAACTAACCGGCCAGAGAGCGTGGAGAATATGATGAATATATTTATTTACTCCGAGATGAGTAGATCGTGATTCGTGTCCGTGTGTTCGTCACGTGCTTCCGCCATCCACGTCCGGGTCCGGTCCGCCGTCGTATAAAACTCTTTTCAACTCAGCAGGCACTTTTTGTACGACATGAGCGCTATGACCGCGTCGTGGGCCCTCGTCGCCTTGTCTCTGCTGGCGCTGGGGACTGGATCCCCGTGTTGCCCTAAATTGCTCAAATTGCTTTGCCCTCCAGTGGCGGCCCCGCCACCAATTTTGATTCAACTACCTCCACCTTGTGCTCAACCGGCGTGTCCTCCACCGGTTTGTGTTCCTCCATGTGCCCCACCTGTATGTGCCCCGGCGTTCACCCTTCCGGACCCATGTGCCTTGCCACCCTTTTACGTGAATCCTGCCCCCGTTTGTGCTGCTCCACCTCCTTGTTACCCCTTACCTGTTCCAGCCCCAGCTCCGGTAAATATTCCTACCACTACCCTCCATTATCTCCTGTAATTGTTCTTGTCTTATTGTAGAATCTTCCTATCCTTATCCAGTACATATAGAGATGTGCCGTACTAGCCTATCTTGTGGAACAGTTCCACATGGGGCTGTTCCGCGCTGAGACTAGTCTCATATACCTGTTCCAAGAGGAACAGTTTGGAACAGTCTGTTCCACGGGCTCATGATTACTGTTCTGCGATTCTGACGACTCCGACGATACTGTTGCGTCTCTATCCTGTTCTCTGTTCCACATGAGACTGTTCCGCGCTGAGACTAGTCCCATATACCAGTTCCAGGCGGAACAGTTTGGAACAGTCTGTTCCACAGGGTCTCATGATGACTGTTCTGCCAGTCTGACGACTCCGACGATGCTGTTGCGTCTCTATCCTGTTCTCTGTTACGGAACACTTTATAACAGCAAAGTAATTCACGCCAATGCCTGTATAACGTACTAATTTAATACTAAAAATGATATATCTAAAAGTTATTTTGGACAGGTTGAATTGAAACAATCAAATAAATTAGTAATTGTTTTAATTATGTCAATTTTTTAGGTCAAATTATTCAAACTTAATATATCATATAAATCTGACCGTAGTGACAGTTATTAAATAATCTTATGGTTAGCATTTAGGAACACAATTTCTTTAACTTTACTGGGTTTCAGTCGTGATCGTCTGTCACTAATTTATTGTTTCTAGTTTTTGAAAAAATACGTTCACACGGAACTGATGTTGCAACCACATTGCAATGTTTTAATGCCAGTTTTGAAAGTAGTAGTTTTGTAACTTAGCCTGGGAAAACCAAAAATTAAGTGCCACGACGTACTCGTCTGTGTTGCTGTTCCAAGCGAGTGCGAGAGAATAGTGTGCAGTTGGAACAGGCTATTCCACCAGACTCTTCCAGAACGGAAACTGTTCCAAACAGATACCTGTTCCAATATACCGGTTCTGTTCTTTTCGGCACATCTCTGATCCAGTATCCTTCTCATGTACTTTCCCAATAAATGTCTAGTTGTTAGTGACTCCAAGTCCTGGAGATCTAATCGTAAAGTCAGTTGAAAATGACGACAGTAAAACCGGTATATCGTAGACAAAACGGCCATTAACACATAACTACAGAACAATAAGGGGAAATCTTCTACACTATTTGATTGCGGTTAATCATATTATTTGTTGTTGTGACCGCAAGAAAATGGTTTTTTAGCCCCGTAAGTGCTCAAGTTCCATAATTAAAGCTCAATTTAATTTTGTCTTGGATGTGTGCGGCCTCATAGCTGGACTGTACTATTGTTCCGAGGAGGGTTTGCATACATTATTCTGCAAGGTGCTTCTAGAAACGTTTCCCCTGTAATCATTCATAAACTCAGACCTAAGGTACAATCACCTTGCTGTTGGTATTTTTAACTATATAGGCAGTTTCACTACACGTTTTACTGAATTCGTTCTGAAATTAGTTGTATCGATTCACCTAATGACCTCAAAACAGTCACAAAGATTTGGTTATCACTCGTACAACGCAGTGGACGTACTTTTAGCGCACTAACGATACCGAACCAACCATGGTTTTCTTTCTAACTAATTCAAATTCTTATTGTTTCAGGTTCCATTCTGCGGAAGTCTAAACCTCGGATTGGGCATACTCGAACCCTTACTCGGAAAATGTTGTGGTTGTTGCCACTGAGACATCACATTATTAAACGTAGCATCCCTGTGATATTAGTTAGCAATTTTCCATTCATGTTCAAAATATACTTCTTAAAACGTGCTTTTACCAAATGTGTTGTTTCTATTCTAGTATTGTATGACGGTTTGACTAACATGTAAGTTCCTGATTTCCACCACATTTTTTGGGGTACCACCAAAAATCAACTAAGAACGCAGCAAATTCTTACACAGGGGTTGGTTATTCCTCGGACAGGCGCATGGAGAGCCATTTCTTCAACATGGGGAAAATGGGGGAAATAGTGGGTGTAGTGGGTCCCGGACCAATTCCAATCGATTCAGCGTCCAAAATTTAGTGGAAAATGATGCCCCACACGCCAAGGTACCAGAAATCTCGAAAACACAATTATTCAAAATGGGTAATAGGTACCCATTCTGACCCATACCCTCATCCAGAGGGCACCAATCGTTCTGGAACCCATTTCATTGGATTCAGCGTCCAAAATTAAGTCGAAAATGTTACCCCACACGCCTAGATTGCCAAAAATCTCGAAAAAATTATTTCGAAATACACGATTTCGATCCCCTCCCCCGAATTCGGTCCCTATCGAGCTGATAAGTTTCGAGGACCAACTTAAGTCGGAAACAGACCCTTGACCCAAATTTCAGATTTTTTGAAAATTTCTAGTATCATCTATCTATATAGTATATCTAGTATCATAGTCGACGGTAAATTGGTAAATTAAACTATGACCAGCTATTTGCTAAATGAGTATATTCACTCCGGAGCCTTATCAATATACCTTGATAATTTGAAAATAAAATTTGTGTTGTTTTGTTATGTTATCACATTATTGACGAAATCGGCAACAAATCCTACAAACTTCGTCATCAGCGTAATGTGCGTTGGTTTACAAAGACGGAATTCAACAACAATAAACTGAGTGTCGGGCTTTCAAAATCCTAAGGTCAACAAGTAGTGGGTTCGCGTTAATGTTCAATGCGGTGTTTTCACATTTTTTGTTTCTTCTCGAGAGTTTTCCACGACAAAGGACGACGTTGCGACACTCGATTGCAATTTTTTTTTCGCTGATTTGTTTCACCGACGTCAGCTTCTGTCAGTCTCGTGTACGAAAACAACAACACCAACTCGGGTCTCCCTTGAGTTCGAAACGTAATAATAAACATGACAAAAGCGGAAAATCGTTCCGTTAATTAAAAGGCAACGTCCTAGAGGTGTAAATAATACATCGTAGTTGGAACAATAACTCAATCAATATAGAAGCTGAATTGGAATCAAGAAAATATGTGTATCTGGCTACACTATACTCATTCTAGTCGTTTCAGCCGCCAAAACTTAATACGATTGATAGCCCGCAACCAAAAATTCTCGACTACTCGTTTTCGAAATAGATACCCACCGTGGACACAAATCGGTCCCGGACTCATCTCAGTGGATTCAGCGTCCAAAAAGTAGTCAAAAATGATACCTCACGCGCATTGATCGCCGAATATCTCGACAATTCATTTTTCGAAAAACACATTTTGACTCCTACCTCCCACCCCCTCACCCATCGATTTGGTTTGAATAGTTTCGAGGACCAACTACAGCCAAAAACGGGTCCCTGACCATTCAACCAATTTCTGATTTTTACAAATTTTCAAATCAGCGTGGACACCTTGAAACGCCCAGAAATTTTATTTGGGCTGAATCGGAGAGATTGGCATTTTGCATGAAAACATAGCTAGATTATTCAAGAAATAACCAGGATGGCTATGATGGACAACACGGATCAAGTTTGCATTTAGTGAAGATAAATCAGATTTAGATAGTGATTGCCAT
>CM034002.1:10009606-10176900 GCA_019603395.1 Cyrtorhinus lividipennis | reverse complement strand
CAAAATCAAGAACACTCGTTGGGATTCGTTTTCGTGTTGCTGTCTAATGAAAGGAACCCAAAACCGCAACTCAATCAAGAACACTCGTTGGGGATTCGTTTTCGTGTTGCTGTTTAATAAAAGGAACCCGAAACAGCAACTCAACCAAGAATACTTGTTAAGATTTTGTCATCTTGTTGCTGTCTAATGAAAGGAACCCAAAACAGCAACACAACCAAGAATACTCATTAGGAATTCGTTTTTGTGTTGCTGTCTAATAAAAGGAACAAAAAACAGCAACACAATAAAGAATACTCGTTAGGATTCCGTTATCGTGTTGCTGTCTAATGAAAGGAACCCAAATCAGCAACATAATCACAAACACTCGTTAGGATTCCGTTATTGTGTTGCTGTCTAAAGAAAGGACCCCGAAACAGCAACATAATCAAGAATACTCGTTAGGATTTCGTTATCGTGTTGCTGTCTAATGAAAGGAACCCAAAACAGCAACACAATCAAGAATATTCGTTAGGATTCGTTATCGTGTTGCTGTCTAATGAAAGGAACCCGAAACAGCAACACAATCGAGGATACTTGTTCGGACTTCGTTTTTGTGTTGCTGTCTAAGGAACAACCCCCTCCCCCTTCCTCTTAATTCGGTCAGAATGGGCCCTAAGTTTTGAGGGAATGTTTGAGCCTGAAACAAGTCCCTGACCCAAATGTCTAATTTATCCAATAACGTTTTGGGTTTTTGATCTGAACAACTTGAAACGCTAACGTTCAAATTTTGGGGCAAATTGACAATCTGCATGAAAACAGGTTGATTATTCAAGGAATAACCAAAACTAAATGGAAATGAAGAAAACTGTTTGGAACCCCAAGTTTTCTCCCTAGAATTCGATAAAAACTTAGGCAACGCATTAAAATCCATCTCCTATTTGGTATTGTACCATGCCAATGTGAAATACATACTGGGTAGGGGAGACCCACTCACATTTGAAAGCAGTGAACGAACATGGAATTCGAAAATATTCTCAGCTCATTTCCGGACCACAGTCGTCACGGAATTGGAAGCTGCTGAAATAATGACTTTGCCTACACGCTTAGACGTAGGCTAATTTATGGCATGACTTTACCCTACAAATTCAGTGAGGTCTCTAACAGGAGTTTGCGAAGTGCGGTGCAAGCACAAGCGAACAAAGGCCTTTGCAAGCCACCTGCCGGATAATTCTATCAATCATCGCCAACGACCTGGGAAAACAGCGCCGTCCAACGACCCTTGTCATGTTCTGGGTCACTCGTCTCCATTTTAAATCTTGTTGCATCCTGTGCAAGTCCTTTTCCAGTCTATTGCAATTGTTACTAGAATTTATGAATAGCCGGGACTCAAAGCAAAAAGTCAATCTCTCCGATTCGGCCCAAACATTTTTTCTGGGTGTTTCAAGATGTCTAGATCAAAATAAGCAAATGTCCGTCCTCCGTCCACGCCGATTTTGGTTATAGAAAAATTTCTAAAAATCTAAAATTTTGGTCAGGGTCCTGTTTTTGGCTTTATTTAATACCTGGAACGTTCCAGCTCGATCGGATTAAATTTGGGTGGGGGGGGGGGGGTAGGGGTAGGGGTCAAAATGTGTATTTCGAAAAATTAATTTTCAAGATTTTTGGCAATCTAGGCGTGTGGGGTATCATTTTCCACTAAATTTTGGACGCTGAATCCAATGAAATGGGTCCGGAAGTGATTTGCGCCTTCTGGTTGTGGTTATGGGTCAAAATGGGTGCTCATCTACCCATTTCGAATGTGTGTGTTCGAGATTTCTGGTACCTAGGCGTGTGGGGTATCATTTTCCCTAAATTTTGGACCTGAATCGATTGAATGGGTCCGGGAACCACCACCCACTGTTTCCCCCATTTTTCCCATGTTGAAGAAATAAGTCTCCAAGCGCCTGGTCCGAGGAATAACCAACCCGTGTTGGAAGAATTTGCAGCTTTTTTATTGGTGGTTACTACTGCCACTCCTAGTGGTACCCACATAACTTGTTTTTGTCTCCAAAACTTGATATTTATTAAGAAGATTGATCGAATTTTGCTGAGAAGCTTCATTTTTTACTTATTTTCCTTCTAACCCGTTCAGTATAGGTCCCAAAAACGTGTCCATCCTACCACCCTGAGAGGTTTTTATTTTGAGGCGTTTTGAATAACTTCACGTATTTTTGAAACTAATGGTTGGAGCAACATTCTCTATGACTTTTTTGAAAGCTGACCACATACTTAATACGAAGACTCCTCAAACAACCCTGTACAAGAAGTAGTGGGGCACTACATCCTCACTGTGTAGGCATTCGAGCTTCTCGAATGGAAGGAATTCGTGTAATATTCTTTTTGCCTAAAATGACGGACCCCACTTGAAAAAAAGGTGGAAAAATTAGGCAGCTGATTATAAGACGCACCTAACTAATTGGCTTCTGCTCGATCCATCCTCCAATTTAGCGATTTCCTCGTCCCTCGCATTCGTCGTAGCGGTTGGTTAGTTCTTTATTCCATGCCTTCGGTTCAGGTTTAGTAGAGGCCCAGCTTCCTACTCGATGAACCACCTATTTTTAGAGGAAATAAAACTTGGGATCCCCATCGAATAACTAAAAACCAGTTCTTGAGTGACCTTTCGATTGTGATAATAGCGCAGCTGTAGTCGTATTGAATATGTTAACATTTTTCTTCTCTTGATAATCCTTTTCCCTCTCGAGATAATCATTGTCCACCAATAATTGAATTATCTTTTTGTTGTTCGAAATCTGTTATTATTCAATCTTATTTGTCGAATGATACCCAATCGATACCTCGATGCCAATTGATTCAGCGTCCAAAATTTAGTGGACATTGATATTTCACACGCCTAGGGGCCCCAAATCTCAAAAACCTATTTTCAAAATAGGTAGGAAGACAACGATATTGTCAGGCGTCCAAATTTTGTGGAAAATGATACTTCACATGCTTGGCTCCCAAATATTCCCAAAAAATCGAGTTTCAAAAACACATTTACCCATACCTTCCCCACATTTGGGTCAATCTGGCTGAAACGTTTAAGGGCCAACTAAAGCCCTAAAGAGGTCCCTAACCAAAATATTGAATTTTCAGAAAATTCTCTACTTACCAAAAACGGCGGGGGAAAATTTTGGTGAAGAATTTCTTCTTGAAACTTTACAGACCCAAATTTGGGGAGGTTATGGGTAAAAAAATGTTTTTTGAAACTGTATTTTTGAGATTTTATGGTAAGTAGGCAAGTGGTAGTCCTCGGTTTGATCGGCGCCCACCGGTATGGGTCAGTATGGGTACCTACCCATTGAAATGAGTCCTGGACACTCCACACTTACTGTTTTACTCATGTTCATGCTCTAATTAATAATACAACATTGTGGAAGATCTTTCCAGCGTTTTTGATTTAGAAATCTTGCAACGCGAACAGTCAAATTTTGGGTACAAATCAAAGAGGCTGACCTCTTGCATGAAAACGTAGGTTGATTATTTTAGTAATAACATACCAGAATACTCAATAGACTCAACGTGATAACAGTGTTTCCTACCCTTTGGGTCCACGTAATCACAACTCTTAATAAACCATAGGCTGAAGAATGTAGAAGCAACAAGATCAGTCACTGTAAAAGAACTTTCTATCTGTTGATTTGGTTGATTCCCTAGGGCATAGATTCAGGGGTAGCACAAGTAGCGGTAGTACCCCACCAAAAAGAAGAAATTCTTGGATCAGGAGCATGGAGACTAATTCCGACCGATTCAGCATCCAACGTTTAGTGGAAAACACACGCTTAAGTCGTCAAACATGGGGGAAATAGTGGGTGTGGCGTGTCCCGGACCCATTCCAATCGACTCTGGGTCTAAAATTTAGTCGAAAATGATACCCCACACGCCGGGTGCAGGTCAATTCCGCCGATGTAATCGGATTATACTCGAGCTGGCATACTGCACCTAATGAGGTCCACTCGAACTCGAAGTTCAGTGTTCATGTCAGTTCCGCCGACCCGTCGGACTATCACCCACAACAAACAACTAACTCGACTTTTGGGTACAGGTCTATTCCGCCGATGGAAATGCGAAAAAAGAGACTCATGTAAAGTCTTTTCAATTACTCAAGGATAAGTGCTCAAAAGTTGACTTGGCGTGGAAGACGTTAGTCGCTGACTTTGAGCTTGCAATCCACCTCGCAGCAATAATCGTTTATCCCCCCCTCTCAATTCAAGGCTGAAAATTTCGTCTTACGCAGAGTTGGTAGCGAAAAATACAAGAATGTGGACTGGCCAGCGATTATAAACGCAGTACTCAGGTCGGACAGTTTCTGCGTACTTACAGCCTCAATCAACGTTTCCTCCGATCACGTAGGCAAAGCGGAATGCACGACATTCAGATTGACGGCCTGGTGTCAATGAATAGTGTAGGTGTCCCAGTTCAGCCGCGTAAGAAATGCTCGGCGGAATTGACATTTGGCTACGTTGGTTAGCATGTCAATTCCGCCGCTTCAGTGAGAAAGCCCCACCGGCGGAATTGACATGCGGCGGAATTGACCATGCGGCGGAATTGACCTGAAAATCGGCGGAATAGACCGGACCCCCACACGCCTAGGTACCAGAGATCTCGAAAACACACATTCGAAATGGGTAGATAGGCACTCATTTTGACCCAAAACCTCTTAATGGGCGCCAATTGTTCCGAGACCCGTCTCTTCAGGATTCAGCGTCCAACATTAATCTGAAAATAATACCTCATACGCTTAGATCCCCAAAAATTGCGAAAATCCATTTTTCAAAAAAACACATTTTGACCCCTTCCCCCTACTCTCACTTTGTTTTGATCGGATGAAATTGATGAAATGTTTCGAGGACCAACTAAGCCCAAAAAAGGGTCCCTGACGAAAATTTCAGATTTTTAAAAAATTTTCCCATATAAAAGTCAACAGGCACCTTGAATGCCCAGACAAATTTTTTGGGCCGAATCAGAGAGATTGACTTTTTGCATGAAAACATTGGTTGATTATTCAAGGTATAATCAACCAAAAACGTATTTGGAGTAGGTACCTATGCCCGGAATTTAAATCAATAAGTTCCATTTAACATAAAGTTTACAAATTACATTTGAGTAGAATTTGTTTATTTTTGCTCCTTGATTATCATGGGGGCGGCACCATCGTGTACTTCTTACAGGTAAAACCATCACTTTATTTAATTTTTGTTCTTCATCTTTCATTTGTGCACTCCTTATCCTTTTCAATATAGTCTTTTCTTCTTGAAGTGTTACCATCAAGTCGAGGCAAAAGCGTGAAAGAAAACTGCCAACATTTTCATTTGTCCCATTTTGAGCGTTTGTTTTGTTGTTCTCAGTGAGAGGCTCTCACCCTCGATGTTAGCCACCAATGAATATTTACCATAAACGAATTTAGTTTTTTTGGTCAATATTGAAGGCGGAATACTATCGATAGCTCGTACCATCGATATTCTATCGGGTAACTATCGATAGCTTTCTGCAAATTTAAGAGTGTGTAGAACAAGACCAAAATATTTCTTCCAAGATTTTTGCTGTTCTAGTTGGAATTTCTTGTTTAATTGAGAGATTTTCAGATGGGAATTTTACAGCCTGCTCATGTATTTCATTGTGGGTAGGAAACCAACACTGACTCTTGGTACCATAGGCAACACTGTTTCTCCATTACAAGGGCTCCCTCGGCTTGTATAAAAGGCGAAGTTCAAATTTTATATCATTGTATATCAGAACAATCATCAGTTTGACTCCATTTTCAGTATCTTTTAGGACATTAATTTCTGATGGGGAAGTGGTTTTTTGTTTAGAAAGGTCACGAAGTTGGAATTTTTGTTTTGGAAATGCTGTATGATGTGGTGGCCATGTCCTAGTAGGTAAGTAGGTACCTCCTAAAGCTGTAACATCGACTGACAACATTTACCCATAATACTTTACAGATATTTGAGTTAAACTTTCTATGCTGGTACCATTGAGCTTTGTTTGTGAAGTTGAATAATAAAATCTTTGGAAAATGCCGAATTCTCCGCGACATGATCGTTCTCACATGTTACAGATTGAATTTGAAAGATGGTTTTGTCGTCCGACGCCTCAGTGGCTGATGCGATTTAAGTAATGGATAATACCGAACATCACCAGGAGCTGGTCAAGTGCGTGGTCGTCGGCGACACTGCTGTTGGGAAAACTCGTCTCATCTGCGCCCGAGCCTGCAATAAGCAGCTTTCTCTGTCACAACTTCTTACGACGCACGTCCCCACTGTCTGGGCCATCGACCAATACCGCATATACAAGGATGTGAGTGCTTATTTCGCAAGCAAATCCAATATTCATCGTTAATAGATTGTGAATCACAATATGTGCATCTGCATGTGACGCCTGCCTTTCTTCGAACCATATATCAAGGCAGTGTTACCAGATCACCCATTTTAAAGAAGGGATATCCCTCATTTTGGCCACCAGTGTCCCCTTGTCTCCTGATCCCTCTCAATCCCAATTTTCAGTGAAAAATCCCCCATTTTTCCGTTTGTCAATATAGTCCAAGCAAAAATTAGTTGTATGAACTAAACTAAGTAGTTCCCTCCTAGAAAAAGCTGCAAATTCATACACAGGGGTTGGTTATTCCTCGGATCAGGAGCATGGAGACTCATTCCAATTGATTCAGGGTCCAAATTTAGTGGAAATGATACCCCACACGCTTCTGTCCAAATGAAAGTAAAGAGCGTAATTCGAACCCTTTTTCGGGCAATGGTTTGTGGTACACAGTTCAGTTAATTTATTATGATTCGAGTTCTAACTATGGCTGTTGATAATTTACTTTATATTATGGAAAGTAGGTTGAAGAAGGTAAAAGTCATAAAACAGGCTAAAGAACAGGTCCTTATCATTATTCGTTGATTTATTTTCAGGCAAATCAGCCATTTTGGAAAAATGGGCAATATTGCCACAATGTAAAAATCGCACGTTTTCTCCCTTTTGCCTTTTCTAGACGAAGATTCCCCCTTTCCACTCACAGGCGTCTGGCAACACTGGTGTCTAGTAGTACAGAGTAGGTATTGGTCTAATCCAAATCCATCATCTAAGGAAAGGATGAGAACAATTCTAATTTCGAACAGAGAGCTAAACGTTTTATTAAACAACTTATGAAATGGAGAACGTCACATGTTAAGGATTTAAGATACAATTCATAGTCAACTCACTGCTCATCTCAAGTCTCCAGCAGAGGCGCCTGCGCTGGAATGTATGACGTCACTGCGGTTGTTGCCTTTTGGTTTGAGGATTTGACCCATAATTTCTGCCAGAAACCAAAGACTCGCACTTTTGATACAAAATGAGTTGGTTACAGGTCCTTGAAAGATCCTGGGAAGTGGTGGATGGAGTCAACGTTTCCCTCAGGTTATGGGACACTTTTGGCGATCACGAGAAAGATAGAAGATTTGCATATGGCAGGTAAGGTATACCGGTGTAAGTGAAGCCCTGTTATTTTGTTAGCTCGACTTTGAACCATTCTCATATCCACAGGATTGAAGCAATATCTTTACAATTTTTATCGAAGATCCTCCACGTTAACAGTGATCACCGGGTGAAATTTGAATAATAACGTCAACCACTCTTCTGCATTAAATTTTCCAAGAATGCGCGTCAGGTTGTTTGTCCGGGGCAAGAGGAAACAGAGGTGCATTTTCACAAAGTCTCAGAAATTGAAACGGGGCCATTGTCACAAAAAAATCACACCAAATATGCCAGGATATTTTCATTTCAACTAGGCGAAGCAAAATAGGACTTCAAAAATGTGCTCACTTTTACTTAGACCTTCACAAAATTAACAAGATCTGAGTTGTATTGACAAGAAAATCATACTCAACATAGTCACTATGAAATAAGTAGGTACTTGGAATCAAAATACCCCGATACTGAATAACCATCACAAAATAAAAATAATAGAAGAAGATGGAAGGTACCCATTTTGGAAAATGTTGAGTGGGTAGTCCAAAAAGTTAGATATGAATAATATTTGAACAGTCTTGGGTCGAAAAGCCCTGCAAATGATGGTTTATTCAATATTGTACTAGTATGTGCTTAGGTCTGTTTGCTAGTAGTTCAGACATACGTATCATTTACCTTTAACCCATTCAATCCCAAGCTCAAAACGCCGAATATTCGTTTCACTAAATTTGATGGGGGAGAGGGGGGTGTTTTCTCCTTTTCTGAGGGTGTTTATTTGCTAGTAAAATGGAGAAAACATTTATCTTATTTATTTATCTAGGAAATGGCATCATGAGATTGGGCCGTTAGGATGAATCTGGTTATGCAAAACCTGGTCAAAGACCGGTCCAATGACATCATATGATGCCATTTCATTAAAAATAACACGAAACTAATATTCTCACGCATTGAGTGTGAATTCATGTCTTTTGCAGACATACTGCCCGATCTGAAGTACCTACACGGTAAAAACGCTGAAAATTCTTTCACAGGAGTTGGGACACACTCCAATCGATTCAGCGTCCAAAATTTAGTGGAAAATGATACCCCACACTCCTAGGTACCAAAAATCTAGAAAACACACATTCCGAATGGGTAGATTTTGACCCATAACCACTTCCAATTGGTGCCAATCGTTCCGGGACCCGTCTCATTGGATTCTGCGTCCAAAATTTAGTGGAAAATAATACCCCATACGCCTAGATCGCCGAAAATCTTGAAAATCCATTTGTCGATATATTTACTTGGAATGTACCCAATTTCTTGTACCATTTTGAAGTAAAACAAGCCAGGACCTATGAGGTCTATACCTCCCATGGGCAGAACGAGAGCGCCCTCCTGTATCCTCTAACTTCCTTTTTGATTGGTTATTCTTTGAATAATGAACATACGTTATCTTCATCTGAGATGGTTTCTCAGCTTTGTGAAGAAAGTACAAATCAAATAAACGAAAAATTCGAAGTTGTCGACTGTGAAACCATTGCAAAACGCGATAATTTGTCACTTACCTCAGTCGTGGGTATCCTCTGAATACCCAAAAGGACAATTTTAGCAAACCGACTTGTTTCCAAGGTCATCAAAAAGGTAAACAAGGGGAAACGCGCTGAACCGATCCTTTAAGAGCTCAGTTCGAACCAGTGGCTTGAATGTGATGCGACCCTGCCTTAAGCAACGGCATCATATATGATGTCACTGGGCAGCTCGGAAATCCATCGTGGCATCACATAACGATGCCACCGGGGTTGAATGGGTTAAAAGAATTGTTTGCTTCCGAAAATGGTGTCCATGGTATAATAAGGAGCATGTTTTCTTATTGATAACTTGACATAAATTTACTGATTGCCCCAAACCCTTGTATCCTCGGCTCACCTCCTCACGTCACCTTACTACCTTTCTACAGGAACAGTTTTCAGTGGAGTAAGAAGGGAAAGATGATAGATAGATGTTTTATATGCATCCAAGCAGTCCGTCTTACCTGGCAAGTTTGGTGTGGTGGGCGAGCGCTTTCGACGTGAAGACGTCATTGTCAAGCCAACTACTAGCACACCAAACTTGCTAGGTAAGACGGACTCTCTTCCTTACATATCGACATTACCTAACCCCGTACATTTAATTCCAGATAAATGTTTTATTGTGTTTAACAGACACAGGAGTTCTCTTCACAAGAGTTCGCTCTTAGATACAGTGGATCTTCTAGAAACATTAAAGGACAATTAAGGACTGATGGAGCAATTAGATCTGCAACAATTGGTTTATAGGAAGAGGTTATTAGGCTTAAAATAAACAACGACTCAATTAACCTATTAGGAACCATTAATTAATTATGAAAGCTCTCTGCCTGAGTACCGTTTGGAGAAACCCTATTAACCTGCAGGTCATGCCGTTCTCTTCGAAGAAAAGAAGGGAAAAGAAGTAGGTTTCTTCAAGAAAGGAGGCTCCAAAGAATTGGGAACGCTCGTACGAAAATACTGGACAGGCCATGATGTGGAAGAGGGAGTCTGAGCCGTTCGTGTTGCAGATGGAACATGCTGTCGAACAGATTTTTAACGCGGTGTAGAATTATTCTGCAGAACCTCGGGTTTGCGCATCTTATTAGGCATGAAAGACTTTTGGAGAATAATGGCAGGTCGTTGGAGAGATACGGTGCACATTGCCCCAATAGATGGGAAGGGCCTCTTGGGCAGTAGTTAAAGGAAGAAGTAGCCGCTTTCTCCACATCCGCCTTGAGCATAGTTGACCGTAGGAAATCTTGGAAACAAGGTCTTGCCCTCTTTAAAGCCGCAGCATCTCATGATGTCCTCATGTCCCCCAATTCAGCCTCGTCCAGAGATGCCCTCAGCTGCAAGACCCAGTTGAATCTAGGGTCCGGGAAGCTCTCTAAAATGGCCGCCAGTCTCAGGGAAAGGTGCACATTTCCTTTTGGATCTATGCAGTTGAGCTTAAGGTTGCAGCTAGCAATTCTGTGTCAGCGGTTCACTCAGTTGTGGGACGCAACATGATAATTTATGTCTCTTTTTTTACAGGTCCGATGTCGTTCTGCTTTGTTTTTCACTCGCCTCACCAAATTCTCTTCGAAACTGTAAGGCAATGTGGTATCCTGAGATTCGCAAATTTTGCCCCAACACTCCCGTCATTTTGGTTGGGTGTAAGAACGATCTCAGATTCATGTACAGGGATGAAGCCTACCTCGATTTCTTCAGAGAAAGAAGTCCATTTCTTAGGTAAGCCTTCTGATCCTTTTTGATTAAAAAGTATCCGTTCATCAAGGCAATTTTAGTGATCAGCACAATGCAGGAGTCTCACCTGAAACTACAATAAGGCCCGGCCGTTTACTGAATAACCTTCTTGAATGAGAAATCATGATTTTAAAACTTTACTTTTTTCGTTTTCAGAGCAATTAGGAAGTCTGACCTCGTCATGCCCGACCAAGCCAGGAGCATTGCCCGAGAGTTGGGTGTCACGTATTATGAAACTTCAGTTCTTACTTACTACGGAGTAAATGAAGTTTTCGAAAATGCCATCCGCGCTGCTCTAATTGCTCGAAGAGCTCAGAGGTTTTGGATGACGAATTTGAAAAAAGTTCAAAGGCCGCTCTTACAAGTGTGTTCCATTGTATTATGCTTCAAACATTTCGGGGATACTTTCATTTTACATACTTAATAATTTCGTACTTTTGGCCTCATACCCTCTGCTTTGCGTTCGCATAGAATTTTAAAAATAAATAAAATGAAGTAAAAATGTCGTTTTAAAAGTCTTGAAAACACACAATTTGCTACATTTTGCGGCAAAATGAGCAAATTTGATTATATTTTCCTAGTTGTGGAGATTTTGCGCAATGTGACGGAATCTTTGTAGTCGTTTAATCGGATGTGGAAAACAATACTTTCCATATTAGGCATGCATATATACGATAATTCAAAATAACCTCATAATTCTATGATTTTGATGGGTATACATCCCGTTTATCGACTTCCTTTCAACGCCTTCCAAGTCCCATGTTCGCCGGCTACTTAGTTAATTTAATATTTTTCCTCAGCAAGTATATAATATGTTTAGTTATACTTTTTTTGTCACATGTCATTCCAGGCACCATACTGTCCTCCAAAGCCAGTTGCACGGGCTGTCCAAGTGTGTGCTTCAACTTTTGACGATTCTCTTCGCTGGTTACTGAGCAATTTGTCTCACACAGACGTTATTTTCATAGTGGGATCAGTTTGCATACCAGCTCACCGGTAATGTTTTCCTCAATTTTGATGTTAATAATCGATGGAACAAGATTCAGATTTCATTTATGCGCTCATCTTTTGGTTTAGGTTCATGCTTGCCGCAGCTTCACCGTCTCTTCAGCGGTTGTTATGCACAGATTTGACAGGGGAGCTTAACACGAGAAGCGCTAGTGAATCATCAATGGTAAATATATGCAAATACGTCTCCTTGTGAAAACATTATCTCTTGAACAGTCCAAATTTCACCACTATAGAATACTTGCTAGGGTTGATTTTTTTGTAATATTGTAACCCGTCGTTTTCGCTTAACGGGCTAGGGATCCAAAAATAGACCTAGGTGAATAATTAGTGGGAAATTAAAGACTTTCACTTACCGTCCGGAATGTCTGCAATGGTCGGTCATGGACGTCAAGTACACTTGAAGAGTATTCTAGGTTGTCCAAATATGTATACCGGAATTTACCAAGCTCTGAGGAATGGGGTTTCGTGATTGAAAAGACAAGGATTCAATATTGATTTATAATAGACGCAATTGACAGAAATATAAAATACGGAATGTCTCGGCCGAGAAGGATATTGACTATTACGTAACCTAATTATTGAGTAGGCAAAAGTGAAGGGCTGAGGGCCAAATGAATTTACGGGATAGCTGAAGGCTCAGGAATGTTTGATTTAACAGAACGGTAAAATGAAAGTGATTTGTTAGCGTCCTCCCCTAATTCCTTTCTCTTTTCCTAACGCACGACAGACGAAATGCTAAATAATACGGTCACAATCTACAACTCTATGATCAGCTTTCTGGTGACTAAACGTCAGGGCTTGGGCCAGATTTAGAGAGTTCGACTTTCGCGTTGCGAGGGTACGAGACAGAGTTATTTCGCCACTTACGTGTACCAACTTCTTGGGATGGAGACCACAGGGTGATGTTCTCTTCACGAGATAGAGGTATTTCGCCACTTACGTGTACCAACTCCTTAGGATGGAGACAACAGGGTGATGTTCTCTTCACGAGATAGAGGTATTTCGCCACTTACGTGTACCAACTCCTTGGTATGGAGACAACAGGGTGATATTCTCTTCGCTGCTCGGCTTTGGTCAGGGGAACGCCGTCCAGGCCAGAGGAGGCGAGGCTCTTTCCGACGGAGGTCCGACGACTGGCGGTGCGTGGGGAACCTGGACTATTGGCCGTCGAATCGGGCGCGAACGAATCAACACTCGGGTCCGACGGGGGATTTTCAGTTCGTATAAGGGCCCACTGTTACGGGAGAGGAATTGGCTGATCTCCCAATTCCCGAATTCTCACCCTGAAGGAACCACGATACACTTGTTCCCTCAGGTCACGTTCACAACACCGGCTTCACAAGGGGTTGATTTGCTTCGCGTCGGTTGTCTCGCTTCGGTGTTTCGCTTCGAAACAGGTTGTTCCGCTTCGGTTGTTCCGCCCCGAAACAGGTTGTTCCGCTTCGGTTGTTCCGCCCCGCCCCTGCCTCGCCTCGTCCTCTCGAGATTATGGCGAGCAGGGGGGGCCAACCTTCTTCCACTTGAGTTCGTACACGACTGACTCCCAAGCCTTTCACCAGTCTACTCGTCAAGTCGCTTTCCCCTACTCCTACTCCCTGGGTGTCTCGCGTCCGACCAATCCGATGAGGTCACGCCTTTCGCCCAGCTGGGTCAGGCGCTTGGAGGGGAGAGGGCCCGACCCGTACCCCGCCGCCGAAGTTTCTTGACGGGGCGCTTGGACTCTGCCGCCCCGTTACAATATCATCAAAACATCGATGTTACCAGCCGATATTACCTTTCAGACATCGATGTTTTAGTTGATAGATGTTTTTCAATTTGTAGTTGTTTTTATGCAACATGTCAATCTCCCCGATTCGGCTCAAATTTGTTTTCTGGGCGTTTCTAGTCTAGTGTCTAGATCCTAGTCTAGTCAAATGTCAGCCGTCCACGTCGATTTTGGTAGAAGAACATTTTCTACAAATCTGAAGTTTTCTAGATGGTCCTTACAACTTTTAAGCCCGATCGGCATCAAATTTGGGGGGTAGGAGTCAAAATGTGTATTTCGAAAAATGGACTTTCGAGATTTTTGGCGATTAGTAGGTGTGGTGCGTTATTTTCCACTAAATTCTGGATGCTGAATCCAATGAAATGGGTCCCAGAACGATTGCCGCCCACCGGAAGAGGCTATGAACGCTAATTATACCCACTTGCATCTGCATCTGCATCTGTGCATTTCGTAGTGCAGTGGCACCGGCCATAAAATACTCTCTCGCGTCTGTTTTCGAAGTCTCGTTTCATCTTATCAAAAGAGAGCAACATACTCAAAGGGGACAACCCTAATCAATTTGTTTCTTTTACAGAACGTAGAAGAATCGTTTCCCTTTTTCTTTTCATGAACTTTGTGTGGGACTGTAGGTATGTTGGGTGACCTACGTACATTGTTCAGTTTTGTGATTTTTTCCCATTTTGTCTTCGTTTGGGTTTGGTGAGGAGATACATCCTACGAGCTTGAGAGAAGCAAAAACAGATCGAGGCATGAGCATGAGATGAGGCGTTATCTGAGTACCTGCCCAACTTGGGACGCAGAATCGATAGTTATTGGGAAAATAATTTGAAAATCATGTTTATGCGACAGTTTTATCCTAGTGCGGCTACGCCATGTAGTTATACCCATCCTAAATAAGTTTATTATGAAAATCGCCAAACACCGATGTTCCCAGGTCAATATTTCCCCTAAATCAATGTAAAACGCCCGATAATAACATCGATGTTTATATCTATGGTTTTATGCCATTATTTTACTCAAGTCGATGTTGAACGCCTGATGTTCATATTGATATTTTCTGTCAATATCGGAACCCTATTACTTGCATAAATTGTTGATGATGTATTCGATAGTGTTGCCAGAGAGTAACGCAAAGGACTACCCTTTGCAATGACTGTAGATTGTAATGAAACTAAAGGCACAAAATGTGCACGAATTGCATGTCGCAGAAAAAAGGAACTGCGGGCTCAGAGTGTATCATTGATGTTATGGCTTGGTACCCAAAATTCAATGTTGAGGTTTTGGTCTTATAGCCTAGTACAGTTAGTAGGGCTGGTCCTGGAAAATGGGAATCGCTTTCATTCCAGGTCATGACGAATTGATGCACAATATTAGGTTGCTCTTTGTACAATGGATTCTCCCTAAAAATGTCTGATAACCTTTTGAAATGTGTAATTCATGACTATCCCCTAGAAGCTTGAAATAAACATTTTGCCTTGAGGGTAACCAATATGGATGGAATAGGTCTGAAAGCTGAACAAAGTACTTACCTACTTGGCAGTGGCTATTACTGACATTAAAATTGTTCAGCTGTATTCAAAGACATTTACTGCTTTTACCACTTCTCACTCTAGCCCCTTCCATTGCGGGGAATCACAACTTTTACTCCCCAATTGTGATTTATCATAGCTTGTCATATTTCCATTACCAAGAGGCGGCTTTTTTTGCAGGTGTCTTCCTTTGGTGAAGCAACGTCAGGAGACTTCAATGAAGATACAGAATATCTCATCAGGGTAGAAAAACCATCTCGGTAAATATAATTCCACAGTTTGATTTCAATTGATCACAATTTCCAAACTGTCACAGCTTTTTAATGCGCTGTACACTTCAACGCACAATGACTTCAAAATAAGATGGCAAAGTTTTAATCTAGTCTGCTTCCAGTGTGTCCTTATGTGTGTATACTAAGATGGATTTGTCATTCTTGCAGAGGTGGAGTGTGGGAACAGCTAAAAAGACGATCGTCCTGCCAGGTACTGACGTCCACTTGCAATGCTCCAAATCTCCGAGTTTGTGCCAACAGAGAATTGAACCACCCTGCTTTCTCGTCAATTAGGGTACAACAGGTCTGAATTCTAATAGAATAATTGGTATCATTGCTGTGGGTATACTTCAGAGCTACAATTTTTATTCCACAACCCTTAAAACTGTTGAAGACTCATTTAGAAAAAAGATGAAACGCCATTTCTCCATTGATGCAGTAGGATGTCTCAGCATGGTGGCCAACTTCCTTTAGCCTCAGAAATGTCACCTTCTACATGTTTGCAAATCACGCAAAGGCGTGGGGGAAGACATTTTTTAGCAACTACAGAACCGTGGTGATGATATCAACCAGGGTGGAAGGAGGAGGTGATTACCGCTCTGCTGTTCTTGAGGATATTTTGCCTATATTGGTTCACATTATCTGTAAGGCAAATAGTTTTGAGCAACTCAAACACTGATATGTTGCACATTTCATGAGGTGAAGTTGTTTGCAGTGGTCATACATACTTATGAGTTTGGAAAGTCAAATTTATCACTCTTTCGTGGTAATTTTGGATTATTAATAGGAAATAGTCAATTAGAAAAATTGAAGGTTGAGTGAACAAGAATGTGGAAACATCCGTGAGATTTATAGAGTCTAGAATAGTAAAATTATCTATCCTATCAGGTAGGATTCAAAGTGGAACCAATTTCTAACCTAAACTAGGGCTTTTTGGTGGAATGAAACAGATGCTGAGACACTTCCTACCACTTTCTACCCCACCAACGTTTATTGTGATTAAAGAAAACCTTCATATTCTCCTTCTTTCAAGATAACACCATCGTAAATAAAAATAACTACTACTGATCTGACTGGACTTTTGACTGCAACTTGGGCTGAATTCAAACAACACGTCAAAATAAACTGGAAATGACCATTAGCAAAGTAAGAGGGTTGAGCTTCAATGTTCAGTTATGCAGGTTCGCTATTTTGGTTCAACTGATCTCATATTTTATGACGCCATAACAGAGGTATTTACAATTGTATGGAGGTTTTTTTGCTTCATTGCCAAAAACAAAAACATGAAGTACATTTTGCTTGTATGCTACATGCCAAAGGTAAGAGCGGAGGATCATATTGAACAGATTCAGCATTTATTTATAAGTTCCTGGGGGTGAATTTAATTTTAATTTATAATTTGGACATAGCAATCAGTGAAAGGGCGTGATTAGTTGGCCACCCAACTGCTTTGGATAGTTGAAGAACACAAGGTTTGTTCTGGTATTTGTTAGTAGTTGATATATTATACCCTAGAGCTTTTTGTATGTTCTCCAACCATTAGCACTGTGTAAGTCTAGACCAACTGTCTACATTTCTGTCCAGGTAGAAGATTTGGATACGCAAGGGAGGTTGACAGCGTCGCTTCAAACGGTGATCACTCTCAGCAAACTGGTGACTCCTCAAGCCATGCAGCAAACTCTCATGTTCCTTTATGCTGGCAGCATTGACTCAAAATTTAGTCCAATTCAGGTAGGTAATTCTTATACTCATTTTATTGGAATACCAAGCAAAACATGGGCTCTTTTTGAAGGCTTCCTTTGTACTTTTGTATTGAAAGTATTTCATTGCTATCCATTATGCTTGTTGATCCAAGCCGAATTAGGTATACAATTTCTGAGGATCATCCTCCTATCATCAAGGAGGGAATATTGTTGGTTTCTGCCACTAGAATTGAGGGAGTGGCGCTGGCTGGTGGAGTAGCAGATTTTGTATCCGTGCAGTAAGCAAGAGAGAGTCCCACAGAGCCATCAAAGGAACTCGTTTTGTGTTGTTAGAGGATGACCGGTGGTCATTTTGTGGTCTACCTCTAGATTCTATTAAAGGGAAGCAAAACGAAGCGTCAGAACCAAGCTGAGTAGAACGAGTTAAAATTGAAGCAAACTACCTACCTAATGAACTTCATTGTGGAATTACGGAGATATGTTGATGGGAGCTAACCTGCCTTGCACATTTAAGTAGTAATCCCTTCTTTTTAGTTTAGTTTTTCTTATATTCCGTGCATTACATTATTTTATTTTATTGTTTTGTAATTATTAGTTTTGTACCTTGCACGTTCATTTATCTGAATCTTAAAACTATCTTCCTTGAACGGTTCTGTCTGGGTGGAGAATTCTTCCCACAAGCTCCCCTTTGGCTGAACCTAGTTCGGAGGTTGGGTTAGCCCTGACATATGGATAGGACACATCTGTCGATTTTCTGGACAGCAGTTAATTTCAAAATGGAGAGATTTCCTAGGTACACACTGTCGCTTTTGAGCTGAATGTGTATTTTGTTTCAGAATTCGTCCCTGGGACTTTTAATGGTAATTCGCCAAATTAAATCGATCACTTCAAAAACGCAGTAGCTATTAGAATCAAGTAGTATTTAGTTTTGGCCAAATTATGATGCTTTACTCGGTTTGATTTTTTTGAGTATTTTGACAGAACGTTGGCTACAAAATTGATTGCCTTTGTTTGCATGTGCTTCGTGGTTTGATCTTTTAAAAATATTCTGGAAAGAAAAGAGTGGAGGGGGGGGGGGGGTACTTTATTCGTATTTCATTGATTCTTCTGAAACATTGAGTTTTTTGAACTGCTTCGGAAGTATTAGATACATCACTGTTTTCTGGATACTCTAAAACACCATGTAGCTGCCTGCTGTATCTGTTAGCGTTGATGTGTAAAATCAGTTGGTAAGTACGTGAAATAACTAGTTGGTATATAGAATAACTACGAAAATCAATTAAAGTGACATTTCTCGCATTATAATACTTTAACTTGTTATTGTATAAAATAACCAGAGGCCAACCGTGAAAGTGTATAACAATATTGGGTTCAAGTGTGTATGGGATTTCATCGAATAGTCCATTGCCAGAACTCAAGGTTGAGGTTCATTTCAGTTCATAAGGGATCATCTCTTCTCTGTTCCTATAGTTACGAAAATACTGCAAATTCTTTCACAGGGGTTGGTTATTCATTGAACCAGGAGCGTGGGGACTCCATCCAATCGATTCAGCGTCCAAAATTTAGTCGAAAGTGATACCCCACATGCCTAGGTATGAGAAATCTTAAAAACCCACTTTCAAAATAGGTAGATTTCAACATTCTAAAACAGAGCACTTCATACTGGGATCAAGTGAAGTCCATACTAGGCATTTTGGTTGGTTTCCAAAATTCTCTCCTACCCGCTGCTATTTTGGAAAATCTCGTCCATGAAGAAGATTTAGAGGACGAGTTAGATTGTAACAACTAGAAAAGAGAAGCCAGATGCAGGAAAACAGAAAAATGAAGCTTTCGTCGGATCAAAAGTTACCAAATCCCTAAAATTGGAGTGTCAAGATACAGGAGCCAGACGTAGGCCGTGGAGATTTCAGTTCAGTGTTTGCGTAGAATGATATCTGGATGCCTCGGAAATACCTCCAAACAGTTCGATCGGTGGCGACAGCCCGCTGTTGGTAGCAGGCAAGGTTTTTCCCGGTGCCACTGCACAACGAAATGCACCCCGCGTGGATGCAAGTTTGTAAAAAATAAAATTCATTGCAACTCGAAATGCCATCAAGGCAGCGAATAAGTAGTGATTGTGCGACATTGACTCTAATAAATGCAAGCTGTGACTTTTTGACTCTCAACTTCAACGACTGCTGTTTCGTTAACTATTATTTAATACCTAGTTCTATCATATATACCCACCAAAAGCATGTAGAAAACACACTTTCACTAAAACCAGTAACTCTAACGGTAAAGTATACAAGTTTTCCTTTTTATTGACCCCGCCGAGTTGAGGGAAAATGAAGAAGGACCTGAACTTTTGAGTAATATCTCTTTATTTGTATTCCTTATTGCTTTGGTACATAATTCTTATTATAATAATATACCAATGTATATTTATTTACAATAGAAGAAGAAAGTTTTTCTGAAAAATGCCACTTTTCACGTTTCAAAGTATGTGGATTCCAATTTGGATTGAGTGTTTCCTAAATTGGCTCTCTAGTACAGTACCTGCTCGGTCACAAAACTAGAGCAAAGAGAGATAGTCGACTGCCAGCTGGCTGCCTGAGGAGAGTAATTTCAACTACGCCCCCCCCCCCCCCTCCCTCACAAGAGAGTTATAACCAACACCTAGCAATAAAAAATTTGACCAGAGAACAGTTAACTCGCTCCTGTGGTTCTTCACTGTGCTCAATAGACTGAATTTTAATTTAAGTCTCATTTTGGCTTGCATCTGCTGTAACTTTGTTGCATGAAGATGACTGCAATTTTTGTTTTTCTCATACTGTTGCATTCGTTCGTTTGTTATACTGACCACATGTAAGCTCTTCTCCTGAACCAAATTTTCAAAAATCAAGGCCAAACATTGGTGTGTTTTTCTCAAAAATATGATTTGTAACGCGTTGTCAGGCTCTTCCCCTTCAAACATAATGTGATGCAAAGGCGTCACAGATCAAAGAAATATCCTAATCAGTTAGTTGAGTTGTAATATGTATTGTTCTCTTGCCTTGTGCACAACTCATGCAAAGAGTGCTCCATGAGCTGCCACAGATATGTCCAGAGTCGAGTAGACACTTGATATACCTTGCTGCTGCCTTTCTTACCCACTTTCTTCCCCCTCTCCAATATTTCTGAGATTTTGCAATTTTTCGTTTACAGACCATGATGACTATTGAACCAAATGTGTTTGTACTAAAACCCAGTATTTGATCAATTAAACTTCCATATCAGTTAATTCATGGGAAAATGCAGATGAGCTGTTTCAAGCTGAAGCTGCTGATCTTGATGGCAGAGTTGCACGCTCTGCAATGTTATCCTGCTCTTTGCTGTGGAGTTTTTGGCTGAAAAAAGAGGCAAAACGAGGTGATATTTTTACCAGCGGGATTGCATAGTTTATGGTATTCCAATTCCAGCTGCATTGTTTCGGTCAGAGCATCCTAGATCAATGAACGTATTGTGGAATTCCTGGAAAAAACACAGGAAACTGTGGTACTTCATTCAAGGACAGTTGATTCCTTCCCCACATCAAAAATGTATGGCTATTTCTTCCCTTCCAAGATGATGGCTCTTCCAGATATTTTGTTGGCAATCTGATTCTTCATGTTATTCAATTTTCAATTGCTCCTATTAAGGCAGATGCCTTACAGATGTACTGAAGGACGCTCACTAAGCTCAGGACAAAATTATACACAGATCTGGTCAATGTTGGGCAAGTATGATGAGGTTCAAAACCACAGAGACACTGACTAGAGGTAGGGACTGGATCTAACTGCTGAAGTTCCCACGGACGACCATGGGTTGAAGAAGTAACTAGCAGGAGGGGTCAAAAGAGTGACTGGGAGACCTTATGAGATTCTCCCTACCGCTAGACATGAGCAGAAGCAAGCAGATTCATGAAAAATGGAGAATGAGTAAGGGACAGGGAATCCTGAGTCTGATGGTCTCAGGTTGGGCATGGAGGGTTGTGACTGGAGACTATGCAATGAGTTTGCAGTTGGTCAGTGTGACAGAAATTATTACATCAGGTCCCAGAAACAAATCATCCTTATATGGTTCTGCGACCTAACATGGCAGGAAT
The DNA here is from genome assembly GCA_019603395.1 of Cyrtorhinus lividipennis. Classification (NCBI taxonomy): domain Eukaryota; kingdom Metazoa; phylum Arthropoda; class Insecta; order Hemiptera; family Miridae; genus Cyrtorhinus; species Cyrtorhinus lividipennis. The sequence goes on along the minus strand of CM034002.1, from coordinate 10,155,782 downwards.
GGTTGTCCTGGAGCGGTTAGATGGGTTGTCATTGGAACCCCTTCTCCATCAGCTTTTCCCTTATTTTGTACTTCTTGATGGAATAAGGGAGGATGGTGACTGTTGACCAACTCCTGCTGTGCTCTGTTTGTACACCTGAGGGTGTAAATCGACGATCCCCCAATACAACCTACCTGGTGTCAATGATTCTTGTTCATCATAATCCTCCTCCTCTGCTCAGGAGATCCGACAGGCTGCCGAATTCATGGAACTGCTGGAGCTGCAGGTGTTCGTGTCCAACATGCAGTCGCATGAAGAGTTTCTTAATCCTGAACTCAAACAACGCTACAAGCAAGTAAGTTTGCCAACTAACCTTGATTGAGTATTGTAGTGAGTTATTGCCAATATAAGCATATTACCTACAACTGTAAAATGCATTCCAGGCCGTGAGAGTGAGGCTGAACGAACTATGCCTTGGTCAAGGTTTGTTTGCCGACGTGATTTTCCAGCTCGACGATGGCTGCATACCCGCCCATAAACCACTGCTAATGGCTCGATGCGATATGATGCGTGCCATGTTCTCGGGAGACTTCCGTGAGGGCTCAGCTAAAGTAGTAAGTTGAAAGAAATCTGCGAAATAAGAATTTTCCTTCCCTTCTCGTTTCGAATATCTCTTTTCCATGGAAGAACAACAGTATGAGGGACATACTATACTGATAGCTGATCGATATGAGTAGAGTATTGAAAAAAATATATCTATTTACCTATTTCGAAAGTGGGGTTTCGAGATTTTTGGTACCCAGGCGTGTGGGGTATCATTTTCCACTAAATTTTGGACGTTGAATCCAATGAAATGGGTCTCGGAACGATTGGCGCCCTCTGGATGAGGATATGGGTCAAAATGGGTACATATTTACCCATTTCGAATGTGTGTTTTCGAGATTTCTGGTACCTAGGCGTGTGGGGTATCATTTTCCATAAATTTTGGGCCCTGAATCGACTGGAATGGGTCTGATACCCGCCACACCCACTGTTCCCCCGTTTTCCCCATGTTGAAGAGATGACCCTCCATGCGCCTGGTCCGAGGAATAACCAACCCCCATGAAAGAATTTGCAGCGTTTTTTGAAAATAAAATCCGGATCGTACCGCTCAATAAATTACCAAGTTCTCTCTTTTCTGTTTTTAGATCCATTTCCCCGGAGTTCGATGCGAGGTTTTCAGGGTGCTGATGACCTATTTGTACTGCGACGCGGTTGGACCACTAAACCCCAATCGATGTGTCGACCTCCTTGAACTGGCGAACCGACTGTGTCTGCCACGTATGATCAATTTAGTAGAAAAGCGTGTTATTGAAGAACTTTCAAGAATTTGTTCCGCAAGTGACAATAACGACGTTGTGGAGATCTGCTTGAAACTGCTGGAGCCTTGCAAGGTAAAAAAGTCCACATTTTCAACTTGTTTGAAATGTCAAACTGCCATTGAAAACCTGTGGACAACGACACGAGAAAATTTGTACTAGAGGGTTTTATAGGACGGCAAAAATCTCGGATTCTCAGGTTTGAAAATTCTTCTTTCGACTCTTAATTCCTTTTTGAGGGCACTACACGCTCATTTTCCGTTGAAGGTTTCACAATGGAAATTATCATATCCTCCATGCCATCCTGATCAATCAGGAGAGGTGGCATCACCATGGGAATATGGTGGTTAAGCAGGGCCAGCTTGTCACTCAATCATCGTCCACGATTCTTTATTTGAATCCTCATCCAAAGCAATACCCAACCTGTCTTATTCGTACACTGTTGAATTTTTACAAATTTGTATTTCTTTTTAGCTTCACAACGCAGACCAACTTGCTGATTGGTGCATGAGCCATCTATGCACCAATTACAACAAGCTGTGCAAATTGTCTCCTAAACTCCTACGCACCTTGCATCCAGACAATCAAGAATATCTCATGGAAAATCGATGGCCGCCTGTGTGGTAAGAAACATAAATCAGAAACTATGAGAGTGGCGTTAGATTGTCCTTTCCTACATGCAAGATACTTTTTTTCTTATTTTTTACGTAAATCATTATTAGCCTTGGAAAAAGTTGTATCTCATGTGTTCCCATAAAGTACATCACCGTATCGTCTGCAAACAACATCTGAATTCCCAGAATGCTCAACTCTCCCAACCCATTTATATTGATTAGGAAGAGCATTGGTCTTAGGACTGTTCCCGGCACGCCCCACCCACTTAGTTCTATTTTGTGCCATTTATTTTGACAATTTGCTGACAATCGTTTAAATAGGTGTTGAACCATGCCTGTGCACCCGATCGTCTCCCCATCCTGGCCATTTTCTTATAAAGAAATGCTATCAAAAGCTATCCAAGTCGTTGATTACGTGAGAGCGCAAGCGAGAATCTGCATCCTGTGTGCTTCATCTTTAACTGTTTCTATTTCTTCAATTTAAGGTATCTGAAAGACTTTGACTACTACGACAAATGCGCCTCAGAAAGAGAGCGGGAGGAACGAGTGATGTTCAAACGAGGCTCCAACGGCAGCGGCTGCCTCTGCTTTGGCTCATCGTCCCGAGGCTCCACAGTCGAAGTTGCTCCATCATCGTGACCCTGGCTTCTGTCATCGGTCGCTGCCCTGTCTGCCCTAAGCCTTCTCCTAGCAGCCCTTGTCATTGTCCTGTTCATTTGATGGTCAGCTCCCGCAGTCCCTCGCGCGCTGTTTGCCTGAGGGCAGGCCTGGGGACGGCGTTTTCCCCTACCTTAATCAATTTGGTCGTCCTGTGATTGGTCCATGATGTTTCTTCTTCAAAATGCTTGCTCTGATTATAATTTCAATTAATTTTTTGTAAAAAAACCAAAAAAATTGAATTCTGATGTAGTAGCAGCTTCTCAATTATTACTGTTTTGGTTAAACTTTTGTGGGTAGTTGGACGCCCGTTGCCCTATACCCAATCTTAAACAGCAAGGGTATCGTATCATTTGGTGGTCAGTCCTATTCCCACCAGAATCGAAGGAAGAGGAGGATACGAAACAATACATGCGCTAGAAAGGGCAGCAGGTATAACCTACCCCTCATATTCCAACTTATTTGGTTCCTATCATCCTCATCAACTACCTTGAAGCATGTACAAACAATTCATTTTATCCTATAAATTAATTTATCAATTCCACTCCCACTTTACATTTCAGAAAAACTGTTATTCATGGTTAATGCGGTAACGCAAAAATATGCAACAACAACCACATCACAATTGGCAGAAGGCTGGCCAACAGAAGTTTACATTACTGTGATGAAACATTGAAACCAAGCAATATTTCTGCTCTCCCAAATCAATACAATCACCTTCAAGATCCAATTGCAATACTGCATTGTAAATCACTGTAAAATGATCTTTACCTAACTGATGGATGTATTCTTTGACAATATTTGAGGATGGATTCTTTTGTTTTTATTATTCTACTGTTTTTCATATTCCTAATGTACTTTTATTCCCTACAAAGTATTCTACATAATAACCACTAAATGCGTTTTACTAAAAAAAATTTTAACGGCGCTAGGGATGTAAGAAAGTGGGGATTGCTGACCCTTTATTACGACCCTAGACTATTTATCATATTGTTTAACCTATTCTGAATCCCCCCTAGATCAATAAGGCTCGTGCACAGGTACCGTTTAAGTATGCAACAACAGTTTCAGTGTTACCACAGTAGAAGGGCGAAAGGGCGGACCAAAGTATACGGGTATTCTTCTTGGGCGGACCTTTTTCAGAGACTTACATGGATCTAGTACACTTTTTGTTCCAAGTAAATTGCTGATGGAAAATTGTTACTTGATACATTATATAGGAATCATCCGTCTCGCCTAAAATATTTGGTGCTGTGAAATTTATGCTGTTTGGTGCTATATGTTAGGTAAGACGGATATGACAGAGTGGTGTATAACCCGTCTTCCAAAGAAGCCATGACGGGTTGTCATTCCAGCACTTACCATTTTTGTTCGCATTTGTACCGAATTTTATATGCAACCTACTGTGACCCTTCACCAATTGTAGAGTGCGTCGAATATATTCCTTCTATTTGGTGTCAAGTTCCCGCTAGTTCTTACAAACGTTTCGTATATTTTCTTTGCGGAGAACCTGTGGAACGCCCTAGATCTTTCTGGTTATTCAATTCGCAATGATCTCAATTTTCAAAAACACTGTACCTTCTTTTTTTCATATAAATTGAATTATTTGTGTTGATTACAGTGAGAAAAGATTGGATTGGATTTTCGTGAAAAAAGTACTTAATGTTCTTTTCCAACCCCCATTTCCCAGCAGCCTCCTCCATAAGTTGAAGTTGGAGGAAGCAAACGTCACCAGATTTTAACTTGTTTGTTATATATCGTAACATTTAGTTATAAGGTGATTCTACCTTTTTTCTCGTACATTCTGATAGAATATAAGGACTAAGATACTATGAACAATTGTCCGTACCTAATATTAAGTAGCTGCCATGCTCCTATCTTTGCACCTTTTCTATATTGCTATATATTTTTTTATTGAATTGCCTATAATCGAATATGATAATGAAAAAAAAATTAATTGTAAATGTTCAACTGTTCAATGCAAAAATTTGTGGTTTATACCATAATCTTGCTAAGGGATGAATGTTACGTATAAATGAAAGTTTGATATTGGGGGAGTTCACTCGTTCTTATTTTCAGGAGGCGGATGAGCTGAGAATTTTATTGAAATCATCTGATGCCTCAAGTTGTGCCTCGCTCTCCAACTTCATTTGAATTATTGAAATGTTAGATCGTTTAAAGAAAGACTGCTAAAAGTGGAATTTGACTACTAAGACAATTTTAGGATGGGTTTTGTCGATATAGACTTCATAATGAATGATGGAGAATATGAATGAGATGTTGATATTTAGATATTATCATATAATACAGCGTTAGAGGTTTTCCTCACGAGCCATCTCTCAGGACAATCCACCAGCACTAGGACATCACTCACTAGAGTGTTGTATATTATTATGTATAATTTTAAAAATAAATTTTCGTTTCGAAACGAATTTAGCCGGCAAGATGGCAAGTCAACGTTGGTAGTGATGTTTGACTTCCTAGTGAGACTTTGCCTTGTTGCTGCTAGCTGCAGAAAACTTATAATTCCCTGATTGTATCCTTTCTTCTATTTTGTATTAGGTCAATGAACAGGCTCGCATATCTGTGTAATCCCACTAACGGAACGCAGTAGTTGAAGCGATTTATTGGTAATATTGGTTAAGTAAACCTTTCAACGTCGGCGGAAATAGAACAAATTACTTCAGCGCGGTAGAATGTGACGTCGTCAGTCACTGTAGAACCAATGAGCCAAAAGGTTCTCTTAACGTTAATCTTTCGCTATCCGTTGGGACAACAGGGTTTCCATTTCCTTGATTCCATTTCACGTTAAGCAGGTCGTCATGCTGGCCATTCATTCAAAGTGACCCATTGCTCGCTACCTAGCACAACAGTACAGATTAATATTTTGATTCTTTCTTAAGATGTCAATTAAAGCCATTCGTGGCACCTTGTTAAAACAGGGATTGCTCACTTGGGGAGTTGATAACAATTATTGTTCATTTTCCCCACTACAACCTGCAGAAATTGTATTTGACCGCCCAGTTCTTTTTATTTTCTTTAAATAGGAAAATGGTCGGATTTGAAATGGTATACGTTCACCCACTTCATTTAACGAGAAAGCCTTTGATGAGATAACACATGGGTTCGTTAATGGATCTCCGTGCTTGTAGGAAATTTTTTAGAGCACGGATTCAGGCCAATTGCCGTTCAAATGGCGCTGATGTCATGTCCACCATTAAACTTTTTGTCTCATAGTGTACAATAATCTCCGTGTCACTCTAATTTTCCATAACTAGGTATTAAGTCAGAGTCTAAAGTTCATCTTTTAAGGGAACTCAAAATCAAGGTGGCGCTAGAGGCTAAATTCCAGTATAGGTGGGCACCCTAGCTATCAGATCCCTACTATCGAATGGGGTCACATATCGATACATACCTGCCTATCAGGCGACACCACCGTACTTGTTTTAACTTTTACAGTTTACTCATTTTATTTTTACTTTATATTTTCATTTCAATATTACCATTTTAATGCCATGTTACGGTTGGGGATAGGTAGATAGGTCGGGTAGTATCGATTACTGACCGTTATCGATAGTACGGGTCTAAGGAAGGGGCCACCTACGCTGGAGTTTTACCGCGCTAGAAACTATTAAAAAGGTACAGCAGTCACTTCCAATCTAAACACCAATCTTATGTTCAATGTAAGAGGAAACACCTGAATACTCAATCAAAAGAAAGCTAAATTCCGTTGATTTCCCCTATCGTATGGGAACAACTGCAAAGTATTTCAGAGAATCTGTGATTTTGAGAAAAAACGCTGCAAGTTCTTTCATAGGGGTTGGTTGGTTGGACTCTGACCTGGTCCATGGAGACTCATTTCTATCGATTTTGCGTCCAAAGTATACTGGAAAATGATACCTCTCACGCCTAGGTTCCAGAAATCTCAAAAACACATTCAAAATGGGTAGATACGTACCCATTTTGACCCATAACCTCATCGGGAGGGCATCAATAGTCTCGAGACCCGTCTCATTGGATTCAGCATCCAAAATTTAGTCGAAAATGATACACCACACGCCTCGATCGCCAAAATATCGAAAATCCATTATTCAAAAAACATATTTTGACCCTCATTCCCCGAATTTGTTGAGAATAAATTAAAGCCAAAAACGGGTCCCTGACCAAAATTTTAGCTTTTTGAAAATTTTCTGCTACCAAAATCGTTGTTGTACTACCAGAAAAAAATGTTGGGCCAAATCGGAGAGATTGACTTTTTGCATGAAAACATGGGTTGACTATTCAAGGAATAACCAGCCAAAACCAAAATCAGCAGTTTCTGCAGAATGCCCGCCGAGGTTGCATCACAATTTAAATAAGTACTCTATAACCACGAGGGAATATCGTTCAAATTGACTATCACGTCCCTGATTGGTTGATCCCACTCATCTCCGCGCAATGTGCATCCACGTCTTTTGGGGTGTTGCTTGATTGGCGGGTGGCGATACATAATTTTTCAAAAATGGGTTTTCCTAGACATTTGTTCTTGTAGCCTATTCATTCGAGAAAAAAATCAGAGAGTAATAACGCAAGTCCATCATTCTGGATGACGAACTTCACCTATGCCAGGAAATGTGCTGATTCGCATGTTTAATTGCAGTAAAGGCATCAAGGACGCATATTGCCTGCATATTACCACAAGTCGGTTCCTCAGGTAGTCGAGTCAATTTTGAAATCATTTTTTGCCTTAAGGTGCAATATTTTTCTGCATAATATCGCAATACTTACCCTGAAGTGATTGTTTTCATATTTCTCTCTCCTGAGCGCAAACTAAACCGCACGAGCACCTCCTGTGTATATACCGAAATAAGGCGGTGAATTATCTTGGCTGAACGGAAGTCGTAGTCTTCTAACAATATTTTCATCGCCCGTATTTATTAATTAAATTGCAATTTGTAATAAAGTGAATTCACTGATTTATGAATCTGTATTCATATCAGCCTGTTGTCATATCTCCTGATAGCGAACCTAACTAAGCTACTTGAAATAATTTAGTATGCGACATAGACTGCAGTGAGAAAAACGCTGCAAATTCATTCACAGGGGTTGGTTATTCCTCGGACCAGGCGCATGGTGACATATTCCAATCGATTCAGCGTCCAAAATTTAGTGGAAAATGATACCCCACACGCCTAGGTACCAGAAATCTCGAAAACCCTCTTTCAAAATGGGTAGATGGATACCCATTTTGACCCAGAACCTCTTCGGGTGGGCGCCAATCGTCCCGGGACACGTCTTATTGGATTCAGCGTCCAAAATTTAGTAGAAAATGATACCTCACACGCCTAGGTTCCAAAAATCTCGAAAACACAGTTTCAAAATGGGTAAATAGATACCCATTTTGACCCATAACCTTATCCAGAGGGCACCAATCGTCCCGGGACACGTCTTATTGGATTCAGCGTCCAAAATTTAGTAGAAAATGATACTCACACGCCTAGGTTCCGAAATCTAAACCTCTTTCAAGAGGGTAGATATGATCCCATTTTGACCACACCTTCGTGGACTCCAATCGTTCCGGCGTCTATTGGATTCAGCGTCCAAAATTTAGTGGAAAATGCTTTTATACGATTACTTTCTCTCGAGCCCTACATCATGGTTGCGGTTTGTGGTAGGCCACACATTGGACTCATTAAATGATTTCGAGCGAGAGATGAGTATCGCTAGACTGATGGTCAATTAGAGAATCGGTGTTTTTAAAGTAATATAGGATGTCCTCTAGGTAACGAAACGAATTTATTTGACTACAATGGAACGACAAAACGATACGAAACGAACTACAAATTTTTACACCACGTCATCACTTCGAACTCTATCTTCGAGGTGAGGCGATCAGATGACTGTGGTCTCCCTGAGAACGACTGGAGACGAAACTTTGGGTAGCGGCGTTCCCAAAAGCAATACAAAACTGCAATTTTCCTGCCTTCAAATGTCGTGTTTGTTGAAGCACGAAGACAGGAACTTTCGCGGCATTTCGAGGTGCACAACCTGCCTTCTTGCAGCTGCATCTTTTTGTCTGTCAAGGTTGCGTGCAAGTGCAGGTGTCGAAACCCTGGCCTCCAGTGATGGATGAATTTCGCGCATATTCTCGTAGGGAGACATGGCAATTGAAATATCCAGTGTGCTCAAAAGCTCTTCAATGCAAACTGTGAACTGATTGCAACTGTACAGTTGTTTCAGGGTTCCCGGCTTTGTACCAATTTCATACATCTCGTTAGTTTGACTGAATATCACTCCTAATACATTCCTGAAGTCTTCGCGGGCCCTGTTAACATCATGGACTGGGATTTGAACCGTTCCTTCGATATCAGGAAGCCTGTAGTTATCGTCGGGCAATTTCAACATTTTATTAGCCTGTGTGTGGAGACGGTCATGTTCCGGCAGTTCACGTTTCATGATGTACTGACCAGTTTGCTGCAAATAGCAACCAGACTCCTGTCCGCTAGCAACACTTCTCGCTTGTGGTAGCCCAACGGTCAGTCCTTATCTCCTTTGCAGAACTCAGTCAGATCTAATTCAATGACAAGTTTACATCCATTCATCACATCAGCCAAAACAACCGATAATTCTATAGGATAGCCGGAGATTCTGTAGAAAAACGCTCCAAATTCCTTTACATGGGTTAGTTATCCCTCGGACCAGGGGTATGGATACTCATTCTAATAGATTCAGGTCAAATATTTATTGGAAAATGATACCCCACACACCTGGGTACCGGAAATCTCGAAAACAAGCCATTTTGACCCATAACCCCTTTCAGTGGGTGACAATTGTTCCAGGACCCGTCTCATCGGATTCAGGTCAACATTAATGGAGAATGATACCCCACACGCCTAGATTGCCGGAAATATCAAAAATTCATTTTTTTGAAGACACATTTTGACCCCTCCTCCCCCCAAATTTGGTCCGATTTGGCTAAAAAGTTTCGAGAACCAACTTGTGCTGGAAACGGGTTCCCGACCCGAATTTCAGGTTTTTGACTGATTATTCAAGGAATAAGCCTTTTTGGTGGGTCCAAAATGTTTCTGCATGCTGCTGCTTCCAAGCTATCAGCATTCTAAATGAGATTGTTGTATACTTAAATCAAATATTTTATTATTCCGTTTATTGGTTGGTTATTTCTTGAATAATAAACCTATCTTTTCATGTAAAAATCCAATCTCTCCGATTCGTTTAACATTTTTTGTGGACGTTTCAAGGTGTCTAGATCAAATAAGCTAATGCCCGTACGCCATCCACGCCAACTTAGGTAGTAGAAAATTTTCTAATAATCTGAAATTAGGTTCAGGGACCCATTTCCGGCTCTAGTTCGTCCTCGAAACAACACTGTTTTCCCCATGTTCGATATTTTCGGCGATTTAGACGTGTGGGGTCTCGTTTCCCACTAATTTTTGGACGCTGAATCGATTGAAATGAGTCTCAATGCTTCTGGTCCGAGGAATAACCAACCCCTGTGAAAGAATTTGCAGCGTTTTTACGGCCGTATTTGAGGTACATAGGGTACCTCAGTTGTCAACGATATTCTTCATCTTCAGCTACTCATCATGTCAACATCCTGTCGAGACAGGTTCGCCTTGCTACCGGTCACCCATCCGAGCACCAACCACAATAGATGCCGGCAATTTTTATGGGACAATCATCCAGCCGTAAGTTTGTTCGGACGTTGTATATTCTAATTATAATTAATTAAAAAAATGAACACAGTTAAAATGTTTTGTATTACTCGGTTATTACCTTCCATCGTGATAATTAAATCAAGTACAGCGGCTATCTAGCCAATTAAGGCTCAGCCTCGAGTTCAATAAAGGAAGAATCTCCTTTTCCACTAATCATGAGAAGTGACGTGCGTCACTCAGAGCGTAAAAATACGAGCACATCTACGCAGAAGGTAAAATTCGTTAAAAAAATCACATCGGTAAATGTGACCTGCAGTCCCTGCCATTGAAAGCCGACCTAAACAAGGCCATCTTAGAATTTCTTTTTTTTTTTTACCTTACTCATACCTTATTAGAACAAGGAAATAATGATAGTTGAAACCAAGGATGAAGGACGAGTACCAATAAAAATAAAATTACAGGCTCGCTCTATCCACCTTAATTTAGTTTCGGTATTTACAAAATAAATTAACATTCAAATTTTTACACAATTTACACGGTCAATGTCATTTACATTCAATAAATAAAAATAATTTAGTGGTTTTAATAAATTATTAACGTCAAAAGAAGAATTACGAATTAGAATAAATAATGATCAGATCGTCCGTAGGGAGGTATCGCAGTGTTGTCACTAGACTTCTTTCATAGTAGTTTTGTAGAGAGTCGTCTTGTAAAGTGGTTGTCGAACGTGAGATTTCCTTTGTGCCACTGAAATATAGACAAAAAACAAGGTATTAGGTGTCTTAGTATAGTAAGCCGAGCGATGGAGTGAGATTACAAAGTCTACCTCAAAATTTACAGGAAACCTGATTAACATAACTTTTACAGATCGATTTTTCAGTTCTCTGATGCCCAACTCTTCAGTTCAAATCGTCAGTACCTCCCTGATGCCAAATTAGTATACTAGGTACTTGCTTAGATTAAAGTAGAAAAAGGTGTTGTATTTTGTCAGGTTTTTAAACGACTGACAAACTGATTATTTTCTCCTAAATTACATTACCTACATGTAATCAACGGATGAATGAAGTGTCAAAATAAACAAATGACGAAATTCGAAATCGTGTTATTGGCAATTTATTGATTTGTTACAGACTAGTGATTTTCTTCATAATGTTAGGTTGTTATTCCTAGTGTGACTTCCTCAACCCAACTACGTAATATATGAATTTTCAATCCCTTCACAATAAGGGATCACAATCAACTCTAGAAGTGGAACTTGAGTGAAAAACCGCTGCAAATTCTTTCAAGGGGGTTGGTTATTCCTCGGGCCAGGAGCATAGTGACTCATTCCAATCGATTGATAGAGCAAAAATTAGTCAAAAACGATACCCCACTCGCCTACGTACCAGAAATCACGAAAACCCACTTTCAAAATAGGTAGATAGGTACCCAGTTTTGACCCGAAATTTCTTCCAATGGGCATCAATCATTCCAAAACCCGTCTCATTGAATTCAGCATCAAAAATTTAGTCAAAAATGATACCCCCCACGCCTATATCGCCGAAAATGTCGAATATCCATTTTTTGAAAACACATTTTGACCCATACCCTCCTCGAATTTGGTCCAATCGGGCTGAAGAGTCTCGAGTACGAACTAAAGCCGGAAATGGGCCCCTGATCAAAAATTTCAGAATTTAAGAAAATTTTCTACCAAAATCGGCGCGGACGGCGGACATTTGCATATTTTGATCTAGCTACATTGAAAACGCACAGAAAAAAAGTTGTGGGGCAAAGTGGAGAGGTCACATTTTTGCATGAATACACAGGTTAATTATGAAGGCATAACCATCCAAAATAGGAGATAAGAGGAAAGGAAAACAGGTAATCAGAATAGAAATTCCCGATTCCTACGACTTCAACTTCTAATTTCCGACCATAAATGCCTCCACCCTTTTTCGAACTTATATCACTAATATGAACATAACTCAAATCCAATCGAGGGTACGGACATTTGAGAAGGTTGACTTACTGCATGAAAACTTCAAGGAATAACCAATCAAAATTGTCAAAACGAGTCCCACAATTGTTTGTGTGAGGTGGTTGCGCTTGCGCAGTCCATGTCTCAGGGATAGTTCGCTGTTTTATGAGCGATATGTGATGCAGTGTGGGATAAAGGCTTTACAAAAGACAAAGGCGTGAGTGTGTGCTTTTGAGGGATACCTACGCTCCGTTATTTTGAGCGGCTGTGGTTGGTTTCACGTGGAAATTAAGCACAGGCGATGCGAGCGATCTGTTTGTGTGATCAATCAATAATATTTCGTAGACTAAGGGTCTTTCGTATTCGCACTATTCGTTTGTAGCATGGTCTGACCAAAACCAGAGGCCTATGATACGTGTCATGTAAAATAGGAAACCAACCCTAACACAGAAAAACGTCAGGAAGGGAGTTTCAGCTCTATAGTGGACGGGGTTGTTCTATAGAAATTCTTTCTTCAACTACTTGAATGGTAGCCCCCTTCGGATGAACTACCCCCTGAACAGATTTTCAGGCTTCTAGTCTCTTGTATTTGATTTTCGTCGTAGTTGCATGAACTTTACGTTCTTTACGTTGGCCTAACTGCCAACAGCCGCCCTCTACAAAAGCAAAGAAGAAGCTACGACTCAGTTTCTGGTAAGGATGGGTATCAAACCGGGTGTTCTTCAGTGCGCCCCTCATCATTTATCAAATTTCAACTCAAATTTCTCCGCAAAAATCCGAACCTTTGGCCAGGCGTGGGTCGGGACTGTTTTTACGGGACCTGAACCATGCCTAGGAATCTCCCGCACCCTATTATCGGGGTGGGTGGCAACCTGGGTTCGCTCCCAGCACCAGAGGCGGGTCACATCATGATGACTGGTCCCAACAAGGGAAGGGCCACGAGATGCCTTAACCTTAACAGAGCTTCCCTGAGACTCACCGTTGGCTTATTTACAGGACACGGGGACTTCAGGAGGCATCTGCAGGATTGGGGTGCGCAATGGTACCCCTGACTGCAGATTCTGGGCGAAGACGAGGAGACAGCGCCTCGTATCGTCTTCAATTGTCCTGCCCTGGAACATAGGCGTTTCAGAACCTTGGGGACTTCGGACCGAAGGGACATCCTCAACCAGGAGAACCTGGTCGGAGCTCTGCTGGATCTAGTCGGGAACACGGAGTTTTGGCCAAGATGAGCTCCAGGGGTTAGCACAATGGGCCACTAGGTCTAAGTGCGGGGGGTGGACACTGCAGTGGACGCCCCCTTTACCCCTGTGTAATTAATATAATCCAATCTAATCTAATCAGAACCTTTTTGAAAATGTCTTGAGTACATGTAACGTAATTAGGATTTGGATCTTTTAAAAATACTGGGAGGCAACATTAAGTTTCCTACTGGGGAAAAACATTACGTCCGACCCACCTGGTCCGAGCAATAACCAACCCCTGTAATTTAATTTCCATTCATTGATAAGAAATACTTCTCATTTTGAGATTGGAGGCATATGTTCACAACTCCTTCATTTCTCCTGATTGTGAGCTCGTGAACGAGAATGCTCAACTGGCGTGCGCCATATGGTAGTAGGCCCATGACGCGTGAATCGCTTGGTTGGCCACTCGAACTATTTAATTAATTATTAGATGCGAAAAAAAGGATCTGGAGCACCATCAAACTGTTGAGGTACTGTAATTACTTGGCTGTGCATCACTGAGCTCGACTAGCGGGTTTCGCACTCATTGAAATAGGAGCGGGGCGAGGAAAGTTTTGCCGATGTGTCTCCTACGTTTCAGTAATTTCATAGTTTTCTTCTTTTTCGGGCTAATTTCTCCTTTCTACTTCCTATACGTTCAGTCGAGATGTCCATGGACCTCGTTTGCAAGCCGTACAGGCACCCGAAAACTAGAAATGGGTATCCAGTACTCAATGTTTATGAACCATCGATGTTTTTATAAAAATTTTAGCATCGATAGACAACCATCCGATGGTTTTAAACCATCGATGTTTAGGTGTCAATAATCGATAGGCATAAGAAAAGGAGGTTCAGACTTCAGTTCTGTTTACAGTGTTTTCGTTGTATGTTGTTCACACTAGTTTTATTAGTTTGTTCATGAGCCACAGAAATTGAAAAGAAATTTGGCATCATTTTGACAAAAATGCCAAGTGCCGCCACTGTGGCAAGATTAGCAAAACGAGAGGTATATGCCGTATAGAGCGCGTTCAGCATAATACCAAGATTCATCCCTCAAATCAAAGCTTCTGGCTTCACTTCATCTTCAACGTATGCTAGTTGCAGCAGTGCCTTAATTAGCCCAGCAAAAAATCGATGTTTTTGCAACGATATTTCTCTGCCATCGATGATTCATGTTTTATCACTACCGATATGTCAAACATCGATGTTTTGAGGTCTACAGGGTGTTCCTTAATGCTCCCCCCCCCCCCTCCCACATTCAAATTATGATTTCTCCTCAAAAATTCAACCCATTTGAAAATGTCTTGAGTGATTTAGAAACTTTGGAACCTCCTCTGTTCTTGGAACTCGTTCCAATCAAGCGTCCAAGAATTAGTGAAAAACAATACCCCCAGAAATCTCGAAAACATATTCGAAATAGGCAGATAGATACCCATTTTTACCCATAACCTCTTCCAGAGTGCGCCAATCGTTCTGAGGCCAATTTCATTATATTAAGCGTCCAACACTTATGGCAAAAAGATACCCCACACGCCTAGATCGCCAAAAATCTCGAAAACCCATTTTTTGTTAAACACATTTTGAACCCCTCCTTCTTCGGAGCCGGAAACGGGTCCCTAACCAAAATGTCAGATTTTTAGAAAATTTTCTACTGACAAAGGACGGCGGGCGGACATTTGCTTATTTTGATCCAGGCACCTTGAAACGTCCAGTTAAAAATTTTGGGCCGAAGCGGAGAGATTGACCTTTTGCATGAAAACATAGGTTGATTATTCAAGGAATAACCAACCAAAAGGGTGATTCTGGACCGATCATTGCCACCTGAACAAACAAATGGCCTCGCTTACATAATTTCCCCCCTTTCCCACTCATTTATATATGACCAACTATTCTGGAGGAAAATACCGGTACATTGCAATGATGCCTTCCTACTCCACGGAGCCCGTAGTGTAGCTTGACAATAGGAGCTTCGGAACTTCAAAAGTTTTTCGGAGGGAGCAAGAGTTTTGTGACAAGCGACCCATAAAAGTGTTTGGAGAATACCTCTCCAAGTGGATGGATATGCTTTAGTGACTGGTCGACATGCCTCAACCAACTCTATTGGGCGAGCAATAGTCAAAAAAGACGTTCCACAGAAAAAAATGAAAATTCAAAAAAAGAAAATCCAGATGTTAGTACTGTTAGTTGGGGTTAGGTGTGGGTACCAGGAATGAAGTGGGTACCAGGTACAAAACCGAAAGATGTGCTGTTGTTGCCAAGTGCCGTGACCGCTCCAGTGCTGCTGAAAGACGAAGGCGCGTAGGATGCCTGGTATTCTGTACCTAGATGGCTGAGATCCTGGGGACCTCCCGATCCCAAGGCAATTTCATAACCTCCTGATGCTGCTGCCGCCGCGTTACTCGGGTCCCAGGACATCTGAAAAATTAATTAATTGTGTCAATTTACAGTAGGTATCATCATCATCATTATCATAGCTGCTTACAAGCAAAGGTACTCCTAATCAAACCTTAATCATGGGGATCACAGCGGTACGATGCCATTGAACGGGTTCTAAAATTCTTCATCAAGAGATTGTTAGGCCTACCTCGTAACACACCGGTTTATTTTGTCTATTTGGAAACTGGCGTGATACCCGTGTTTCTCTACACGCTCTCTCTCCACTGCAAATACCTTCTCAAAGTTATGCTTATGCTTGCGAGCCGGTACCCTCGGTTGCTAGCAGACCAGATTGTTCAGCGGGATTGTTCTGGTACAAGAATCTTCGGGGTTTGTGCAGAGACCGGCTGTGTTGTTGGTGCCAACTTTGAGGATCCAGCATTGTGGAGATCTCAGCTCAGAGCCCTGCAAGAGATGCTGGAATCCCGATGGAGAGAACAGACTGTCTCAAGGGCGATCATCACAACACAGAATTTATCGGCAGTTGGACATGGAGCTCGGAAGTATCGATCTGACTGAGAGGGTCAAAAAGGGTCTATGTTTGTCCTCCGCTGGGTCTGTGGGTCAGAGGGGACCTTCTGGGGCTCAATGGCCGGCTGGGTGTGGCTCAGGAGGTCGACGATCTTGACAGGACGCTGTGCTCCCTTTGCTGTCTTGGTGAACCAGAGGACATTATTCATTTTCTGGGGCATTGTCCTGTTCTGGCAGAGTTTCGGGTTGCACAGTTTGGAGTGGCTAGATTGACCTGCGACTCCATAATCGGAATGCTCAATGGTTTGAACTGGCTCCCACTCGCGAGATTTTGCCAAGCTGCTTGGTCATATCGATCTGAGCTGGTTGCCCAGATCAATATTGGGACTAAAACCTCATCCTCGCCTATCAATTGGCAGCCGTGTGCTGTGTTTTCCTTGTTTTCGTATTCTGTGTGTAGTCTTTGTCGATCTTATTGGTTCACGATTAATTTTTTTCTTGTCATGCTCCATTATAAAATGGGGTTTTTTAATTTATTTGTAAGTACAATTTAATTTCGGCTCTACGATCATAATATGGGCGGAGTGTTTCCTCAATAGGTTGGTGCATCCTCTGGCAGACGCCCATTGCCCATTGCCATACCGTGTCCATAAATGCGAATTTATTATTGTTGTTCAATTCAAATAAACACGTTTTCTATCTTCTATCTATCTACTCCTAATCAAAGCCAAAACGCCATGTTTCTAATTTAGTGTGGTGGAGTACCCGATCCCATATTTATCTAGGATCCAGTTAAGTGGGAGTTGAGACGAGTTTATGAGTCTGTCTTGGACTTATGGACATAGGATACTTGCGAAGTATGGATACCAGTACTCACAATATTCGATACTTTTCGACTATCGAATGAAAAGTATCGATAATTAAAATATACTTACGAGAGTAAACAATTCGAGACAATCAGTTAAGTTAGTGTGGAAGTAAAATTTTGAGTTAAAAAATTCCAAACTATTCATCACTTCAAAAAGGCTGTTTATTCAAGAACGTACTTCAAAATGGCAAAAATATCCTAGTCCCCATTCTTCCATTCTTGTACACTTGGAAACACCAAACGTTCAAGATGTGTCTGTTCTTTGTTTCGGTCAGAATATTACCAGTTGTAGGCCCGGACAGGCTATGATGGGCACAATAAGAATTGGGTTCAAATTTAGTGAGGATGAATCAGATTTTGTTGGTGGTAGCAAATTTGAAGGGATTGTTAAAATCTTTTTTTCTTTTGAGAAAGAAAAAGTAATATTTGTTTTGATATGAGTAGTTACAATTACGAGTAATTCCTTCGATAGTGGTCAAAGTATCGATACCGGTATTTAAACTCAAATGTGGTATCAATACCAAGAAACATTCGCCACTTCACTCATATTGATCAGTATCGCATGTCCCTATTTTGGACATGCATGCCTTAATTTGTCAAGGGGGTCTATTTTCATTCACACTAAATACTGAGACTGTTAAACATAACCAAACAGGGCCAAAGGCACAAGAGGGGAAAATTTAGGGGTAAGAGGTATCTTGGGGTTAAAGGATTAGGATTTTGTTTAGGTGGGGTAAAATAGGGGGAAAACGTTTAACAAAAATAATTAGGACTAATTAGAGAGGTAGTGAGAATGGCACAAGCATGTTTGGACATTTACTAAAAAGTGAAAGGTATAGGAACAAGTAGGAACGTTGCAATATTATCAATATTTGTTTCTATATCGATATTTTGAGAAATTCATCGGTATTAGGGAATATTGATATTACAAATTAATGACAATAATATATTATTCATCATGTGATGGGTGAAATTGTAGAGTTGCTGATCTCTTTACTTCTAATCTAAACGATCTAATCGAATATTAAAACAAAAATATCAGTACTTTTAAATATCGCTAGTATTGCAACGTCCCTAGGAACAAAATAAATGTAATATCCCACATGGTCTATGTTCTGTTAAGTGTTGGCGCTTGCAGGCTCAAAGGCGGTTCTCAATTATTTTTTCAGTGAAAATACCTTATCGCATACTTACATCGGCCTGGGCAGTCATCCCAGGGTAAAAGTATGGCGTTCCGTGAGGTATTTCATGCGAAGCTTTCTTCTCTTTCATTTTATCGTAGATCTGTTTGCCACCGAGAGCGATAGAGGCAATCAGAGCCAAGCCTGACATCGCTACAGTTTTGAGAACGAGGACCTTGAGGGCAGTCATAGCCGCCACGATGATGCTGGCCACTTTGAAACCAACGACCAGCGGTACGGCCATCATTATCATTTTCTTCCTTCCCCTACCTGGAATAAAGGTTGAAAACTACATGAACTGATCTAGTGGAAACAACGGCTGGGATACTTCATAATCAACATGCAAACTATCGACCTTTCAAATGTCGTTTTATGGGGACCGCCTTTGATTCGGTTTCCCAAATAAGGGTACTATGGGTACTTTTATAAACAAAATCGTTCTCTTCAAAGTTAAGATTATTGTTTAAGATATACAAGAAAGAGAAAATAATAGCACGTATGTAGCTAAAACATTCTTGAACGTCTATCATGCAGTGGCGTTGGTTGTGTACTCTATTATTTAATTACACATAACAGTCAGAACGTAGGTTATCCAATACACGTAGTATTGACACGTTAAGTTACACTTTTGACAAATATATTCAAACTTTCGACAAATAAACTTAATCTTTTGACAAATGAAGTTCAAATGTGGACAAATAGATTTGTAGGACAACTATTTATACTCAGTAGCGATTTCAGAGCTGATATTTAAGGCACCCATGATCGCCGCATAGGTAAACCTTCCCTGTGTTAGCTGGCGGGAGGTTTGAATATCTTCTGCATGGGTGGCATAAATCTCTAAATAATATTTATAATTTCTTTAAGGTTAATCTTATTCGATTAACAAATACTTTGGCGAATACAATCACGGTTTAAAACGTAGTTGTAATTGTAGGTAATCGAATAATGAACGTAATCGATTAGGTACATTCGTAATCACGCGTGGCGATTATTCTTCTCGATTCCTTTTTAATTTAATCGATTACTTTCGTTATCAAATTACAATTGTAATCGAATGCATTTGTTTTTTCAGGATTTGTTTTACTAATATACTACGTTAGCAATTATATGATATCTAAAAAGACTGTTATCAGTTAAGCCGCTGAATCGATTGATATACGTCCCTTAAAGCCAAAATGTACATTTGTTTGAGAGATTTCCATTTTTTAAGACAAAAAATGAGAAAATACTTAAAGTTTCAATTAAGATTTCGGAGGAGAGGTGGGGTGGTGGTTCAAACATAGTAAAACCCTGTGAAATAATTTGCAGCATTTTCAACTATTGTTTTTATTACCGCCTGTATGTGGATTTCCCTGAGCTTAAAAAAGCAAAGTAATCGTTATTCGTGAATCGGTTTATGTGTCTCATGTTGACGTCTCGTTCAAGTTGTTAGAGCCACACATTTGTCTTGCACTACCATTATTATTATTGCATACTATATTATGTGTGATACTAGATTATGAAAGGTCGGCTACTGGGAGTTAATAGCTAGGTTTAGGGGCTACACACCCCCCCACACCACACACAGTTTTTTTTCTTCCAATCAACCGATTTTGGCGGATGCTCACCCCCCCACACCACAAACAGTTTTTTTTCTTCCAATCAACCGATTTTGGCGGATGCTCACAATGTCTCGATTATGCAAAAATTAGATACGCATGCGGAACGATTTCCAAGGAGCTGTTTGGTTATAACCAGGATTTTCATTGTAATGAGCTTGTCAGCAGTAATGTTGGTAGTGACATAATGGGCTGAAGAAGCCCAGGCTGAGCTCTGATACGCACGTGGAACGTTTTCCAAGAAGCTGTTCTGTTTGGTTAAAACCAGGATTTTCATAGTAAAGAGCTTGTCAGCAGTAATGTTGGTAGTGACATAATGGGCTGAAGAAGCCCAGGCTGAGCTCTGATACGCACGTGGAACGTTTTGCAAGAAGCTGTTCTGTTTGGTTAAAACCAGGATTTTCATAGTAAAGAGCTTGTCAGCAGTAATGTTGGTAGTGACATAATGGGCTGAAGAAGCCCAGGCAGAGCTCTGATACCCAAGGTTTTGGTAATGATTGGGAACTTTCTACAACCCCTAACAAGCCTGCAACTTATTATTTACAAATTATTACCCTCATACGTCAATGCACTGCGAATTACGAATGAATTTTTAAAATATTGACCCCTCAGTTTCAATTTGTGCGGTACGAGGCACTTCTCACTGAGCAACCCCCTACATCAGACTTGGCTGTTAGGTAATCACAACTCGATCACAACAAAAGGGTTGCAGTCCAATTTGCATACTAATTAGGCAAATCAGCAACAATGGTCCCTTCGCGCTGTAACGTCCTGATCACTCATCATATATGCCAACATGAAATCATAATACTCCACAAGTTTTTCTCCGTTGTCAGTTTTCTGGCCATTCTGAGCAGCCTAATAGCAACCTCGGCATGATTTACCTCTCTCGTTGCTCATCTAATGGCATGATGGCTCTACAACCTCACAGCCCTCAACATTAAATGGAGTATTGTGGTTTCTCAGAAAACCATGAAATGAAGTAAAAAAAGAATTCCTGGTCAAATGCAGATATAACCACTTGAGAGACAATGTTGCCCAACTGGCAAAACTGCTATGGCCAGGGGGCTCCATTGAGCCTGTATTACTCGATGCTACGCAGGGACAGGCCATAACTGTGGGCATTACAGTGCATGGGGGACTGGAAGCGCAATTTGACGTACTTATGGCCGACGCCCACTCTCATCATTCCTTGCCATCATTTTTTGCCAAAAATACAAATATTTGAGCAATAAATTTTATGATTTCTCTCCTCACAATCAGTGTCACACTCGTGTTGAGTTTTGCGTCTGAATTTTCGTAATGTCAAAATATCGTTTCGAATTTTCCTGTGTATCATGACTACGAATAGCAACAGTGAATGGTCTTTTTCAAAACTCAAAAGTTGTTAAAAAAGCTGCAAATTCCTTCAAAGTGGTTGGTTATTTCTTGAAGCATGGGGAAAATGGAGGATAGTAGTGAGTGGGGAGTGTCCCAGACTCATTCCAATCGATCCAACGCCCAACATTTAGTGGGAAATGATACCCCACACGCCTAGGTACCCAAAAATCACGAAAACCCACATTCAAAATAGGTAGGAAAGTTCCCATTGTGACACAAACCCCCCTGCAGAGGGTGCCAATCAGTTCGGGACCTACCTTATTGGATTTGGCTTTCAAAATTTAGCCAAATGTGACAAGCCTAAATCGCCAAAAATCTCAAAAACAATTTTTCAAAAAACCAAAAAAATTGACGAAACAGTGTTACACAAGAATGACTGAAAACATTATCAATTTTTCGTATCGAAAATGAAGTACTGCAGGGTATTGATAGATACAATCGACAATTTAGCTAATCGATTTGTTAACGTAAACTGTACTTTGCACAGAAAAAGGAGACACTTTTCATATCGTTTCAATTCGTAATTGATCCTTACCGTATTGTGAATAGTAATAGTAATTAGTAAATAGTAAATAGTAATATATTCATTGGTACCGTTTATGTAAACTAAATCAGCGGTTCGTATTCTTCTACTTAGCTAACTATTATTGTGCGCTAGAACATTAAACGACCACTTTTGTAAAAATGCTGCAAATTCATTTACAGGGAGAAAATGGGGGGAAACAGTGCGTGTATAGTGTCCCGGACTTATTCCAATCGATTCAGCGCCTAACATTTAGTGGCTAATGTCACCCCACACGAAAACCCACTTTTGAAATAAATAAATTGATAAAGTTTTTACCCATAACCGCTTCCGGTGGGCGAAAATCGTTCTAGGACTCATTTCTTTGGATTCAGCGTCCAAAATTTAGTCGAAAAATGATACCCTAATCGCCGAATTCTAAAAAAAAAAAAAAAAAAAAAAAAAATTTTTTGAATTCTACTTCTCCCAAATTTGGATCCGATCGAGCTGAAAAGTTTTGAGGACCAACTAGAGTAGGAAACGGGTCCCTGACCAAAATGTCAGATGTTTAGAAAATTATCTACCAAAAACGGCGTAAACGTCGGACGGACATTTTTGCTTATTTTGATCATGATAACATTGAAACGCCCAGAGAAAAATGTTAGAGCAAAGCAATTATTCAAGGAATAACCAACCAAAATCGGTCAGTCAGTTTTGCCTGCAAGGACACAACGAATAAAATAATGATTCATCTTAGACCCGGTCTCTAGACCAGAGCCGATACCGACCGTAAAAATTTCAATTTATTTAATATTTGGTATTTAATACTGTATTCTGCAGTAGGTAGGTGTCTGCAAGGAATACAGGAATATGTAGAAGGAATTTTTAGAAAATTGTAGTTAAATAAGCGCTCTGTCAATTGGAGTAATGTGTTGAGGTGGTAATCGCTATCTGACAAACCTGTCTCTCCGTGTATCCCATTAGCCGCGGCCTCAGTGATTTTGACCGACTGCAAAACATCGACAAAATCGCCTCCAGCGTTTAAAATCGTCACAGCCGCTTTTTCAACTTCGGGATCCCGCTGGTTGGCATGGACAGCCGACAAATAGACGGCCAAGACGAGGAAAATGGCAAAACTGAACGAGCGCATGGCGATGAATGAAGGAACGCGAGTCGATGGGTACTCACGACTGACGGTCTGCACGGTGCGCGTTCCAACTCAACTCTCGTCTCTGCCTCGGAGCCTTCAAAGGACATCAAGGGGGTGGAAGAGGGGATTTTCCTCTTCCTCGACCACGACGAGCTACCCTCGCAAACCTGCCTTTCCACCCCAAGATGCGAACAAGATCCTGCCGGAACAGCTGGTTCACTTGGAGGAGTTTCTTCTCGTCAACAGCCACTTGGGAAGATTGCTGGGTACCGTGGAATGTTTGCCAAAGAGGGAAGGTGGTAGGGTTGTTGAACTTGTCACCGTTCAATCACTGCCAGACTCTGGAAAACTTGATGAAAATCACAGAGGTTGCTTATTCCTCAGACTAGGCGCATGGAGACTCATTTCAATCGATTCAGTGTCCATGATTTAGTGGAAAATGATACCCCACACGCCTAGGTACTAGAAATCTCGTAAACACACATTCAAAATAAGTAGGTAGGTACCCATTTTGACCCATAACCTCTTCCGGTGGGCACCAATCGTCCCGGGACCCATCTCAATCGATTCAGCGTCCGAAATTTAACGGAAAATTATACTCCTCATGCCTTGATACCGGAAATATCAAAAATCCACTTTCAAAATAGGTAGATACCCATTTTGACCAATAACTGGAGTTGGACCACATTTAGGAAGGAAAGGGGGTTAGGTGTCAAAACGCGTTTATCGAGATTTCTGGCACCTAGTAGCGTGGGGTATCATTTTCGTCTAAATTGTGAACGCTGAATCGATTGGGATGAGTTCTAGACACTCCACACTAACTGTATTTGCACATTTTCTTCATGCTCCTGGTCCGAGGAATAACCAACCCCTGTGAAAGAATTTGCAGCGTTCAATATCTGTTGAGAAATAGGTGGGAACACAAATCCCTCTCCACAATTAAACTTCAATGATCTCGTAATTGATACGTTTCTTGAAAAAAGTCATCTCATTTACAGGAGTAATGTGGTCTAGTCATCTCTTGCAATCAATTATTACTTAATCACACGTACGAGTATATTGCAAAATGAATGTGTATTCTGGTTACCCATTTTCTATTCATCTTATCTTCTATTTTCCAATTTATTTATTCTCAATTTCACTGACTTTACCGACTCCTTTTTGTTTTTCAAACAAGGGCAGAATTCCTTGACAAAAAGATGTTCTTGCTATTATGAGAGCACATGGCATGTGCATGTACAGATTACAAAAAGAGGGGTGGTGGAAGGGTTGTTGAACTTGTCACCATTCCGACTCATGAAAGCTTGAAGAAAATCCCAGGGGTTGGTTATTCCTAAATTCAGGCGCATGGAGACTCATTCCAATCGATTCAGCGTCCAAAAATTAGTGGATAACTACCCCACACGCCTTGATCGGCGAAAATCTCAATAATCGATTTTTCGGAAACCACATTTTGGTTGGTTATTATTTGAATGATCAACCTATGTTTTCATGCAAAAAGTCAATCTCTCCGATTCGGCCCAAAATTTTGGTTGGTTATTCCTTGAATAATCAACCTATGTTTTCATGATAATGGTCAACCTCTCCGATTCGGCTCAAAATTTTTTTCTGGACGTTTCATGATGTCCTGATCAAAAAATCTGCAAATTCTTACACACGGGTTGGTTATTCCTCGAATGGGGGAAACAGTGGGTGTGGCGGGTCTCAGACCCATTCCAATCGATTCAGGGTCCAAAATTTAGTGGAATATGATACCCCACACGCCCAGGTACCAGAAATCCTGACACATACCAAATGGGTGGATACATACCCATTTTGACCCATAACTTCTTCCGGTGGGTGCCAATCGTTCTGGGACACACATCATTGAATTCAGCGTCCAAAATTCAGTGGAAAATGATACCCCACACGCCTAGGTAGCAGAAATCCCGAAAACACATATTCAAGATGGGTGTATCTATGGGGCACTACGACACTAATTTACTAATATAATATTGAGAAAACGTAGGAAATTTAGAAGGCTATAATAATTGTATTAAATTGAATTGAATGGTACGGATAAAAAGCTCGGACAGTAAAAAGAATTGTAGGCAACTGCTCAAAATTGGTTGCTAAGTTTAACAGCTGGTTATAAACAACAGGATATGACGATGTGTTTTGTTTGTCTATTCGGCTGAAGTCACCCACATGGGTAATAAATACCCAATTTGACCCATTACTTCTTCCAGTGGGGGCCAATTGTTCTGAGACCCATTTTATTGGATTCAGCGTCCAAAATTTAGTGGAAAATGGCACCCCACTCGCCTAAATCACCCAAAATCTCGAAAATCCATTTTTCAAAAAACACATTTTGACCCCTACCCCCTCCAAATTTGGTCCGATCGGGCTGAAAAGTTTCGAGGACCCATCTCGGCTGGGAACAGACCCCTGACCCAAATTTCAGATTTTTAGAACATTTTCTACTACCAAAAACGGCGTGGACAATGGACGGCGGACGGCGGACGGACATTGACCTTTTTTGATCAGGACATCATGAAACGTCCAGAAAAAAATTTTGAGCCGAATCGGAGAGGTTGACCATTATCATGAAAACATAGGTTGATTATTCAAGGAATAACCAACCAAAAAGGTCAATGTCCGTCCGCCGTACGCCGTCCGCCGTCCATTGTCCACGCCGTTTTTGGTAGTAGAAAATTTTCTAAAAATCTGAAATTTGGGTCAGGGGTCTGTTCCCAGCCGAGATGGGTCCTCGAAACTTTTCAGCACGATCGGACCAAATTTGGAGGGGGTAAGGGGTTTTTTGAAAAATGGATTTTCGAGATTTTGGGTGATTTAGGCGAGTGGGGTGTCATTTTCCACTAAATTTTGGACGCTGAATCCAATAAAATTGGTCCCAGAACAATTGGCACCCACTGGAAGAAGTTATGGGTCAAATTGGGTATTTTTTACCCAATTTGATTATGTGTTTTCGGGATTTCTGCTACCTAGGCGTGTGGGGTATCATTTTCCACTAAATTTTGGACGCTGAATTCAATGATGTGTGTCCCAGAACGATTGGCACCCACCGGAAGAAGTTATGGGTCAAAATGGGTATGTATCCACCCATTTTGTATGTGTCAGGATTTCTGGTGCCTAGGCGTGTGGGGTATCATATTCCACTAAATTTTGGACCCTGAATCGATTGGAATGGGTCTGGGACCCGCCACACACACGGTTACCCCCATTCGAGGAATAACCAACCCGTGTGTAAGAATTTGCAGATTTTTTTTCTGGGCGTTTCATGGTGTCTGGATGAACATTAGCAAATGTCCATCCGCCGTCCACGCCGACTTTAGTAGTAGAAATTATTCTATAAATATGAAATCTTGGTCAGGGACCCGTTCATGGCTCTAGTTGGTCCTCGAAACTTTTCAACCCGATCGGACCAAATTTGGATGGGGTAGGGGTCAAAATGTGTATTTCGGAAAATGGATTTTTAAGATTTTTTGCAATTTAGGTGTGTGGGGTATCATTTTCCACTAAATATTGGACCCTGAATCGATTGGAATGGGTCCGGACCTGCCACACCCACTGTTTCCCTCATGTTGAAGAAATGAGTCTCCATGCGCCTGGTCCGAGGAATAACCAACCCCTGTGTAAGAATTTGCAGCGTTTTTTATTCCAAGTGCATGCCTGTCTTTCTTTGAAGGTATTAATATATTAACCTAGATTAACCCTCAATTTAATAAAATAATCCTGGTTTCTTACCTTATAGTTTGATTTCGTGTTAGTTATTCCTAGAATAATCAAACTATGTAATCGTGCCAGAAATCAATCTCTCCGATTGGAACCAAAATGTGAAACGTTTCATGTCATTCAGAAAACCCAGATGTTCATCCGCCGTCCGTTTTTGGTAGTAGTACATATTGATACTGATACAAAACGCAACACAAAATACTACACTTGAAACCTGTAAACGATAGGGACGATTGAATGACGATGTGGACAAAGTACAAGGCGTTATCACTTATCACTCATTTTGTTACTGATAAGTTGGGTTTCGGTGGGAGCGCGCGTCTGGGGAGAGCTCTTCCAAAGCTAACCTTGTGTTAGTTAACCCTAGGACTGTACATTACAATTTCGGTGACGTGGACGTCACACTGGGGTACAAATGATCTCATCCTTAATCACCTTCCTGAACTGATGGTGAAACAGAATCTCACATAACTCGATGTTTAGGTTAATTCCTAGATTTAGCTAAGTCACACTTTAACTCTCACGTGGTGAAATCCACCCTAAAAATCTGAAATATAGGATGTATAGGAAATATAGGAATTACCAATCATTATGAAAGAATTGGCTTGAAAATGTTGGGCGCAACTGGGAAAGAAACGGCGCTTATGGGAAACATCAGCAGTTTTGTCAGATATTTTTAAGGATTTGACAACCTGGACGGCTAACAATGGACACACGGCGGCTAAATTTTTTGGAACTTTGTAACTAAACACTGGTAACACTTTTCTTCACACCTAAAGTGAACATTTTAGCAGACTTTTTCGATAAAATACAAATACAACGGGGTATTAGTTGACTAAAAGGGGCGAAAAGTCGCCTAATCTTTGGCTCGATCAGCCGCAAGTGTCTTTCTACTGTGGTTACCAAAAATTGCGGATCATTGTGCGCAAAATGGCCGAGGAAAAATGAATTATTTTAATAGTACGTATCTACTGAATTAAACGTTTTAGAATTCAATATGATCTCAAATATTGAACAGTGTCAGACCTGAGAAAAAGAAGTTTGGAATGAAATACAAGAGTCAGATCAAAATGTTTAATGACGTTGTCTCTTGAAACACCATTCCAATAAGGAAGGATACGTCACAATCACTTTTCAATATCATAAACACATAAATATAATTTTTAACACGTTGTCGGTGATAACATACGGATATTAGAGAGAGGATCAGGAGTACATAACATATCTGGTGGCATTTGATTCAATAAAAATGTCTTATGAAGTGAATAATGAACAAATAAAGCTGTGACTGCCAACAATTTCGAGAAGAAAACTTCTTGAAGGAGAGGAAAAGAAGAGCTGTGTGATCCAGGAATGGATTTTCGAAATTTTTGGTGATCTAGGCGTATGGGGTATCATTTTTCACTAAATTTTGGACGCTGACTCCAATGATAGGGGTCCCGGGACGATTGGTGCTCATCGAAAGAGGTTCTGGGTCAAAATGGGTATCTATCTACTTTTCTGAATGTGTTTTGAGATTTATGGTACCCAGGCGTGTGGGGTATCAATTCCCACTAAACTTTGGACGCTGAATCGATTGAAATGAGTCTCCATGCTGCCGGCCCGAGGAACAACCAACCTCTGTGAAAGAATTTGCAGCGTTTTGACGGAAGTGATTAAAATGATTAGTCATAGCGCTCTGGTAAATCTACAAGGGCCTATTCACACAGTGCCGTGATCTCCCAGTGATTGCTATTCGCACTGATCAGCATTGCAAACCTTCCGTTTCGGTAAAGTTGCGCTGCCATGGGAGGAAAAACACTGGCACGCCAACCGTGAGAATAGAAGCATATCGTCCGGAACTAAATGTTCCACGCGCCGGGCAAGTAGGGACCTCTTTCATTTTCATGAAAACACTATGGTTACCGTCTGCAGGCAGATCACGAGTCGGTCATCACTCTGCCACGTCGTCCTTTGTATCTGCTTTCGGGCAATTCCGTAGTGAACAGCACAACTAATACGTCTGTTGCGCTGATGACTATACAGCAAGAAAAGCACTCGGCAGAGTCGTATCAATCATTGAGCATTGATGGTTTTGAATGGTGCCCACACTAGCTTCGAGTAATGAGCCAAGAACTATTTCACAAGAATTTTTGGCCGCCTGTAGCTCACTTCCTGAGATGGCACTAATACCGAATACGTTATGTATCCTACGCCTATCCTCTGTAGAAATTGAGATCATCTCTTGCTTTTCGGCGCTCACTTTTCGGGCAAACCCTAATTTTACTGGACTATTGTTTCCTACCGAGGGCCTTCTTTGAACAAAGCTTTTGCTGCCTCACCTACTTGGTTCTATAATTGTGATAATGAGTTATAGAAGAAGGTTTCACTATTGTACACAGGAATGTAGGAAAATAGTACAGGGTGCCCCGTGAGTTCCCCCTTCCCCCTCCTAAAATCTCGACCTAATAGGAGTAAACACTAACTTTTCGATTTTAAGTGGGAACACCAATTTGTTATTGCGAATTCGGATTCTACCTACAATTTAATGAACATTTGATCCTTCAACCATCTTTTGGTTGGTTATTCCTTGAATAATCAACCTATGTTTTCATGCAAATGGTCAACCTCTCCGATTCGGCTCAAAATTTTTTTCTGGACGTTTCATGGTGTCTAGATCAAAAAAGATCAATGTCCGTCCGCCGTACGCCGTCCGCCGTCCACGCCGTTTATGGTAGTAGAAAATTTTCTAAAAATCTGAAATTTGGGTCAGGGGTCTGTTCCCGTTCTAGGACGGTTCTCCAAGCTTTTCAGCCCGATCGGACCAAATTTGGGCGGGGTAGGGGTCAAAATGTGTTTTTTGAAAAATGGATTTTCGAGATTTTGGGCGATCTTGGCGAGTGGGGTATCATTTTCCACTAAATTTTGGACGCTGAATCCAATGAAATGGGTCCCAGAACGATCAGCACCCACTGGAAGAAGTCATGGGTCAAATTGGGTATATACTACCCATTTTGAATATGCGTTTTCGAGATTTCTGGTACTTAGGCGTGTGGGGTATCATCTTCTACTAAATCTTGGACGCTGAATCCAATGAAGTGGGTCCCAGAACGATTGGCACCCACTGGAAGAGGTTATGGGTGAAAATGGGTATCTATTGCCCATCTTGAATATGTTTTTTCGAGATTTCCGGTACCTGGGCGTGTGGGGTATCATTTTCCACTAAATTTTGGATCCTGAATCGATTGGAATGGGTCTGGGACCCGCCGCACCCACTGTTTCCCTACTACCCCCATGTTGAAGAAATGAGTCTCCATGCGCCTGGTCCGAGGAATAACCAACCCCTGAGAAGAGACTTTGCAGCGTTTTTTTCATTTTTTTAAGCAGTCATCGAACATATATCCCCGTATAAATCTGAAAACAGGCGCCTAAAATATAAATACCGGCCGTGATATAAACAAATGAGGCGTTTGCTATCAAAACCAGCTCATTCCATATTTTTCTGAAATTCACTTTTTTGCATATTTTGAAGGTTTAGAGGGTCCTTCATAACCTGATGAAGGGATATAGCTCAAATCCACCTCATTCCAACCCAAAACTATATGAAAAAGTTTGGCCTCTGGATCAAAACCAGCTCATTCCAAGCTTTTGCCACCTCCCACCAGGAGCGCTTACTTCATAGCGCTATTTCATCAATTACAATATCATTCAATTTTATTTACAATGTTATTTTTCTTTGATAAATATTAATAAAAAACATTCTGTTCCATTTGGCGTTGCAATTTATGACCTTTTTCACATTGTACCAAAGTTTATGTCTCAACTGCGAAATTTCAGATCATTTGAAAAATTTTAGTGGGTGTCATTTTATTTAAAACTCGTAAAGACACAAATATTAACTGGTAAACTGGAAAAAACCAATTTCACACAACTTAATTTAACAAAAAAATTGAAAAAAGCATGAAAAATCGTGTTTTTGCATCAAAATCAGCTCATTCCAACCTAATTAGTGTAATTACGCCCAAGGTAATTAACCTGTAATGAAAATGAAAAACTAATCAAATTCTAGGCGGTTATACCTACAATAAAAAAAAAAAAAAAAAAATTTTAGCTTTAGAACTCTGGACGTGAGAAGTTTTTTGTGTCTCCTGTAAAATTTCCAAAAATGGAATGAGCTGGTTTTGATAGCAAACGCCTCAAATATTGATCATTATTCCAGAATACTTCAGTCAAATCCAGAAACAGATAGCATCACGTAAATCAGCGTTAGAAAGCAATTTTAATTCATGTGCCACACTTTGGAGTTCACCATCATCCAATATTTGACAATTTTGGGGTTGCGCAACTTTGCCTGCTTGCTGGACCGGTTGTGCGTCTTAAACAAAAATTGGTTGAAGGATCAAATTTTCATAAAATGTTGGCGAATCTGCAATAAAAAATTGCTGTTCCCGGTTAAATTAAGAAAGTTAATGTCACTTGCGCAGTTGCGCGAGGTGCACGTATATGATAATTGAGATCCTTGCAAAAACAAATATGAAGATTTAAGATACAATTTTCGTCTACTCCCATTTTGGGCGATTTTAGGAGGGAAAGAGGGGATAACTCGTGGGACACCCTGTATACTACAAAGACACATGGAGCATTCTCTGTAAAAGTCTTATGAATTAAGCCCTTGCTAATCAATTCAAAACCACTAGCTCGAGCTCTTAATCATACCTCGAGGAATTAGTAGAAACGGAGAAAGTAAAATCAGTTTGTATACCGAATAAGTGTTACCGACTTTCCTTCCTCAATGCGAGTACATACAATTTTATAGAATTACCCGAATTGCCGCCGCTTGCTGACGAGTTCATTACCATAATAATCCTGGTTATGACCAAACTGACCAGCTCCCGGTAATCGTGGACTGTGATTTTCTCTTTCCCTTTCGCCTAATAATGCTCCTCATGTTTTCTCGCCGATTTCTGCATGTGAACCCATCATTTTCTGCGTAATCGCGACGTTGTGAGCATTCGAAGGACGATTGATTGGCAAGTGAAACAAGGCGAGTCCGAACAAAAATCAATCTTACAAGCTACTTACTACCTCCTAGCTGTAAAAATACTCGATACAGCTGCAGATCGCCGTGCTAGTCTTCAAAATACAAAACAAACATGTAAACAAAAATATGAAGAAATGTTGCTAGAAGAAAGAAGAAGTTGCAAGAAGGAACATTGTCATCTTTAGAGGGAATCATTTGATGTTTGTTCATTGATTATTTACTATTTGAATGCAAGGTATATTTGCTAAACGTTATAATTAATTTCAGGCATTCTGGCAAGTGTTAAATTTATTAAAAAGGCAGTGGAAGAGAGGGCCATCTGGCCCTAACTATCCCTGCTGGTTAAATAAATAACAGGGGTTGGTTCTTCATCGGACCAGGAGCATGGGGACTCATTCCAATCTATTCAGCGTCCAAAATATAGTGGAAAATGATACCTCACACGCCTAAGTACCAGAAATCTCGAAAACACATTCAAAATGGGTAGATAGGCACCCATCTTGACCCATAGCCTCATCCAGAGGGCACCAATCGTTCTAGGACCCATCTCATTGGATTCAGCGTCCAAAATTTAGTGATAAATGATACCCCACACGCCTAGGTACTCAAAAACCTTTTTTCAAAATAAGTAGACCCATTTTGACCCATATTGCTGAAAATCTTGAAAAATCGATACTTGCCGTCCACGCCATTTTTGGTAGTTACAAATTTTGTAAAATCTGAAATTCTGGTCAGGGGCCCGTTTCCAGGTCTTGTTGGTCCTCACAACTTTTCAGCACGACCGGACCGAAATAGGGGGGAGGGGTCAAAATGGGTTTTTCGAAAAATGAATTTTCGAGATTTTTGGTATCTAGGCATGTGTGGTATCATTTTCAGCTAAATTTTGGACGCTGAATTTAATGAGACTGGTTGCAGGACGATCGATGCCCACCGGAAGAGGTTATGGGTCAAAATGGGTCAAATCTACCAATTTCGAAGGTGGGTTTTCAAGATTTCTGGTACCTAGGTGTGTGGGGTATCATTTTCCATTAAATTTTGGACGCTGAATCAATTGTAGTGAATCCCCATACTCCTGGTCCGAGGAATAACCAACCCCTGTGAAAGAATTTGCAGCGTTTTCAGTCATTTGTTCAGCAGTTGTTTTCAGCGATAACATTTGTGTACGTGTACTAAATCTGTTCCAATTTAAAATAACAGTGTAAATGTCAGTGTTAATTGCGCACTCACCTTTTAATTTTATAATTTCTGAAAATGTAATTAAGAAATACGAAGATTGAAATAATAAACAAATGAATTAATGAACGAACAAATGAATATTAGTTAACGGTACCTAATTAAACCAAATAAAAACAATTCTTTGTTACTCGTATGTTTGTGAATGAATATAATGTTTATTGTCACCTTACAAATACTGACAGAGATATAAGCTTGTACAGGATTAAATGAGGGTATAGTACTTTCTCTTAAATCTTAGGTAGTGAGGTAACGCAGGGTACGAGATGGAAACTAGGAAACTCCATCACGATTATTTCGAGTGCCTACATCTAACTCCTTCAGGTTGACCGTGCTGGATTGTGGATTCACTGTGGCCCAGCACGGAGTTGCTATCAAGTGACATTTAATATTTTGTTGTTGTTAGTTTTGACATCAATTTCACTAGTATTACTTTAATGAGTGTACCCAGAGGACATTTTATTTTATAAGCAGTGAACATATCGGAAAAGTGGGAAACATGAAGAGGGGCATTCATAGCAATTTTCCTCCAATAGGCAGGTTATCCTCACGAGGGGAAACGCCCGGAGGACATTCTGAGAGGGATTAACACCTTCAATTCGAGTGGTGTAGTTGGTTGCTTAAAAACGAGTTTAGATAATGCGAAGGTGATGCTCGCGCAGTTGACCGCTTGTAGAAAGCAACGCTCTTCATAATATGAGGGCTACTCGTTCTAATGAGGAGTTTTCACTTTCCATAGTGAAAACGCGCATCACATCCTAGTCCGTTTTGTTACTACTTGAAAGGGATCACACTGTGGTAGGCATTTTTATACCGCAAGAGCCACTTTTGTGGGCAGGGCAATCGAAGGAGTGCTAGATCGAAAGCTGTTGTCCCACCGATGGCGATAGCTATTGATTTCGATGGCTGAAGTGTGAGCGACCTTCATATTAATTCCCTCCAAGCCGGAAATCGATTCTTCATTCGCTCCTAAATAACAGTACTTAAACATAGTTTCCAATACGCAACATTTCGATTGGAATGGGTCCGGGACCCGCCACATCCACTGTTTCCCCCATTCGAGGAATAACCAACCCGTGTGTACGAATTTGCAGTGGTGTTTTAGTTATTGATTATTTATCAGTCTCTTCAGATCTATTTGGATTAGAAGACTAAAACGTGAAATGGATGTTAGAGCACGAAATATTTCAATTATCTTCATATGAGTTGCCTTTAAACAGGATTGATGTATGTAACAGAGAGTATTCCCTTCAGATTCAGTTATTTCCAAAATGTATTTCCCAAGCTGCAGGGGTTTTTCGCGATCTTAGCAACCACCAGGACACATCGAATCACCAAAAAATCGGACCCAAAGGATCGCTCTTGCCACAGTGGAGTGTCTGGAGGTTGATCGGTGTCACACCACACTAGCGCTACCACGGGATTTTTACTAACTATCGCTACCTTAGCGCTGTCATACGTAATCTACATTTGTCTATTATAACAAGGCAACGAGCGGCTCTAAGCGCACACAGATGTATAAATTAAGAATCAGCAAATTTTGCATCGTATAATAATGAGAATGGTTTCATCAGTTCAATGGTCCTATTTTGCTTGCGACCAAACAATGATGCACCTGTTCAACAGACCCGCTGATCGAATGCACACTTTGAATGTTGTGCACTATAGAATCTACAAAATACCCATTTAACCTAAAACCACCCCCCGTGGGTGGCAATCGGTCCGGGATCCATCTCAATGGATTCAGCGTCCAAAATTTAGTGGAAAATGGTACATAAGTTTGTACTTACCAATTTTTTGGGTGCATAGACAAGTATTCTTAGTACAACAGTATAATTTACTCATGTTTTGGGTGCATAGATAAGTATTCTTACTACAACATTATAACAACTTTTCAAACTTGATGGGGTACTACGCGTACTCGTACTGAATGCTTAAAGAATTCAATTGGGAACTGAAAACTATTATAGAGATTTCTATATTCTGTTTACTATTTGGGATTCCGATTAATTTTAGATAGAAATTTTGGATTTTTGATTGGTTATTCCTTGAATAATCAACCTATGTTTTCATAAAAAATGTCAATCTTTCCGATTCAGCCCAAAATGTTTTTGAAAATGTACGTCCGCTTCACGCCGTCCGTCGTCAAATTTGGGCGAGGTAGGGGTCAAAATGTGTATTTCGAAAAATGGATTCTTGAGTTCTTTTGCAATAATAGGTGTGTGGAGTATCATTTTACACTATATTCTGGACGCTGAATACAATGAAAAGGCTCCCAGACCGATTGGCACCCTCTTGATGAGGTTATGGGTCAAAATGGGTGTCTACTACCCATTTTGAATATGTGTTATCAAGATTTCTGGTACCCAGGCGTGTGAGGTATCATTTTCCACTAACTTTTGGTCGCTGAATCCAAAGAAACGGGTTCCGGAACGATTGGTGCCCTCTGGATGAGACTATGGGTCAAAATGGGTGCCTATTTACCCATTTCGAATGTGTTTTTTCGAGATTTCTGGTACCTAGGCGCGTGGGGTATCATTTTCCACTAAATTATAGACCCTGAATCGATTGGAAGCCCTTGCCTTCTTGAGGATTGTGCATAGTCGCTAAATTACAGACCAAGTTGAACTATATCTCGACTGGAAGGTTGTCTTAAACTTCTCACCTCATAAAACGTTTATAAATAAGGAGGTTTGAGTATATTTTGTGCCGACTCTGGGTTTGAGCTAAACATAGGTGTGTCTGAAGGATTGACAAGTGCAGTTCGCCTCTAAGCGTTCAACTCCTAGCAATTAAAAACCGTCAAGGCTCATATCATCCGAAAACCGTTCCGCCTTCCAAGCGCGAGAAACATGAACCGAATGAAAGTGTCTCATAGTCACTTTCTGGATGTGTGGGATGTCACTAGACGTCACTTAGCCGCTCTCCTTTGATCGAGCTGAAAATCTCGTTGGTTGACTCGGAATCGCTCATTTTTTCTACTGTTAATTGCGGTGGTCGTCGAGAAAGCAGTTTTACGGAAGCAACGAGCTTGGAGCAGGGCGGGATTTTTTAGCCATTTAGAATCAAATTGCTTCTGGTCGCCAACTGGTATCTTGTTATCGGAGAGAGTCCGTGATATCTGCACTTTGGAATGGTAACCAGCGGGTTCACATGAACAGGGAATCAGTTATTTTGTACTTCCTCTTTGCGATCTAAACTGTTGCGGTTCTATGACGAAAGGAAACTGGAAACTTCAGTTTTGGACAAAGTGTAGTAATTATCTCCACAATTGCGGTTAAGTAAACAACTTGAACTCATTGAAAATGGTCACAGAAACCACAAGACAACAACAAGCTGTCGGTATCTCAATATTTTAGATAGTTTGATGAGTTTCCCTTTGCGACCAATAATTTGCTTATCCAGCATTGATAATACAGGGGCAAGAGTAATGGATGGGTTTTGAAAGGAAACAGAAAGATTTTTTTTAGAAAAATGAACCTTAATTTATTTGAGTCAGAAAGTAATCCTATTTTTTTACATTTAATTTTGAAAATTACATCACCAAGATGGCGGCCTTCAGCAGCAATACACTGATGAAGGCGATTTCGGGAAGTTTTTTTTAGCTTTTCGGCACATTTGTGTAGGTATCGCCCTGATTTCTTCCCTTTTTATCACCTCTAGCTTATCCAGAGTGTGGTCGATGTTTATGTGGTTATGTTTAGAAACATTTTCCTTTACGTAGTCCACCAGAAAAAAGTCACAAATTCTCAAAAAGGGGCAAGCGAGCTGGCCATCCCTTATAGAGAGACCAATCGGTAACATTTGCCTTGTTTTGTCCAATGAAACACGATTTTTACGCTGATGCTGCAGCATTTGCTGCATCCTATTGAAACTAGGGGTCTATCAAATTAGTTTTCTCACTTGGCCCTTCCAGTTAGGCTTCAAAAAGTGTTTTCAGCATTGAAAAATGGTTTGCTGCATTCACCGTTACTGTTCGGCGTCCTCTTTGAAAAGTTAAGGTCCAGAAAAATTCCCAAAATTCCCAATTGGGAATTTGACGCCACACTGTCACTTTGGGAGAGTGCTGAGCTCTCTAGTGGACTTGACTCGGGTTTTTCTCAGCCCAGTAGCGGAAATTCTGTTTATTTGTGACTCCAGAATGATGAACTGGGCCTCGTCGGTAGTTTCCGAAATATGCCTTCATCAGTTTATTGTTGCTGAAGAACGCCATCCTGGTGACGTAGTTTTCCAATCTTGATACGAAAATCTCGAAAATACACATTCAAAATGGGTAAATAGGCACCCATTTTGACCCTCAGCCTCATCCAGTGGGTGCCAATCGTTCAGGGACACTTTTCATTGAATTCAGCATCCAGAACTTAGTGGAAAATGATACCCCGCACGCCTAGATTGCAAAAAGTCTCAAAAATCCCTTTTTCGAAACACACATTTTGATCCCTACCCTACCCAAATTCAATATCCAGCAGAAAGGAACGTTGCATTTGGACATTTGAAATTCTCATTGATAATTCTATAGTTCCCTACTACCTATCATGCTAAAGAATCCTAGGCTCCCACAAACAAAACGCTGCAAATTCAATCATAGGGGTTGGTTATTCCTCGGCCAGGCGCGAGGAGACTCATGTCAATCGATTCAGCTTCCAATAATTCCTACTTCAGCTTCTACTTCATCCTACTTCAGCTTCCCACACGCCTAAATTGCCAAAAATCCTGAAAATGGGGGAAAACAGTGGGTGTGGGGTGTCCCGGATACCTATTTTGACCAATAACCTCTTCCGGTGGGCACCCATAGGAGAGATTTTCTTTTTGCATGAAAACAGGTTGATTATTCAAGAAATAACGATCCAAAAAGGACAATTCCACGAAAAGCTTATCATGTGAGCACATGAAATTTTGGATATTTGGGATGAGAAAGGATGAGAAAGGCGTGAACGTTGGTTGATAATTACAAATGAAAGTTTCGGGAAGAACCGAACGCGTAATGTAACTCTTCATCCCAAAAAGAAAACCACTTATACGCCCATCGAGTTGGGTTTCTATCTTCTGTCGAGAGAAAATTATCGCGCTGTTCACAGTATTGTTCCAGCAAAACTAATCCCTCCCCGAAATCCTTTATCAGTCGCGTATCGTGCTCGGCATCGAGACAGTCGGTTTTCCCTCACGAAACGGTGGGCCAGATAATTGAGAACCACGAAGGATTTCAGTCAAAACTGAACGAAGACACGTGGAAAACAGACCGTGATGAGCCTCACGCGTTGATTTAGAAAGTTTTAACAAAGAATGCGTTTTTACGTAGGTGCTTTATCCTGTTTGAAGCTGCCCATCTTTGTTCCATGTCCCAAGACTCGGCGTAAAGTCCAAGTAAAACACGGGAAAATTACTATTTCGCCCTGGGTTATGGGGAAAACAGTGGGTTCGGAATGTCCCTGACCAATTCCAATCGATTCAGCATTCAAAATTTAGAAGAAAATGATATCCCACACGCCTAGGTGGGTAATCGAAAAATTAGTAATCTCGAAAATCCACCTTCGAAATGGGTAGATAGGCTAATCAATAACTTCTTCCAGTGGGCACCAATCGTTCCGGCACCCGTTTCATTGGATTCAGCGTCCAAAATTAGTCGAAAATGATCCCCCCCCCCCCCTCCATGCCTAGATAGCAAAAAATCTTGGAAATCCCTATTTCGATTAACATTTATACCCGTACCCTCCACACCCAAATTTGGTCCGATCGAGCTGAAAAGTTCCGAGGACCAACTCGAAGAATCTCGAAGAAATTTTGAGAAATTTTTCCCGAGGAGCCGAGAACGGACCCCTTACCCAAATTTCAGATTTTTTTAAAAATATTCTACTACCCAAGTTGGCGTGGACGGCGGATGGACAGTTCCTTATTTTGATTTAGACCCCTTGAAACGCCAGGAATATAATTTTTGGCCGAATCGGAGAGATTGACTTTTATTCAAATAGATTATTCAAGAAATAACCTACCAAAAAGGACAAAGAACTATTTTTTAGTTTTTAGGTGAATCGAAGTAGTTTTACTGACCTATTGCATAAAATGTTAGGACTAATTATGGAATAATAAACCAAAACAGGGATCCTTCAGGTGGAGGGCAATTGATTTCATCACTCACAGTACCACTATTGTAATGTTTTTCCCCTGCAGGTAATGTTTCTAGAGAAAACAGATATCACTGGAGTCGATGGGCAACCATGTCCTCTATAAATTAAAATAGGTCGTAGCTTAACACAGTCAAAATGCTAAAAAAAAAAAAAAAATTATATATTTTTGCTCAATATTCACTTTGTATCGATAATTGCTAAATAAAATCGATTTTAAAATTTGATTGCCTGATTGATATTCCGATTAATTGATTTAAAACATTTTCATACTAAAATCCTACCTACTTGATGTAACATCATTCAAGCACAGTTCGTTGTTAACACAACACTATCAATGCAACAATTTTTGTTAAGTCAGAACCATGTTTTGTATTTTTAAATGTTTGTATAAGGTTAAGTACAAAAATTAAATCAGCTGTACTGTTAGTCATATAACAATATAGTTGAGAAAAATAATCTTTACGCAACAACAAAATACAATTTACTAATTTATTGTACATACAAAAAAAAAAAATTAAAATGTGCTGGGCTGTTGTTGCGTTACATCATGCTTTACTGTGTCCAGGATCGCGGTCATGAAAACACACATCGATTGAGTTACGGCATAATCATTATTTTCAACGTGGGTTTCGAGTTTTATGTGTTACCTTTTAATTAAATGGAAGGGTGGTTGTTCCATTAACCAATTCAACTACATGAGTGGTAGCATACTTCTCTTCAAACATAGTTGGTGCAGCAGCTTTGAATTATGTATTACAGGTTCATCATGGTATGATAATGCCCAGCTATGAATCTACTGTGGAGTAAATGATAAGTCGTTACTACTTTGGGCCCGTGCATGGTATTTTCATGGTAAATATGCCATTTAAAAAATCTAAAATGAAAAATCGATTTTCTAAAAAGCTAAACCCAGTTAGATTGATATAGATCTAGATCGATTTTTTGATCGAGTTGTAAAACGATTATTTCTGGTCCTCTGAGCTTCTGAAATTTTATCCTTTCTTATCTCGGTTGAAATGCACTGTCGGGGGCCGCTTGATAAAGCGTCTAAATATCGATTTCGACTTCGAGACCACTGTATCGATGTATCGATGTCCGTTACATTTATTTGGCGGTGACATATTTGCGCATGTCAATGTTTTGTATAATTCTTTGTGTCGTTGCTTTCAAATTAGACGGGTTTCCCTGTTTGTTGGAATGGAAGTGTTTAATTTGTTTTCTTCGGGGTGTTTGAGGCATGAGCGACCGGAAAGAGTGATTGAGATTTGTATGGATCTGGGATTGATTGCGAGAGTGTATGTGTGTCCTGAATGTGGGAAGAATATGTCTCTCAGACCATGCCCTTGAAAGCAAGATAGGTTTGAGTGGGTCTGCAGGACGAAAGGTGCTCCTTCCCATCGGGATCTTACTTCGAGCGTAGCAGGATGTCAGGAATTGAATTTATTGATTAACCGAGTCGAACACTCCTTTATTATGCGTGATATGAGTGTGTCTTCCCATACCATGTGTGATTGGCATAGTTATATCAGAGAAGTATCTTTGGAGGAGTGTTTGGGAATGAATGAGGTATAGGTGGACCTGGCGTGATTGTTGAGATGGATGAGAGCAAGTTTGGGAAGACACTGACTGCAGACTCTGTGGCGAGGACGAGGAGACAGCGTCTCATATCGTCTTCAATTGTCCTGCCCTGGAACACAGGCGTCTCAGAACCTTCGGGACTTTGGACCGAGGGGACTTCCTCAACCAGGAGAACCTGGTCGGAGCTCTGTTGGACCTAGTCGGGAACACGGAGCTTCGGCCTAGATGAGCTCCGGGGGTTAGCACAATGGGCCACTAGGTCTAGGTGCGGGGGGCGGGCACGATGATGGACGCCCCCTCTACCCCTGTGTAATTAATCTAATCTTAATCTAAGTTTGGGAAGCGTAAATTTAACCATGAGAAGAGAGTGACTGGTAAATGGGTGTTTGGTGGTGTGGAAAGGGGCACATCCCAAAACTATCGATTATCTCGCTTGACAGGACATATCGATACATTAGGGCGCCATGACAGGGGCCCCCGACAGTGCATATTTGCCCTTATCTCTTATCAAATCACTCCATTATATTTTATACTTACCTGAAACAGTTACAGTTCCAAGTATTTACGTTATAGGAAATAGTATTAGTACGTAAATACGGTTTCAAGTTCCATGTTTAGTCGTGTCTTCGAAATTCATCTCCCGTCTTTTCAGGTTTTTCTGTGGCATGATTGACAAGACGTATCACTCGAACCGTACTTGCTTCCAATGAGCCGTTGACCTTGCGGAAAATCACGCGTACATACGTCATGTAGACATCAACACGTTCACGTCACTCTTCCTGATAAAATCCTATCTTAAGTGTTATGTGAGAGCTCATCCGCCCCAGTCGCAGCCACAAATCCGAGGGGAACCTCTTCGCAACTTGTGTACCGTCGATAAACTTCAAGTTGACTACATTTTCTACAATTTCAACGATCAAAATGAGCCGATTCAGTCAAGTTGAACAAGCTCCGCCTATTGAGGTTTTTGAGATGAACAAGGCTTGCATTGCCGACCTCGCAGCTAAGAAGGCGAATTTGTGTATTGGAGGTACGTATCATTCTGTATATCAACAGTGTATATGTATTCTGTACATCAAGCGCTTCATTATATTTTTACTGCTTACACATTTGTATACAGGTCTCATTCGTAATGTCATAGAGTTTGCAGATTAGCCCATGTTTGTATGAAGTAATTATCTCTCAAATAACGCGTTTTAAAAAGGCTACGGCTTTAATGATTGGATGTCAGCGGATGTGGAAACGACGTAGATATCACGTTGAATTTCAGCTAATAATTGATCAGAAAGATGGTGGTTGATGAGTATCAAGAGTGTAGACTACCTCCATTTTTAAAGCCAAATTGTGACCCGTGAAACCAATCCTTGAACATTTAGCGAATGTTTCGGAATATTTGGGATCTCCTCTTTCGATATATAATCAGCAGAAATGAGTAAAACAGAAAGAACGGGTTTTAATGCGTTTGAAAAATTTTGGGGGGCGATAGGTGAGTTTTTACCCGATGTAATATGTACTGTAGTATTGCCCCTCAGCGTCTAACCGGTGGATATGAAGGGAAGAGAAGAAATGATAGAAATGCTATTCCACATTATTTTCATTAAATGAAAAAAAGGTTGAAATGCACTGTTGGTGGCCTCCTTGATAACACGCTAGATAAGGCGTCTAAATATCGACTTCGAGATCACTGTATCGATGTTACTGTCATGTTAAGAGATGGCAGGTCTGACCTGGGCGGTGATCATTACGTATTTATGACGTAATTATAGCGTATATGTTTTTAAATTGTGTATTTTTGTGTATATGGATTGTCATGTATAACATTCGCATTTACTTGGGCAGTGACTTTTGACGCGTTTATTGTGACGCCACAGAACTATCGATTATCTCGCTTGACAGGTCATATCGATATATTAGGGCGCCATGACAGGGGCCCCTGACAGTGCATATTTACCGAAAAAAGTCTTATAAATAATATAAATAATAAATCTTAAGGGGGTGGTACATATTTTTAAGACTTCAGAAAGTTGATGAATGGATCCGATTTCTTGATGCGGACATCCCATCTCCACTCAGCAATGTAAAAAATAATGTATCATATTCATTCCATTTGTCCAAGTCATTCATCATACCACGATGAACAGTTAATTGAGATAAGAAGGTCGAGTCAGGATTAATGAGTTCTGCAGGAATATAGGTACACTTTGATGAGTGGTCAAAAGTTGAGGGGTCGAGATACGACGAAATCCTCATACCCTCTAGTTATAGTACATTTTGTTAATTCATTACCCACTTTTCAACCTCTCAATTATTGATCTAAGTATTTATTTGTCTCTTCACTTATCTCCATTTCTCACCCTCACTGGCCTTGCTGAAGACAGGAATAATATGCAGTGTTTTTACTATTGCAGCCATCTGCTAGATGAGGAGCTAAATGTTCAAAACGTTGCGAATTCATTTATAGAAGTTGGTTATTCCTCGAGGAGCATGGAGGCTCATTCGAATCGATTCAGTATTAGAAATTTAGTGGAAAATGACACCCCACAAGCCTAGATCGCCAAAAATCTTGAAAATCCATTTTGTCGCGGACGGCATTCGGCGGACAGGCATTTGCTAATTTTGAACTAGACACCTTGAAACGTACAGAAAAAATTTGGGGCCAAATCAGAGAGGTTGTCTTTTTGCATGAAAACATAGGTTGATTATTCAAGGAATAGCCAACCAGAAGATTGGTTTGAAGGGTCACTGATTTCTCATCTTGCTTGCAGTTTACCGGACAGAAGCTGGGGAGCCATGGGTGCTGCCGTGCGTCAAGAAAACTGAATTGGCTATGGCGCACAATGAGTCTCTCAACCATGAGTACCTTCCAGTTCTCGGTTTGGAACCTTTCTGCAAGGCAGCTGTCAATCTACTGCTGGGGGACGTGGACTCGTCTCCACCACTTGCCGAAGGAAGAGTGAGTTTGTCATGTAATAGCTGATTGGCCATCATGTTCACTTCCCTGTTAAGTTTCTTTGGTCGGAGACCGCATGAAAGTTTATGGTTTGCTTGCTGTGCTACAAAGAGGGGCGCTGAGAAATGCGGGTGCCTGTAGAACACTGTCAGAGCCTGCTGTCCTTGTTCTGGCAGGGGTAGTTTCCATCCATTTACTGGCAGCAGAGAGAAAAATGCGGAAAGAGGGGATGTACCAAGAAGCAGAATTGTATGAGAGGACGAGGAAAGCCATTTAGGCTATGGCAGGAGGCCTGGTCATTAGAGACCCTGAATGATGGACTGAACGCCCCCCGCCTTATACCTCGTTTTGGTTGGTTATTCCTTGAATAATCAACCTATATTTTCATGCAAAAGGTTGCAAAAAATTTCCGATTCGGCGCAAACATTTTTTCTGGGCGCTTTAAGGTGTCTAGATCAAAAAACCAAAATGTCCGTCGGCCGTCAGCGCCGTTTTCGGTAGAAGAAAATTTTCTAAAAATCTGAAATTCGGGTCAGGGGTATATTCCCGGCCTAGGACGGTCCTCGAAACTTTTCAGCCCGATCGGACCAAATTTGGGTGGGGTAGGGGTCAAAATGTGTTTTTTTGAAAAATGGATTTTCGAGATTTTGGGCGATCTAGGCGTGTGGGGTATTATATTCAACTAAATTTTGGACGCTGAATCCAATGAAGAGGGTCTCAGAACGATTGGCACCCACAGGAAGAGGTTATGGGTAAAAATGGGTATCTATTACCCATTTTGGTTGGTTATTCCTTGAATAATCAACCTATGTTTTCATGCAAATGGTCAACCTCTCCGATTCGGCTCAAAATTTTTTTCTGGACGTTTCATGGTGTCTAGATCAAAAAAGGTCAATGTCCGTCCGCCGTACGCCGTCCGCCGTCCACGCCGTTTTTGGTAGTAGAAAATTTTCTAAAAATCTGAAATTTGGGTCAGGGGTCTGTAACCGGCTTGGGACGGTCCTCCAAGCTTTTCAGCCCGATCGGACCAAATTTGGGCGGGGTAGGGGTCAAAATGTGTTTTTTGAAAAATGGATTTTCGAGATTTTGGGCGATCTAGGCGAGTGGGGTATCATTTTCCACTAAATTTTGGACGCTGAATCAAATGAAATGGGTCTCAGGACGATTGGCACCCACTGGAAGAAGTTATGGGTCAAATTGGGTATATATTACCCATTTTGAATATGTGTTTTT
The DNA here is from genome assembly GCA_019603395.1 of Cyrtorhinus lividipennis. Taxonomy (NCBI): domain Eukaryota; kingdom Metazoa; phylum Arthropoda; class Insecta; order Hemiptera; family Miridae; genus Cyrtorhinus; species Cyrtorhinus lividipennis. The sequence goes on along the minus strand of CM034002.1, from coordinate 10,110,873 downwards.
GAGATTTCTGGAACCTAGGCGTGTGGGGTATCATTTTCCACTAAATCATGGACACTGAATCGATTGGAATGGGTCTGGGACCCGCCGCACCCACTTTTTTCCCCATTTCCCCCATGTTGAAGAAATGAGTCTCCATGCGCCTGGTTCAAGGAATAACCAACCCCTGTGTAAGAATTTGCAGCGTTTTGAGTATGTGTTTCCGAGATTTCTGGTACCTGGGCGTGTGGGGTATCATTTTTCACTAATTTTTGGATCCTGAATCGGTTGGGATGGGTCTGGGACCCGTCACACTCATTGTTTTCTCTATTTCTCCCATGTTGAAGAAATAGGTCTTCATGCGCCTGGTCCGAGGAATAACCAACCCCTGTGTAAGAATTTGCAGCGTTTTTTAATTGAGATGGGTTTCCACAACCTCGTCGAGGATCGTAACCGAACTACTCGTTCATGGACAGAAGCAATTTCACATTTATCAACTATGAATGAATTTCCTTGATTTTTTTTTTCTTTTTTTTCAGGCTTTTGGGATCCAAACTCTGAGTGGGACGGGAGCCCTTCGTGTTGCTGCCGAGTTCCTGGCTAGGATTCTCAAGTACAACACATTCTACGTTTCCAACCCCACGTGGGGTACGACAACGCTTGCGCAACGCATTATTTTAATATTATACAGGGTATCCCACGAGTTGTCCCCCCTAATATAAGAAGGCACATGATTGCGCAGTCGTGCATGGTGTGCTAATACGGTATTTGGGATTATTGCAGAAAAAGATGAAGATTGAAACCAAAATTTCATTTCCATTTGGATGGAGTGGGGGACGAGTTGTGGGACACCCTGTATTCGCTACAATTCGACAATTTAGCAGTGCATTGTATAATTATTTTGTTTAGAAAACCATCGTCTTGTGTTCTTCAACGCTGGATTCAAGCAATGCGTGGAGTACAGATACTGGAGTGAGCGTAAAAGAGGCCTCGATTTTGAAGGTGAATACCAGAACTTCAGCTAACAGAGCGTAAATGCTATCTTCCCATGTTCGGCAAAAGTCTATTTTTGAGTCGCTTTCCGTAGAGTTCATTCAGAGCTCGTCCCCTTTTGGTTGGTTATTCCTTGAATCTCTCCGATTCGGCCCAACAATTTTTTTCTCTACGTTTCGAGATGTCTGGATCACAATTTGCTAATGTCCGTCCGCCGTCCACGCCTACTTTGATAGCAGAAAATTTTCTAAAAATCTGAAATTTTGGTCTGGGACGGATTAAATTTGAGGGGGTTAGGGGTCAAAATGTTTATTTCGAATTTAGGCGTGTGGGGTATCATTTTCCACTAAATTTTGGACGCTGAATCGATTGGAATGGGTCCGGGACTCGCCATACTCACTGTGAATCGATTGGAATGAGCCCCTATGCTCCTGGTCCGAGGGATAACCAACCCCTGTGAAAGAATTTCTAGCGTTTTTGTTATAAACTCTCCCCTGATGGACTCTAGTATGAATTCATTGTCGACATTCAGTAACCAGTAAAAATTACTCCCTTGTAGGCCATCCAAATCAGTACATCCGATCCTTTAACTTGCAGGAATGATTGAGGACTTGAAAGCCGCTCCTGCCAACTCGGTCGTTATTCTTCATGCCTGCGCCCACAATCCTACGGGATGTGATCCTACGGAAGAGCAGTGGAAAGCCATTGCTGACGTCGTAGAAGTGAGTTCCTTTTCGTTCAATATACAAGGTGTCCTACGAGTTGTCCTCCCCCCCACCTCCTGATATCGTCCAAATGGCATTAAACAAAACCAAATGGACGTTACCGGGTGTCTAGATTAAAATTCGCAAATGTCCATCCGCCATCCACTCCGATTTTTGTTGTATAAAATTTCCTAAAAATGTTAAATCAGGGTAAGGACCCGTTTCTTGCTCTAGTTGGTCCTTGAAACTTTTCAGGGGTAGGTAGGAGTCGAAATGTGTCTATTGAAAAGTGGATTTTTGGCGATCTAAGCGTGTGGATCATTTGGACTCTGAATCCAATGAAACGGGTCGCGGAACGATTGGCGCATATCGGAAGAAGTTATGGGTCAAAATGGGTATCTGTCTGCCTATTTTGAATGTGTTTTCAAGATTTCAGGTACCTAGGCGTGTGGGGTATCATTTTCCACTAAATTCTGGACGCTAAATCGATTAGAGTGAGTCCCTATGCTCCTGGTGCTAGGTATATCCAACCCCTGTGAAAGAATTTGCAGCGTTTTTATTGCTGATTCGGATTCTACCCGAAATTTCATGAAAATTTGATTCTACAACCTATGATGTTTGAGGTCCTTGCAAAAAAGTATGAAGATTCACAAAATAATTGGTTTTTGTTTACTCCCGATTTGGAATGTTTGGAGGAGGCGGAGGGATGGTTACAACTCGTGGGACACCCTATATTTCTAGATCATTCTACTATACCATGTATTGCGATTGCGAACGCTTGCTGAACGTGACTTTTGAACTGATTGCAGGAAAAGAAACTGTTCCCGTTGTTTGACTCAGCCTACCAAGGATTTGCCACGGGTAGTCCTGAAAACGACGCTTGGGCAGTTCGTTACTTCGCTAATGAACGCAACATAGAATTGATTTGCTGCCAATCCTTTGCCAAGAACTTCGGCTTATACAGTTGGTTCTTAACCGATGTCGATTCCTTCTGTTACCTTGTTGCGTAGAATGTTGTTCAAACTTCACGATTTCTTGGTTTCCAGACGAGCGTGTCGGTAACATGACGTTCGTGATGTCAGATCCTAACGTTATCAATGAATCAAAATCGCAATTGACCCTCATCATCAGAGGAATGTACTCCAACCCACCTAATCATGGAGCGAGGATTGTGTGCTCAGTGTTGAACGACGCTGGGCTCAGAGACGAGTGGTGAGTGTACTTGTAACTGTAATAAGGGTTAGCAGAAAAAGATAACAGACGCTTCTGAATACCATTGGGGAACCATAGCTCAATGATAATGTTGACCGATGTTATGCGGTACATACACAGGTGACTGTGTACCGCATCTTGTTGTTTAGGAAAACTTATATTTATTATGGTTTTGTGCTTCGCTAGGAAGTGTAATAGAAATAGAAGATTCTAACAAGTTACGGGCCCAGTCTGAACAAAAACCATGGATGAGGAAGAAAAGAGCAGCTGTGGGAAAGAGAGGAATTTGCTCTGGTATCTATCTGCAAAAGCGTTGTGATGCATATTGACACAGGTGAACCAAAAGAGAAGACATTGAAGGAGGCAATGTCGAAGAAAGAGAAGAAATAAGGAATTAAAGGAAAAACAGGAAAAGGAAGCAAAAGAAAAGGAATTGAAACTGAAAAAGGAACAGTAGATTGGATAATAAAAAAGCAAGAGGAGTTGATGGGGAAGGAACTTGAAAAGGAAAAGAATAAAGAGGAAGAAGAGGCTCTGAAGGAGAATGAGCGAGACAAACCTGGGAAGGAAAATAACGAAAGGGAAGAGAAAGAAAGCAAAAAGACAAGTTGAAAAAGCAAAAGCTAGATAAACTCGCCAATGAAAAAAGAAACGCGAGAAGAAAAGTTGGAGAATAAAGCACAAGATAAGCTTGCAGTTGAAAATTAAGAATAGGTAGAAGGGGAATTGAAGAAGCAACAACACGATAAAAAAGGTGGGAGGAAAAGGTGGGAAAAGAAAAACATGAAGAAGCAGAAACAAAATAAGCTAGGAAAACAGGCAAAGGAAAGAAGGTTAACTTCAGAAATGGAACAAAAGGAACCGAAAGAATTGAAGCTCAGGATTAGAATTTGACCGGACTTGGCGCAACTGTATCATTTAGACCCAAGAAATGTATGTTGTGACTCACTGTGGCTTTTGTTTTGGTCAAACAGGAAAGACTGCATCTCAATAATGAGTAAGAGGATTATGGACATGCGGAATGGTCTTCGGGAGAGACTGGAGCGTTTGAATACTCCTGGAGATTGGAGCCATATTACTTCCCAGATTGGCATGTTCTCCTATACTGGGCTCAATAGTAAGTTTGAATCAAGAAAGTAAAAAATTATTATTAAAATGTAGAGCTTCCTATTATTTCTTTGTTACTATCGTTTTGGTTGGTTATTCCTCGAATAATCAACCTATGTTTTCATGATAATAATCAACCTCTCCGATTTGGCTCAAAAATTTTTTCTGGACGTTTCATGATGTCCTGATCAAAAACGGTCGATGTCCGTCCGCCGTACGCCGTTCGCCGTCCGTGTTCCGCGCCGTTTTTGGCAGTAGAAAATTTTCTAAAAATCTGAGATCTTTAAAAAAAATTTGGGTCAGGGGTCTGTTCCCTGCCGAGACGGGTCCTCGAAACTTTTCAGCCCGATCGGACCAAATTTGGGGGGAGTAGGGGTCAAAATGTGTTTTTTGAAAAATGGATTTTCGAGATTTTGGGCGATCTAGGCGAGTAGGGTGTCATTTTCCACTAAATTTTGGACGCTGAATCCAATGAAACGGGTCCCAGAACGATTGGCACCCACTGGAGGAAGTAATGGGTCAAATTGGGTAATTATTACCCATTTTGAATATGTGTTTTCGGGATTTCTGCTACCTAGGCGTGTGGGGTATAGTTTTCCACTAAATTTTGGACGCTGAATTCAATGTGTGTCCCAGAGAGTTGGCAACCACCGGAAGACGTTATGGGTCAAAATGGGTATGTATCCACCCATTTTGTATGTGTCAGGATTTCTGGTGCCTAGGCGTGTGGGGTATCATTTTCCACTAAATTTTGGACCCTGAATCGATTGGAATGGGTCTGGGACCCGCCACACCCACTGTTTCCCCCATTCGAGGAATAACCAACCCGTGTGTAAGAATTTGCAGATTTTTTCATTTTCGGCAACTTGTAGGGTATCGTTTTCCACTAATTTTTGCACGCTGAATCGATTGGAATGAGTCTCCATACTCCTGGTCCTAGGAATAACCAACCCCTGTGGAAGATTTTGCAGCGTTTGTTTATTATGATCGTTCCCGTCGTTTGTTGTAGAAAATCCTAACAAAAACTCGATTTTGGTTGGTTATTCCTTGGTCCCATGGTTGATTACCTGTTTTTGCAAAAAGTCCTCAAAATTATTTCCTGGACGTTTCATGATATCTAGAACAAAATCACAGGGGTTGGTTATTCCTTCGTTCCAGGAGCGGGATGCAAAATGAGGAGAAACGGAGTTTTCTCTACTCATTCCAATCGAATTAGCGTCCATAATTTAGTGGATAATGATACCTCATACATTTAGGGTACCAGAAATCTCCAATACCCACCTTCGAAATAGGTAGGTAGGTACCCATTTTGACCCATAACCTCATCCGGTGGGCGCCAATCGTTCTGGGACCCGTCCCATTAGATTCGGCGTCCAATATATAGTGGAAAATGATACCCTTTTTCGGGATCTTGTTGGACCTCGAAACACGATTTCAGCCCGATCGGATCAAATTTGTGGTATATGGGTCAAAATGCGTTCTTTGGAGAGTGGATTTTCGTGATATTCGGCGATCTAGGCGTGTGGGGTATCATTTTTAACTAAATTTTGGACGCTGAATCGATTGAAATGCGCCCCACACTGACTGTTTATCTCATTTTCTTCATGTTTGGTCCTAGTTTTGCGTGCTATCGTCAGTGAGCCAATTGATGTTATTGTAAATTTGACTAAGTTCATACCTAACCGTACCAATTTTCCTTGGCAAGCAGTGTTTTCGAAAGTGAATTTGACGTTTGCCCAACAATGGGAAAAATTGCATCATCTTCTTTACATTTTCAGAGGCGCAAGTGGAATATCTCATTTCGCATCACCACGTCTACTTGTTAAAATCCGGCCGGATCAACATGTGCGGACTCAATCCGTCGAATTTGGATTACGTCGCCGCTGCTTTCAACGATGCCGTGAGAAACGTCAAGTAGTCACAAAACCACAAGAGAAGATTTAGTTCAATTATTATGCTTCAACTAGCATTTATTATAAGAAACATGGTATTATCGTACCTTTGTACGCGGCGCATTAGAATAAAATAACTGTTATTTGCATTTTGTTTGGAAAAGAAGCGAGAGCGTCGATGAACAACAGCAATAATTTTGTGGTCTTGCATGTGAATTTTGTAAGTGTTTGAAAGAGGAAGTATTTTGAATTCCAGCTGCATTTCTGGGTAAAGGCGTTTAACGGGTTCGTTTACCGTACGAGGGATGATTTTTGGCCTCGATTCCACTTCCTCCCTTCACATTTCTTTAGTAGGACATTTTCAAGCGTCCGATTGAATTGAATTGAATTGAGGTTGCACTGGAGTACTTGGAATTCTGTCTAGAATTCTGCATAGGTGTATTCGCTTCCCCGTTAAAGGTGTTGAATGAAGCTCTGGTCGAATGAAGATCACGAGCAGCTCCAAATCTGGAATTACATTGTTTTATACACAAAAAAAAGTCCTCTGGAAGGTCACATACTTGCCACATGGCATGTTCCTTAATCTCATTGAGTTTTAGCTCAATTATGATGAAATAGCTGTGGCCATTTTGCCATGCTATGTCTATGGACGCTGAAGGACTCTCTGCTTCTGTATGAAACATTTCCTAACCTAACTACCCTTAAGGGCGTCTTGTGTTGTTCCAAAGCTTTTTAATTTTGCTCGTTTGTTGTTTATTGTTTACTCACTGAGCGGCCTGAAATACTCGTTGTTGGGATTAATAATATTTAACTATCAAATTATTTTTATAAGACAAATTTATTCTGTGATTAGAATACTGTTATGTAGTAAAAGGGAGTTTCAAACATTACCTCGACAGTGCTGAACAGACACTAGGCAACCTTGTGAATCGCTAGTTCCCAAATACTATGATAATTACTATGATTTACTTGTAACAAATGGCTACAGACGCAATAAGGGTTCAGCGAGGAAGTTCACATTATTTCTTCAGGTATATTATTTAATAAATCGCTCCAACGATATTACCCGCATTCGATTAATTATTCCTCGTTCTAACTATGGAGTTGTATGTATGAGAGGTGACTCAAAATTTCTTATGCGTGTCTAGTAGAACGTACTTGATAGTAACGATGATGATGGACAAGTGCTTTCGCGTTTGGGTTATACTCATCAAAACTGCTCTGATTTAAATTTTATAAATTCAAAAATGTTTGTAATTGAATTCAAGTATGAATTGAAAGATTTATGACTTACTATACTACTATGAAGGGTGTCTACATAAGTTATGGGACAAACTCAAGGGGTCGATTCTACATCACATTTGCGACGAAATGCTCATAGGACTAGAAATCCTACTTTTTTCACTTTGAAGATTTTGTTCGACATTGTCTCAGTAAAACGGCTAAAAGTCCCTCCAATTACTATGTAAAATAACAGTTGAGGATGCCATTGGAGTAAATTTTTTACCTCTCGGATAGAAAATCCGATTTTGGTTGGTTATTCCTTGAATAATCAACCTGCTTTCATGCAAAAAGTCAATCTCTCCGATTCGGCCCAACAATTTTTTTGGGGCGTTTCAAATTAAATAAATAAATTGTTTAAACTATTAGGTACATACAGGGTGTCCCACGAGTTATCCCCTACTCTTAACATCATCCAAATGGGAGTGAACACATTTTTAATTTCAATCTTCATATTTCTTGTTCAAGGATCTCAAATATTATCCTTGCGCACACCACGCAACCATGCGCAAGTGACGCTAACTTACACTCAGTTAAACTCAGTTTACTCATGCTTCTGAAGCCCTTACTGGACAGGACCACCGGTCCTGACGAATTACTTGTTGGATTTTGTATTCATGAAAAATTGGAAAATAAATATATACCACTCTCAAACGCTTTATTCTCAAAAAATATATGTACAACTACCACGTCATCAAAAATATACAACTCTAGGTACAAAATTAATTGAGCTCATTTTATAAAACTATCTCTAATCATTTTGGTAGGTTTGGTATACCTACGTAAAATTGCAGATACGGTATTGGCACCTTGCCGCTAATTCCACTTCCATTTTGGACCGGTGCACCTCAGGTACACAACTGCGGCAGACTCTCTAATTTTTATCAAAAAAATACAATTTTGGAAAATAAAATTTGAAACAATGAACTATCTCGATTCATAACTTAATCTAAATTGTGAGGTAAACTCTAAAGGCAAGGTAAATTGCACGACCATGAAGCGTGAAGGACCATAATGAATTTTCACCTGTGTTGAACTGTATCAAGTAAAAATAACTTGGTGCAGTACTAAGTAACGTAACAGTCGGGTGAAAAGTGCATTTTTCATTTTTTGCGAGTATTGAAAGCTATTAAACCCGCAATCAGTACTCTTTTTCATAAATAATATGATTTTTAGAAAAGGACTTGTTGGGGAGTCTCAACAGCTCATTTGTGCAGTCTCAGCGCTCCTGGTGACAGTGGGAGGAAGTTCACCTCACCCCACCAACATCTAGATGGCTCATAGCGGTATCGACATGCAATATCTCGCTTTTAATTTATTAATTCATTGGAGTGGGAGATTCAAAGTGTGATGACTGCAATAACTGTCGTTCACACGCTCTTGCGTTGATTCTGTTGAGGTTAAATGTCTGTAAAAATATCCATTGCATTGCTACTGTTTTTTTAAAGCAAACTACGCCATCAAAAGAATCCTTGCACTTCCGAAAATCTTCTGATTTTTAAGGGAGGTGAGTGTCTTACAGAAAAATTCATCCTAGATGATCTTTCAGGGGAAAACTGACTAATAAATCCGTCTGGGCACTTGAATTTGTGGGTGAACTTCCTCCCGCTGTCACCAGGAGCGCTAAGACTGCTTATAAAGAGCTGTAGTGAGATGTTACGATTGTTGATAACCTCTCACAAACAGGTTTAGATATATTTTAGCATACATGTACTTCTCATTTCAAGTATTATGCCAAAACGAGCGACTTGCAGGGTTCATAACTTTCTTGTTGAGCAATTAATTCTGGATAAACTCTCAAGTGGAAAAACTACTTGCCAGTTTTTTCCCGCTAACAACCATGCACCTAGTCACTAGGATACAATAGATTTTTTTTTTTTTTTTCAAAGCAAATCTTTTGAATTCGATCACGAAAAATTACTCAATAAGATTGCAAAGAATAACATAAAAACAATTTATTATTCACTTGTTTCATCTTTTCATATCGGAGAGGCGCGGGTGGTTTGTCTTTCGCATTTTAGAACTGTTATGTAGTACTGTAGAAAATGTAGAAGTTCACTCGCGTCTCTCCGACTCTGTTTCACATGTATTAACTTGATTAGTTTTAAAACATCTGAGGGTTTACATTATTGTTATTGTCTCCACTAAAATGTATTATCTATAGACTAGATGAAGAAAAACCTTGGCATTTTTAAATACCTAACAACGAGAGCAGAAAAAACGAGTTTACGGACGTTCTGCTCGTTTCAAAATTTAACGTACAGGTAAATAGGTACCTACGTATTTATTTATGCACAATAACAAACAAAGGGAGAATAATGGGCAGCAGTTTTCAACACAGTTGCCTCATTTTCCACCGCGTTTCCTCTACATTGAGGCAAATAATTCATCACCACGGGTCAGTTAAGGGTTGTTTTGGTCATTACGGACGGGATTTGGACCCTAGATATCATTTGAATACGAAGAAGGATAAAGCATAGGGCCAAAACCAATCACTGGTAAGGAGTGGGAGGACAGCACTGAACAGAACCCCAGGAGAGTGGGAGGCTCTGGACTATGTGTTCTTCTATGTAGTTCTACTACTCTACTACAACATGGTTTCGCTTTTTTCCATGTACTACAAGGAGGGGCAAAAGGTATGAACTGGTTTTGTCTGGTGGCGCTCAGCCTGTGGTGGTGGGGGGAAGGTGGGCTGGGCCTTGCTAAAGGCATGGAAGGGTAGCGACTATGCCTTGGACAGGAGAGCATCATGGATTAGCAGTGGAAACGTTTTTTGAAAATGGCCGTTCAGTTATCACTCAGAGGGCCTTCAGACTGCACTTCAACATTCCTGTTAGGGGTGACATCCCTGGAGAAATGCAAATAGACATCTGGCGAGGGCATTGAAGAACGCTGGTTTAACAACAACTCCTTCAGCAATTGGAAGACCCAGAATGGTAGGAACCCCTGAAAATGTTATCCTGGTAAGAAATGCTATTGAACAGAGTCCCAGGCGCTCAGCATGTAGGCATGCAGTTGCTTTGGGCATGTCTAGCAGATCGTTAAGGAGAATTTTCCCGGATAAATTTTTAAGGAGAATGAAGATTTACATTTTCACCCTTACAAAATGGTGGTTCAAGAGCTGATTCCTTGTGACTTCAAACATCCTTTAAACCGCTGCCACAAAATGTTGGAGATAATTCCAGCAAATTCAACGTTTCAGCAGCGTAGAGGCCCATTTCTACCTGTGTGGAGCTGTTAATAAGCAGAATTTTCGATATTGGCCTAATGAAAACCCAAGGGTAATTCACCAGAGGCCATTTCACTCCCCTAAAGTGACAGTATGTTGCGCAGTATCCCAGTTCGGAATTATTGGTCCTCACTTTCTTGAGGAAAATGGGCGAACCATCACTGTCACTGCTGAGCGTTATGTGACAATGTCAGAAGAGTTTTTTGAATTTAAGCTGGAAGAATTAAGTGAAGCGACAAATCTGGAGGACACATGGTTCCAACAGGACAAAGCAACATCCCACATTGCAAGGATTTCAATGGAGAAATTGAGGCTAATGTTCCCCCTGCGCCTCGTCTTCGCAAGGGGTGAGCGCTCACCAGATTTGAGCATTTGTGACTTTTTCTGTTTTTAAACATCATCTACAAACCCTGGAAGAACTTAAGGTTATAATCAGCAATACCCATCAAAATGTGCAGAAAAGCTGTCAAAAACTTCAGAAATTGCCTTCAAGAGTGTATCACATCAACGGCCATCATTTTTCGGATACAATACTTGAAACATGTAGTACCAATTACTTGGTAAGTTGAGTTGTTGTTTTTGTTTTACATCTCTTAAAAACCGATTCATACCTTTCGCCCCACCTTGTACAAGGCTTTTTGCCGCTTTATTGCAGATGATCGTCATTTCACCACACATGACAGTTCTGAGGAGCTTGAAATATCCTATGGAAGCGTGATGATGGGGCATGATAGGTATTAATTTGTGTCGTCGTGCCAAAAAGACTGGTTTTTGGTGCACTGGACTCGACAATTCTAAAACCTAGTGAACCTGTGAACTGAACTAGAAAAATAAAGTACGTTCGTAATGGAAAGAAGAAGTTGAAATGGATATATGTGAATGGATAACGCGGAACTGAGCTGGAAGCGTTTGACTCTCGATGTAGGTAGTGATTTTTAATTAATTTTTATTTACATGTAAGTAATGCCTTTACTAGAAATTCATTTTAGCCTCGGAGCGTTGAGGCGTCAGTCGTCTTCGCTCGAGCGAAGAACAATACAGGAAATTAAGAAGGGAAAATGGTGAATGCGTCAGAAGATCATTCTACCAGGCCGGTCGTTCGCCAGTAGAAAAATCGGCATTTCAACTGGCGAACTTGGTAAAAAAGGTCGCCGGTCGGTGACTAACCTGCTAATCGAGTTCGTGTGAAAATATTTCTATCACGTTGTGAGGGGTCTCACGAATGTCGATGGTTGTAAGATCGTCGCCATTGCCGGCCGTCATCGTCGTGAAGGAAACCACCGTTGTGATATGAGTGCGAGCGGACGTGTGTGGGCCTTCTCCAACCATCCAAGTACCTAAAAAACGTTGAGAGCATATTTTTTTCCGCTGGAGGTACGTACTATTCCATAAGTATACGTAGTCGAAGAAGGAAGGGTGAGCAGGACCTCAAATTACATAACAGCCCCTTATCTCTTCCCCCTCTATCACCGTTTGTGGGGATACATCCCCGAAATGACCCTTTCCGAATAACCGAAGAAAGAAAAATTTCCGATACAACCCCTTACCTACCCCCCTGGAAGAAAAATTCCCAGAAAAAAATCCTGAAAGTCATTGCAAGGGCAGAAAATGTGCCTCGATGGATACATGTACATGAAACATAGAGTTTAAGGGTGGTGTGCGGTGGTACAATGCAAGTGTTTGTGGTTTACCGTAAAACAGAGTGAATAGAATCCCTTTTCAAGTTTGAGATGAATGAAAAAACTTGCGTGCACTAGAAAGTGGTAATGAGGAATGTGGAAATTGAGTTTTAGTTTATCCAAAACTTCCCTGGTGAAAGGGGTGAGATGAAGGAAAGGCGAGAGAGTCCTGCTGATCGACCCAGCGCTATACGTGTGGTTAGGGGTTGTTTTTGTTGTTGTTGCGCTCTTGGGTTCTGGTGCAGTGACAATTCCGAAACTAATGCCTCAAGTCTGTAAGGTTCTTTAGGTCCCCTTATGGGCAGACTGACAGAAAACTCTTTTGCAAGTAGTAATACTAACGAGTTGAGGAATGCCGATGTTATGGTGGTGTCGCAGCTCTGCCTCAAGTGGGTTGGGATTGCTCTGCTAATGCTTCTCTAGGCACAATCATCAAGTTATCCTGTTAAGACGCCCAATGCGTAGGCAGTGCTTCTCACGCGGTAAGGACTTATTCTATGAGCTCAAAAATAACTATTTTCCTCTCAAACTTCCCATGTAATACCATCCCTCTATTAGAGGGACACCTAAGAGAAGCACAAGCCAGTAGGCTTCTGCGCTTGGGGCCCTCTCAAACCCCTCCTCTGAGTCTGCTACCATCTACCCCTCTATTGGGTACATCGAGTTAACAGGCCACCCATCCAAAGCCATGTTACCACGGGTAGAGTAGAGCGTAACACTCAACCTGAGTAAACTTTTTCAGTAGAGTGGAGTTCACTCTACCAACTAGTTAACAGTAGAGTACGACCTAACACTGGTGGGAGAATTGGCTTTTCTGTACCTCCCCCCCCCCCACCACTAGGAATTGGACTCTGCTGCTTACGCATTTGCCTACTCCACCAATCTAAAACGTAAAGAAGATTAGATTGAAACCAGAAGAAGCTGTTGAGATAAGGTTATAACACCTGTACTTATGTTAAAGGGAACGGAGGTGTTGAATGGTGCAAGGTAGTTCAAAGTAAACTCTAGGGCACTATTAGGTGTATGCCATCCCTCATTACCATGTCTTCACGTCAAATGAATGGTAAATTAAGTAGCAGAAATTTTTCAAAAGCTTGGGGTGACATTCTTATTGCAAAAAAGTACTCTTTTGGGTCTTCCAACATCAGCAGAATGGCAGATGCTCCATGGGTTTCTTGCTGACCAATCCAACTCCTGACCCACTCCCTTATTTTTTTCTTTCTTCCTCTCTCAACATATCTTCTAATTACACTCAACAAGACATTTGACACCTTCAACAACGATTTCCTCAGCGTCATCTTGACTTTACGGACTAGATTTCTCAATATTACGCAACAGCAACTGCTGTGTACTACTCACTTGACAGTACTCTACTGACGAAATACTCAAGTCGAGCAAGTGGAAAGGACTCTACTCAACCCGTGTAAACCTGGCTTTAGGCAAACCAAAAAGACTGGGACCATTGAGGACAGGAACCATAACTATTGGTCAATATTTGTCTCACAGGCAAATTAGATGCAAAATTCATTTGTGAAGGACTTGAAGGTACGGGTAACTGCTAGTCAGTCTGGAAAACTGTACAGGATACTCGCCACCTGCTAGGACGGTCCTGTCATTCACATTAGCGTCAACTGCGGCGTTCATTTTGGCCTTGTTTCAAGGTACACCAGGCTCCACCAATGAAAACGTAGGCATGCATTAAAGTAGACGACTGCTACATTTCCAACACCCACACATTTATTCATCTTCTGTGATCAGTCTTCTCATGCAGGACTCCTTGGCTCAGTTAAGATTATCAATTCACCTTTGCCGTTGCTCCTCTTCTTCTTCCTCTTCTACTCTTCTCCTTTGAGATTTGGATGAGCTGGACTCACTCGAGTCTTCTCCCGACGTTCCCAGGCCGAGATCCCGGTCGTCCGAGACGAACTTCCCTGGTATGTCGCCGTCGTAGCCTAACGCCCTTTTACTGAATTGCGGATGCGGTATGGAGTATGGATGCGAAAACTTTTCCGTTGGCACCAGCTCCAACTGCTGCAAATGTAGAGATTTCGTATTAAATTCTTTGAGATTGCCATTGATATTGAAGGTGAAATACTAAGCACTATTTGATTGGCATTTAGTCGTAGCCATACCCTGGCTAAAAATTTATTCTACTATAAAAAATGTTTTATAGGGCAGTTGACGGGCCGGGAAAAAATCTCAAAAAAAAAATATCATCAATATTTCCACACAAACTGCCATCGGTGATCAACAATATAGCTAAACTGTAGTATTTACGGAATAACATGAGTCGAGGATCGACCATTTTGATCTTTGGGCAGCTTACAAGAGCCATATTTTTGGTCTGGCGCATGGATATTTTTAAAATCAACGCATTGAAACGCCATAGAAAAAGTTGAAGGTCTTCCACAGTGGTTTATTATTCCTTAGAGCAAGAATATGTGGGAAAACTGTGATGTCCAGGACTCAATACAGTTGATTCAGTGTTCCAATATTAATGAAAAATGACACCCCACGTACCTAGTTTACTGCAAAGTCCTGGACGGCTAGGACCCGCAAATTCTCTTCTCAGGAAATCAATTAGATAATGTTGGGCTTTACCCAGAGGATCACCAACGTGAGGACACTTCCTCTTGGCAATCCCATCTGACTCCTGAGGGTGCATGCCCTGGACGAAAACGCCAACCACTGCGGGTTCCGCGCAGATCGAAGCCCGCTAAGATGTACGAATTCTTTTCCCAGAATAAGCGACCCTTTTGCCGATGGTGCGTCAAAGATTTGGAGGACGATGACGGGGTACAAACCCCTACCTAACCAATTGCAAAAAACCTAAGCCACCCAGTCCCAATTTGTGCGCTTGCTAGGTGTTAAAATTCGGATTTAATACCACCCATCTGGGTTTGCATGTTATATAACCTACCGTCGAACAGGAAGGTGAGATCAGTAACAGCATTTACCTGCCTACCTATTTTGAATGTGGGTTTTCAAGATTTTAGGGGACCTTGCCGTGTGGGGAATCTTTTCCCTCTGAATTTTGGACGCTGACTCGTTTGGAATGAGTTGGACATTGATTGTTGCCTACATAATTAAGGTCGAATGATTTCTGCCAGTCCCCACTTGTATGAAGGCAGAGAGTAAATTCATTTTTATAACGTTGGCGGGCATATACGGAAAATTAACTTGGACCGAACCACCAATCAACTCAAATCAGCTCTTGAAAGGCTCATACCTTTTTCTTTTTGCAGGAGCCGGGACCAAATAGTGAGAGAAGGACGGGCAGAAGGAACATTCCATGGAGAGCACCGAACAGAATGACGAGGCAAATCATCTTGAAGAAAACCAGGAAAATATAAGACTCGGCGAGGACGAGAGCTACAACTCCCAGTATTGTTGAAGTGGCTCCTTGCAAGACTGGAAGGCCAAGGGCGTACAGAGATTCTCGTATCCTTTCTGCCGACGTTTCAGCCTGTAGAAACCAATAATCGGAATAAAATAATCTGCCATTTTGTTTCATTAAAATTAACACCTTCACTGTATTTTCTCAAAACCAATCACACGAGACGAGGTCCAAAGACAGGTACTAACAGAAAACAAAATACCTCACTCAAAATTAACTACTTTTCTAGGAAAGTACTTAATGCTTTGGCACGCACCTGTCTTCGCAATTATGTCCCTCCCTTCAGAAATCGTCCAAACGGACGTTTAATCCACAATTGTTTAATCACAAACAATTCTATTTTGAATCTTCATAACTTTTTGCTAGAATCTGCACCCCGCGCAACTGCGCAAGTGACACTTACTTTCTTATTTCAAACGGGAACTCCGAATTGTTTATTGCAGATTCGGATTCCACCAAAAACCTCATGAAAATTTGGTCCTTCAAACCATTTTTTCTACTGCGCACAACCGGTTTAGCGAGCACTCAACGGATGATGATAAACTCCCAAGTGTTGCTTTTGAATTTTCATTGTTTCTTAACGCTGATTCACGTGATGCATTCCGTTTCCTGATTCAACTCAATTTTTGCGTGATAATTCGTTTATGTCGCGAGAAAAAATCATCTTTTTAGCGCGATCGCTCATAAAACTGAAAAAAACCCTGCAAACTTATGAAATTTTATGCTCTGATGAAATGTCTTTTTAAGTCGTTATTTAGGGTATAACAAGCGAAAAAACTCTCTTGTAAGTTATTTAATAATTAATGTCTAAGGTATGGAGTGCTTTAGAGTAACCGATTGCTTTTTTCTCAAATTATAACACCCTTTTTATCAATGCAGTTTGTAATGCAAATTTTCCTCCCAAATATTTGGGTCTGCTCTCTCGCCGCTTTAAAATTATAAGAAAACAGAAAAAAAAAAAACACCATAGCTCGAATTCAATGTGACCAGCAATGAATCACTCACCTTAGATGACATGTAAGCATAGCAAATGTGAGCGGTGAAATCGACCGAAAAACCAATGCACATGATGAGGTTGATCATTGAAATTGAGTCAAGATTGACGTTCCAAAGGGCCATGTAGCCAGCAACGCCCGTCTCTATGCTGACAATGCAGAATGCCACCCATAACGAGCAAAGGAAATTGGGAATGAAGATGAACGATATGATCATCATGATGACAGCTCCCACGATCATCGACTGTATCGATGTGGGCACGACGAGCTCGAACTGGAAAAATAATCGTCAACATTGATCATTTCAAACCAAAATACATAAATTAAATTATTTTATAAACAACTGAAACAGTTTATGATTATACCTGATCAAAGAATACGAAGTACGGATGAAAAACGGTCACATTTAGCGAAGATTCCTTCGCTATTCGTCGAAGGTCACGAACCATGTCTTTCTCCATGTTGGCGTCCGAAATGTTAACTGCTTGGATCATGAATCTCGACGCGATGATCCTAGATCCGTCATCGTTGAATTTCACATCCAAAGAAAAAGGGTTTGGTTTGAAAAGCCACAGCTGTTTGAAACAGTTTAAGAGGAAAATCACATGAAGCAAATCAGGACATAGGCAAAGGAGTGTTTAACACTAACGGTAGTTAACACATACTGGCTATAACGGTACCAAATATCATGAAATAAATACAGGGTGACTGACTATTCGCGTTACAAACTACGAGATCATATAGCAAATTCGGAATCAGATCAAAAAGGTCCTCTTCAACATGGCCCAATTCCTAAGAGAAATTTGGATTTTTAATGTTCTTCAAAAAATGCAATACTAACTGTTGAAAAAACCCCATAAATCCCTGAAAAATTAATTTAATCCCAAATGTGAGGGCACCATTCAAAACTAAGAGAAATTTTGTACTTGATACAACCTAGGTCGATGAAAGAACTCAAGTCAAAGCGATATCATCCACAAATGAAACAAATTCAAAATTTACTAAATTCGGCAAATGTACTATGTTGCATCTCAAATACAATTTATTATGTAGACACAGGAAATTTTTCTGAAAACTGCTCCTTTAAATATGTTTTAAAAGGGTACCAACCATCATTTTATTTGCTCCTTTGAAAAGTCGAGAAATTGTACATAGAATGTGAAAAAGTAAGAGCAGAAGAGCAGAGAAGAGCTGGATGTAGCCATGGTTGTGCGCTTTGCAAGCAGATTGCGTAGACCCAAGACACAAGACTAGGCGTACTATCTCCGAGAGTTACATTCATTTTCCGACATGTAACAAAAGTTTGGAAATCTTTGAGAAAAACCATAGTCAGAGCTACCAGGGCGAATCAATTAAGTATTCTGGGCTATTAATTGGCCCAACAATACCCAATACCTCTACATGAGGCAGGTGCCATGTTTGGTACCGTCAATCTTTGAAAATCCGTTGCGTGTAAAAACCATCACTTCTAGAACAATATTCAAAACAGTTCAAAGTTTCTTAAGGGACAGTAATGAGGTCAATTTAATCAACAGGAAATTCAAATTATAAACGTAGCTCATACTTTTACCTCCTACAATTTGTAGCATTCGCATAAGATTCCAATTAGGCTAGTTTAAGAATTTTTAACGAGTAGGCGCTCAACACAAATGCATTGGATTAGAGAGGTGGGACTGGACGGATCTCTGACCTTTAGGCCCCTCTAGACTTAAATCATTGCCTTTTATAGTAGTAAATAATTGTGAATTCTATACTCTCTAAACTCAGTACTGTACAACAAAAATAATAAATAAATTGAAATTGAAAAGAAAAGGACGAAGGGGTTACGAGCAAACATTTATAAGCTCAACTAAATACGTTTATAATTTTAAATTTTCATGGCTTTATGGTTTTTTCGTCAGTAAGTACTGAATTTCTTGAAAAATAACCGTAGAAATCAAAGTATCTTGAAAACAGTTAGGAATCGGACTGTGTTGAAGGGGAACATTTTTATTCAGCATCAAATTTTCTATAAGATCTTGAAGTTTTCAACGCGAGTAGCCAGTCACCCTGTATAATATCTACTTAAAAACATTCAAATCAAACAGCTCTCACGTCATTTAGGACTTCGATGAATTCCGGCTCCGTGTCGATGGAGACATTGAGGTAGTCTTTGTTCCTGTTTACGTAGCCAACGAATGACCGTAGCCAGGACTCAGTGTAGAGGGAATTCGATATGTAGGGTGATTGTTCGAAGGTTCGAGTCAAATTTTCCATCCGCTCTTGAGTGTGAACATCCGAGTAGTTGAGATCGCCAGTCACAATCACCTACGAGGAAATATCTTGTAAATAAGTGCACATACAAGTCGTTCAAGCCCTTCAAGTCGTTAAAGATAACAAATCGGTAAGATTGTTCATTATTCGTAGATGACTCTAGTCTAGGTCGGGCGATGTTATCCTTGAGTAATCACCACGAACCCACCTGCATTCTGTAAGGAAATTCTCGGAAGTAGATGTCTTCGCGATCGTAGAAAACTATCGAGTACGAGTCAGCTTTGGATAATTTCCTCCGCTGGAGTCCCTCTTGAAGAGTTGTGACGCCGTAACACGCTCCGGCCAAGTATCCGGCAAACAGGATGATAATCAACACTTTGACCGGCCATTTGGCTAGACAGGGTGCGAGGCCGTCTCTGAAAAAGACAGGAATCAATACGTCAGAATAGGAAACCAATTTATAAACAGCCGCTTACATTCATGATAAACCTGCTAGGAACTTCGTCGGAGGGGCAGCCTGGCATGTTTGATGTTTAACTTTGCTCTAGAAGCCGCAATGATAGCTACAGGCATACAGGTGGCCATCTTTAATCGCTCAGCGCAGCTTTGGGGCTATGCTGATGACATTGATACATTAGGCTGGACGTTTGACTTAACTTGCGAAGCATTCACCGCACTTCAGGTAGCAGCATTGCACTTCAGCCTCAAGGTGAGTGGGGTCAAAGACCAAGTGTATGGCTGCAAACCTCTCAAGGCCTGCCCCTGAGACAGTACAGGTGAATGACTGCAATCTTGAAGCCATGGCGAAATTCATGTCTTGGCTCACTAGTGAATGCCAATAATGATATGAAACCCGCTGTAACCCGCCGTTTCACCTAACGGGCTAGGGATCCAGAAATAGACCCAGGCGAATAAATTAGTGGGAGACTAAAGACTTTCACTTACCGTCCGGAATGTCGGAGCTGGTCGGTCATAGACGCCAAGTACACCTGAATTTACTAAGCTCTGAGGAATGGGGTTTCGTGATTGAAAGACAAGGGTTCAATATTGGCTTATAATAACGCAATTGTCAGAAATATGAAATACGGAATGTCTCGGCCGAGAAGGATACTGACTATTACTTAATCTAATTAGTGAGTAGGTAGAAGTGAAGGGCTGAAGGCCAAATGAAGTTACGAAGTAGCTGAAGGCTCAGGAGTGTTTGATTTGGAATAACGGAAAAATAAAAGTGATTTACTAATGTACTCCCCTAATTCCTGTTACTTTTCCTACGACAGACAAAATACTAAATACTACGGTTACAATGTACAATTCTCTGATCAGCTTTCTGGTGACTACACGTCAGGGCTTGGGCCAGATTTAAAGAGTCGACTTTCGCGTTGCTAGGGTACGAGACAGAGTTATTTCGCCACTTACGTGCACCAACTCCTTCGGATGGAGACAACAGGGTGATGTGCTCTTCGCTGCTCGGCTTCGGTCAGGGGAACGCCGTCCAGGCCGGAGGAGGCGAGGCTCTTTCCGACGGAGGTCCGACGACTGGCGGTGCGTGGGAGACCTGGACTATTGGCCGTCGAATCGGGCGCGAACGGATCAACACTCGGGTCCGACGGGGAATTTTCAGTTCGTATAAGGGCCCACTGTTACGGGAGAGGAATTGGCTGATCTCCCAATTCCCGAGTTCTCACCCTGAAGGAACCACGATACACTCGTTCCCTCAGGTCACTTACACAACACCGGGTTCACAAGGGGTTGACTTGCTACGCGTCGGTTGTTCCGCTTCGATGTTCCGGTTCACTTCACTTCGTTCCGCCTTGTCCTCACGGGATTACGGCGAACGGGGATTCCAACTTTCCTTCTCTTGAGTTCGGACACGACTGCTTGATGTTCCTTCTCCCAGTCCGCTCGTCAAGTCGCCTTCCCCTTCTACTCCTCCCTGGGTGTCTTGCGCCGCCCATCGCCTACCCAATCCAATGAGGACACGCCTTCCGCCCAGCTGGGGTTAGGCGCTTGGAGGGGAGAGGGGTCGTTCCGTCCCTCGCCGCCGAAGTTTCTTGACGGGGCGCTTGGAATCTGCCGCCCCGTTACACCCCTCCGATCTTCGGAGGCCGAGGTCTACCTCGGCAATTTTCCTTCCGGTGGGGGTGACTGGTGCGATGGGCATTGCGTCAGGTCGTTTGGCTGCTATCCATGCTTGCTCGTACCGCCAGCGTCTACAAGCGGCACAGGTTGGTGGGCGGTCCTTCTCGTGTTCGGCGATGGAGCAGGGCTTCGGGTAGGCGGGATCCGTGGGTCGTAGGTTCCGGCACTTTCTCACCAGCCGATTCCACATCACTTTACAGCCACCGCAGCGGTAGGTTGTCGGCGGGTGTTGTTGTTTCGTGCAGATACAGCACAGGACGCTCCCATTCGTCGAAGGTACGCTGGCGCGGATGTTCCAAGGTGGTATGTTGGATGGGTCGGCAGGGGCCACGGGTGAACTAGCGCCAGCATCCCCATCAGCTAGGACGACCTTCACCGGCCGAGGGGTGGAGGCCCAGGAGGAGCCGGAACGCGGTTGCCCTGGGGTGGCGTCTGATCCCCGTGCGGTTTCTTCAGATGACGAGGAGTCCGAGGACGAAGTTGACGAGTCGGCAATACTCGGCTCGGCCGCGGCGGGCGCTGTGAATGCAGGGGCGGGGTACTCTTCCACGTTGTTGTCAGGTCGTGGTGTCGACGATCCTCGAGGGGTGGCGCGATGCGTGCTCGATCCGAATGAGTCGTTGAGGTGGGTCATGGCTTGCAGCCGCTGTTCCATCATGATCACTCGGCAACGCAGGGACTCGACCTCCACCGACCCACCACTCGATCTTGATCTCATGTCCACCCCCGAGTCGCCGATGTTCAAGCTTTCCCCAAGCTCGTCTAGGCAGCGCAGCAGAATCCGCCTCTGTGTTGGCATCCTGTCGCAGGACGCGACCAGCTTGCCCAGCCCCATGATGACCGTGGAGGTGACGGCCAGCCACTCCGTACTTCCGGGCTCCAAGTCCGTGCTGCCCACCGACGACGGTACCCGCGGCCGAGGTAGCGCCATAGTCTTTTGGTGTCGTTCGCTGATCTCCTATTTTCCCACTATACCCTGAAACATACAAACCGGCCCTTCTGTTAGTCTCCTCTCACGCTCCGACTCACCCGTTGTACATCAGTCAATGGCTCATTTATCATGCAGACAACCTCCCTCTCTGCACAGAGCCAGACGCTGAACAACAATCCTAGATTTTAGCTACCATTACAAGGGAAAAACAAAGGAAAAGAGGGGGGGGGGGGCAAGGCAGTCCTGTCCCAACCCATGAGGCACGGTCATTAATCAAACAAGGTAAGTACTTGTGTTGTGCATTTTATTCTACAGGTAAGACATTCCCTATTCTATTTCACAAACTACGAGTATACCACAAAACTTGAAAAATTTTTTTTTTTTTTTTTTTTTTTTTTTTTTTTTTTTTTTTTTTTTTTTTTTTTTTTTTTTTTCTTCAATCGCTTCATCCCGTTCTAGGTGTTGACATCTTCCCCGCGTGGAGCTGCGCGTAGTCGATCGTTTTGCGCCTTGGTCTTAGCCCGTATGGACTGGACGCCGTCCTAATCGGAATCGGGATTCGGCTGGAGGATCTTCCAGGGCCCTGGGCCCCAGGTTCAGGATTTTCTTCGGTCCGTACTGGTTCCGGCCATTCCAGGGGGTCCAACAACCACGTCCCTCCACTATCTTCGCTAGGTGGAGGGGCAGGGCTCTCGGGTGGGCGCGACTCCTCCGCTACGTCGGGGGTGACGGCGTCGTCTGGCACGCTGTTGATAAACGCTGGCTTGAGCCTGCTGAGGTGGTAACGCGTGGTCTTCCCCAGGACATCCTGGACCTCGTAATTGACATCGGTCAATTTGCGGGTCACACGGAGCGGTCCTTTCCAGGGGCTCCAGAACTTCTTCACTGTGCCTGGTGGGGCGACGAGCTGCTGGGCATACACTTGTTGGCCTATCTGGAACTCCCGAGAGTGGCGTCGCTTGTTGATTGCCTGCTCACGGGTGTGCCAAGCGCGCCTCAACTGTCGCTCGGCTTCCAAACGGACCCGCACCATTTCCTGGTGTTGATCCTTCAAGGGCGATGTTGCTTCCCGTTTCATGCTGATTTCGGTTAGGTGCGGCATTCTCAGCTCTCGTCCGAAAACCAGGTGATTTGGCGAATAGCCCGTACTACAGTGGGGAAGGCTGCGGTAGGCAGCTAGTGCCAAAGGCAAGGCGGCTTCCCAGTCCCGGGTTTTGCGTCTCAGTTTCGCCACCAGGTTTGCCAGGGTGCGATGGAATCGCTCACATACTCCGTTGGCCTGTGGGTGGTAAGCGGAGGTGTGGACGTGGCGTATCTCCCAGGTATCGCAGAGCTCCTTGACGACCCCAGAAATGAAGGCGGCGCCTCGGTCAGAGACGAGCCTCTCAGGTGCACCATGGGTTGGTAAGTACTTTGTGGTCAATACGCGAGCGGTTGTTACTGCTGTGCAATCCGTGGTGACATAAGCCTCTGCGTACTTGGAGAACTGATCGATTACCGTCAGGATGTATTTGGTACCCCCTCGACCAGGTAGAGGCCCAACAAAGTCAATACCGACAATTTGACCAATTCGGGTCGGTATATCGGGTTTCTGGATTGGTGGTGTCAAATTTGGGGGAGTGTTCCTCTCCTGGCACTCCTGGCATTTCTGGACGAACTCTCGGATGTCACGTACCATCTTCTTCCAGTACCCGTACCGCCTTGCGACACGGGTGGTTGTTTCTATGCCAGGGTGCCCGGCCCACTGATGTTGATGACAATTGGTCAGGAACCAGCGCCGCATGGTGGATGGGATCAGTGGCACCGTGATCCGCTGGCCATCCACATCGACCTCCTTCCTCCAGACTCCTTCCTCCTCCTTTAGTTGATACTTCTCTGGATCAGCCGTCAGGGTGGAGATCCAGGGGTCCAAGGATTGGGCTGCCATCAGAAGTTCCTTCGGCATGCTTAGTATGATGGCGCCAACGGGAACACGACTCAGGCCGTCGACATGAGCCATCTGCGATCCGGGGCGGTACTGCGCCTCATACTCGTACTCCGTCAGCCGGAGGATCCATCGTCCGATGCGCGAAGTTGGATCGCGTAGATTCATGGCTGCCGTGAGTGCTGCGTGGTCGGTCCTCAGGACGAACTTCTTCCCGAGCAGGAATTGCTGGAAATGCGTCACGCCCCAGACTACAGCAAGGAGCTCACGCTCGGTGGTGGAGTAACGTGTCTCAGCATCGTTGAGGGCGCGACTCGCGTAAGCGACCGGTCGCTCCTGCCCCTGATGTTCCTGGGCTAGTACTGCTCCCATAGCGGTTCCTGAGGCGTCCGTGGACAGGATGAATGGCTTGTCAAAGTCCGGATAGGCGAGCACGGGTTGGGTCATGAGTGCTTGCTTGAGTTGGTCAAACGCGCTCTGCTGCTCTTCACCCCAGCTGTACTCCCGGTTTTTCCTCAAGAGTTTGGTGAGAGGGGCGCTCATTTCCGAGTAGTGCTCGATGAAACGGCGGTAAAAACCGGCCAGTCCCAAGAAGGATCGGAGCTCGCGAACGCTCGTCGGCGGAGGGTATTCTCCTATGGCTTTGACCTTTTCTGACTCCATCTCGATTCCTTCTGACGTGATAACATGGCCTAGGAAGTTGACGCGAGACCTCAGGAACGAGCACTTCTTGAGATTAAGGCGGAATCCAGTTCTCTTCAAATCTCTCCAGAACGGCTCGCAAGATGTTAACATGTGACTGCAGATCCTCAGTGAAGATGATGACATCGTCGAGGTATATGAGACAACCGTCACCCAGCAGTCCGTCGAGTACGTCATTCATGGCGGCTTGGAAGGTTGCCGGGGCATTTTTAAGCCCGAAGGGCATGCGCACATACTCGAAGTGACGATTGAGTGCCGTGAACGCGGTCTTTTCCCTTGATTCGGGACTGACGGGTATCTGGTGATATCCCATAGTCAGGTCCAGGGTTGTGAAGATCTTACTACGCCCCATCATGGCCAGGGTTTCCTGCAAACGAGGGATAGGGTACTTGTTACCCTTGGTCTTGGCATTTATTTCCCGATAGTCAATGCAGAATCGGTACTGCTGTGGCTCACCGGGAGGGGTCTTCTTCTTGGCGATGACTACTGGAGCGTTCCAGGGGCTTTTGGATGGCACAATAACACCGTCGGCCAGCAAGGAGTAGACTTGGTCTTCCACGAAGCCTCTCAGAGCATGCGCCACTGGATAGGGCTTTCTGGCCGTGGGGCTCGCGCTTCCGGTGTCAATTTCGTGAGCCACCTGCAGGGAACAACCCTCCCTCCCGGGCTTCTCGAAGAGATGCAGCTTCTGCGTCAGGCAGTCCTTGACCAATTGGTAGTCGGGTCCCGCCAGATGAGTCAGATGCTGATGCACTTGGCACTCCAATTCAGAGGTTGAAGGAGGATTGTCCCAGATCTCAATTGGGAATTCTGCTACATCGGACATCGGAGGGTGTACCACCGGCTGCTTTCTGGGTGGTGCTGTTTCGGTGGTCAATTGGCCTTGGTAGTTGTCGTCGACGCTAGGTTCGGGGGCCTCGGCAGATGTTGGAGCGGCTGTGGACCCGCCCTGGCGGTTGTTGTCGGTGTCGGGTTTCGTGGCTCGGGCGGTTTCCTGGGCTTTTTGCGCCCTCCTGTCGTCCTTTAGTTGACGGATGTGCCTGAGGAGGTCCGGGTCAGGGGCGACCACGCCAATGGAGATCATCTTCCCCGTGGCGGGTTCCTTCATCTCCACTACGCCGATATCCGGGCGTATGCCAAGGGGTAATTTCCTCAGGAGGTCCAGTCCGATCAGATCCAAGCCGGAGTCAGGTCGTTGGAAGACACAGAACGCGTGCGTAATCGTAACCGGACCGATGGTGGTACGTACATCCTGGATCCCCAGCACGGGCAGTGGTTGTCCGTCGGCACCCCATAGCTCCATCGCTGTTGGGCGGATGTCAATGCCAGGCACAGGTCTTGATAGGACAGACACTGCAGCACCAGTATCCACGACCATTCGCCGGGACTCCTTCCCCAAGCCGGCGGTGATCAGTATCATGGGCATCATGACACCATTCACAGCGGTCTGGTAGGACACCAGCTCGTCTCCGCGGACTTCGACGATTGGTTCGTCCTCATTATTTGTCGTGAGATTGGCTTGGGTTTCCTGGGTCGTGCTGATGTTTCTGACCTGGTGCATTCGCGGATTTGAGATGGGCAGGGTCTTCTTCTTCTTCAGGCAATCAGCCTCCAGATGGTCACGGGATCCACAGAAATTGCAGAACAAGGCCGCGTAGAGTCCGTGGGGGCAACTCACTGGAAAGTGGGAAAGATCACCACAGTACATACAGGGCAGCACTGGGACGGTCGGTGGTAACTTCGTCGGCACCGGTATCAACTGGTGATCGCCGAACGTGGCCGGTTTGTTTGGGTAACGAAGCGGGCTTCTGGGTTTTTGCAGGCAGTTTGCTGCAAAATGCCCTGGTTCTCCGCAAGAGTAGCATTTCTTGGGCTCCGAAGGTCTTGATCCGCTGACAGCGGTTATGTCCCATCGAGCATCGTAGTCCTGCTTCGCTCTCATTACGTCCTCCCATCCCTCAGCCCGCTCCACTGCATCCTCCAAGGTGTCCGGAGGGTTACCCTGCAAGTAGAGATGGAGTTCTTTCGGTTGTCCGCGGACAAAAGCGCTGAGTGCCTTTCGTCTTGTCCATTCCCGACGTTGAGCATCGTTCAGGTTGGGTTCAGTTCGGACAGCCGATCTTGCCGTGGCCAGAAGTCGTTCTGCGAACCGTCGGATGGACTCGTCGGGGTCTCTCTGGGCTGTCCAGAGTCGTATGGTTGCCTTCTCGGGACTTTCCTCGCCATACCATGCCAGTATGGCCTTCTTCACTGTCGTGTATGGGGTTTCGCCAAGACCATCCTGGAGGAATCGCTTGGCTCCACCTTTCAGGCGGGTACGAAGGAATCGCAGTCTCTTGTGTTCGTCGAACTCTTGGGTTGCTTGCTCCACCTCCTGGAAGAACACGGATGCCGTGATAGCATCCGGCTCATCAGGGTTCCATGTGTCGACTTCCATGAACAACGACCGCGGAATGCCGGAGGCCGCAGGCTCACGGAAGAAGGCGCCCAGTTTGTTCATTGCTTCCGTCACGGCGTTCATCATGGCTTCGCCCTCGACTGATGGGCTGCTGTTTCGTTGCATGGTCGCGAACTCACTTGTTGAACAAAAGAACTAAATAAAAAGAATTACAGAACCGATAGATCACTTTCTTGCGCACCAAGGACCGATAATTTCCCCACGAATCGAGAAAGGACTTCCCAGTTGGTAAGAGCTATGACGGGTCTGGAATCGGGATGTCAATTGGAGCTGAAGGCTCCCGGAACAGTCCCGGAACAAAGGGCCTCGGAACAGTCCCGGAACAGAGGGCCTCGGGACAAGTCTCGGAACAGTCCCGGAACAGACCCGGAACAGTCTCGGAACAGAGGGCCTCGGGGCAAGTCTCGGAACAGTCCCGGAACAGACCCGGAACAGTCTCGGAACAGAGGGCCTCGGGACAAGTCTCGGAACAGTCCCGGAACAGACCCGGAACAGTCTCGGAACAGAGGGCCCCGGGACAAGTCTCGGAACAGTCCCGGAACAGACCCGGAACAGTCTCGGAACAGAGGGCCTCGGAACAAGTCTCGGAACAGTCCCGGAACAGACCCGGAACAGTCTCGGAACAGAGGGCCTCGGAACAAGCCTCGGAACAGTCCCGGAACAGACCCGGAACAGTCTCGGAACAGAGGGCCTCGGAACAAGTCTCGGAACAGTCCCGGAACAGACCCGGAACAGTCTCGGAACAGAGGGCCTCGGAACAAGCCCCGGAACAGTCCCGGAACAGTCTCGGAACAGAGGGCTACAGTGAGAGTGATGCTACTAAATAAATGAGCCAGTATCTAAATTTCGATTTGTGGAAAGAAAGAAAAATCCTAGACACGGATTTGAAGTCAATTTCCTCCTCACTCGCTTCCTCACACTCGGGCCGATTTGTTTGTTTCTTACAATTTTAAATTTCGGAATCTACAACTAGCACAATTTGAATTTCAAGATTATAGAACGCGACCCAATTCCTTCAGAGCTTTTTCTCACCAATATTCGCCTGGTCAAGATCACTTGTTGTGGATACGACAGAAATCGAGATTTCTGAAATATCCCACCGCTTGCCACCAAAAGATGTAACCCGCCGTTTTCACCTAACGGGCTAGGGATCCAGAAATAGACCTAGGCGAATAAATTAGTGGGAGACTAAAGACTTTCACTTACCGTCCGGAATGTCGGAGATGGTCGGTCATAGACGCCAAGTACACCTGAATTTACCAAGCTCTGAGGAATGGGGTTTCGTGATTGAAAGACAAGGGTTCAATATTGGCTTATAATAACGCAATTGTCAGAAATATGAAATACGGAATGTCTCGGCCGAGAAGGATACTGACTATTACTTAATCTAATTAGTGAGTAGGTAGAAGTGAAGGGCTGAAGGCCAAATGAATTTACGAAGTAGCTGAAGGCTCAGGAGTGTTTGATTTGGAATAACGGAAAAATAAAAGTGATTTGCTAATGTCCTCCCCTAATTCCTGTTACTTTTCCTACGACAGACAAAATACTAAATACTACGGTTACAATGTACAATTCTCTGATCAGCTTTCTGGTGACTAAACGTCAGGGCTTGGGCCAGATTTAAAGAGTCGACTTTCGCGTTGCTAGGGTACGAGACAGAGTTATTTCGCCACTTACGTGCACCAACTCCTTCGGATGGAGACAACAGGGTGATGTGCTCTTCGCTGCTCGGCTTCGGTCAGGGGAACGCCGTCCAGGCCGGAGGAGGCGAGGCTCTTTCCGACGGAGGTCCGACGACTGGCGGTGCGTGGGAGACCTGGACTATTGGCCGTCGAATCGGGCGCGAACGGATCAACACTCGGGTCCGACGGGGAATTTTCAGTTCGTATAAGGGCCCACTGTTACGGGAGAGGAATTGGCTGATCTCCCAATTCCCGAGTTCTCACCCTGAAGGAACCACGATACACTCGTTCCCTCAGGTCACTTACACAACACCGGGTTCACAAGGGGTTGACTTGCTACGCGTCGGTTGTTCCGCTTCGATGTTCCGGTTCACTTCACTTCGTTCCGCCTTGTCCTCACGGGATTACGGCGAACGGGGATTCCAACTTTCCTTCTCTTGAGTTCGGACACGACTGCTTGATGTTCCTTCTCCCAGTCCGCTCGTCAAGTCGCCTTCCCCTTCTACTCCTCCCTGGGTGTCTTGCGCCGCCCATCGCCTACCCAATCCAATGAGGACACGCCTTCCGCCCAGCTGGGGTTAGGCGCTTGGAGGGGAGAGGGGTCGTTCCGTCCCTCGCCGCCGAAGTTTCTTGACGGGGCGCTTGGAATCTGCCGCCCCGTTACACCGCAATGAGTAGAACAATACAGTAAGCTAATCGATGTTATTTCGGACTTCTACAACAGCTGAAAGGCAGGGTTATTTCACAGGCCACATAACTTCGCCTCGATAAGACCCTCATTAGACCAGTCTTGACCTACGGCTCTGAATCCTGGTCGCTAAAATAAGCAACCAAAGAAAAATTGCGCCGGTTCAAGAGGAAGGTTCTCCATAGGATTCTGGGGACACGTAGCCAGCGTGAGCCCAGAAGAGATCCCTCTAAAGCTTGTGGACGAAATTATCCACAAAAGAAGAAGATTGGGTCGACCAAAACTGGGGTGGTTGGACGGTGTGGCAGGAGACGCACGATCCATTCAGGTAATTCGGAACTGGAAAGCAGCAGCAAGAAACAGAGATGACTGGCGGACATCACTCCAGGAGGCCCTGATACCTCGCGGATTGCAGCGCCACGAAATCTTTATCCCAATCTCCATTGTCAAGCAAAGCCAAACTCTCAGGTGAAATAACTAAATGGTGGCATCCTAACCAGTTGCATCCTGCAGATAACACTTGGAAAATTCACTGAGCTTATACATTGGCACTCCCAAAGAAACTCCCATCACTCATGGCATTAGACTCCATAGCATCCCATGTGTTGACTTCGAACAATCCTCACTATCAGGCCATAACCAAAATACTACTGAGTCTTGTGGTGGCATCCCAACAAGTTGCATCCCATGTGCCAGTAGTAAAAATTTGTATAGGAACTAGTTGCAAAACAACCCCACTTTCCTGATTGGTTTACGTTGCATCCCATGTGCCAATAGTACAAAATTTTCCCTTTGTATAGGAACTAGTTGCAAAACAACCCTGCTTTCCTGGTAGCATTGGCTTTAGTTGCATCCTAGGACTGGCAAGTTCAAACCACTCATTTCTTTCAATTGGTTGAATCAAAAACAACTTTGCTTTACAAGTGGCATTGGCCTCCATTGTATTCCAGGAAATTCCAGGTTCAAAATTACGTGCATTCCAATATTCTTATTTTAAAAAACCCTTGAATATTTGATGATGTTTAAAGCACAACACAAAATTTATAATTACCTGAAAAACTTCATTAACATATTCTCTGGGTTGTCAAGTGGATGGTCTGGGTCCTTAGGGTTAATTCCACCAGTACAGAATACCCTGTAGAAGCACGATCGGTCCTCTGCAATTGCAAAGAGAGATTTTTGGGTCAGCAAGTCAGTGTTAAGAGAATTGATAAGTACATATTATACCAAAATTCTGGCGGCTACAAGGCAAAAATTATTTCCATATTCCATAGAGCTCAACAATGTTTCAACAAAAACCTAGTAAATTGTACATACTTTTAAAGATACAGTATTTCTTCACAAACTTGTAGTGTATGTGATTGTTCCAGTTACCAACAAGGAACAGTTACTGACAGTGAATCGTATAATTCAAGCTTGCTGGTAAGGTTAAGGTACTAAGGTACAACTCCCATCAAAAGGTTCCAGTAAGTATTCAGTATAAATTAAACATGATAACTAATAACTAACCAAATTGAATTTTACAGTCTCCAATCTTTTTAGGAGACATTTAAAACGTGCACTCACCTTGTTCATCATGTCTGGACCATTAAAATTATTGAAACTAGTCTCATTTGAATGATATAATTAGTTTAACTATTAGTTGAGAATACTCACGAGATAGAGAGACAGGGTCCACTTTGACACAAAATATCGAGTGCTTGTTTTTCTGCTCCGAGTATCCTGAGACAGCCATACAGGCAGCAAAAAATGTGATGTGCCAGATGAAGATGAATCCCACAGCGAAACCTAAAATATACAATAAATAAAAGAGTCAGTGATTAATGTCAGAGTCTTGGTAGAGATGGAATTGGCTCTGTTGGGATTCGAACCATTCACATTTCCCACACTACAGTGATGTAGCTGTTGCTACCTACTAAACACAAATATGGACTTATAGTAGAGAGTTATAAGAGATAAGGACTGACATCGTTCCAGGACCCGATTGGATTCAGCTTCCAACATTTAGTGGAAAATAATACCCCACTCGCCTAGATTGCAAACAAAACCGAGAATCCATTTTTTTTTTAAAGAACGTAGGTTGATCACGAACGCTCAGAAAACCAAAGAGCAAAATGAGAATCGGCCCAGCAGAACTGCTGAACCACTAAACAGTGACAAACCACGCGATTTCAACATTTGTCAACAATAATCCCGGCCTCAAGGTAGTGAGGAAAGTTAGTTGGGAATTACCCTGGTAATATCATTTGACAAAAAATTACTTGAGGCTGCTCACTTGAGTAAAGGCAGAAAATTTTTATACTGGGGAAGTGACTCAGCATGCCAATCCACAAGCTGACCATGTCTGTGACTGATGTAATAGTGATTGAGACAGCAGCTTCAGCCATAGTAGCTGCCAATCTTTCAGGTACGGTAGCTGTTACAGGTGTCCTCCGCCAAGCGGCCAACATCACGAAAGTATCGTCGATTCCAATACCTGCGAACAATATAGATCGTTATGTTTTCCTCAAACAACTAAGCTATTAGAATCCATGTCAGACCAGCAGGGTGAAGCAAACTCACTGCACATGAGAAGAGGAGAGACCAAGTTGATGCCAATGAATGGGATGCCACAATACACGGCCAAACCGAAGCCAGCGACCGTGCCCATAGCGGCAGAAATGTTGCCAAGAATGCCCAGCACAGGTTTGGATCGGACCCAATCAGACATCATGCAGGTCACAGTTGAGAAGACGGCCATGATTACGAATGTGGAGCTGAAGTATGGGACAACGCTCTGTGTGTTCTTTTCAAGTTCGATATCGAGAGTCCTTGAGGCGAAACGAGCTGCCAAAAAATTACCAAATTTTTATCAGAGTATATATATGGTACATACTTACTACGCCTCAAAAGCTACCTAACCATTTTGTGTTATTAAAAAAAAATTAACTATCACTCTTTGACTAGATTTGAATATGCATAATTATATTACTGTTCAAGTTAAGGTCTAAATAAATACAACATAGTCAGTTAGGGCATCAATCCACTCAGAATTTATGTAGATGCCAAAAAAAGCAATAACCAATTTTGTTCACCTTAGGAAAAAAGTATTTAAGAATACTCCAAAAAATATCAAAAACTCATTAAAAAAATAATAAAATAATAATATTAAAAAATTAACCCCTACTCCCTTCCCTTTCTTTCCAAATTTGGTTCAATCGGGCTGAAAAGTTTTGAGGACCAACTAGAGCAAGAAATAGGTCCCTGGCAAAAATTTCAGATTTTTAGAAAAACTGGCTGGTTGGCCTTTGTACGCTGTTAAACAGAAACACGGATTTGTTTGGTAGGTAAATGGATTTGTTACAAACCTGTTGAAATGTACTTGAAGATTCCAGAATCTTCGGCCTTCCCCACAGCGTCCAGAAAAGCTTCTTCCCACATTGCGCCTCTGAAATGAACGGATAACATTTGTAAGCTTATAGTTTATGTTTGTTTACAACAAGTACCCATTTGAACCTTTGTTCTATAGCTTAGTAGCTTACCAGGGACGACATGTTTCCCCTTAGTGAAGTCCAACAGCAAATAAATACTTCTGTTTTCATCAAAAATCGTATAAAGAGACTGTCCGCCAATTGCACCCAAGAGTGCGCAAAGATAAATGAGAAAAGAGAAAATATATAATTAAAATGATACTAAAATCAGGACAACGTTCTAACACTGATGTGTCTTCACCAACGACGCGGAGGCCATTTTGTTTTAAATCTGGGTTTGTTATGAACTACAGGAGATCTTGAGTATTATGGTAAATTGGAGAGATCAACGAAGGTAATCCCAGGGGTAATCCGGGGTGCTTTCAGCGTCCAAAATTTAGTGGAAAATGATACCCCACACGCTTAGGTACCAGAAATCTCGAAAACCCACTTCTGGAATGGGTAGATATTGACTCATATCCTCTTCCAGTGAGCACTCCATAATTTCGCGTATTGCTTAGAGTAGCTCCGGCGAAAGAATGACAATCAATAACGCAACGTAAACTTCTCTGCTTAAAAAGAAAGTGATGGCTTGCAGTTGAGTTTAAAGGTCGCCTTTGATGATGAAAGCATAAAGGAGGAAAGTCACGATTGAGATGAATTGAATCGAAGAATGTTCTCCGACTCTTCAAGTTTCGAGAGAAGAGACGAAAGAGAAGAATGAACAAAGCGCGAGCATTATATGCATAATGAAAGTCAGGTACGAAACTTATCGCGGATCTAGCCTCATCATAAGGCACAAAGGAAGACGTGCCAAAGCGAAGTGCTTAGCATAGAAAATTACGAACGAGCTATAGAAAGGTTTGCCCGCTAAAAGGTGTCTGCATTAGTAAGTGAGCCGTGCTATTTTGAGCCAGCGCAGGGCCATTTTTTTGACTAACAAACGTGAAAAACGATGGAAATACGTCCTAGTCGAGTTGAGCACACTCTTGGAGTAAATAAAATGAGGAAAAATGAGCATGAATGGAAAACGGCTGTCAATAACCAGCTCCCTAGTAGGTACTCCTGGATTCTTCTGCATTGTTGTCAGACTCTCGTCTCAGAGTTAGGCGTCTTCAGTAGTGACATACAATACATGCAAATGATCTATACCTGTACTCATGTATGTACTTGATTTGCATATTCGATACTATCAAATGATAAGGATCTATACTTTGGAATACTCAAAAGAAATACAGGTAAAAATTTGGAATAGTTCATCCCAACAAAAATCGATATATTATAGAAAAGAATCGATATATTTGATAGCTATAGATAGATTCACACGTTCTTCACTCATACTGCAACGAAAAGCAAGAACAAAAATATATTCCGTTACTCCAACACTTTAAAAAAGTGTAGAAGAGTTATAACTAAACCAGGGAGATGGGATCACAATTTACGTGGAAGCCGGCACATTAACACTGACAAAACAAACAAAATTGCAGAAAAGAGTGGGGGGCGGGGATGACGTTGAAATCATAATCGATATGCGGGTTAGATTTATCGAACTTCCGCAAAGAATGAAATAAAACGAAGGTTAACTGAAATACTTACAGGAGTGAAAAATTAATGAAAGTCAAAAGTCAAAGTCAAGTCATGAAAGTCAAAGTTTTCGAAAGTGGCCTATTCTTCACATCAAATTGGCAAAAATCCCACAGTCCTTATTCATCCATCGTTAATCGTTACACATAGAAACAAGCGTTCAAGATGTCAGTCTGCTCCTTGTTTTGATCAGAATATTACCAGTTTGTTGTAGGCCCGGACGGGCTATGACGGACAACATGAATTAGCTTTGAATTGAGTAAAGATGAATCAGATTTTGTTGGTGGTAGTGCGATTGAAGGGGCTGTTAAAATATGATTTCTCTTTAAAAAAAAAAAGTAATTTGATTTTTTTATCAGAGTAATTTTATCGATACTGGCCAAAAAAGCGATACCACTACTTATACTGAAATCTGAGGTGGTATACCTAAAGTACTTGGTATTGAAGGAAATATTTGATACTTCATTCGTCAATATCATATTTATGTCCCCATCCAAAAGTGTAATTATGCAGGTAGGTAGGTAGATCTGTAAGGGGGCAGCAGAATCCCAGAGCCCTTCCAAGAAACTTCAGCGGCGGGGTAAGGATCGAGCTCCCTCCCCCTTCAAGCGCCTGAACCAGCTGGGCGGAAGGGGTGACCTCGTCGGATTGGTCGGGCAACAGGAAGGCGACTGGACGAGCGGACTGGGGAAAGGCTGCGGAGTCAGTCGTGTACGAACTCAAGTGAAACGAGGTTGTGCCCCCCCTGCTCGCCATAATCTCGAGAGGACGAGGCGGGGCAGGGGCGGGGCGGAGCAACCGGAGCAGAACAACCAAAGCGAAACAACCGAAGCGAAGCAACCGAGGCGAAACAACCGAAGCAAAGCAACCGAAGCGAAACAACCAAAGTGAAGCAACTGAAGCGAAGCAACCGAAGCGAAGCAAATCAACCCCCTTGTGAAGCCAGCGTTGTGGATGTGACCTGAAGGGAACAGTGTATCGTCGTTCCTTCAGGGTGAGAACTCGGGAATTGGGAGATCAGCCAATTCCTCTCCCGAAACAGTGGGCCCTTATATGAACTGAAAATCCCCCGTCAGACCCGAGTGTTGATTCGTTCGCGCACGACCGACGGCAAATAGACCAGGTTCCCCACGCACCGCCAGTCGTCGGACCTCCGTCGGAAAGAGCCTCGCCTCCTCTGGCCGAGCAGCGAAGAGAATATCACCCTGTTGTCTCCATACCAAGGAGTTGGTACACGTAAGTGGCGAAATACCTCTATCTCGTGAAGAGAACATCACCCTGTTGTCTCCATCCTAAGGAGTTGGTACACGTAAGTGGCGAAATACCTCTATCTCGTGAAGAGAACATCACCCTGTGGTCTCCATCCCAAGAAGTTGGTACATGTAAGTGGTGAAATACCTCTGTCTCGTACCCTTGCAACGCGAAAGTCTAATCTTCTAAATCTGGCCCAAGCCCTGACATTTAGTCACCAGAAAGCTGATCGTAGAGTTGTATATTGTATTATTTTGCATTTTGTCTGTCGTATGTTGAGAGAAAAGAGAAAGAGATTAGGGGAGGACACTAACAAATCACTTTCATTTTTACCGTTTTGTTCAATTCAACATTCTTGAGCCTTCAGCTACCCCGTAAATTCATTTGGCCTTCAGCCCTTCACCTTTGCCTAACCAATAATTAAGTTACGTATAAGTCAATATCCTACTCGGCCGAGACATTCCGTATTTTGTATTTCTGTCAATTTGCGTTTATTATAAGTCATTATTGAATCTTTGTCCTTTCGATCACGAAACCCCATTCCTCAGAGCTTGGTAAATTCTGGTGTACATCTTTGGACGACCTAGAATACTCTTCAGGTGTACTTGACGTCTGTGACCTACCGTTTGCAGACATTCCTGACGGTAAGCAAAAGCCATTAATTTCCCACTATATATTCACCTAGGTCAGTTTTAGGATCCCTAGCCCATTAAGTGAAAACGACGGGTTACAGATCAATATACTGTAACAATTTATGTTCTTAGTAAATAATTTATTACAATTGTTCACTCAAATATACTGTCCTCATTCACACACACACACAATCACAAGGCACAATACAAAGTTGTTGCACTAATTTTTAACAGGGCACAATTTATAACACGGAGCATCTATATTTGGACTCCAAACTGAACCATGGAACCTTATTTCATTACTGAACTCAGCAGCATTCCTCGGTCCCTTTTATGCTCGCTCCCTTGGTCAAGAACCTTCTTGAGTCTTCCCTGGTTCTGGGAACCAGTTGTCTCGAGCAAATGGGAAGGTTCCAGCCAATTTGATACAGAGCAGGGGTACCCAGGTTCACCATTGGAACAAAATCAGTTGGCAAATGACGAATTGATGCTGAGAAATTGAAAACAATTTTCTGACGCTGAATGTTCTGAAGACTCTAAAATTAAATGAAGACGCTGATGTAAACAGTATTTTTATCGCTTAAAGACTTCAGTCATTGTCGTTTCTCTGAGTAATTTGAGTGAAGTCGTGGAAACTAGCACACAAACACACAACAAATAATGACAGTATATTCGAGAATTTTTGCACTTAAAAACAAATCGGAAAAGGTCAGTCACACAGATGGAACATTTCTGAGCCAATGATCCAATCAGTCCACAGAATAGTTCACAACACAACGCGGAAGCTGTTGTCGCAATAAGGTTTGATTGGACCTTGCGCCCGAAGAGGGAGAATACGCCGCTCAATAACAGTGTTGTGAGATGAGTGAAGGTTTGAGTCCCGATTTTTATTAATAATTGATACCAATGTACCTATTACCCTATTAGAAAAGTTGGTTTTTCGAACGGTACCAAATTTGCGAGAGTTTAATGAGTCTGGAAAAAGCATTTGACGTGATGAGTCCATGTTTTGGTTGGACTAAATTTTGGATGCTGAATCCAATGAGACGGGTTCTGGAACGATTAGCGCCCACCGGAAGAGGTTATGGGTCAAAATGAGTATCTATCTACCCATGTCAAAAGAGGGTATTTGAGATTTCTGGTACCTAGGCGTGTGGGGTATCATTTTCCACTAAATTTTGGACGCTGAATCCAACGAAATGTGTCCGGAAACGATTGGTGCCCTCTGGATAAGGTTATGGGTCAAAATGGGTATCTATCTACCTATTTTGAATGTGGTTTTTTTATATTTCTGGTACCCAGGCGTGTGGGGAATCATTTTCCACTGAATTTTGGACGCTGAATCCAATTAAATGAATCCCGAAACGATTGATGCCCTCTGGATGAGGCTATGGGTCAAAATGGGTGCCTATTAACCCATATTGAATGTGTTTTCCAGATTTCCGGTACCGAGGCGAGTGGGGTATTATTTGCCACTAAATTTTGGACGGTGAATCCAATGAGTTGGGTCCCGGGACGATTGGTGCCCTCTTGATAAGGTTATGGGTCAAAATGGGTACCTATCTACCCATTTACAAATTGGGGTTTGAGAAAATACGCATTTGAAGAGTACAGAGGAAGAATGACACATGTCCATAAAACTTGATTTCGAGAAAAACCATTTTTATGGTTTCAAAATGCATACAGAGACAAGGGTATCATCCAAATTCAAAAAATAAACATTTGTGCATGCTGCATAACTATTAAATAGTTATTATTAAATTTTAGTGATTATTAAATTCTAATAATCGATAATACAAGTTGCTAGCTACGGTAAATAGGCAACAGATGGCACTCATATCTCATTTTTGGTAAACATTGGACAAGAACCATTCTTCCCCTGTACTCTTCATTTGCTTTCGATATTTCTGGTACCCAGGCGTGTGGGGTATCATTTTCCACTAAATTTCGGACCCTGAATCGATTGAAATGAGTCCCCATGCGCCTGGCTCGAGGAATAACCAACCCCTGAGAAAGAATTTGCAGCGTTTTTGGGTATTGAACTCCTCAAATCTTCTCTTCATCTGATTCAATATTCTCATGGATTCTGTTCATCATCCCTAAGGGAAAATTAGTAGGCTTCTAGAAATTTGCCTTCCTTTCTGAAAGGAAAGCCCATGGTTTAGAGTCGTAATATCAGCATCATCTGAATGTCAATAAAATGTAATATTACTATTATAATAGCTTGTGGAGAAAGCCTCAAGTGCAACACATTATTGGTATTATTAAAGTGGGGCCACTTGATGGCTACACCAATGCGACTTTCGTTGTGCAGAGGTCCTGTATCCAAGTGTCTCTGTCCGTTTGTGAGTCTGGAGTGAATAATTGCCACTATGACAGGCGGATGTCGTCGGCCAAACTAGGACGCTGTTTGTTTCCGCAGTCCACAATTGAGATTTGACGAGGCCACGGCATTGGTGAAGTTCAATCAGAAAGAAAAACGAACTCACCTCCCATTGTTTCAAACATGATGATCGAACCTCCCTCCCCCTCCCAACGTTCTGCCAACACCAAGCCAACTTAAGAGGGCAAATGTGACGCGAGGTGTCTAATAGGAGCGCCACAATAGGCGGCAGAAAGGGCGACGATTGGCCTAATGATGGCAAGATTGAGGCTCATGATTAGCCCAAGTGTCACTGCCCGGTATAAGGAGCCAAGGTTTCCTCTTTGGTTATGGGAAGCGGAAACGTCTATCTGAACCATCCATATTTGAGAACCAGATCTCACGCCCTGAATCACCTACAGCAGTGGTCTTCAACGAATGATTTTGCTTCCAAACAAATAGGAGAACATTGCAGCACTGAAGTTGACAAATCACTCGGCCTTTGTGGAGAATTCGGCTTGGCTTCGAGGTTGGCTCAGTCGAGGGAAGGTTTTAAAGAGGGTTTTTGATTTGAAAGAAGAAACCTGCATGTTCATGGAGAGTAAACAGACAGTCCACTACTTCAAAGATCCCATGTGGATGGCTGATTTTGGGGTACCTAACGGATATATCAATGCATCTCACTGACTTGAATATTCGGATACAAGGAAAGAATGCTATGATGCACAACCTTTTCGATCAAGTTGGGCTACAGGGCGATTTCACACATTTTCCATCACTGTAGCAATGTGAAGCTCAAACCAAGAAAGAGTACAGTGAGTAGGGCCTACAGTTTCAACAAAATTATAAAAATTATTATTAAAATTAGAGAGTTTACACTACAACACTACAATGGCCAACGTAGAGCCAAATAACATTTCTCATACCGTGTGAACAAATGCTAGGAGGACATTTTCTCTTATCCAAATCAGTCGGGTTTTTGCTATAATTGTAAACTTTTCTACCCGATCGAAACAAATTTGGAGGGAGCAGAAGTCAAAATGTGTTTTTCGAAAAATTGATTTTTGAGATTTTTGGCGATTAAGGCGTGTGGATATTATTTTTAAATAAATTTTGGACGCTAAATTCAATGAAATGGGTCTTGGAACGATTGGGGCTCACCGGAAGAGGTTATGATTCAAAATGGATACCTATCCACCTATTTCAAAAGTGGGTTTCTGAGATTTCTGGTAACTAGACGTGTGGGGTATCATTTTCCACTAAAATTTGGATGCAGAATCGATTGAAATGAGTCACCATGCGCCTTGTCCGAGGATTTTCTGGGTGTTTCAAGGAGTCTAGATCAAAATAAGGAAATGTCTGTCTACAGTCCACGCCACCTTAGGTATTTGAAAATTTTCTAAAAATCTCGGACTTCATTTGGGGGAGGTATGGGGTCAAAATGTGTTATTCGATAAATGGATTTTCGATATTTTTGGCGATCATGGCGTGTGGGGTATAATTTTCGACTATATCATGGACCCTGAATCCAATAAGACGGACCCCGGAATGATTGGCGCCCCCTGGAAGAGATTATTGGTCAAAATGGGTATCAGCTACCTATTTCAAAAGGTTTTTTTTTTAGATTTCTGGTACCTAGACGTGTTGGGTATCACTTTCCACTAATTTTTGGACACTCCTGGTCTTCGGAATAACCATCCCCTGTGAAAGAACTTGCAACGTTTTTCAACTTTATTGTTGCATTTCTTACCCACTACGTCCTTAGCAGACATAAGATCTAGGAAACGGATTTGTTAGTAGCGGTATATCGTCATACCTCCCTCCGTGACCAAACGGTAAACAAGGCGCTATTGGATGATGAGGCTCTTCCTTCACTTCCCTACGCTTCTGATCCCCTGCGTTCACTGTAATTCAAGCCCCTCGAATTGGGGTCCTTTGACTTCCCGAATGAATTTGTCCGTCTTAAGTGAGAACAAAGACATTGATGTAGAAATTGCTAGTGTGCGTGTATTGAGGTGTCCATGTGGTTTTCTGGCTCAATTGCTTTGTGTAAGGTATGCAAAGTAGAGATAGGTGGTGACGAGTTTTTCCAGACACAGATACTTATTTCTGTTCCTTTTCCCTACCTGATACAATTACCTGATATTCGTCCCAGTTATGAATTTAAAATGTTCCTTCTGAAGCAAACTTTGGATCGACGATAACAACTTTACTCCGATAAGAAGGAAAAATCCCTTTTTCTACTATTTTGATTATAGGCATGGCCTCCAACAGGAGGGTGATGGTTCGAGGTCATCAATTGAGAAACTTCTAGAATAAACTCATCGCTACACCTAGTAACAACATTTCATAGGCAAGGATGGACGAAGACCGCAGGTCGAGTAGATATTTCAACTGGAACACAGGAGGCTTGAATATTTTGCATGTTGGTTTTCTCATCATCTTCTTCTATACAACCCTCTTCTTCCACGTAAGTGATTTCTATAGAGATTTAGTTAATTTATATAATATTCAAATAATTCTTCAAATAACTATTGCATTTGGTTGGTTATTCCTAGAATAATCAACCAGTTTTCATGCAAAAAGTCAAGTCTCCGATCCGGCCCAAAATTTTTTTCTGGGCGTTTCAAAGTTTCTAGATCAATAAAGTCAAATGTCCGTCCGCCGTACGCCGTCCACGCCAACTTTGATAGTAAACTTTTTTCTAAAAATCTGAAATTTGGTTGAAATCGAAACCTCTCAACCCGATCGGACCAAATTTGGGCGGGATAGGGTTCAAAATGTGTATTTCGAAAAATGGATTTTCGAGATTTTTGGTGACCTAGGCGTGTGGGGTAACATTTTCCACTAAATTTTGGACGCTGAATCCAATAAAATGGGTCCTATAACGATTGGCGCCAACCGGAAGAAGTTATGGGTCAAAATGGGTGTCTATCCACCCATTTCGAATACCTATGCGTGTTTTCGATATTTCTGGTACCTAGGCGTGTGGGGTAACATTTTCCACTAAATTTTGGACGCTGAACCCAATGAAATGGGTCCGGGAACGATTGGCGCCCTCTGGATGAGGTTATGGGCCAAAATGGGTGCCTATCAACTAATTTCGAATGAGTGTTTTCGAGATTTCTG
Organism: Cyrtorhinus lividipennis; assembly: GCA_019603395.1. NCBI lineage: Eukaryota > Metazoa > Arthropoda > Insecta > Hemiptera > Miridae > Cyrtorhinus > Cyrtorhinus lividipennis. The sequence continues at coordinate 10,069,224 of CM034002.1, read as the reverse complement.
GTACCTAGGCGTGTGGGGTAACATTTTCCACTAAATTTTGGACGCTGAATCAGTTGAAATGAGTCTCCATGCGCCTGGTCCGAGGAATAACCAACCCATGTGAACGAATTTGCAGCGTTTTATTCTATTGAAAAAGAACGCGACACCTGGCAATGCGAACTTTTCTTTTAGAGCAAAGTCCTGCAAACAGTTATCACCTACACAGTTTTGTTTCTCGATTATACTTCGGTTCAACAATTCCCAACAGTTACATTTGGTGCCGGAATACTTTTGTTCGTTGGAAATAAATACTTTCCCTCGTCCAAAGGGGCCGTCGTTAATTACGATCTTTCAAAGGATATTCCGTTTTAACAGGTTTTACAACTCGGATGCAGGTATTTGATAAGACGAAATAAGCAAGTAAAGTCTCCAGGGCGGCTGGTAATCCACTCGAATGATCATCATCGGCGGATTTCTAATAAATACGAAAAGAAAACGGCGACAGAAAACAAAGGGTCACAGCGTCCTCATTGTTCTTCTCGCCCCGAGCCTCAGGAAGAGAGGAAATTTGGCGACTCGGAGGATCATCAATGATAAATTAATGCGTATGGCTGATGGGGACAATACATCGATTGAATCATTAACGTCTTTTTCATCTCCCTTCTTTTGGAAATCCATCTTTGAAGGGAAGAATTGTGGCATCCACTACCTCAGGTAGCAGCCTCTTTTGTTGATGGACTCAAGAAGGAGCCATAAACAGGGTGTCCCAAAAGTCCCCCCCCCCCCCCCCTAAAATCGTCCAAATGGGAGTCAAAGTTTTGCAAGGATCTCAAATATCATATTTGCGCTGCCCGCGTAACTGCACAACCATGCGCGATTGAGACCATTATTTTGAATGGGTATCAAAAATTTTCATCACAAATTGGGATTTTACCCAAAAAGTTTATAAAAAATTTATCCCCAAACAATTTTATTGATTGCGCGCAAACGGTTCAGCCAGCACGCAAAGTTGCGCAACCCCAACATTGTCAGTGGGTGATAGTGAACTCTGAAGAGTGGCACATGAATTTTCATTGATTTTTGACGTTAATTCACGTGATGCTATCCGTTTCTTGATTCGACTCAATTTTTGCGCAATAATGACCGAATTTTATTTACTTCGCGTCAAAAAATCATCTTTCTTTTAGCGCGTGTGTTTGCACATACAAGTTTGTGAGGTTTTTAATAAAAAGTAAAATGATTTTACATTTCCTTTACATCCATCTTTCTCAACCGGACGCCTATGGAGGAGTTAAAACGAAGTACAAGAGTGCTAAAAATGATTTTTTTTAATGCGAAAAATACAAAATTTGGTCCTTATTTCGCAAAAATTGAGTCGAATAACGAAACGGATAGAATCTCGAGAATCAGGGTTAAAAAGCAATGAAAATTCATGTGCCTCACTTTGTAGATCACAATCATCCCCTATTTAACACTTTTGTGGTTGCGCGCAAGTAAAAAAAAATTGGTTGAAGGATTAAATTTTCATGAAATTTGGGGTGGAGACCGAATTTGCAATAAAACATTAGGGTTCCCATTAAAAATAAGAATGTTAGTGCCGCTTGCACATGGTTGAGCAAATATGATATTTAAAATCCTTAAATACACAGGACAGTTTAAAGGGGGGGGGGGCAGTTCATGGGAAACCTTGTATATGCTCAACCCATACCTTACTCAAAATGAGAACCGAGGTATTCTTAGTCCTCCTAAACTGATAAGTTTGATTTTCATTTTAAGAAATAATAACTCGGGATTATCCCACAAGGGTACCCACTATCGAGCAACCCTTCACGTACCCTTCTTGGTAGGAATTTTCCGGATTTTATTTGTATGTCATCAGTAGCTTGTGTCTCATATGAAAGGTATCCGCGTACAATCGACGATATTCGGTTTGTTGACTCCCAAGGAAAAACTCGTAACAACTTGATGACGCTCTCTCAATCGAAGGTGAAAATAAACGAGCCCCGACCTTCAACAGCTAAGGTAAAGCCGTCAGGGTGAGGTCGGTTGTTGATAATTTGTGTAATTAGAATACTCGGGGAAAACGTAGACCTTGTCAACAAGGCAATACAGATCTACCAAATGGAGGCAGCCACTAACAGTGTTCTCTGGCACCATGGTGCGAAGGTGTTCAATGGCAATGGCGATTGCTCGGATCGGAAAAAATGAATTGTCCAACATAAAAATGAAAGTTGAGTGCAGGCATTATTTGTTCTAGCATAAAGTCGCAAGGATTTTTATTTGGATCGAGGACACTCGAGTAGTTTGCCGCCTCAGGATTCAAGTTAAGTGGGTACCAATCAAATTTGCTCAGTGAGAGCGACATCTGGCTGGAATAGTCGGCATGCAATTGCACCAAGTTAGCTGTCGACCAAACGCACGACATTTGAAGCTAACCTCTGACGCAAGCTTTTCAGTGGTTCTCAATCTACAAGTACCTCACACCTTCCTCAGGACAGGACATACGATACAAATACTTGCAAAGTATCGATACCAGTACTGATATAAGTATTTGATAAGAATAATCGATACTACTCAAATATCGAATGAAAAGTATCGATTATTTAGAGTACTCACACGAAACCCTTGCAGTTTATTCAAAAAAGTACTTCAAAATGGCAATAACCCTACAGTGAAGATGAATCAGATTTTACATATACTCAAATCTGTTGGATTGACACCAAAAGTACTCGATATCGAAAGAAATATTCGAAGCTTCATTTGTATCAATCAGTGTCGTAGGTATTCAGAGGTTACTCTAACGGCATTCATTAACCAGCCATTCAAGCATGGAGCATTATTTATAATGAAGGAGAAATTAGGTGCCCCCACATTTTACACTCAAACTACTGTAAAATTAGTTCGCAATTTTATATTACACCTCCTAGTACATTACTTTGCGTGGATATAATTTTCAAGTTCTATAGCATTTCCAAATCAAACTCAACATTTTCCAAACCAAATTCAACATTTTACAAACCAAGTCTGACATTTTTCAGTACAAATTAAACATTTTATTAAATGAAATAGCATTGAAAAGAAGATGAATTGGGCAGTTTCGACAATCTGGAGTAACAAACGCCATAAAGAAGAGATGCTCCGCCTGTTCCTTTTTTATGCGTCTCGAAGCTCTCCTAATCTCTCCTCAATGGATATGACCCGTCCAGGTTTGTATTTGTGTCCAGAGTTGTAAAATGAAAATGAAAAAAAAAAAAAAAGAAAAATTTTGGTACGAGTGCATTATAGGGTTAAAGGGTCCATAAGGTGCGGTAGGATGAACGAATTTTATGCGATTATAAATCGATTTCATTTGATTCGATTGTGACTTGTCAGAAAAATGGCAGTGTTGGGTTTTGGTTGAAGGCTGGAGGACAAACTTCGCGCACCAGTTAGTGTTAATTGAAATTCATGTTTAATGGTTGATGGTGAAACCACAGAACAAAACCCAAACACAGTATTGTTGCAAGATTGCACCTGCGCCGGTCTCCTGGGTGGCCGGCATTGCAGGGTCAACAACATGTGGAGGGTTGCTCTCAAACATTTGTGCGTCGTATTGAATTGGCTGGAACCATCCCATTTGCTTGAGACAGCAAGTCAAGTTCCCAGAACCAGGAAAGACTCAAGAAGGTTCTCGGCCAAGGGAGCGAGCATAAAAAGGGACCGAGGAACGCTGCAGTGCAGTTGTGCAGTTCAGTTTGGAGTCAGAATATAGACGCTTTGTGTTATAAATTACTGCGACAACCGTGTTATAGCCGTGTATTGTGCCTTGTGATTGTGTAAGTGTGTGAATGAGGACAGTGTATTTGAGTGAACAATTGTAATAAATTATTTACAAAGAACATAAATTGTTACAGTATCAACATAAAACTAACTGGGGAAAGGGAGGCAACTACAACAGCAACATGAAGCAAAATTGCTACATTGATTATTTCGATTGCTGCTTTTATGAGCACTATAATGCACAAGTATCTCAATTTCATCATGATAAGTTACGATTAGTAGACAAAATGCCAAATTACGTTGGCCACAACGCTCTTAGAAAGTTTGAGAAAACAGGAACTCACCTCGCATCCTGAAACTTGGTGTCTGCGTTGACGAAGTACGCCAGTTGCAAGGACGGCACAGACACGATAATTCCGTCGTCGACGACCGGACCACCGAAGTAAACTGGGAAAATGTGAGCGTCCCAGGTTTCCGGGTTGATCATGATAGGAAACGTCAAATTTAGCGTTCCCGCTTCCACCTCGGGCATGATCTGCGGTTAAAATTGACAAGGTGAATGTGACGCTGGCACTTTGGACGTGGGACGTTGGCAACAGCGAATCCATCAAGTATTTTGGCATTAATTTTGGTTTATTCATTCTTACCGGCGTAACCCCTCTTAATTTCTCTCATTTAATCTACAATAATAATCCTAAAAAATTAGCAAAAATAACATGCCTGTAAGATCGGAGAAAAAATGACTTTTTTGGTTGGTTATTCCTTGAATGATCCTGTTTTCATAAAAAAGGTCAACCACTCCGATTCGGCTCAACTTTTTTTTCTGGGCGTTTCAAGGTATCTAGATCAAAAATGTCAAACGTCCGTACGCCGTCCACCGTCCACGCCGACTGTGGTAGTAAAAATTTTGGCGGGGTAGGGGTCAAAATGTGTTTTTTAAAAAATGGATTCTCGAGATTTTTGGCGATCAAGGCGAATGGGGTATCATTTTCCACTAAAATTTGGTCCCGAATCGATTGGAATTGGTCCGGGACCCACCACACCAACTGTTTCTCCCATTTTCCCCATGTTGAAGAAATGAACCTCCATGCGCCTGGTCCGAGGAATAACCAACCCGCGTGTAAGAATTTGAATTGACTCACCTTGTCTAGATTGAGGATGTCGTTTTCGAAGCAGTTCTCCTGCCAACGTGCGCATATTTCCTCGTAGGTGAATCTCTCTTTCTCTTCACCAAACACAATCGACGCGTTGCGAATTACCGAATCGAGGAGACGAAGTTCTCGCCAGACGTCCGACGAAAGCAAATCTTCGCCGACTTTGGGTAGAACAATCACCCGTCCAAACCGTCCTGAAAACATACATTCGATTCCAGCATTGAGAATTTTCGACAACAATTGAGAGTAAAATTTTGATTTGATTTCAACCCGTTGCGTCACAACTCCAGAATTTCCGGTCAGATCACAACCAGAGTCTCACAGACTCCACATTTTCTTTCATTTCAAGCAAAATTAATCGTAAAGTTCATTAATTTTTCTATAAAATAACTCGTAGTTGATCAACTTAAAGACTAAAGACGGCGTCCGTATACTAATGAAAGTTCACACTTTGTAACGTGCTAATAGAAAGTTTGCAGTAAAAGTAATTGTATTGACTTAATAGAAAGCGAGGAAATGGTATCATCCAATTATCCAGCGTCCAAAATGTAGTGGAAAATGATACCCCACACGCCTAGGTACCAGAAATATCGAAAGCACACGCGTATTATTTACTTTGAATGGCAGAAAGGTAAAACTACGAGCGATTTTTCAAGAATTAAAATTCTATAACAAGCTAACGTTTTGTTGAAAACCACATAAATTTCCATGAAACTGTCAAGATTGTCATATTAACTCAAGGTAAATTATCTTAAAAGAAAATCTATCTAACCCCTAGTGTAGGGGTAGGAGTTGTGGTGTCAATTTTGGGTATGTTCAAAGAATAGTGAATCAGAGAATGTCACAAAAGTATGAATCATCGAGTCGTGATCATGTTTAAGTTTATAGAAGTGGCTATGTATGTCTGTCTTGTTTAATCTCAAAGCAGAAATTCTGTGCTTGCTTTATCTGATTTGGCATTCATCAGTCAGCGGAGCCCAGAGATGAATTATTTGGATTGTGGTTCATATTTTCCCGGAGCTCAGCTCTTTCAAAATCCACGAGTGTGGGTAAAGGAAAACAGCGGACTGCCCAGAGGCGGAATGAAAGAGTGAATAACAGCAAAAGCCACACAGCTAACACTCTTCATCTCTCTTACACCCTTCCCTATCCTACCCTTTCACTCATCCCTTGCACCACCACATTTTCTATCTTTCTTTACTCCCTCCGCCACCCCACCGCACCTCACGTTTCCTTTTCCACCCCTTCTGTACCGTCTCTCTACCACTTTCGCTCTCTGTCACTCTATCCCATCTTCACTGATTGCGACCACCAGCTAAAAAGCTTAAGACAAAGCCTTAATAACCGCCACTACCCTGTTCCTCCGCAGTGCTACATTTCTCCTCCCTCCCTAAGCCTGTTATCCATAGAAAATGTAGGCTATCTAGAAGAACATTAAAAACGCTGCAAATTTATTTACAGGGGTTGGTTATTCCTCGGACCAGGAGCGTGGAGACTCATTCCGAGTAATTCAGCGTCTCAAATTTAGTAGAAAATGATATCCCACACGCCTAGGTACCAGAAATATCGAAAACATACATTCGAAATGGGTAGATAGATACCATTTGACCAATAACCTCATCCAGTGGGCGCTAATCGTTCTAGAACCCGTCTCATTGGATTCTGCGTCCAAAATTTAGTCGAAAATAATACCCCACACGCCTAGGTACCAGAAATCTCAAAAACCCACATTCGAAATGGGTAAATAGATACCCATTTTGACCCATAACTTCTTCCGGTGGGTACCAATCGTTCCGAGACCCGTCTCATTGGATTCAGCGTTCAAAACTTAGTCGAAAATGATACCCCACACACCTTGGTACCAGAAATCTCGAAAACACATTCGAAATGGGGAGATAGATAACCATTTTGACCCATAACCTCTTCCAGTGGGCACCAATCGTTCCGGGAACCATCTCATTGGATTCAGCGTCCACAATTTAGTCGAAAATGATACCTCACACACCTAGGTACCAGAAATCTCGAAAACCCACTTCCGAAATGGGTAGATAGATACCCATTTTGACCCATAACCTCTTCCGGTGGGCACTAATCGTCCCGGGACCCGTCTCATTGGATTCAGCGTCCACAATTTAGTCGAAAATGATACCCCACACGCCTAGGTACCAGAAATCTCGAAAACCCACTTTCGAAATGGGTAGATAGACACCCATTTTGACCCATAACCTCTTCCGGTGGGCACCAATCGTTCCGGGACTCGTCTCAATGGATTCAACGTCCAAAACCGAATCGAAAACGCGTCCTTGACCAAAATGTCATATTTTAGACCATTTTCCACTACTGATGTCAGCGTCGGAGATCATTTGGAGTTCCCTGTATCGATTCTTCTGTATCGATTAAGTGTACATCGCACCTCGACAGCGCTGTCCCTGAACTGGGACCCACTTTGACCTGACTGGTGGGTGCGCGGCCCCGAGTTCAAGTTCACTTCCCCGCTACAGGAGAAAGTCGAGGCGCCTCACCGGTCCGGTATTGTGTGTGTTGGAATGAGTTTTCTTGAGGATTGAGGTCGATCGGCTCTGACTTCTACTTTTCCTTTCTCTACGCACCAAAGAGAAATGATAATGTAGGGGACATCTGATCCGAAATCCCCAAACTTGTCCACGTCACCAACATCAAGATAGTTCATGTTCGATGGCTACGGTTATTGATTAAAAAATTCAAAGACCTCGCACTCCGCGCCAGAGACATAGTATAGTCTACAGACAAATTCTAACATTCAGAAATTTCATGTATAAGAATGCAACTATTCAACATCCTCCATTCGATCCCCCATTTTGCCCATCGATATCCTCCATTTTGCTTTTAAACATCTTACTTGCCCAAGACTCTTGAATAACACAATCATCGCTATTTTTAGCAATCTTTTTCTAATCGATGAATTTTCACTCTTTCAGCTACAGTTTTTTTAAGCACTTTTTTTTTTGAGGTTTCTCTTGGCAAGCACGATATAATTGCGACCGCTCTGCACTTGTTAAAACCATATTGTTTTCAATTCGATTTATGAATTCACAACGACAGCGACAATGACAATGCTATTTTGTTATTGAGAAGTAATATTGCTTTGGCGCATGCGCAGTTTCGGCCGTGACGATATTTGTTACATTCTTCAAACTTTTAGTCTGATTTCGCTGGATTTTGACGCATGCGCAGTTTCCACCGTGACCTTTTTTTCTTGCATTCTACAAACTCTTAGTCTGATTTCACTGGATTTTGACGCATGCGCAGTTTTGGCTGTGACGATTTTTTCTTACATTCTACAAACTTTTAGTCTGATTTCGCTGGATTTTGACGCATGCGCAGTTTTGGCTGTGACGATTTTTGTTACATTCAACAAACTTTTAGTCTGATTTCGCTGGATTTTGACGCATGCGCAGTTTCCACCGTGACGATTTTTTCTTATATTAGTCTGATTTCGCTAGATTTTGACGCATGCGCAGTTTCCACCGTGACGATTTTTTCTTACATTCTACAAACTTTTAGTCTGATATCGCTGGATTTTGACGCATGCGCAGTTTCCACCGTGACCTTTTTTTCTTACATTCTACAAACTTTCAGCCTGATTTTGCTGGATTTTGACGCATGCGCAGTTTCCTCCATGACGATTTTTTTTTACATTCTACAAATTTTTAGTCTGATTTCGCTAGATTTTGACCCATGCGCAGTTTCCTCCATGACGATTTTTTCTTACATTCTACAAACTTTTAGTCTGATTTCGCTAAATTTTGACGCATGCGCAGTTTCCACCGTGACCTTTTTTTCTTACATTCTACAAACTTTTAGTCTGATTTCGCTGGATTTTGACGCATGCGCAGTTTCCACCGTGACGATTTTTGTTACATTTTACACTTTTTGCCTCGCTTATCGTAGTCTGTCGACTACAAAACTGATTTTATCACCGACAGTTTGTGCTCATGTTACTTGCGTTGATACTCTTCAAATGTGCACCATAAAAGATAATTTATTTCAAGTTAGGAATATCATTGTAGATTCTCCCACGATGGTATATTGTACATAGCCACTTTTCGATTGGGGAGGCAATAAGGGCAGATGAAACCATTTATCAATTGTCGACGTTCCCTCAATGAATCCTCTTCTATACCGGACAATGTGGACAACTTTTAGCTAGAAAAACTCATTTTTTGTCCAGTATACAAATTAAAAAGTGAGTATCACAGTTAGAACGTTAGACTAATGGGATATCAAGATTCCCACGCACAATCTATTATAATTTATCAAAATAATAATCACTCATAGTCTTCTTCCCTACGCCTATTTAGGGACATTCGATACTTGCAAGGTATCAATTCATTCGATACAACCCAACTATCGAATAGGAAGTATCGTTACTTTTGAGTACTCAGAAAAAATACCTACAGTCCCCATTCATCCATCCCCAGTCCATTTATAAACACATTCAACATGAAAATGACAGTTTGTTGGAGGACCGGACGGGCTATGTCGGACATTGATTAGGTTTGAATTTAGTGAAGATGAAACAGTGGTTTTGTTGGTGGTAGCGAAATTGAAGGAATTGTTGTAATATTCATTCATTTGAAAAAAAAAAAAAAAAAAAAAAAAAAAAATACGCCAAATTTTTTTAAAATCTGAAATTTAGGTCAGGGGTCCGTTTCCGGCTTTAGTTGGTCCTCGAAACTTTTCAACCCGATCGGACCACATTTGGGCGGAGTAGGGGTCAAAATGTGTATGTACTTCGAAAAATGGATTTTCGAGATTTTTGGCAATCTAGGCGTGTGGGGTATCATTTTCCATTAAATTTTGGACGCTGAATCCAATGAAATGGGTCCGGGAACGATTGGCACGCTCTGGATGAGAATATGGGTCAAAATGGGTGCCTATCTACCCATTTTGACTGTGTGTTTTCGCAATTTCTGGTACCTAGGCGTGTGGGGTATCATTTTCCACTAAATTTTGCACGCTGAATCAATTGAAATGAATCTGAATGAGTATTTGAAATGAGCCTGGTCCGAGGAATAACCAACCCCCGTGAAAGAAGTTTCAGCGTTTTTTCTATACTAGTCAATGTATCGCTACCAAAAGTACTTGGTATCGAATAAAATTTTCGATTCATTACTCATTTCGCATGTATCACATGTCCCTGAGTTGATTCGCATTTTGTCTGATTTTAACGACAAATACCAGAACACCAGCTTTCAGGATCTTGAGCTTCCAGGAAACATTGTTCATATTCATTTATCATGGCTCAATACGTTTCGATAACCAATAATTGTTTCCAGCTGGACCATCAAGCTACCAATGGGGCTTCACACTGTGTAATGCGCTAATAAAAAGTTTGTAGTAAAAATAATTGTTTTGTAGATAGCGAGGAAATGGTATTATTCAGAGGATAAAAATGAACGAATACCAAAAAATTCGATTTTGAAGTCCTATTTTGACTATTGTGATAAACTTCTTGTCCTAACGTCTCATCTAACATAGCAATAAAGCTAGAAAAATGATAGAAAAATACCTCACACGAGTTGAGATATTCAAAGGAGAAATCCTGTGCTCTCATTAGTGGATTGTGAATCTTTTGGAAAAGGAAAAGCACGTCGCCGTCGAGGACTTGGAATGTGGTTTCGACATGTCGAGGATTAGTTCGGATGTTTCCCCTGTTTGATGGCGCTCTCCCTTTGGGATCAGTTCGAAGCACTTTCATTTTTGTGAGGTTCACTGCTGGTTGTGGTCTTCTAGTTGAAGATCGGGGATCTTGAGGTGCAGTACCTCTACCTACGTGACTAATAATGAAGATGTAAAAAAAGTTATTACCTGGGCGGGTGATCCTCGTCGGGTTGAACCTGCTTGAGTAGTTCATTTTGAAAAAAGACTCAACCACCAATCTCTCATGCTTCCCCTCGCCGTTCTCCGGGCTGAACAGATACTCAGGGTCCATCTCATAGTGGATCCTCTGGTAGCCGGTCACGCACAGGACGGTCAAGAGAACGGGGACAATGATGAAGTAACCAGGAGTCAGGGCCACCTGGTAGCCAAGCTTGTAGAACCATCGGGCGAGCACCTCGTCAACCCGGCATACCATCCTGGTTCCCTCTGTCTGCAAAAGGCAACAAAATCCAGTCATGGAAATGCGGTTTTCCGACAAAATAGTAGGGGTAATGTAAGATTTAGTATTTATAACCTATCTATTTCTATATTCTTTGGACGAACTTTTGTCCAACAATCTTCTAGCCTTTTGAGGCGACGAACCAACCTCAGTCGTGCACCAATTTTTCATCGGTTTTTAGGTGAATGAGAAGGTTTTTGGTCAAATGCATTTCCAAAAATGCATTTTCGAGATTTCGGCGATCCAGTCGTGTGGGGTACAGTTTTCGACTAAATTTAGGACGCTGAATCCAATGAGACGGGTCTTGGAAGGATTTGAGCCCACTGGAAGAGGTAATGGGTTAAAATGAGTATCTATTCACCTATTCCGAATGTATTTTCAAGATTTCAACTAGGCGTGTGGGGTTACAATTTTATAAAAATCTGAAATTTTAGTCGGGGACCCGGTTCTGGGTCTAGTTTGTTCTTGAAACTTTTCAGCGCGATTGGACCACATTTGGGGGCGGTAGGGGTCAAAATCTGTGATAAATGTATTTTCGAGATTTTTGGGGATCTTGGCGTGTGGGGTATCATTTTCCACCAAATTTTGGACGATGAATCCAATGAGACGGGTCTCGGAACGATTTTAGCCCACTGGAAGAGGTTAGGGGTTAAACTGAGTATCTATTCACATATTTTGAATGCGTATTCGGGGTTTCTGGTACCTAGGCGTGTGGGGTATCATTTTCCACCAAATTTTGGACGCTGAATCCAATGAGACGGGTCTGGGAACGATTTGAGCCCACTGGAAGAAATTATGGATTAAAATGAGTATCTATCTACCCATTTTGAATGTCTGTTTTCGAGATTTTTGGTACCTAGGCGTGTAGGGTATCATTTTCCACTAAATTTCGGACGCTCAATCGATTGAAATGGGTCCGAAACATGCCACAACCACTGTTTACCCCATTTTCGATAGTTTCGACGATTTAGGGGTGAGGGGTATTGTTTTCCACTGATTTTTGGACGCCGAATTGATGCCAATAAATCTCCATGCACCTGGTCCGAGGAATAACCTGGTCCGAGGAATAATAACCCCTGTGAAAGAATTTGCATCGTTTTAATTTAGCTACTTAAGCCCGCTGACCACGAAACGCAATCGATTTTATCTTACAAATGCCAAGCTTTTGTTATTTAATGCTAACATGCCAACTCAAACAGATTTGGTATCGTCCAACCCCATCATTTCTCTTCATCCAAATTGAAATATGTACTCCAGATACTATCCACCATCATCCCCAGACTTTTTTGAATATCATTGATGAAATCGGTTAATAAACAGGGTGTTAAAGTAATCAGCCTTCGAGGGGTCAATTCTACAACTCATTTGCAGCAAATAGTGTCATGAAGGACTTTTTGGAGATTTGTTTCCGAGCAAGTTATTCACGATTTGAGATTTTTTCCGCGTTATGAACCTGACGTCACTATAACGGCCATAACTATCTCAATTTACATGAAATGAAAACGCTAAATCTTGTCCACATTTAGACGGGCGAAGGGAACATTTCCACGTTCTTCATTGTAAAAATTTCCCCATAATACCAGCTTTCCATGGGTATATTCAATTTTATTTTTGAGTCATTATTTAATGATGGAAGTGTTGTTATAAACGGAAAAACTCTGCAAATTCTTTTATAGGGGTTGGTTATTCCTCGGACAAGCAGTATGGAGACTCATTTCAATCGATTCAGCGTCCAGAGTTTGGTGGAAAATGATACCCCTAGATCGCCGAAGATCTCGAAAACACACATTCGAAATAGGTGAATAGATACCCATTTTGACCCATAGCCTCGGGTGGGCACCAATCGTTCCGGGACCCGTCTCATTGGATTCAGTGTCTTAAATATAGTCAAAAATGATACCCCACACGCCTAGATAATCGATAATCTCGAAAAATCCTTTTTTTTTTAAACACATTTCCATGTGCCCTCCTTCCTGTTCTATACAACGGTATAATTTTATTGTTGTTAGAAGGACCGGAGTCATTTTCCGTGCTGGAGATCCCAAAAAAGCTAAAATTGAGTACGTCTGGGTTAGAACAGCACTATCTACTGCAGAATGGAGCTGCAGAGCCATGTCCCATCGATTGTATAAGATGAGAGAAAAAGGGTCACCGTCACCTTCCATATTGCAAGGTGCCTTATGTAAGGGCGTCTTTGTCAGAATGACGCCGCGAGCGCTGTTATCACAGATCACGCACGGTAGTCGCTTCGAGCACAAAGTGGTCCTTCTTGTAACAATATCCCGCCACGCGAAAGATCCGCATAATCACCCCTATTTCTCAGGGGAAAAACATCTTCAGGGGTAGAGCGAAATGGTGGCTGTAAGTAACAACGAGGAGCAATCCCTCATTTTCAACATGGGGAAGATATGGATCACGGCAATGATTTGTTGGTTGGTTATTCCTTGAATCATCAACCTATCCCTTCGTGCAAAATTACAATCTCTCCGATTCGGCCCAAAACTTTTTTCGGGCGTCAAGGTGTCTAGATCAAAATAAGCAAATGTTCGCCAGCCATCCACGCCGATTTTGGTAGTAGAAAAATTTCTAAAAATCTGAAATGTTGGCCAGGGATTCGTTCCTGGCTGTAGTTGGTCCTCGAAACTTTTCAGCCCGATCGGACCTATTGAAAAAATGAATTAATGGTGATCTAGGCGAGTAAGGTATAATTTTCCACTAAATTTTGGGCGCTGAAGCCAATGGGTCGGGTCCTAGAACGATTGGCGTCCACCTGAAGAGGTTATGGGTCAAAATGGGCGTAAATCTACCTATTTTGAAAGTGGATTCTTGAGGTTTCTGGTAACTAGGCGTGTGGGGTATCATTTTCTACTAAATTTTGGATCCTGAATCGATTGGAACGGGTCCGGGACCCGCCACACCCACTGTTCCCCCCATTTCCACATATTCGACAATTTTGACGACTTAGGCGTGTGGGGTATCGTTTTCCACTAAACATTGGACGCTGAATCGATTGAAATGAGTCTCCATGCATAGTGGAGCTGAATACTAAGATATGAGTAGACGCAGTCAAGAGGGATACAGTTTCTCATCACAATGGGTACAATTATGACAACACATGGACGCATTTTGACGGATTGATGGCACTGAGTTATAAACAGGCAGGATGGAAAAGGATAAAACCGGTTTTCATGCAGAAAGTCAATCTTTCCGAGTTGGCTCAAAATTTTTTCAGGGCGTTTTAAGGTGAAGATCAAAATAAGCAAATGTCCGTCCGTCGTCCATGCTGACTTTGGTAAAGGACAATTTTCTAAAAATCGGAAATTTGGCTCCCATTTTCGGCAATGGGTCCTTGAAACTTTCCACACCGATTGCACCAAATTTGGGGGGGGGATTGTGGGGATCAAAATGTGTACTTTGAAAAATGGATTTTCATGATTTTCGGCGATCTAGGCGTGTGGAGTATCCAATGAGACGGTGCGATTGGCGCCCACCGGAAGAGGTTATGAGTCAAAATGGGTATCTATTTACCCATTTCGAATGTGTGTTTTCAAGATTTTTGGAACCTATTCGTGTGGGGTATCATTTTCCACTAAATTTTGGACGCTTAGTCGATTGGAATGAGTCTGATACTCCCCACACTCACTGATTCCCCCCATATAACCATCAAGCTGAAGACTGTTAGAGAGTGTTAACGACTTCTTTCGCTTGATCCGGCCAGTTTCTTCACTTTTTAATGAGAGGACCTTTCCGCCCAATTTCGATGTGAACGAAAAGGGGCTGAAAGGATCTTGCATCGAGCACTAACTCATAATCGCGAGTGGTTGGAATAATAACGATAATTCCTGGAAGTGTCACTAATAATCACTGCAAGGCGCTGTAAGAGCCGAGTGGTTCTCCATTATCCCTCTCAGCCGCCTCCAACCTGATGTGACTGGTTGTTTGTATAACCAGTCGTTCACCCACTTGGACAGAGCTGGTTCTTGACCGCAGCTACGAGCTGGCTGTTTCTTTTTGGCGTTTCCATAATACGTACCGCGAAGCTGGGTCACTAGAACTTTCATTTCAACCCAATGGTTATTTTCCCCACCGTGGAGCACGTAGTGTGTATCAATACACGTTCATTAATTTGCAGCAAGTTCAGAAGTTGGCAGGGACTTGTGCCTTTATTGGGTCACTCAGGTTGAAAGGTCAAATACATTGGTAGGCATATGTTTGGTTGGTTATTATAGTCATGTTATATGTCCAACCCCCGTGTAAGAAATTGTAGCGTTTTTCATTCGTATAATTTTTTACTAAATTTTGGATGCTGAATCCAATGAAATGGGTCCCAGAACGATTACCACCCACCGGAAGAGGTTATGGGTCAAAATGGGTATCTATTTACCCATTTTGAATAAGTGTTTTTGATATTTCTGGTACCTAGGCGTGTGGAGTATCATTTTCCACTAAATTTTGGACGCTGAATATAATGGAATGGGTCCCAGAACGATTGGCACGCTCTGGATGAGATTATGGGTCAAAATGGGTGTCTTTGTACCCATTTCGAATGTGTGTTTTAGAGATTTCTGGTACCTTGGCGTACGAGGTACCATTTTCCACTAAATTTTTGTCCCTGAATCGATTGGAATGGGTCCAGAACCCACAAAAGGATGAGGTCATGAGACCCATAATAATCCATCAATTCATATAAGTTGAAGAGATAAATTTTGTACGACACTGTACAGGGTGTTAACCTATAAGGTTAGCAGCTTTCAAGGGGTCGATTCAACGACTCATTTGCAACAAAAAGTGTCTTAAGAACTTTTCTTATTAGAAGCATCGTTTCCGAGTCATTCACGATAATAGGATCTTCGAAACGAAATGGTTTTGTAACGTCACTATAACGGCCTTAACTCCCTTAATTTAAAATTTAATCTCAAATATGAGTACAGCGTTGGAAAGAGCGTCAAATTTTCTCAACGTCTCCAATAATTTACCCCCAAACAAATTTCCGCTCAATTTATCGCTAAAAAACGTCCCCAGAATACCAGCTGTCCAACGGTGTATTCAAATTTATTTGTGAGACATAATCTAAGGGTAAAAATGACGTTTCAAGTAGAAAAATTGCGATATTTCTACCGAAATCGTTGATTTCTCGTGAATGTACCGAATCCCTCGAACTTTAAGGGTAATTGCCGACTATTGATGTACGTATTTTTAAAGCTGAACTGGATTTTGATATATTGAAGTATTGAAGTATATATTGATACTCTCAAGTATACTCGCTCCCATGAAAATGATTAGGCTAATGTGGACTGTTGAACACAACTAAGATTTGAGATTATCTTGTGAACTAAGGGAGTTATAGCCGTTTTAGTGACGTCTGGTCAAAAACACAAATAAAACGCTACAAATTCTTTCTCAAGGGTTGGTTATTCCTCGGACCAGGAGCATCGAGACTCATTCGAATCGATTCAGCGTCCAACATTTAGTGGAAAACGATAACTCTTTCGAATGTCGTTGAAGCCCAAAAACAATGAAATTGTGCCAAAAACAAAAATAACAATAAAAAACTGCAACGCAAATGAACTGACTAGCTATAAAGCACATAGACAAATGGTTCTTCTCTGAACGAGAGCAGATTACTGTTATAAGGGCTAACAGTGATAACGAGGCCTTATCACAACTGCCCTGAGGTCTAGCGGGACTTTGCGAACTAATGTTGCGGTTACTGCCAGACGTTCATGGCAAAAATAATACTTTTTGGTCTGAATTAGTGATAATTATTAGTACCTTCGGTCAGTTCCTCCATTAAAGTATTTAAATGATAATTGAGTTCAACTCTCTGGTAGATGGTTAAATAAATACCACGAATAATAGCACACGAGTCTCCCTTTTGACTGCCTGTGCCCCACTACAGCGCAATCGTATCCGGAAATAGGTTAAGTTACAGCTAGTTCTTATTGGTTTACAGCAGTCGGCTTCGTAATAGAACAAGTGATCAGATAAGGTGATCATCATACCGGAGATTTACGTTGATCGAGCAATTAGCATTACGAATCTCAACGGGAAATATTATTTCATACACTATTTACTTTCATTTTGTTCTTTCTTTTTGCTGGTTCGGTCACCCGGAACTTGGCCACTCCTGTGACCACATCCAGAAACATCCTTACATAGGTTAACCTCATTCAGATCTAAATTTACCTCGGTACAGGGACGGGGGTGAGTATTTCATGATAATATGAGTGCCTCAGAAAATTCATGATGTGATTTCCTTATTATACAGGGTGTCTACACAATTTATGGGACAAACTCAAAGTTGATTTTACAGCTTATTTGCAACAATAGTCCCCTGGACTATTATCGTGTTTTTGACCTTGTCTCAGTAAAACTGCATCAACTCCCTTCAACTACTGTGGAAAATAAGTTGAGAATACCGTTGGAAAGAGCGTTAAATTTTCTATCTCTCTAATATGAAATCCGTTTTGGTTGGTTATTCCTTGAATAATCAACCTATGTTTTCATAAATGGCACCCACTGGAAGAAGTAATGGGTCAAATTGGGTATTTATTACCCATTTTGAATACGTGTTTTTGGGATTTCTGCTACCTAGGCGTGTGGGGTATCATTTTCCACTAAAGTTTGGACGCTGAATCCAATAAAATGGGTCCCAGAACAATTGGCACCCACTGGAAGAAGTTATGGGTCAAATTGGGTATGTATCCACCCATTTTTTATGTGTCAGGATTTCTGGTGCCTAGGCGTGTGGGGTATCATATTCCACTAAATTTTGGACCCTAAATCGATTGGAATGGGTCTGGGATCCGCCACACCCACTGTTTCCCCCATTCGAGGAATAACCAACCCGTGTGTAAGAATTTGCAGATTTTTTTTATTCTGTCCTGATTGGTGAACAAAATGGCAAATGTTCAAAATTTGAAGATTTTTCAAAACGCTGCAAATTCATTCTTACAGGTTGGTTATTCCTCGGACCAGGCACATGAAGACTCGATTCAATCGATTCAGTGTCCAAAATTTAGTGAAAAATGGTACCCCACACGCCTTGATCGCCGAAAATCTCAAAAATTCATTTCTCGAAAAACACATTTTGTTGGAAAAACGGTGATTTTGGCCTAAAAACCCACTCCTTTTCGTATTCAAACGCCATTTTTCCTGAAACTTTCCTCTAAGCAACTCTTTTTCCTTATTCCTTTGGAAGGCTGAAATTCTGGGCAAGTCTCCGTAGAAAAACCTCCGCTCAGATAGAGAAAATGGCGATAGGAAAAACGCTGATTTAAAAAAAACTTTGGCCATCATTTTCATCAATCAGAATAGAATACAAAACCGGATTTCATATCAGGGACGTAGGAAATTCAACGCTCTTTCCAACGGTGCTCTTAACTTACGTTTTACATAGAAATTTAAGGGATTTGGAGCCGTTTTACTGAGACATGGTCGAAAAAACGAGGGTTTTTAGTTGAGTTAAAAGATATATGTAAGGGGCAGTTTTGGTTGGTTATTCCTTGGATGTTATCATGAAGAAAGGCAATCTCTCCGATTCAATCCAAAATTTTTGAATGGTAGGGTTAAAAATGTGTATTTCCAAAAATGGATCAGCGTGTGGGGTATCATCTCCTGTTCGAGGAATAACCAACCCCTGTTCATATAAAATGTGATGACACTGACCAACAGAGCTCGTTCCTGAACTATTTTTGCTTTCAATCTCAGCGTCGACTCTTCTTCACTGCTGTGCTTGAGGAGAAGAACAGGAAAGAGTGAAAACACGAAGGAATCACCGGCATTCGATCAAGGCGCATTCTCTTTCGATTGAAGAATCCAACCCTGGTCTCAGATCTGGGCTAATCGTGCGATGATTGCTTCTCGTTACTCAATACACGAAGGCTTCAGGTTATGTGAGCAGGACCCTAAACTAAGTGCCAACTACACAGCAACAGTTGCACAGCCTAAGAAAAGGAGCAATAAATTAAACCATGAAGTTTGCTTATTATTGCCTCTGAACGGTGATTATTTGCCGAGAAATGGAGGCTTTAAGAAAATAAAGAAAATGAGAAGCGAATTAACGTAGATAGATGAATCATTGAACTCGGGAGAATATTAATTTTATTATCCGATGCTGATACAGGCCTTGCAGTGAAGTTTAGATGATGGCCATTCATTACACGAGTATCATCTTGCCTCCTACCTTCAGGCAACAGTAGAGTAGACAGTAGAGTTAGAGTGGTAGAGTAGAGTGGTAGAGTAGAGTGGTAGAGTAGAGTGACCGAATTGCACTCTACTCATATAAATGTTTTCAGTATAGTAGAGTTCACTCTACTGACTAGTAAACGGTAGAGCAGAGTACTCTACAGCAGTGGTAGAGTGACTCTACTGCTTCCCCCACCACCAAATGAAATCAGACTCTCCTGTTCACTCGACTGCCTTCTCTACCAATGTAAACAGGAGTGAAGAGAGAGTAGTATGAAATTGTATGTTCTGCCTATCATCAGCTGACTGATAAGAGCCCCTCTCTGACGTCTGTCAGATAAGAGATACACCCCCCCCCCCCGTCCACGGCCTGCGTGATAGCGCTGCCAACGTATTTTCGCGGCACTTTTTTAAAATTGGAAAAGGAATTGGAAGAGGGGGAGAAGTAGAAGCTGGAGGAAAGGGAAGAATGCATGGTAAGGTTATGTGATAAGAGGATCTCCTTGTTAGATTGTTTGTTGGTTGGTTATTCCTTGAATAATCAACTTATGTATTCATGCAAACATTTTTATTTAATCTCCCCGATTCGGCTACAAAATTTTTCTGGACGTTTTAAAGTGTCTAGATCAAAACATTGGTTGATTATTCAAGGAATAACCAACCAGAAGTCAAATGTCCGTCCGTCGTCCGCCGTCCACGCCGACTTTGGTAGTAGTAGAAATTAATCAAAAAATCTGAAATTTTGGTCAGGGGTCCGTTCCCGGCTCTAGTTGGGCCTCGAAACTTTTCAGCCTGATCGGACCAAATTTGGGCGGGGTAGGGGTCAAAATGTGTATTTCAAAAAATAGATATTTGAAATTTTTGGCGATTTAGGCGTGTGGGGTGTCATTTTCCGCTAAATTGTGAACGTTGAATGCAATGAAATGGGTCCCAGAACGATTGGCACCCGCCGGATGAGGTTATGGGTCAAAATGGCTATCTATTTACCCATTTTGAATGTGTGTTTTAGAGATTTCTGGTACCTGGGCGTGTGGGGTATCATTTCCCACTAAATTTTGGACTCTGAATCGATTGGAATGAGTCTCCATGCTCCTGGTACGAGGAATAACCAACCCGTGTGAATGGATTCACGGCGATTTGATGATAAACGCAAATAATTCCCGCTCTCGGTCAGTAATTATTCCAGTCCCAACAGGTTTGATCCTCGTTCAGATCGATACTGTGCACAGGACACGATATTCCACGGAGCGTGCAGAAGGATTTGTTCCGAGGCAAAAGTATGAATTAGTTATGAGGTAAGCCGTGAGTCAAAAACACCTTCAGGATGGACCGTCGTAGAAGGAAATCTCACGTTTCCAGGTTTCCAGGTTAACCAGATAACGTAAAGTAGGGCAAAACTCACGTAAGCTGAACGAGATTCATTTTGGTTGAATTCGTCTGAGGACTTGAGATGGAATGTTTTGCTTGTTTTGCTGATAATCCTTCAAATTCGTTGAAACCGAAAAATTCTGAACGAGGATCATCAAACGGCTCGGGCTTCCAAAAGTAATATTCAAAAAAATTGAGCTATTGTTTTATGAATAAAGAAAATAATGAAGTTATCGTAGAGTAAGTGCCTAGGTGCCTCTTTTCATAATTAAATAAATAATTAATGGATAAATACTTCCTTGTACTTTATTCATTCTCAAATTGTCACTCAAAGCTTCCTTAAATAGAACATTAGGCAGAGAAATTGTTCTGGGATCCATCTGAATCAATTGACTGCCCGTAATTCTTGGAGAAACAATACCTTACACGCCTAGATTGCTAAAAATCTCCAAAAACCATTCAAAAAAATAAAAATACAAAATAACACCGGATCATGTTTCCGTTTTTGGCAATCGAACTGAAACGTATGAGGCCATCAACGCCGTTTTTGGTGGTGGACAATTTATTAAAATGCTAAAACATCTGGTCAGGGATCTATTTTTGCCATAAGTTGGTCCTTGAAACATTATCAGCCCTATCGGACCAAATTTGGGTGGGGTAGGGGTCAAAATGTGTTATTCAAAAGTTAGATTATCGAGAATTTTGGCGATTAAGGCGTGTGGGGTATCATTTCCCACTATATTTTGGATGCTTAATCCAATGAGGTGGGTTCCAGAACGATTGACGCCCACCGGTAGAGCTTATGGGTCAAAATGGTTATCAATTTGTACTGTATTTTCAAGATTTCTGGTATCTAGGAGTGTGAGGTAGCATTTTCCACTAAATTTTGGAAAAAATCCCCCCATTTTCCAAGCAATCTCAATTCCGAGGAATAACCAACCCTTGTGACTGAAATTTGCCACGTTTTTGAAATGAACAACCCGGGATATAGTACTTTTTGAAATTGCACACTACTATTGCTCTGTGCAGTTATTTATTAGTACATTTTCAAGCGATTGTCCAGGATAAGGGCTGTTTTAAAAACAATTAAATACGTGGTACTTCCATAAAATGTTATCAAGAATAAATTGTTTTATTATGAATAACTACTGGTCTGGGATATGAACTCGAATGCTTCATTGGATGAATTATCGCTTGTCAATAGCGGTTTAGTTTTTCAGGAACATGGATCGACACTAAAACACGTCATCGTTCGTCAAGGCGATCAGCTTACAGTAGCTGTTTGTAGATTCAAGATGTTTAGATGGCACGATTGGTTTATCTTGAGTCACTGTATGCAATTTCGACAGGTTTTTTCCCCAATTTGTTGGCTATTCCTTGAATAATCAACTTATGTTTTCATGCAAAACGTCAATCTCTCCGATTTGCCCCAAAAATGGTTTTCTCGGCGTTTCAAAGTGTTTTTTCCCCCCGATTTTTGGTAGTTTTTAGCCCGGTTGGACCAAATTTGGGTGGGGGGAGGGGGGATATGGGTCAAAAAGTGTATTTTGAAAAATGAATTTTCGAGATTTTTGGCGATCTAGGCGTGGGGGGTATCATTTTCGACTAAATTTTGGACGCTGAATCCAATGAAATGGGTGCCGGATCGATTGGCGCCCTCTGGATGAGGTTACGGGTCAAAATGGGTACCTATCTACTCATTTCGAAAGTGTGTTTTTCGAGGTTTCTGGTACCTAAGCGTGTGGGGTATCGTTTTCCACTAAATTTTGGACTACACTAAATGGTGGTGGGCCCATACAAGTGGAGTCGGTTACCTTGGGGGGATGAAGTCTCTTGGAACCATTGTCGGGCGATTTCAAATTCAAATCCATTTTGACAGTGACGGACATTACATCCTGCGGCGTCGCGGAGGTTGCGTCAAGGGACGGCGAGCGTTCAAGTGCCTCAGAGATCGAAAGCAGGCGGCGAAGGCGCGGCCGGACGAAACCGCCACGGAACTCAC
This sequence comes from Cyrtorhinus lividipennis, assembly GCA_019603395.1. NCBI lineage: Eukaryota > Metazoa > Arthropoda > Insecta > Hemiptera > Miridae > Cyrtorhinus > Cyrtorhinus lividipennis. The sequence goes on along the minus strand of CM034002.1, from coordinate 10,046,633 downwards.
TGGTTGACTGGCGGCGCGGGGACGCACCGGCTCGGGAAAGGGGTTCTCCACCTCTCGCACCTCAAACCCAGTGACCAAAGGTAAACGAGTGGGACACTGGGGAGGGCTCACACCTGTCCACGACTGGTTGTAACTCTTTCAGTTTCCGAGCGGTGAACGATTCCAAGGAAGAGGCGGGGGTTGAATTACGAGATGAGTTCCTTGGAATTCCAAGGATTCCGAATGTACGTTGCCGAACCTACCTCTGGAGAATCGAAATGCCTATAAGGCAGGCGTGCAGTACCGATTGTATTTTAGAATACCGTACTTTGGAATTAATTATAAAATATTGTAAGTAAAGAAAATACGTCATCAAATATAAAAAATAACTAATAACAAATAATTCACTAATCGGTCTGAGACCCGTCTCATTGGATTCAGCGTCCAAAGTTTAGGGGAAAGTGATACCCCACACACCTAGATCGCCAAAAATCTCGAAAATCCATTTTTCGAAAAATACATTTTGACCTCCCAATTTAGTCAGATCAGGCTGAAATGTTACAAGGACCAAAATCAAAATAGGTAATTATTCACCTATTTCGAATGTGTTTTTTCGAAATTTCTGGTACCCAGGCGTGTGGGGTATTGTTTTCCACTAAATTTTGGACCCTGAATCGGTTGAAATGGGTTTGGGACCCGCCACTGTTTTCCCCATTTTCCCCATGTTGAAGAAATGAGTCTCCATGCGCCTGGTCCGAGGAATAACCAACCCGTGTGAAAGAATTAGCTGCGTTTTTGTTTAGTTTAGGGCCGATTTGTACAAAATACGTACTTAATTGTAAATTGAGTATAAAAAACAAAAGTTTCCTCTTGGACATGTGCAGTTTACTTCTATTGTTTTGCAGCAGAATAATTACGAACGAATTAATTCAGATGAAAAATAAACCCATTTTCTGAAGAATTTGAAAGGAATAGACTGAAATCAGACAAGATAAGTGTAATTGTGCCTCACGTTTTGCTCGCAGAACTTGCGAAATGCTCACTTTCTTGGCTCTTCCTCTACTCTTCTATTTTCAAAGGGCGTCGTGTAGGAATAGAAAGTTGAAGTTGTGACACTGCCTCATTTTGTTTGCGAAATGGTCTTGTTACGATTGTACAGCTCTTGCGAATCCTGAGGGATTTAGGCGTTCGAATATTCGAATCATACGTGACCAGGCTACCACACATGGCAGGACTGACCGCGGTTAGAAACTACTTCAACATTGGTAATGCTCAATCGTACCTATGAACGAGAGTGCGGATATTTTGCAACATGTTAAGGGCATTCACCTCTCATTCCCGATATTTCATCTGTCATAATCACTTAGTAACCGATTTATTCGGCAATGCAACCCAATTGAGTGCAACTGGTTCTAGAATCGAATGCATGAAAAGAATTTCGTGTCTGGAATGGGTGCTTATTGACCGGACAACATCTCCTGAAAGAAACCATATTAGTTGGGTTGAATTGTTCTAGAAAAACTGCAAATTTTACCACAGGGGTTAGTTATTCCACGAACGAGGAGCATGAAGACTCATTTCTTCAACATGGGGAAAATGGGGGAAACAGTGGGAGTGATGAATCCCGGACCCATTCAAATCGATTCAGGGTCCAAAAGTCAGTGGAAAATGGTACCCCACACGCCTAGGTACAAGAAATCTCGAAAACACACTTTCAAAATGGGTAATAGTTACCCATTTTGACCCATAACCTATTCCAGTGGGTCCCAATCGTTCTGGGACATTTTTCATTGGATTTAGCGTCCAGAATATAATGGAAAATTATACCCCACACACCTAGATCACCAAAAATCTCAAGATCCATTTTTCGATGTACACATTTTAACCCCTACCCCGCCCTAATTTGGTCCGACCGGGCTGAAAAGTTTTGAGGACCAACTAGAGCCAAAAACAGGTCCCTGGTAAAAATTTCAGATTTTGAGAACATTTTTACTATGTAACGACTGCGGCGTGGAGGGCGGACAGCGGACATTTTGATCTAGACACCTTGAAACGCCCAGAACAAATTTTTGGGCAAAATCGGAGAAATTGGCTTTTGTATGAAAACAATTTTATTATTCATGGAATCACCAAACAAAAGAGAGTGTAAAATACGATTTTCAAGAGGTATTATTCGTCTTTCGTATGGTTAAGCGCCCACTATCATTAATTGCACCCCAACTGGTCTGAATGCTTCAGTTGGGTAAAAATACGCCCATGTGGCCGTTTATAATAATTTTATAATTTTAACCAGCGGCAGAAATCGATTGCAAATAAATTCAATACCATCTTGATACCTTTACAACCCTTCTGATAAATCAATTTTGATGTTTTTGTGACTCGAGAAGGTTCTTGGCCAAGGGAGCGAGCATAAAAAGGGACCGAGGAATGCCGCAGAGTTCAGTTAAGTTTGGAGTCCAAATATAGATGCTTTGTGTTATAAATTGTGCCCTGTTATAAATTAGTGCAACAACTGCATTACAACTGTAAGCCCCCAGGCTTGCTGCCTCCAGAAGGCCAGAAGGTAGGGAGCATGCGCCAGGATGCGCGCGCAGCTCCTGCCCAGACGTCGCATTGGGAGAGAGCTTCAGTGCCTCACTCATTGCGGAGGCATGGAATAAGTATTAGGAACGCTCACTTAATGCAAAATGGCGTTATGACTTTGAGTGTTGTGTCTTCAGCACACTCTGAAGTTACCTGGTTCGGAACTAATTGGGTTACTAGAATGACCGGGAGATAGCAGCACCGTAAGTCATTCGAACCCAACAACCTTCTCAACATGGCTTGATTTTTCTGATTTTGCATCTTCACCGCAGAGAGCGCTGGACCCTACTATATTTCCCGCCTTAATTCAAAAGGGGACCTGGTACCCTCCACATTGGTGGCCAGTTTAAATTTGCTCGTTTACCAGGGGATTGATTAAAACACAGGAATGTAGAACATAATCAGTATATATTTATTCCTTTTATATATATACATTTACTCCTACTGAATTTACGTACAGTCAATTATTCACATCAAACAAGACAGAAAGCAGTTCTTAGCAAGCTATTTGCGAAAAGAAATTGTATATTGTACGGTTAGAAACCAAAAATTCCCACGCAAATAGCCAGTATCCAGGACTTGCCAACGGGGAGGCGACTGCTGTAAAGTCCTACCCGTCCGCCCCAACCACCCAACCATGGCGAACTGGCAACCTGAAAAAAAAGAAAGAAAAAGGAACTGAACACTCTTAAAATAGGTTATATACATATATACATAGATAGAGGAAGTAAAACGTTAATATTTACAACAACTACAACATAATCGAATATTTACTACATATTTACATTATAAATTGCCGAATTGTTACTGTACAACTGCATCATGCAAGTTTCAGCAACTTACGTAATGTAGTCCGCTGTAGAGCGGTTGGATCTAACAATTTTCGATTGAGAGACCGAATTTCCCAAAAAATTCGGACCCCGACAAAAATGTCGAGAAAATCTCTTTCGACTACATCGCTACATAACCCCATCTTTACGTTAGCAAGGGTTATTGCGTTCACAAGTTTCCTCTTAAGATGCGACTTTGCCAAGCCCAATCGGAAACCCATGAAAAAAATTGATTCCATCTTTTGCAACGATGCAAATGCGTCCTCAGTAGGAAGAATCAAATTTCCAAAATCTTCACCGAGCTCCTCACTGTATGCCTTGAAATATGCTAACAGCTGGCTGTCAGTGGGCGCATGGCGTTGATTACTTTCGTCAATAAGTCTATTGCGACATATGTCGCACGCATGTTTTTTGAGGAATTTTCTTGTCAGGAATCCGCAGCAATAGTAGAATGCGCAATTTTCTACGAATGACAGATTGCTTTCCGGAATTTCCATCACAAGTTGTTCTTCCTCCTGCGCCTCTTGGTCACTTTCATTATGAACGGGGGGTTTTAGTTGGCTGATACATACCAGAGCATGCTCTAACTCGTCCTCGCAGTTACTGCTGGTTGGCAACTTTGTCATAGAGGACAAAGAGAGGGCTTTCAGGCCCTTAGCCAGTTGTATGGCAGTGGGGTGCTCCGAACAGCCATGTTGTTGGCGAACAACTGAAAAGGTGTTCTCTAGAGCATCTTGGTTCAGCAGCCTTGTTCTAATAACTGCTTCCCCATGGGCCTCCTCCATGTATTTCACAAAATACAGTAGGGAACGAATGTTCAAAACCCATCCTTTCAAGCAATCGGGCTGACGAGAACACCCTAAAAATTTCGCTTTGGACAGCTCTTCGAGCATGTTCCACAGGAAACTGTGGTGCCTGGATCCCTTCGAAATGGCATAGCGATAAGTAAACTTGTCCTTGGTTTTTTTTGAGCTGTTAAAACAGTCAAATATATCATTAAAATCAAGCACAAACTGAGCAGTGTGCAGAGAAGAGGGCGGTAATACTTTGGTAGACTGCAAGACTAGCATTGCCACATTCATTGACCTTGAAAGAAGCTGAGTAGCAAGCTTAACCTTCATCTTTAAGAACCCACTTTTCTTATTGCCTATTGCAATATGCTTGTTGCTGACTTTAGGTAGTAGTCGGAATCTCAAAGGGTCATCCCACTTTACAGTGTTCACAATGTGGCACCATTTTACTACCTGCCCCTTCCATAAAAAGTCATAATTTACCAAATTATTTCGGATGGACTTGATCAAATGGGGGGAGTCCCACATAAAAAAAACTTTTTTCCCATTATACAAAAAAAATGGCTTCTGATGGTTAACCCCCAAATCTTTTATTACTTTGCGATTTTTCACGCTTTGGTCGCAAATGATCAATGTTACGTCGAGACCAGCAGAGCTCAAAGCGTCCAAACATTGGTAAATACATTTCTGTATCACCTGGGACTTCTCTTCGTTGGCGGTCAACCAATGGCCTACGACTTGCTTCCAAGGTGAAACCGTCCCTTTCACCATGGCGACGAGGGCTTGATCTGCTACAACCTCCCTCCTACAATTCCCATGGTCAACTACACCTACAACTTCGTCTCTAACAGTATCAAACTGTAAATGTTTTTTAATGGAAATTTCGTCAAATAATAAAGTGCAAATTTTTTTTGAAGAGGGCCATTTTGGAACTTCCGTTTTCAGGAAGTCAACAATTTGTTGATGAACACCAACATTAAGTGGGACTTTAGCTTGGAATCTTTTTAGGGTTGATATACTTGGAAGTAAAATGAATTTTCTAAGGAATTTATAAGCCCGGGGCCCATGATAATACAAGCTTAAAGCTAAATCCTTCATGCTGCCAGTCCACCGTCTGCCATATTTACTTCCCCCGTTCATTTTCAGCTGGGCGCACAAGAGGCGATGAGCAAAAGGCGTAAGTCGTCCCTTGGCTGCTCCAGCGATGTCCGACCACGACGCTGCCGCGGGTCGTTTTCTTGACCGTAGCCGTTGCATTTTCAAGCGTTGAATTTGCCTTTGCGCCTGCCTCAGCTTCTCTTTCAACGTCGTTTCTTTAGAGGATTGTTCCTTTTTATATTTCTGTCGTTTGTTGGCTTCATTCTTTCCTGAAATAGCAAAACCATTCTTGTTACTCTCATCCTGGGTGAAATACCTATGTGACTCGATACCGTTCCTAGCTACCGTTCCCAAACAGTAACATTTTTTACCAGTGAGGTCAAGGCTAAACGATTCCATACAAAAAGGATATGGCATTCACCTCTTTCTTATACGTTTTAAGATGTCTAGGATCTAAAGTGTTAAGTTAAAAATAAATTAATCCCTAGGTTACGGAGCAAATTATTGCTAATGAATATAGTCGCTAAACGCTAAAAATAACGCTTACCAGGTAAAGGTTTGACCCCTTGCAATACTTTTGATGACGATGGAAATACAAGCTCCCTACGAGCCCCTGGAAAAAAGGCAGTACGGTTAACTTAGCATAGTGGAAGCATGATGTTTGCAGTTGGTTAGAATGAAAACGTATCAATTAATTTATATGTCAATGATTTATCAGGATAACCTCGCCTAATTGGGTTACCTAGGTACTTGTAAAAAGGATTAATAGTCACCTGGTAATGTCGGTGTAGCATGACTGCAAGGTAATTCGGCCTGATGCGGTGGAGTAGTAGGCGGTTGACCTGGGAATAAAACAACGTAGTATATTGATAACTACAACAACCTTTCCACCTTCACCCTATTAGACCAATTTATTGTTACCTGATAAAGTCGGCGGCGGAATATCACTTGATGTGTCACATTTTGTAGTTAACATCGAGAGTGTAGACGTCGATGGTTCATCTGAAAGGATACGAACAGATACCAAAATTGATACAAAATGCGCATCATAAAAATTTACATGGATAGGTATCTACCCTAACGTGTTTCTAATCTCAAGAACTTTTGAGTCCCATTACCACATTCACCTACCTGTTGTGACATTTGTTGCAGCATCATGGGTTGCCGATTGTTCTCGTTCTCGAGTATATCTCCGAACAACAGGGGCAGACACGTGCGGAGATTTGGGGGACAATATTGAAGGATTTTGTGAAGGGGATGGGGTAGAAGTTGACTTGGTACTGGATGACGAAAAACGAAAATCAATTTTAGGGTCGAAAATTGGATCGTTGCTGATTTGACGGACAGAAGGAATAGCGAACGGATGAAGGTTCTTTCGAAATGGGGTAAGAACCCTGAAGTCCGAGAAACGGAAGTGTATAGAACACACTCGCAAGTTTCTGGCTATGTAATTTGAGCTACGGTCACGAAGATCATCACGCCCAATAAAATCCAGCCACTTTTCAAGCCTAGGAACAGAAACACAACAAGCGTCAGGCATAGTGAACAACGATGCGTTGGTGCACATAATAATTAATTCGGACTTTTTACGTACAAACATTGATCATATTCTTGGTTCTTAGGTGTTTTAATGTATCAATGTGGACAAAAAAGAGTGTAAACTTACGTTTCAGCACTTGAAGGTGGTCCATGCAGAGAAATGCTCTCCCCTTGGTGAACGGTCCGGCCGCACCACAATAACGCACAACGCGTACCGCTGTTTTACGAATCTGCGTTGGAATCAGGGCTACATCATATATATCTTGAGAGAAAAACTATCAAAAAATAAAAATAAGTGGCATAGCAGAGCTACAAATCAAGAAAAAGCACTGCACTCCGAATCCGAATTCAGTTCCTCGAGGAAGTTACCGTTACAAGCCAAACGAAAAATCAGCCATATTGGAAGTATTGTTGAGAAGGTTGTTGGGTTCGAACATGGGGTTCGAATGACTTACGATGCTGCTATCTCCCGGTCATTCTAGTAACCCAATTAGTTCCGAACCAGGTAACTTCAGAGTGTGCTGAAGACACAACACTCAAAAGTCATAACGCCATTTTGTATCAAGTGAGCGTTCCTAATACTTATTCCATGTTGCGGAGGCGACCAACCTGTCGGAGTCATATATTTTTGTAACCCTGTCGTGAAAGTGCATCTCACTCAGTCCATCCTGGCTTTGTCCTGTGCTCGCTCTGAAGTGACCTGCTACCATGCTGAACTACTCTGAAGCTGTAACATTGTGTTCCCCATGAGATAAAGGACTCAAGTTAATTAAGCCTCACTGCGTACCCCCTCCAGTTTTCTCTTCGACGTCGACGCCGTTTTCGTCAGCTGGTATCATTGCACTTGCTCATTAAATTGTATTTCATGTATCATGTATTAATTGTATTTTTATGCTCCACATGTTGCCTAATGTACTTCGTCAAATTACTTTGTTTTATATCAATTGTAGACTAGGTTGGTGCATTATCTTCCTTTGCAACGTGTCCTTGTTTTTAATTATAATTCATTTTGTTTCAATGTATTTCATGCTCATCCTTGGTTTCCCTAATTAACGCTCAGTCGTAAGTCTTGGACTTACATCCCCTATCCTCTCGCTAGGTCCCTTCCAAATTCTCCGAAGAAACCCGAATTAAATTATAGTAAATTATAACAGATTTTAATTCGAGAGAGGCTTACACAACCATGTATTGTGCCTTGTGATTGCCCAATATTTAGGGAAATGCCCCACATGCCTAGATTGCCAAAAATCGCAAAAATCCATTTTTTGAAAAAACAATTTGGCCTCCCCATCCATCCCAATTTAGTCAAATCAGACTGAAATGGTTCGAGGACCCAAATTGAAATGAGTACATATCTACCTATTTCAAAAGTGAGTTTTTTTCGAGATTTCTGGTACCTAGGTGTGTGGGGTGTCATTTTCCACTAAATTATGGGCGCTGAATCCAATGAAAAGGGTCCCAGAACGATTGGCACCCACCGGAAGAAGTTATGGGTCAAAATGGGTGCCAATCTACCCATTTTGTATATGTGTTTTCGAGATTGACGGTATTCCATATTCTTACGAGTTAGTTAGAACAGACTACCTCCACGCTCTTCTAACAAATTTTACAGCCATTTTCAAGGCTTTCTTGGATTTAGATCCTCCGAGGCTCCGCCGTTCAGTCCTGAAGACGACAGTCACTTTAGAAGGATTCCAGTTGGGAGATGGTTCGTCACGCTTTTTGTTTTCCATCTTCCTTATTTCGACCGGAACGGTCACGACGATGAAAACAACTTTCGAACGTGGCGAGATTCATTGAGCGCTCGATCCACCGAAATGGGGTTAGGAGAGTCGGTGACTTCGGCCTGGTCTTTGAATTCTGAGAATTTTCTGGGGAAACGTGAGTAGAAGGTTGATTGGAGTTGCTAAACTGCCTGAATTTTAGCTTGCAGCTGGCAAAAGCAGGTTTGTTGTTCCTCGAAACTTTTCAGTCCGATCGGACCAAATTTGGGGTGGGTAGGGGTCAAAATGGGAACTTCGAAAAATGGATTTTTGAGACTTTTGGCAACCTAGGCGTGTGGGGTATCATTTTCCACTAAATTTTGGTCACTGAATCGATTGGAATGGGTCCGGGACCCGCCACACACACTGTTCCCACCATTTTCCCCATGTTGAAGAAATGAGTCTCTATGCGCCTGATCCGAGGAATAACCAACCCCTGTGAAAGGGTCCCTGACCCGAATATCATATTTTTAGACACTTCTCTACTAATTAAATCGCCATGGACGGCGGGCAGACATTTTCAGTTTTGGTTGGTTATTCTTTCGGCCCTAAATTTTTTTCTAGACATTTCCTAGTGTCCAGATTTTCAGAAATATCGAAAACACACATTCGGAATTGGTCAATAGGTACTCATTTTAACCCATAAACTCATCCAGAGGGCAACAATCGTACCGGGACCCATTTCATTGGATTCGACGTCCAAAATTTAGTGGAAAATGATACCTTGCACGCCTAGTTTGCCAGGAATCTCGAAAATCCATTTTTCGAAATTCACATTTTGACCCCTACCCCACCCAAATTTGGTCCGATCGGGCTGAAAACTTTCGAAGACCGACCTAGGCCAGGGACAGACCCGAGACCCAAATTTCAGATTTTTAGAAAATTTTCTACTACCGAAAACGGACGGTGGACGGCGGACGGTGGACGGACATTGGACTTTTTTGATCTAGACACCTTGAAACGTCCAGAAAAATATTCAAGAAATAACCAACCAAAATGGTTGAGGCATCAACTTTTCATGAAATTTTGGGTAAAATCAAAATCTGTCATAAAAAGTTCTCGTTCAAAATTCAAAATTAGAACGTTAGTGCCCATTGCGCAGTAGTGTGGGGTGCGCAAATATGATATTTGAGATTCTTGCCAAAATAAGGAAGATTTAGAACAGATTTTTTTTGTTTACACTTATTTGGGTGATTTTAGGAAGGGGAACTCTAGGACACCCTGCATGATCCGTATAAATTATGGAAGTCAGGTACTATTAACATAACACCTTTATTGAGATCGTAATTGAACAAACATTGAGTTTTCTGTTGATATTCATGTATATTCCTCAGAATAACGCACCCTAAGCTCGGCTGTGAGGTATAACTTATCGTCGGAAGGGTCATCACACCGGAGGGAACCTCACCTTGGCGCTAACGGTCTGCTCTTATGACCCACATATTCGCAGGAGCAAGAACATTCTCCAAGGACACGTCTTCCACCGCGTCTCTTTCGAACCTGATAAAACATTCTCTCTTTAAATTTTTAATAATCCCGAGACACCCAGTAAGGTTGTTTACCTTCACGTCGATCGCGAAGGTCTGACCGATATAAGAATAATCTAGAAGGCCTGAGCTCTTCAACAAGACAGAGAGAAGAAATCCTCTGAGCAGACGCATGGAGACTCATTTTTTCAACATGGGGAAAATGAGGGTTCTCGGACTCATTCCAATCGATTCAGGGTCCAAAACTTAGCGGAAAATGATACCCCACACGCCTAGGTACCGGAAATCTGCAAAACACATTCAATATGGGTAGATAGGCACCCATTTTGACCCATAACCTTATCCAGAGGGTGCCAATCGTTCTGGGACCCATTTCATTGGATTCAGCGTCCAAAATTTAGTGGAAAATGGCACCCTACTCGCCTAGATCGCCCAGAATCCATTTTTCAAAAAATACATCTTGACCCCTACCCCGCCCAAATTTGGTCCGATCGGGCTGAAAAGTTTCGAGGATCAGAGCCGGGAACTTACGGACCTTTTGCATGAATACACAGGTTGATTATTCATGGAATAACCAACCAAAAGAGAATCTGCGAGAGTAAGTATACCGGGTGTCCACACAAATTATGGGACAAAGAGTTGATTTTACAGCTCATTTGCAACAAAAGTGCCCCTTAAATTTTTTTTTTTTTTTTACTCAACTGTAAATCCTTCATTTTGGTTCATTATTCCTTGAATAATCAAATTGTATATTGCAAAAGAAGGATTTTCGAGATTTTTGGCGATCTAGGCGTGTGGGGTGTCATTTTCCACTAAATTTCGGACTCTGAATCGAATGGAATGGGTCCGGGACACACCACACTTACTATTTTCCCCATTTTCCTCATGTTCGACTTTTTCGACAGCTAAGGCGTCTGTTTTCAACCTTGTCTCAGTAAAACGGCTTCAAATCTCAATACCAATGTGAAATGAAAGTAGAGGATACCGTTGGAAAGAGCATTAAATTCTCTACCTCTCTGATTTGAAACCCAATTTTTTATTCTGTCCTGATTGGTTAAAAAATTGCCAAAGTTCAAAATTTGAAGATTATTATAAACTTTACGTTTTTTTGTATTTTTTGCGCTTTTAGAACGGATGTTTTTCTGCGGGGACTCCACGGGAAATCTTTGCCGAAATTTCAGCTTTTTAATGGTATAAGAAGAAAAATTTGTTGAAGAATGTTTCTGAGGAAAATTGCGTATGAATGCGAATAAACGAGACTTTTCAGGGTGAAAATCGTCGTTTTCTAATAAAATCCGATCCTCAATGAGTTTAATATTGCAATAATTGGCATTTTTGGGTGCTAAATTGAATGGTGACACTCCAACCCATTCTCGGTTAAGGAGAAATTCGTTTTATGGCATCTCATTTTTATTAAATTCGTATTAAGAGTACCATGAAATAAGGTTTTTAAATTATTGAAGAAGAAATTAATTGTAGAGAATTAGGGCCGTTTTACTGAGACAATGTCGAAAACAGAGAAAAATATGACAGTGAAAAAATTATGTTTTTTAGTTGAGTTGAAAAAAAAATCTAGGGGGCACATTTTGTTGCAAATAAGCTGTAGAATCAACCCCTTGAGTTTGTTCATTAAATTGTGTTGACAGCCTGTATAATATCCTCAATATAAACATCCAGTTTGATGAATCGACTTATTGGCGATTGAATTTCATCTCTAAATTCTGTATGGCTAATTTTAGGTGGTGTTCAATACAAGAACCAGCCTAATCATACGACTCGAGCTCAGATCTTAGCTAAACTTCAGGGTTTCCGGACTTTGAGAGAATTCGTCGGATTTGTTTTCTTTATATCCAACGTGAAACGAGAAAGTTTAGGGGGAAGTGAGGTCTTCTTTTAGCAATAAAAGTAGGAAATCCCGACTTCAGAACAGTAGCAACGTGATTTCTACTCGTCTGTCGGTTGAGGACCACCCCGGAGCTCAGGGCTGCTCTGAGGGTTAGTTTACCTCGGGGAATTCATATTTACTGATAAAGAGAGGTCTTCAGGGAAATTCAGGAAAATTAATTAGAGTGCAGCCTAACGGCTGGAGCTAAACCTGTAACGATTGTGCGGTTTCGTTTCAATAGTTCGTTGAGAGAGACGATGACAAGTGATGTGTAGGAACGTTGCGATATAGCTAAATATTGGCATTCCTTCATAATATTTGGATCGGTATTATAAAGAACAATTCGCACAACAAGTTGCAAATCAACGCAAGTCAATCTCTCCGATTCGGCCCGAAATTTTGTGTGGAATATCATTTTCCACTAAATTTTGGTTCCGGGTCGATTGGCGCTCACCGGAAGAGGTTATGGGTCAATATGGTTATCTACCTACCTATTTCGAATGTGGATTTTCGAAATTTTTGGTACCTAGGCGTGTGGGGTATCATTTTCCACTAAATTTTGGACGCTGAATCCAATGAGACGAGTTTTGGGACGATTGGCGCCCACTGGAAGAGGTTATGGGTCAATATGGGTATCTATCTACGGTACATATGCACTGTTGGGGGCCCCTGTCATGGCGTCCTAATATATCAATGTCCTGTCAAGCGAGATAATCGATAGTTTTGTGACGTCCCAATAACCCTATAATTCACAATAAAACCACTAATAAAATTTTTCAAAAACCACGAATAAAACCCACTTATTTAGACAAGCCAATCATAATGTATGATTGCAGTGACGTGTTGACATGCGCCCGTAAATCACCGCCCCGGTCAGACCTGCCATCTCTTATCATGACAATAACATCGATACAGTGATATCGAAGTCGAAATCGATATTTAGACGCCTTATCAAGCGTGTAATCAAGGGGCCCCCGGCAGTGCATTTCAACCCTATCTACCTATTTCGAAAATGGATTTTCGGGATTTTTGGTGCCTAGGCGTGTGGAGTAGCATTTTCTACTAAATTTTGGACGCTGAATCGATTGGAATGAACCCGGAACCCTCTACACTGACTGTTTTCCTTCACTTTCTCTATGTCTTGGATAGATGGAATGGATTTTTTAATAGCGGGGGAGGCACAAATATGCACCGTGATTGTATTAACTTGAAACGTGGACTCTTACTTTGAATCTGATTGTATCTGGAATTCGAGTTGAACTGAAGAATAATTATCCCTGTAGTTGTTACCCTAGCCAATTTACCGAGTTGGTGCTTTCAATGGACATCCAGAATATTATTTCATCTTAGTTGTCTCCTTACTATTATGTCCGCACTCCCAACTTCGCATACATTTGGATCAGAAGCACATTGTACCTTCATCAGATGACTTTCTCCTATTGGTTGATCACTCAAAGAATAATCACAATGCATTTTGTGAAAAATTGATCGTTGGCGATCATTGTGTGGGGATTTCCCACTGCATTTTGAACACTGAATCCAATGGGACGGGTCCCAGAAAAGTGCGTTATCGAGATTTTAAGGTATTGTAAGGACTTATGTTCTTTGTAAATAATTTATTACAATTGTTCACTCAAATACACTGTCCTCATTCACAAACTTACACAATCACAAGGCACAATGCAGTTGTTGCACTAATTTATAACACAGCACAGCAAAGCTGCTATATTTGGACTCCAAACTGTACTGTACTCTGCAGCGTTCCTCGGTTCCTTTTTATACTGGCTCCCTTGGCCAAGAACCTTCTTGAATCTTCCCTGGTTCTGGGAACTCCATGTGTTGTCTCAAGCAAACGGGAAGGTTCCAGCCAATTCGATGAATGTTCGAGAGTGACCTGTAGCCCTCCATGTGTCATTGACCTTGTAATGCTGGTCGCCCAGGAGACTGGTGCAGGTGTAATCTCGTAACAGTATTTAGGTGGGTCGTCATTTTCCTCTAAATTTTGGACATTTTTAGTGATTTTAGAAGTAGGCATTTCTCTAGAAATCTGCCATTTTGGTTTAGGGCTCGTATCTGGCTTAGTTGGTCCTCAAGACTTCCAATCAAACCAAATTTGGGGGCTAATATGTGTATTTCAAAAATGGATTTTTGATATTTTCTACGATCTAGGCGTGATGATACCCCACTCATTTTCCTCTAAATTTTGGACGCTGAATCGATTTGAATGAATCTCCATGCTCCTGGTCCATATCCAGATACGAGATCAGGATTCATTGATCATCCTCGAGAATCAGGATGACAATCAGGATTCAAGTTTGTTCGCCTTCGGATGGAATTTTCCAACTTAATGTTGGCACTGTCAATGGGCGAGTTGGTGTCTCTTCTGATGGTTCAAGAATCTCTAGTTTAACCCAACATTTTGTGAGCCATACATTTCCATTAATTAGCCTGGTCAGTTTAGTCAGCCCTAAAGACTTTGAATAATCATGTTTTGGTACATTGTCCCCTCACGAAAATTCCAAGTATGTTACGGGAGGTTATGTGTAATCGGGAGACTGACCCCTTCAAAAGTAGAGCGGAAGACCTCGACTTTCACTCCATTAACTATAAATAATAACCGCGAGAGTCTCCATAAACAAGTTGTTCGCAGAGTCGGTTGGTATTTTATGTAAGCGTGTGTCGACCCTAGTGCCATCACCGACTATGACGGGCTTCAATGTCGCTGTGCGCTGGGTGATTATATAATTTTCCAGCCCTTAGTGTTCGTTTTTTCTCGTTCAAACGAAATTTCCGAAGATTTATTCAACAGCGTTTATGAAAAAATTGGTGTGACGGCGGCCCGCTCGCGTGTGATGCACAAAAAAAGACTCGGTGAGCAACGGAAAAAAATCGATAACGTGTTTTTTTTTTTTTTTTTTTTAAATAAAAATGCCTCTCTCCCGTTTCAAATGAGGTTGACTAGATGAGTGGAATAATAATAATAATAATTAATAAATAATGGCCAAAGTTCAATATTTGAAGATTTCTTAAAATCAACGTTTTCTCTGTTGCTTTTTTTTTCACTATTAAAATGGAGGTTTTTCTGCGGGAATGCTTAGAGAAAACATGCCTAAAATCTCAGTTTTCCAACGGTATAAGAGAAAAAATTTGTTTAGAGGACAATTTCTGGAGAAAATGGCGTCTGAATGCAAAAAAACGTGGGTTTTTAGGTGGAAATCATAGTTTTCCAATAAAATCCGATTTTCATGATAAAAATGAGTTTGATAGCGCATTGATTGCCGTATATTTTAATGCTTAATCGATTGGCGACACTCCCATGCGTCCCCGATTAAAGAGAAATTAGTTTTTTGGCATCTCATTTTTATTTTATTTGTGCTAGAAGTACGAGGAAATAAGGTTTTCAAAATGCCCCCAGTCTACGCAGACGTGACGCATAACAGGGGGTAAGTTTATTGAAAAAGACCGAAAAAATTGTCTTGGGGAAAAAATATAAAAATAAATGAGTTCTGAGTTGTGTCGTTATGTTTGACCAAGTGGTGATATGGGTGACACATATGACTCGTCTCGTGATGATCGAGTCAAGAGGAGGGGAAACTAGCGAAGAAATGAAGTATTGATTGATTGGTCGAAATAGTTTATTTTACCATCAGGTAAGATTAGGGCCATGAGGCCCTCTCTTCCATCATCCCTGACAAAAGTCTACATATGTAACCAGTCGTTTTCACGTAACGGGCTAGGGATCCAAAAATAGACCTAGGCGAATAATTAGTGGGAGACTAAAGACTTTCACTTACCGTCCGGAATGTCTGCAATGGTCGGTCATGGACGCCAAGTACACCTGAATTTACCAAGCTCTGAGGAATGGGGTTTCGTGATTGAAAAGACAAGGATTCAATATTGACTTATAATGAACGCAAATTGACAGAACTATAAAATAGGGAATGTCTCGGCCGAGAAGGATATTGACTATTACGTAATCTAATTATTGAGTAGGCAGAAGTGAAGGGCTGAGGGCCAAATGAATTTACGGGATAGCTGAAGGCTCAGGAATGTTTGAGTTAACAGAACGGTAAAATGAAAGTGATTTGTTAGCGTCCTCCCCTAATTCCTTTCTCTTTTCCTAACGCACGGCAGACGAAATGCTACATAATACGGTCACAATCTACAACTCTATGATCAGCTTTCTGGTGACTAAACGTCAGGGCTTGGGCCAGATTTAGATAGTTCGACTTTCGCGTTGCGAGGGTACGAGACAGAGTTATTTCGCCACTTACGTGTACCAACTTCTTGGGATGGAGACCACAGGGTGATGTTCTCTTCACGAGATAGAGGTATTTTGCCACTTACGTGTACCAACTCCTTCGGATGGAGACAACAGGGTGATGTTCTCTTCGCTGCTCGGCTTCGGTCAGGGGAACGCCGTCCAGGCCGGAGGAGGCGAGGCTCTTTCCGACGGAGGTCCGACGACTGGCGGTGCGTGGGGAACCTAGACTATTGGCCGTCGAATCGGGCGCGAACGGATCAACACTCGGGTCCGACGGGGGATTTTCAGTTCGTATAAGGGCCCACTGTTACGGGAGAGGAATTGGCTGATCTCCCAATTCCCGAGTTCTCACCCTGAAGGAACCACGATACACTTGTTCCCTCAGGTCACTTTCACAACACCGGCTTCACAAGGGGTTGATTTGCTTCGCGTCGGTTGTTCCGCTTCAGTTGTTCCGCCCCGAAACAGGTTGTTTCGCTGGGGTTGTTCCGCCCCGAAACAGGTTGTTCCGCCCCGCCCCTGCCTCGCCTCGTCCTCTCGAGATTATGGCGAGCAGGGGGGGCCAACCTCGTTTCAGGCCAACCTCGTTTCACTTGAGTTCGTACACGACTGACTTCCGAGCGTTTCCCCAGTCCGCTCGTCAAGTCGCCTTCCCCTCCTACTCCTCCCTGGGTGTCTCGCGCCGCCCATCGCCCAACCAATCCAATGAGGACACGCCTTTCGCCCAGCTGGGTCAGGCGCTTGGAGAGGAGAGGGGACGATCCGTACCCCGCCGCCAAAGTTTCTTGACGGGGCGCTTGGAATCTGCCGCCCCGTTACACTCCTCCGATCTTTGGAGGCCGAGGTCTACCTCGGCAATTTTCCTTCCGGTGGGGGTGACTGGTGCGATGGGCATTGCGTCAGGTCGTTTGGCCGCTATCCATGCTTGTTCGTACCGCCATCGTCTACAAGCGGCACAGGTTGGTGGGCGGTTCTTCTCGTGTTTGGCGAGGGAGCAGGGCTTCGGGTAGGCAGGGTCCGTGGGCCGCAGGTTCCGGCATTTTCTCTCGCAGCGGTACGTTGTCGGCGGGTGTCGTTGCTTGGTGCAGATGGGCACAGGACGTCCCCACCCGTCGAGAGCATGATGGCGCTGGTGTTCCCAGGTGGTGCAATGGGCGAGATGTGTCTTCCGCTGGTCTTATCTTCTACTTCCCTACTATGATGTGAAACATACAAACCGGCCCTTTCTTTAGTCTCCTCTCACACTCAAACTCACACATTTTCCATCAATCGACGGCTCATTCGTCATGCAGACAACCTCTTTCACAAAGCCAGAAACTGAACAACGAACCCTAGATTTTGCTGCCATTACAAAGGAAAAAAGAAAAAAAAAGGGGGGGGGGGACCCAGGGAGTCCTGTCACGACTCATGAGGTACGGTCATTAGTAAAACAAGGTAAGTACTTGTGTTGTGCATTTTATTTCCAGATCGGGGTTCATCATGGCTTCGCCCTTGTCTGATGGGCTGCTGTTTTGGTGCATGGTCGCGAATTCACTTGTTAAATAAAGAATAAATAAATAAATAAATAAATAAATAAATAAATAAATAAATAATTAAAAAAAAAACAATTATAGAACCGATAGATCACTTTCTTGCGCACCAAGGACCGATAATTTCCCCACGAATCGAGAAAGGACTTCCCAGTTGGTAAGAGCTATGACGGGTCTGGAATCGGGATGTCAATTGGAGCTGAAGGCTCCGGAACAGCTCCGGAACAGAGGGCCCCGGAACAAGTCCCGGAACAGTCCCGGAACAGAGGGCCCCGGAACAGTTTCGGAACAGAAGGCCCCGGGACAAGTCCCGGAACAGTCCCGGAACAGAGGGCCCCGGAACAGTCTCGGAACAAGTCCCGGAACAGTCCCGGAACAGAGGGCCCCGGAACAGTTTCGGAACAGAAGGCCCCGGAACAGTCTCGGAACAGAAGGCCCCGGGACAAGTCCCGGAACAGTCCCGGAACAGAGGGCCCCGGAACAGTTTCGGAACAGAAGGCCCCGGGACAAGTCCCGGAACAGTCCCGGAACAGAGGGCCCCGGAACAGTCCCGGAACAGAAAGCCCCGGGACAAGTCCCGGAACAGTCCCGGAACAGAGGGCCCCGGAACAGTCTCGGAACAGAGAGCCCCGGGACAAGTTCCGGAACAGTCCCGGGACAGAGGGCCCCGGAACAGTCTCGGAACAGAAGGCCTCGGAACAAGCCCCGGAACAGTCCCGGAACAGAGGGCCCCGGAACAGTCTCGGAACAGAAGGCCTCGGGACAAGTCTCGGAACAGTCCCGGAACAGAGGGCCCCGGAACAGTCTCGGAACAGAAGGCCTCGGGACAAGTTTCGGAACAGTCCCGGAACAGAGGGCCCCGGAACAGTCTCGGAACAGAAGGCCTCGGGACAAGTTTCGGAACAGTCCCGGAACAGAGGGCCCCGGAACAGTCCCGGAACAGAAGGCCTCGGGACAAGTCCCGGAACAGTCCCGGAACAGAGGGCTACAGTGAGAGTGATGCTACTAAATAAATGAGCCAGTATCTAAATTTCGATTTTTGGAAAGAAAAAATCCTAGACACGGATTTGAAGTCAATTGGCTCCTCACTCGCTTCCTCACACTCGGGCCGATTTGTTTGTTTCTTACAATTTTAAATTTCGGAATCTACAACTAGCACAGTTTGAATTTCAAGATTATGGAACGCGACCCAATTCCTTCAGAGCTTTTTCTCACCAATATTCACCTGGTCAAGATCACTTGTTGTGGATACGACAGAAATCGAGATTTCTGAAAAATCCCACCGCTTGCCACCAAAAGATGTAACCCGTCGTTTTCACGTAACGGGCTAGGGATCCAAAAATAGACCTAGGCGAATAATTAGTGGGAGACTAAAGACTTTCACTTACCGTCCGGAATGTCTGCAATGGTCGGTCATGGACGCCAAGTACACCTGAATTTACCAAGCTCTGAGGAATGGGGTTTCGTGATTGAAAAGACAAGGATTCAATATTGACTTATAATGAACGCAAATTGACAGAACTATAAAATAGGGAATGTCTCGGCCGAGAAGGATATTGACTATTACGTAATCTAATTATTGAGTAGGCAGAAGTGAAGGGCTGAGGGCCAAATGAATTTACGGGATAGCTGAAGGCTCAGGAATGTTTGAGTTAACAGAACGGTAAAATGAAAGTGATTTGTTAGCGTCCTCCCCTAATTCCTTTCTCTTTTCCTAACGCACGGCAGACGAAATGCTACATAATACGGTCACAATCTACAACTCTATGATCAGCTTTCTGGTGACTAAACGTCAGGGCTTGGGCCAGATTTAGATAGTTCGACTTTCGCGTTGCGAGGGTACGAGACAGAGTTATTTCGCCACTTACGTGTACCAACTTCTTGGGATGGAGACCACAGGGTGATGTTCTCTTCACGAGATAGAGGTATTTCGCCACTTACGTGTACCAACTCCTTCGGATGGAGACAACAGGGTGATGTTCTCTTCGCTGCTCGGCTTCGGTCAGGGGAACGCCGTCCAGGCCGGAGGAGGCGAGGCTCTTTCCGACGGAGGTCCGACGACTGGCGGTGCGTGGGGAACCTAGACTATTGGCCGTCGAATCGGGCGCGAACGGATCAACACTCGGGTCCGACGGGGGATTTTCAGTTCGTATAAGGGCCCACTGTTACGGGAGAGGAATTGGCTGATCTCCCAATTCCCGAGTTCTCACCCTGAAGGAACCACGATACACTTGTTCCCTCAGGTCACTTTCACAACACCGGCTTCACAAGGGGTTGATTTGCTTCGCGTCGGTTGTTCCGCTTCAGTTGTTCCGCCCCGAAACAGGTTGTTTCGCTGGGGTTGTTCCGCCCCGAAACAGGTTGTTCCGCCCCGCCCCTGCCTCGCCTCGTCCTCTCGAGATTATGGCGAGCAGGGGGGGCCAACCTCGTTTCAGGCCAACCTCGTTTCACTTGAGTTCGTACACGACTGACTTCCGAGCGTTTCCCCAGTCCGCTCGTCAAGTCGCCTTCCCCTCCTACTCCTCCCTGGGTGTCTCGCGCCGCCCATCGCCCAACCAATCCAATGAGGACACGCCTTTCGCCCAGCTGGGTCAGGCGCTTGGAGAGGAGAGGGGACGATCCGTACCCCGCCGCCAAAGTTTCTTGACGGGGCGCTTGGAATCTGCCGCCCCGTTACACATATACATCCTCCTCGCATTGGTGAGTAGTACAGATGAAGAAGATATTGTTGCAGATGTTGAAATAGGGAGGAATAGAAGATCAGGTCCGCGAGAAAAATGTGTATACTTTGTTCTGGAGAGGGTTGAACTTGGTTTGTAAATTGTTGAATTTGGTTTGGAAAATGTTGAATTTTGTTTGTAAAATGTTGTAAGCGTATAAACCGAATTCAACATTTCCCAGAACAAATTAAACGTTTTATTAAAGCAACCAGCTTGTTCCATCGCTTCTTTTACCAATGGCAGCAGCTAGCCAACTAGTACCAAATGACACTAGTACCAAATGTAATGATGAAAATGTAATGAATGTCAAACTTGTCTGGGAAATTGTTGAATTTGGTTTGTAAACAGTTGAAATTGGTTTTAAAAATGTTGAATTTGGTTTGAAAAATGTTGAATTAAATTTTAAAATGCTATATAGCATCCCAATCAACCGAATTCCAAAACCAAATTCAACTGTTTACAAACCCAAGGCAACATTGCATGAACCAAATTCAACATTTCACAAACTATTCAACATTTTTCAGAACAAATAAAACATTTTATTGAAGAACCAGCTTTGAAAAGAAGACGAATTGAATATCCACAATCTCGAGTGAAAACGCCATAAAGAAGAGATGTTCCGCCTGTTCAATGCGACTGCTTGAATTACGTTATGAACGCTATGCTTCTTCTACTAATAGCGGCAGCTAGCCAACCTTTACACTAGCACAAAATTTCGTTAAATATGTAATGAATGTTATATTTGTTTTGGAAATTGTTGAATTAGAAATTGTAAAATGTAGTTTGGTTTGTGAACTGTTGACTTTGGTTTGTAAAAAGGTTGAATTTGGTTTGAAAACTGTTGAATTTGGTTTGAAAAATGTTGAATTTGGTTTGTAAAATGTTGAATTCGATTTGGAAATGCTATCGTTAAAAATATTTGACCACTCTGGACAGCTCAATTGCTCCCTGCACCTACCTAGCGGGAGGAGAATCAACTACTGAACCAGTCATATCCTTACTTCATTGAGATATGACCTACCTGCCTTGATAGAAGAAAAACCTCAAGAAAATACAGAAGAAATATTACTCTCACATTAACAACCAGCAATACTAATTTATAATGTCATATCAAAGTAATGAAGTTCAGTTGTCAACACTGCAAGGCCTCCATGTTCTCTCTCTTCTGATGCTTGGCGTCTTCCTATTGTGGCCGTGAGCTTGTTAAGATCCAAGAATATAATGCGTTCAAGTGATGAAGTGTTGTTCAATTATCAAATCCAGTATTATCCATATTCATAGATCAATAGGTAAATAAGAAGTGCTTCGTTTCATGTGTATGAAATTCAGTGAAGAAACTCCGATAATTTGGCGGCTATATATTCTATTAGGGATGGATCCGAGTCAATCGTCGAATAACACTTCAACAGTTACAGTACTGCTCTCGTTTCTGAACCCGACCCGCGAGAGACCTTATTGGCAACATCAGGCCTGCATGATCAGGTTTCCAAGAAACCGGACCGCCTCGACATGCTTGACCCCGATTCTCTCGGTCACTGTGCATATATTACCAGTTTGTCGTGGGCCCCGAAAGGACGATAAACTTTTCAAAACGCGAATTTCCTCGGAAGGCTGCATCCTGTCGATCTTGGTCCGCCGGAAGGTGACCCGCTTGACCGAAAACAAGTATCCGTTTCGCGGAACACGAAGTACCTTCAACGCGAATGCGCTCATCAGAAGAAGGTGTTTGTGGCAAACGCAAGGCGACAGAGGCTCTTTTCCAAGGGCGGCACGAATATTACCAAATCGCCAACTCCGCCACCTTTTCAAACAAAAAGTCAATCTCTCCGATTCGGTCCAAAAAAAATTTTCAAGGTGTCTAGATCAAAACTACTGCAAATCCTTACACAGGGGTTGGTTATTCCTCGAACCGGGCGCATGGAGATTCATTTCTTCAACATGGGGAAAATGGGGGAAACAGTGGATGTGGGTCCCGGACCCATTCCAATCGATTCAGGGTCCAAAATTTAGTGGGAAATGATACCCCACACGCCTAGGCACCAGAAATCTTGAAAACACATATACAAAATGGTAGATACACACACATTTTGACCCATACCTCTCGAAATCTCGAAAAATCCATTTTTCAAAAAACACATTTTGACTCCTATCCGGCCTAGGACGGTCCTCGAAACTTTTCAGCCCGATCGGACCTAATTTGGGCGGAGTAGGGGTCAAAATGAGTTTTTTGAAAAATGGATTTTTCGAGATTTTGGGCGATCTAGGCAAGTAGGGTATCATTTTCCACTAAATTTTGGACGCTGAATCCAATGAAATGGGTGTCAGAACGATTGGCACCCACCGGAAGAACTTATGGGTCAAATTTGGTATTAATATATTACCCATTTTGAATATGTGTTTTCGGGATTTCTGGTACCTAGGCGTGTGGGGTATCATTTTCCTCTAAATCTTGGACGCTGAATTCAAGGGAGTGGGTCCCAGACGATTGGCACCCACCGGAAGAAGTTATGGGTCAGAATGGGTATGTATCCACCCATTTTGTATGTGTCAAGATTTCATGGTGCCTTTCATGTCAAGGTGCCTAGGCGTGTGGGGTATCATTTCCCACTAAATTTTGGACCCTGAATCGATTGGAATGGGTCCGAGACCCGCCACACCCACATTTTCCCCCATTCGAGGAATAACCAACCCGTGTGTAAGAATTTGCAGTGGTTTCTTGTTCTATTTTATATTTTTGGCGATTTAGGCGTGTGGGGTATCATTTTCCAGTAAATTTTGGACGCTGAATCGATTGAATGAGTCTCCAAGCGCCTGCTCCGAGGAATAACCAACCTCTATGAAAGAATTTGCTGAATTTTTTCATTTCATATATGAAAAGAGTTTGTTCTGGAACATTCTTCTTCTTCAGCAATGACAAATCAAATGTTTAAATGATCAAGAATGAATCGTTTTTCTACATTTTCTTGCCCCTTTGATAAATGCCACAACTCTGAACATATATCAATAGAATTTTCAAGAATTATTCGGGTTTACCTGAGTTATTGGGCTAAAGCCAACCCCTTCCTGTGAGATTCATAAAACTACCAGTGATACTGATATAGCAAATAAGTTGTCTCTGTACAGCTTTACTCACTATGATACAATCATGACAAGGAGTGTTGTGCTTTGAATTTTGTAAGCAGGGAGCTTTGAGCATCCATGTTCTAATTTATTGAATTTGTGAGGCTTTGTGTCCAATTCTGTGAAAATTCGATGATTTTCTTTAAAACATTACAGGTCAAGTCTCCCCTCGAAGGAGATCTGGTATGTTTTGATGATAAACAAATTTTCTGCTATTTTTTCATTTGGTTATCAGTCAATGAATCAATTGAAATGAGTCCATGGTCCGAGAAATAACCAACCCCTGTGATTTTTAGAGGGTGCTAGGGTTTTCTCAATCTGACTCAGCAGTATGTAAAACCATACAATACCCTTGATTTTTTTCTTATTTTCCATTGATCACAGTATGTATTTTTTCTGACCATCTGGTTTGTACCAAGGCTTTAATGAAGAAAATGTTTACTTTTAAAAGCTTCGAAAATTATTGTTCCACCTCAAAATCCCACTGCCCTGCACTTGACATCGTTTTTACAAAAGTGCAGGGATCTACCTCGAGGATACGTCCTATTAGGGAAGGTCACCATCGTTTAGTCGTGCTTTGAGGTTATTCAATTATCCATTCGCAACGACTCTTATTACGTATTAGCTACCGACGAATTATCCTTTCAGGGTAAACAATGATCACGTACTACAACTCATAATATATTAGTTATATTGTATATTGTCTTTGTTCGAAGACTAAAAGGCGTAGCAGAGGTCATGACGTTATGGCCGCTGTTTTGAAGCGGAAAATAATCAGAAAATACACCTCGAGATATGCTCACCAAGGGCCGTAGAGTCTAGGATTTGTAATAAGGATTTGAAAATTAAATAATAACAACTTCCTCCAAGTGAACTGGAAGTTCGTCCAACCGTTGAGCAGTTCACGTGTGTAGGCCATGCACAACAATTGAAACAATTTTCTTCTATTAGCTCGCAGTACGAGCATTACTCGCCAAAGAAAGCCAGTATTATCATGCGTCGACCTCGATGAAATCGTTCGTGGGAGAAGATTACCTGACTTGATAGCCTTCCTGCCATTTGACAAGTAAAGAAGTCGAATAGTTGTGACAGGGATTTCATCCTTAAAGTGATCACGCAATTGTGTTGCAGGTAACCTTCATTTTTAGAAGACAACCGATGAAGTTAGTCGTATGTATAATACGAAGTCAAGTATCAATATCACCGTAACAGATTGATACAATCACAATACAGATGGTTGCTGGTGCACAAATTGCAGGAACTCGATAATAAGGATGTTCATTTGATGCAAAATGGGTATCAGTCTGCCCATTTCAAAAGCAGGGTTTTCGAGATTTCTGGTACCTAGACGTGTAAGGAATCATTTTACACTGAAAATGATCTCAATTTTTCCCGAGATCCTGGTCCTAGGAATAACCAACACCTGTGAAAGAATTTGCTGATTTGTGTCAAAGGGAGGAGATTCCAAAATCAAATTTTCTGGCCAACGTTTCTTCCACCACGAGCTCTGCGACACATTCTCCTTTATCAGCTATCAGGTTATCTACTGTAACCGTACTGCCCATCGCATCCATTTCATGAATCCTAACTGATCAAAAACGTTCAACAGTTGGACCAACAAAGGTGACGCCTATCTTGATACAAATTGTCCATTAGCTTCAGTGGAACGGTCCAAAACCTCGGACCAGGAACATGGGGACTCACTACAATCGATTCAACGTCCAAAATTTAGTGGAAAATGATACCCCACACGCCTAGGTACCAGAAATCATGAAAACACATTCGAAATGGGTGAATAGATACCCATTTTGACCCATAACCTCATCCAGTGGGTGCCAATAATTCCGGAAGCCCTGTCATTAGATTCAGCGTCTTAAATTTAGTGGAAAATGATACCCTACACGCCTAGGTACCAGAAATCATGAAAACACATTCGAAATGAGTGGATAGATACCCATTTTGACCCATAACCTCATCCAGTGGGGGCCAATAATTCCGGGAGCCCTGTCATTAGATTCAGCGTCTTAAATTTAGTGAAAAATAATACCCTACACGCCTAGGTACCAGAAATCATGAAAACACATTCGAAATGAGTGGACAGATACCCATTTTGACCCATAACCTCATCCAGTGGGTGCCGATAATTCCGGGAGCCCTCTCATTAGATTCAGCGTGCTAAATTTAGTGGAAAATGATACCCTACACGCCTAGGTACCAGAAATCATGAAAACACATTCGAAATGGGTGAATAGATACCCATTTTGACCCATAACCTCATCCAGTGGGTGCCGATAATTCCGGGAGCCCTGTCATTAGATTCAGCGTCTTAAATTTAGTGAAAAATAATACCCTACACGCCTAGGTACCAGAAATCATGAAAACACATTCGAAATGGGTGAATAGATACCCATTTTGACCCATAACCTCATCCAGTGGGTGCCAATAATTCCGGAAGCCCTGTCATTAGATTCAGCGTCTTAAATTTAGTGGAAAATGATACCCTACACGCCTAGGTACCAGAAATCATGAAAACACATTCGAAATGAGTGGACAGATACCCATTTTGACCCATAACCTCATCCAGTGGGTGCCGATAATTCCGGGAGCCCTCTCATTAGATTCAGCGTGCTAAATTTAGTGGAAAATGATACAATACACGCCAGGATCGCCGAAAACATCGAAAATCAATGAATCAATTCTCTAAGTTTCAATTTTCTAAGTACACATTTTGACACTGGAATTTCGCACACGACTCCCTCTGGTGCCATGCTGTGCCTGAACCATTGCAATCTCAAAGGCAGATCATCCAGGATACTCAGGTAAAAGTGAATCATTATAGAATAGTACTGAGTTGTCCTAACTTATGGTAGGCCTGATACTTTCATCTGAAATTCCACCAAGTCATGTTTGTTCGACCTTAACAACATTGTCCAGGGGTGCAACAACAAATTAACTTTTGCTAGCATGCCTTCCATTTCAAATCTTAAAGGTGAAGTGTTGAAGAGAAAAGAAGAAGTGCGAACTGTGAAGTGAGGAGAAAGGACATTGAAACGAGGACTCTGAAATCATTATCCCATTGGCCAATAAAGACAATGGGGAAGCTGACTAGACCGAGTCTTTCGACTAATGATGACTCACTTGGAACTAAATTCTCCATAAGCGATCGATTTGACGAAGTGGGATACAGGTCAAGAACGATTCAGGTCGGCTTCTAAAACATCGTTAGACAAACTACCCTCTGATAGAGCCGTCATGAGTGTCCTTGTCGGGTTGGGTAACTGTCTGAATTTTCACTCTCTCTCGTATACTAGTAGTGGTGGGTTATGAAAGGAGACGAGCAATTATATTACATTACTCGCGATTGAGAACAACGAGAAGCACCAAAGAAGAAACGGAATAGCTGAGGAATATGAGTAGACAGGCGATTTTTAGAGAATTTCTTCTAATTTGCACGCTACCCTCATGGCGAGATTGGGCTGCTGCCCGCACTATAGTGAATACAAGCAGGTAAAACATTATCAACAATTTCCCCTAAATGTGTGATTGGTGGCTAATGAAAAATTACTCAAAGATTTTTTTTTTTTTTTTTTTTTTTTTTTTTTTTTTTTTTTTTTTTTTTTTTTTTTTTTACCAGAAAGTAAAATTTGGTTCGGAATCATGGAGACTTTAGTTGAAGGGTTGGTTTCTCTAATCGATTCAGCGTCCAAAATTGTTTTCGTCCAAAAATAGGCAGGTTTTGACCCATTTTGACCCATGACCTCATCCGGTGGGCGCCAATCGTTCTGCAACCCATTTCATTGGATTTATCGTTTAAAATTTGGTCGAAAAAAATACCTCACACGTCTAGGTACCTGAAATCTCGGAAACCCACTTTCGAAATAGGTAGATAGATACCCATTTTGACCCATAACCTCATCCGGTGGGCTCCAATTGCTCTGGGGCCCGTTTTATTGGATTCAGCGACCAAAATATAGCGGAAAATGATACCCCACACGCCTAGATCACCGAAAATACATTTTTCGAAATACACATTTCAATATACACCCTATTTCCACCCAAGATATTTTTTAATGATTTTTTAAAGAAAATCTATGAGCCAGAATCTCAAGAAAATGATGCTTTTACGTATCAAGATCGCTGATGGGTCCTCAACCTTTACCTGCTATTCGTCTCTGGAGTCGTAACATCCATGAGAAAACAGGTGGTTCTCACAGACCCCGTTAATTGTTCAATATTACGATAAAACGGTTGGGAAACTAGGGTAGAATCTAGATTCCTCCTCCTTTCTTCGATAATACTTCGACAATGGATACTCAACGTATTGGATCATTTAATTCAACAATGGCCATGTACCACAATCAATAAAATTTGTTTAATGACAGCGATATTTTCCCTGCATCTTTCCTCTGTACTTTGCTTCAAAATCATTATCAAATTTGATACAAAATGTGTTGTAAACTACGCGTATTATATGAAGCTAGGTCGCGTCAGCTCAAGGCGTTCTGTAAATGGAGGCCACGTAATGTATGCGAAGATTTTTTCCAAACAACCATGTTACAGTTTGTGGGGTACACAACTATATTTACATTTCAAAGAGAAACCCTATACAACAGATTGGGTCCACGTGTATTGATTTTAGGGAAGAGGAAACAACAGCGAGGATGACAAATGTTTATACAGCTTGGAAACCAATGGTTTTTCTACGTCTAAACGCGTTTTGAATGTGTGATTCCAATCGAAAAATCGTTTCTCAACATGTAAACTTGTGAATCATGTGGTTACAGTATTTAGACGTGATTTAGGTCGGAAAGTCCATCGTTCACGCAGTGTGCGGGGAAAGGCTTTTTTTTTTTGAAATTTTTGGCGTGAATACCTCAATACCTACTTGGGAAAAGTGGAAAAAACGCAATTTCAAATTAAATCTGCCTCTGTAACGACGAAAAACATTTCCTCTAACTTTTGTCCCATTAGCTGCCTAAATCGCACGGCAATTGGTTTAAAAAGCTTTTAGTACCAGCTCAAAGGAATTCATCTGTCAAATCTCTTAAATTCCTGTTTGAAAAGGGTATTAATGTTTTTCTTTTTGACAATTTGGGTTCTTCCAAGAATGAATTGAGTTCTAGCTTATAGCTCACAGGCTTTTCGGATGATTTTTCCTCTCTTTTTCTTTTTATATTCGCTATTTTAGAATGTTTTGGTTCAATAGATAGTTATGTTAATATTATGTATTTTTATTCTTCCATATTGGCACTTAGTTCAGCATTTTATGCTTTAAATTGTTTCTAATTTTTTGAACTCCGCTGAAGAGCACAAGTTTTTTAAACATATTCATCGGTGGGCAACGGTATTTATTTAAGTTATGTTATATTTTTCAAATTTATATAATTTTATCTTTTTCATTCCCTTTTTGTTTGTAGTAAAATTTATGTTGTAGCCAATAAATGAATATTTGATTTGAAGCTAGAAGGGATTGGCAAGCATTTCAGATTTTTTAGAAAAATTCATACTGCCGAACGCTTACGGCGGAGGGACAATCAGGTAATCTGGACATCTTGAAACGCATAATGGCAAATAATCGGGGGAGTCGGAGAGATCGATTACACTTCCAAAAACATAGGTTTACTATTGACAGAATTAAAATATGTATACAATGCTGCAAATTATTACCAATGTGATTTCGATACTACTCTAGGCACAGCGCATATCAGGGAAAGCTTATCATTGAGATTCCTGGAGTGGGTACCTACTAATAAATCCTTGAACCAGCAGCATGCAGGTTCAATCCATTCGAATCAGCGTCCAAAATTTAATAAAAAATGATACTCCACACGACTAGGTACCAGAAATCTCGAAAATCCACTTTCGAAATGGGTGATAGATACCCATTTTGACCCATAACTTCTTCCGGTGGGCGCCAATCGTAGCGGGACTCGTCTTAATGGATTCAGCGTCCGAAATGTAGTCGAAAATGACACCCCACACTCCTAAATCGCCGATTTTTCGGAATACAAATTTTGACACCCCTCCCAATATGGTCCGATGGGGGTGAGCTTTGAGGACCAACCGGCTCTAGTTAGTCATTAACCAACGGGTCCCTGACCCAAATTCCTGATTTTTAGGAGATATGGCCAAAATGTGTCCTTAAAAAAAGGATTTTTTTAATATTTTCGACTACATTTTGAACAGTTGGCACCCACCGAAAGAAGTTATGGGTCAAAACGGGTACCTGTCTACCCATTTTGAATGTGTTTCTGAGATATCTGGTACCTAGGCGTATCGTTTTCCACTAAATTTTGGCCGCTGAATCGATTAGTAACCAACCCCTCAACTAAATTCTCCATTATTAGCCTAAAAAGGGTCACTACGATTTCAGATTTGTTAACAATACTTTCTGAAAAACTGCTACTGGAGGTTCATTTTACTCAACTTCATCACGTTTTTCCGTTAACCCCCTCAATTTCTCCTTAATTCTTATCGCGTTTTGAATTTGAAAAGCCATTCAATACCAGGTAGTATGAAAAAAGCTGCCATTCACCATGCAACTCGCCCCGTCAAAATGTTCCCACAGTTGCAGTAATTCTCAATCGAGCAGAAGAACAGATCCTGCCTCATTTCTTTCGATTTCGTTGAATTTTAATTGCTATAAACCAGTCGTGACGTCAATACTTCCGCGAGAAATATCATTCATATGGTTACTGCGATTTGAGTAATTGCTTCTACAAGGGTTTCGTGGTTGAAGAGCCTGCACAGCAATAAGTTGAGGTAACCTGAACAAGTCACGTTTTTCGAAAACGACGATAATATTACAAACCGAGTAATCGAGTCATGCTACAAGTGGTTGTGGGTTTTGTTGCACCGTTGGTCATTATTGTCTTCCATATTGCTAGCCTAAGCTCGTGGGTTTCTTCATATTTCTCTTGCACCTCCAATAAGCCACAAGTAACAAGGGACTGTAGAAAATATAATTAACTTCGAATGTTAAGAACGTTAGCCCTGTTTGTTTTCTGATTCCTTCCAAAAAACCATGAAACGCACAGAAACATTTGGGGCAAATCGGAAAGGTTGACTTTCTGCATAAAAACATATCTTTATAAGGGTAGGGGTCAAAATGTGTACTTCGAAAAATGTATTATCGATATTTTCGGTGATCTAGGCGTGTGGGGTGTGATTTTCGACTAAATGTTGGACGCTGAATTCAATGAGACGGGTCTCGTAATGATTGGTGCTCACCGGAAGAGGTTATGGGTCAAAATGGGAATCCATCTTCCTATTTCGAATGTGGGTTTTGAAATTTCTAGTACCTATGCGTGTGGGGTATCATTTTTCACTAATTGTTAAGCGCTGAATCGATTGGAATGAGTCTCCATGCGCCTAGTCCGAGGAATAACCAACCCTTGTTAATGAATTTGCGGGGTTTTTGTTGGCAATACCTTCCAGAGGAGAACGAACGAGATTCGAATGGTGTTTGTGCGAATGTCATCACTAATGTAAGTAAAATTCAGATAACCAGGGGTTGGTTATTCCTCGGAGCAGGAGCCTGGTGACTCATTTCTTCAACATGGGGAAAATGGGGGAAAGAGTGCCTGTGGTGGGTCCCGGACCCATTCTAATCGATTCAGCGTCCAAAGTTTGGTGGAAAATGGTACCCCTAGGTACCAGAAACCCCGAAAACACGCATTCAAAATGGGTATATATGTACCAATTTTGACCCATTACTTCTTCCGTTGGGTGCAAATCGTTCTGGGACCCTTTTCATTGGATTCAGCGTCCACAATTTTGCGGAAAATGATACCCCACACGCGTAGATCGCCAAAAAGTTCGAAAATCCATTTTTCAAAATACACATTTTGACCTCTACCCCGCCCAAATTTCCCCCGGACGGCGTACTGCCTTTTGCATGAAAACAGGTTGATTATTCAAGGAATAACCAACCAAAAATTAATAATTAATAAATAAGGGGTTCAGAAGATCTGATGGCTTCCTCAAATCGTATCTGGGTTTAAAAAGTCAAAGAGGTTCATTCAGCGTTCAATGTTGGGGAATTCCACAGAAATTATCATGTTCCACGTCTTAATATCATGGAAATAAGCATGATACTGTGGAAATAGCTCACTCAAGCTATTATCGACAATAAAATTGTATTATCTCACGTGCAAGTCATTGAAAGTTTCCCTGCATACTTTTACTGGCCAAATTTCTTCCTCAAAGCTACTTGGTTATTGCTGACAGGGCTACCGCATGTCGAAATCACAAAATACAAGTAATTGAGATACGTAGAATAAGATTTGCGTTGTATACTCCTGGAACCGACGAAGCAACAAAGCAGAGGGTTGAAATTCCTTTATCTATGCTGCAATTTCTGCAATGGATAGGGAACATCACCCTGGGCGAGTAAGCATGCTGTACGCTTGTACAACCTCACCCCCGAATACTAAACAGCAAAAAATCGTGAGTTTTGAAATAACGAAGTCAACAAATCAACAGGGTTAACCCAAACAATTTGATTTAGGGGCTCAAAAAATATAATTTCCCTGAGAGAGCTTTGAACAAATAATTCTTTACTTCCATGTCAACCGTTCAACGTCCTTCCGGTCAACGCAATAGCTGTTCCTTTTTCTAGAGCGTTTTATGGTGTTCGGAAGTAGCGAGGAATCGATTGAGAGGATTTTCCATAGAGGAAAGAGCAGCATTCGACACGTTGATGGACAACGAGGAAGCAAAACCAATGAGCCGTTTACCCGACGGTCATAGTCCTGTTATGCATACCTAACATAAGCGTGGCTCATCTTGGGCCACTTAGGGCTCTTTCCCACGCATTTGTGACTGGAGAAGGCCAATCTCCGTACAATGGGATATTATACTAACCATTCAAATGATAGAGTATTGATTTGGACACTGTTCAACCAAAGTACAGGGTTTCCCAAGAGTAATACATGATCCGACTCCTACATGTTCTACAACTCAATTTTTTAATGGTTTCGTTTCCGAGGTATTCGCGATTTAGGATTACAATCTTATGTCAATAAAAAATGCCCATAACTCTTTCGATTTCCAGATAAACTCAAATCTGAGGATAAAATTGACAGGAGCGTTAAATTTTCCATAATTTCAATGCCAATCAAATATTTTTCAGATGCAATTGAGTAGTGAAAGAGTAGTCCGGAAAAATAATTTTCAACTTTTAAATTATTTGTTTTTTGAACGCTCCGTAGCCCTACTAATTCCTGTTGCAGGAATGTGAAGGTAGCTAAAAAATGCATGCGCCAGACAGTCAGCTTTTTCACGATCTAATCAATTTTTCTCTTGCACTCGAATTTGGCAGCAAAAATTAGGCTTGAGTGCCAAAAAATGTGTTTTTCCTGGCTAAACTGGGATTTTGGGAAATGCTCACTTCCAGAAGAACTAACTGTAATCCCCCCCCTTCAGCATCCTAATGTTTATGATTGGTTATTCCTTGAATCATCAACATATCCTTTCATGCATAAATTCAATCACTCTGGTTCGGCCCAAAAATTTCTTCTGGACGTTTCAAGGTGTCTAGATCAAAATAAGCAAATGTTCGTCCGCCGTCCATGCCGATTTTGGTGGTAGAAAATTGTCTGAAAAAAATGAAATGAGTAAGGGATCCGTTTCCGGCCCTAGTTGGTCCTCGAAACTTTTCAGCCCAAATTTGGGCGGGGTAGGGGTCAAAATGTGTATCTTGAAAAATGGATTTTGGCGATCTAGGCGTGTGGGGTATCATTCTCGACAAAATTTTGGACGCTGAATTCAATGAAATGGAGTCCGGAACGATTGGCAACCACCGGAAGAGGGTCAAAATGGGTATCCATCTACCTATTTCGAATATGCATTGGTTTTTGAGATTTCTGGTACCTAGGCGTGTGGGGTATCATTTTCTACTAATTTTTGGACGCAGAATCGATTGAAATGAGTCTCCATGCGCCTGGTACGAGGAATAACCAATTCCTGTGAAAGAATTTGCAGCATTTTTTATCAGGTGGAGTAGATAGAGAAGTACTCGTAAATCCAAGGTGTATGAGGTCAGAAAAGAGACGAAAGAGCAGCTGATCCAGAGGGTTATCGAATGTGGAGACGACATCCGAAGGAACTGCCAGCTTAAACACTTGAATACTGCTTTTTCACTACTCGCATGTGAAAAAACATTTGTTAGTATTGACAGAGATATTTAACGCTCTTTCGAAAGGTCTTCCCAGGTTTGAGTTTAGCTGCATATCGAATGAGTTATGTTCATTATAGTGACATAAGATCGTGAACACGGAAAAATCTTAAATTGTGAATACCTCAGAAATGAAGCCTCAAAAAAAAAAAAAAAAAAATTGTCAAGGGCACTTTTGGTTGGAAATGAGTTGTAGAACACATAGGAGTCAGTTCGGGCATAACTCGTGAGGCACCCTGCATAGGTGACTGTTAATAACTCTCAGCCATGAATTATGCCAAGAAATACGCGGGATACTCCCTCAATACTACTCTCTTTCTATATGTAGTAAATATTAAAGCAGGTACTTGTATAGTTGAACTTGTAGGGTCTCAAAGCCCCTTCTCCTATCCTAAAATTATCACACCTTTTCAACTTACTGTCCGTTGAGAAATTCAATTTTCCCGCTGAGTCATAATTGAAATAAAAAAAGAATTGGTGTATGACGTGAATCAGCGTTCAACAACAATAAAATAACGTATTACATCACGCTCGTGGTACACGCGAAGAGACAACGTTGTTCAAAGCTGATTCTTGCGGTACCTATCAACAACCCGTTTCCCAAGGGAGATACTTCAAAACGGTAACCCCAAAAATTTTGCAGAATTTGCAACAAAACAGTAACCTCGGAAGAAAAATTAAATAAGATTACGTATGTTGATCAAATGAGTTTTTAGTCAGCAACACGATAGTAAACCGGCGATCGTACAGGTTAGACCTGTTGGGCCCCACTTGGAAATAATTTCCGTATGCTGGAAATAGTTTTAATTGCTTTGTTTGGCATGTAAATCCTAGTATCCTATTTGCACAACCCCTTGAGCCTGGATTTTGACTGGGAGTTCTTCGAAAACCCGCAAACTTGTCTGATGTTTTCAGTTTTTCGCTTGTGACTTCTAAACAGTACATCCTAGCAAAAAGTGTACCACTATCTAAAAGAAACGGCATAGAATTCTACGTCGAATAAGCTCCTTAAACATTAGTTTTGACGATGTGGTATGGTTGCATTCCATGTTCGAAAAACGCTGCAAATTCTTACACAGGGGTTGGTTATTCCTCGGACCAGGCGCATGAAGACTCATTTCTTCAACAAGGGGGAAATGGGGAAACAGTGGGTGCGGCGGTCCCTACCCATTCCAACTGATTCAGGATCCAAAATTTAGTGGAAATGATTACCCACACACGCACTAGGACCGGAAATCCGAAAACGCATATTCAAAATGGGTTATATACCCATTTTGACCCATAACTCTTCCAGTGGGTGCCAATCGTTCCGGACCCACTTCATTGGAATAGCGTCCAAAATTTAGTGAAAAATGATACCCCACACGCCTAGGCACCAGAAATCTCGAAAACACAACATTCGAAATGGGTAATATATACCCAATTTGACCCATAACTTCTTCCAGTGGGTGCCAATCGTTCCGGGACCCACTTCATTGGAATTAGCGTCCAAGATTAAATGGAAAATGATACCCTACTCGCCTAGATCGCCCAAAATCTCGAAAATCCATTTTTCAAAAAACACATTTTGACCCCTACCCCCTCCAAATTTGGTCCGATCGGGCTGAAAAGTTTCGAGGACCCGTCTCGGCCGGGAACAGACCCCTGACCCAAATTTCAGATTTTTAGGAAAATTTTCTACTACCAAACGGGCGCGAAACATGGACGGCGTACGGCGTATGGTGGACGGACATCGACTTTTTTTGATCAGGACATCATGAAACGTCCAGAAAAAAATTTTGAGCCAAATCGGAGAGGTTGACCATTGTCATGAAAACATAGGTTGATTATTCGAGGAATAACCTACCAAAAGGTAACCCCTGACTTTTCCAGATTTTGCAACAATAACGGAAGAACCTCGGAAGAAGAAATGAATAAGATCGTCACCTATTACGTATGTTAATCAAATGAGTTTTTAGTCAGCAACACGATAGTAAACCGGCGATTGTACAGGTTAAACCTGTTGGGCCCCACTCGGAAATTATTTCCGGCATGCTGGAAATAGTTTTAATTGCTTTGTTTGGCATGTAAATCCTAGTATCCTATTTTGCACAACCCCTCGAGCCTGGATTTTGACTGGGAGTTCTTCGAAAACCCGCAAAATTGTCTGATGTTTTCAGTTTTTCGCTTGTGACTTCTAAACAATACATCCTAGCAAAAAGTGCACTACTATCTGGAATAAACAGCGTAGAATTCTTCGTCAAACAAGCACCTTAAATATTAGTTTTGACCATGCGGTATGGTCGCAATCCGTGTTCGAAAAACGACAACTTTTCTCAACTTTCTGAAAACCCCAAAAATGTCACTTTTGTAGCGTATAACTTGGGAACGGCTATTTTTGAGCCCGAAATGCATGGTATGAATGTTGTTGAGCATCGAATCTTCTAAATCCGGTCAAATATCACTTATATGAAACATTGCCTATTGACAAAAGATAGATTGAAATGGGTCCCAGACTAAGTTCAGCAGTTACAGTTCACACTTACGCAGGTTGTCTTGAAGTGACTCGGAGGGATTTTTGTTTACAGAAGGCTCTCAATAAAAATAAAAAGTGCGTCTTGATTTTTCACCGGGGATTTAGGAGCACTTTATGGTTACCAACCAACGAGTTGGTATCTCAACTAAGTCTCCCCTTTTTGTTACGCACAACACGATGATTCCTTCCTCTACCGGCCTTCGCCCACGTTCGAGGTTTTCTGAGGAATTTCGCAACAACCAGAAACCCGTCAGCACCCAAGGGAGAAGGCGGCCACGCGGGCTAATACCAACCATTACTCTAGCGATAAACGAGCTGTTTGAGTACCTACGTCCTCGAGGCGAGCCTTTCCCTTGGCAAGAGGAACAGTGGCAGAGGCCAACGTCCGAGTAATCGTTTTCAAAAAGGCAAGAAAGCAGAACGGGGCAATACGGTTGTTGATATCAAGATATTGAGACCCGATTCGTGATTGGTAATTGAGCCACAGATATATCACAAGAAGAAAAACGCTAGTAATTCATTCACAGGGGGTGGTTATTCCTCGGACCACGAGCTACGGAACTCACTCCAATGATTCAACGTCAAAAATTTAGCTGAAAATAAAACCCCACACGCCTAAGTACCAGAAATCTCAAAAACACACATTCGAAATACGCTGATAGATACCCATTTTGACCCATAAGATCTTCCAGTGGGTGCCAACCGTTAGCCGAAAATCGAGAAATTCCGCTCTCAAAATGGTGCCCA
>CM034002.1:9930552-10009506 GCA_019603395.1 Cyrtorhinus lividipennis | reverse complement strand
ACCACCCTTCGGCATTCCACTGCTGGAAGGCTCGGCGAATATCATTTTCATGTATGTAATGTTTCCTGAAGATAAACGTGTTTACTGAACAACAGAGGGTTGAGATATTTCTAATATAACGTTTTCTGTTAATGTATCGTGGAACATTAATAATAAAGCAATCAGCAGTCGCACGGTTTGAATCCATAATTGGACGCTTTGGGGAGAATTGAACGAGGATGGGTGCCTATGAACCATATACTGTTGACCACAGAACTTCAAAACAAACAATGTTCGTGTGATACCACAGAACAAATTTGCAACGACGGTACAGCTATGACATGCGGTGAAACAACTGGTAAAGCGGTGTCGGCTAATCCGTGAATGTGTGAGCTGTATGCAGAAACTCACGTTTTATTTCAACAAGGTATGGAGTTATTCGTGATCATACAAAGAGGTCGCAGATTTTTTCACATTCGCAAACCGGAAAAAATATACACGAAGGGCATGTTTTCGTAGCCTGGAAAATGAGGTTAGTTTTCAATTGTCCGTCTGAGATGAATGCGACGAATAAACTTGGTTGATTTCAGCTCTTTGTTATTGGCAGATATCGGTTTGATTGAACTAAACCATTCATTCAGTCTTTCGAGCAACACAATGCCGGCAGCGCGGTCCAATCATAGGATAAATCGAAAAAAACAAATCCGCTTGCATCATGGCAGGAAAGAGGACGCAAGATAGTGTGTTGGAAAACCCTAGGGGCCAGGAAAGTAGGAAACCGCGTCATAACGACCAAGGGAACTCGTAAAGACGAATACGGCCGGCGAAGTACTGCCACCATAAGAATAAGATCCTACGAGGTAAGCTGATCCAAGGGAGGAAACGATACTAGGCCACCAAACCAACTGGACTTTAGGTGGCGCATGAATACTGAGTACCCCCAGAAAACCACAAGATCAAACGACAAAAGGTGCATATCAGATGAATAAAAAATGAAATATTTTGCGGCCCAAGAGATCCATTTTGTCAATTTTGATAATATATGATTACATATTAGTTGGGCCCTAGACTAAGGCCGGGTACACACGTTGAGGATTCCGGAGAGGATTCCTCGTTGAGGCCAACCTCTCCGGCCGACGGACCGTGTGGACGGGTCGAGGCCTTAAGTTGAGGCGGACCGAACAGGCCGGTCCAATTTTGGAAAGGCCACCTGAGGCCGGGGTTCCGGTTCCCGGAACTGAACCCCTTCCCTCACGTGTGGATGAGGTGATCGGTTGGCCTCAACGTCGTAGGTATCGCTCGAGTATTGTCATTGTCACAGTGGTCGTAGCTCCTCGTTTATTTTTTGATTTTTGTTTTTCGCCCCGGCCGCCTCTGAGGTTTTTCTCAGAGGAATCCCTCTCCGGAATCCTTAACGTGTGTACCCGGCCTAATACGGTCCTTATAAGTATGCCGTGCACCTTGTTATTGCTGAACTCACATAATGGATATTATCGATGGCATCACATGATAACCTCGTATCTCAATTTTTGACCACTTTTTTTAAGTTGGATTTTCTGAATGAGAACGTCGTATCTCATCAAGCAGTAATTCAAATTTTGGCGGAATATTCATTTCCTGCTCTCTAGCTCCCTAAATGATAACCTTGACGAAGTTGAAATTAACATTGCTGGTAGAACTGCACAGTTATTTGTCTCTCCTGCAAAATTTGGTATTTTGGAGATACGAGGTTTCATATGATGCCATAATATGCTGTGATCAGCAAATCATCATGGTTGTAATATATAAAATGTTCCTAAAAAGTCCAGGCTAGGGTTGCCAGATTTTCTCGAATCCAATATACAGGGTGTTAACCGATGTTAGCAGCCTCCAAGGGGCAGATTCTACCACTCATTTGAAACAAAAAATGTCTCCCCTAGGACTTTTTCATAGCCGCTTCATTTCCGAGTTATTCACGATTCAAGATTGTTTTCGTGTTTTCGACCTGACGTCACTAAAACGGCTCTAACTAACCTAATTTACAAACTAACCTCAAATTTGACTACACCGTTGGAAAGCGCGTCAAGTTATCCTTCATAGGCTCCTTGATTTTCCCAATCAATGAGCACTGATATTCACTAATTTATCCTTAAGTAAGGGAATGAATGAAAACGCGAATCCTTGTCAAAGAACAGCCGGGTACAAGGGACATTTTCTCCTGAAACACTCCCGCATTCTCCATCGGAAAAACTGTCCCAGAATACCAGTTTTCCAACGGTAAATTCAAAATTATTTTTGTGACAAAATTTAGTGGTAAAAATGACTTTTCAAGTTGAAAAAAATGAGACATTTTCACCAAAATTGTGGTTTTTCCCAAAAGTACCAAATTCTATGAACTTCAAAGGTAAGTTGAGGTTATTGAAGTAAGGTTATTGAACTATTATTCCAGCTGAATTGAATTTTGATGCTTTCAATCCCTTGAAAGTGAGTAGATAGGTGCTGTGAATAGGCTAGGGAGAATGAGTTGATATTCATGAAAGGCATCACGTAAAATATCAGCTAAGATGAATAAATAATAATAATAATAATAATAGTAATAATAATAATAATAAATCTATCTGACAAGATTAGGAACGGAAAAACTCAAATTAAAGAATCCAGAGAGGCCCAATTAAATCCATCGGTGTACACAGATTTGAGATTATCTCATAATTAAGGTAGTTAAGGACGTTTTAGTGACGTCAGGTCGAAAACACGAAAACCAATTATATCGAGACTAACTCGGAAACAAAGCTGCTAATAAACGAAAAGACCTAAGATACAGATACATTTTTTGTTGCGAAGTTGTAGAATTCGCCTTTTGAAGGCTGCTAATCTTATCGGTTAACACCCTATACATGTACAGAACATATTCTGGCCAAAACCGTGAAGAAGTATAGTATTTCATTGAAAAATTATCGAATTATTATCAATCTAAACAACGAGTATTCGAAAATATTGAAAAAACTCTTGAAGTACAGACAAACATAGATCTATCTCAATGATTTCTAACAACACCAATTTTCAGTACTCAGTATTTTGTAAATAGATTTTTAAACTGCAATTAGCGTTAATGAAACTTGTACACAATCAGACATCCAATTTAAGAATAAAGTCAAGTTGATGATTTGTTTCGTTTCACTATCCATTATATAATTTTTAAGCGGTGATTTTTGAGCATGTTCTGGAGAATAGATTCCTCTTGAGCATAAAACAGGCATATTTCGAGCATAGAAGATTTTATTGAGCATACAAATGCGAGCCCTAGTCATGACAAATAGCAGGGACATAAATTGCAACCACCCCACAAATCCAAATGTTCAGTTGTTTATTAAAAATATTCGTTATAATCGCAATATTGTTGAAAAAAAAATTATTTAAAATTAATTTCTCACCTGGCTAACAGAGGTCATGTCTCCCATTGGGCAGGAGACTCTATGCTCTTGGTGGTGGAATTTGGGTTGATAAGGCTCCAACATTCGGATTTTCCCCCAACGGTTAAAGAACAAAACGATGGCGCCAATCCAAAGGATTAACACGAGGAAGATTATGAGCAGTTCTTCTGCTCTCACTTCTACGGTCCCTGGAACACAATGAAGGAAGTTGTGTGTAATGTTAAGTATTACGTGCAATATTGGCTCCAAGCAGCCAGCGCATTGTAACGTCCAGCGCTTTTTCTTTGGTGCACCAAAAGACACCCGGTCAAGTCTCAGCGGAGACACTACTCTCAATTACTACAAGGAAGGAACATAATATGTTCCTGGATTATATATTATATAAAAGGGAAGATGAAAAACGCCAAGCTAGAATTTTTGTTGGTTATTCCTGAAATAAGCCTAAGGTCTGGTAGGGCCGTCAGCCGTCCGGGATAGGGGTCAAAATGTGTTTTTTGAAAAATGGATCATCGAGATTTTCAGTGATCTAGGCATGTAAGATATCATTTCCCACTAAATTTTGGAAGCTGAATCCAATGAGACGAGTCCCGGACCGATTGGCACCCACCGGAAGTGGGTATGGGTGACATGGGGTTCCTATCCACCGATTTGTGAGAGGGATTCGAGATTTCTGGTTCCTAGGCATGTGAGATATCATTTTCTACAAAATTATGGATTCTGAATTCATTGAGATGGGTCCCGGACCGATCGGTGTCAACTGGGGGTTGGTATAGGTCACAGGGTATCTATCTACCTATTTCAAAAGTGGGATTCAAGGTTTTTGGGTAAATAGGCGTGTGAGG
Organism: Cyrtorhinus lividipennis; assembly: GCA_019603395.1. NCBI lineage: Eukaryota > Metazoa > Arthropoda > Insecta > Hemiptera > Miridae > Cyrtorhinus > Cyrtorhinus lividipennis. The sequence goes on along the minus strand of CM034002.1, from coordinate 10,005,272 downwards.
TATCATTTTTGACAAAATTTTGGACGCTGGATCGAATAAAACGGGTCCAGGAACGATTGGCACCCACCGGAAGAGGTAATGGGTCAAAATGGGTATCTATCTACCTATATCGAATGTGGGTTTTTGATATTTCTGATACCTAGGCGTGTGGGGTATCAATTTTTACTAAACTTTGGACGCTGAATCGCTTGAAATAAGTCTCCATGCGCCTGGCCCGAGGAATGTCCAACCCCTGTGAAAGAATTTGCAGCGTTTCCAATGTACGTACCTCAATAACTACATTCGTAGAAATGTTTTCATTTTTTTCCGTGTTGTACAGATTTTGGTCGATGAACAAACATTTTGTTAAAATAAATAATATTATTCACAAAAGGCAGTGTGGAGAAACAGGCAAGGAATCCAACTTTATCGCTCCATGATTAATGAAACATAGTCAAGTGGCGCAAAAAGATTAATTTCGTTTGCCACAAAGGAAAAACTGTTTCAGGACGCTATTGTCTCTCTAATTTTTCTGTTACAAGGATTTAAAATTAAAATGTCTCCCGAGGGAGACTTCATCACATTCCCAACTTTTCATAGCGTGGCAGCTCCCATTGATTAATTCTAACGAATTCGTTAGGCCCTAACCCCATCAGCAAATGACGCCTCCCATCCCTTTTTCAGTTTTCAAACAGAACAGAAACCAGAAGCTGTACATATTCGCAGATTATGTACGCATTACACAGACTTAGAAACAAAAATGTAACATAAGCGTTAGGAATGTAAACGTTTCAATTCCGAAGGACGATTCTTTCAACGCCGCAGACACGTAAGCGCCGCAAATTAATGATGGCCTGGAAACGATAGTTTTCACTCAAGTCACGTGAACACCCCTTGACCTAATTCATAAACCCAAGGGCAACCCAACCCTGCCGTTCTTCAGTAACCTACGCTCTGCGTGCAATTAGGTATTTCAAATACGAAGAACGAAGTTGAATTTACTTTTCTTTTTTTATTAATTTAATCAATTTTAACGCTAAGAGAAAACGCTGCAAATTCTTTCACACGGGTTGGTTATTCCTCAGACCAGGCACATGGAGACTCATTTCTTCAACATGGGGAAAATGGGGGGAAGAGTGGGTGTGGCGGGTCCAATCGATTCAGGGTCCAAAATTTAGTGGAAAATGATACCCCACACGCCTAGGTACCAGAAATCTCGAAAACAGACATTCGAAATGGGTAAATGGGCACCCATTTTGACCCATAGCCTCATCCAGAGGGCACCAATCGTTCTGAGACCCGTTTCATTGGATTCAGTGCCCAAAATGTAGTAGAAAATAATACCCCACACGCCTTGATCGCCGAAAATCTCGAAAATTCATTTTTTCGAAAAACACATTTTGACCCCTACTCACCCCTCTCCCCAATTAGGTCCGATCAGGCTGGAAATTTTCGAGGACCAACTAAAGCCAAAAACGGTTCCCAGACCGAAATTTCAGATTTCCATGAAATTGCCTACAACCAAACCGGCGTGGATGGCGTACGGCGGACGGACATTTGCTGATTTTGATCTAGATACCTTGAAACGTCCAGAAAAAGAAATTGATTGAGATTGTCTTTTTGCATGAAAACATGTGTCGATTATTCAAGGAATAATCAACCAAAAAATTGGTTGAGTGATCAAATTTTCATAAAATTTTGGGTAGAATCCAAATTTGTAATAAAAAATAAGGGTTCCTATTTGAAATAAGAAAGTTAGTGTCAGCGTGGCGTGCACAAATATGATATTTGAGATCCTTTCAAGAAAAAATATGTGATGATTTAAAAAAAAAAAAGTTTACTCCCATTTGAACGATTAGTGAAGGAGGGGGGGGGGGGGACTCGTGAGACACCCTATATTTTTATTTGCTTATTTAATTATTTTTTCCCCAAAAATATGACAAATTAGATGCCTACGAGTAGGTAAGGTTTGAAAGATATCCTGGATTTCGATTAGTTTGTTTCGAGGGGTTCCAAGGTCGGACTAAAGTAAGAGTAGTTGATGAAGCGATATTGGAAAGGCATTGAAAGCAAAACGTTATTTGAGGACTTTCACATCGGTTTAGAGTGACTTTGGACAAATTTGCCACCTGTGGACACAATGTAAACAATAAATAGGTACTTACGACCAGTTCGGCCCCTTGAGAGCCACCCACCTAATCTCATTGTGCAGAGCGTTTGATGTACCGTCTATCGGAAGTAGGTGTATCAAGTAAGTGTATTTGACGACCGGAGAAACGACCGGTTGCCAGAAACAACCTCGTAAATACGAATCCACATTTATGAATTCCCTTTCGCCTCTCAACTGATAGAGGTCAAATGAATGGAGCGAATCGACCGTAGCAAATTATTCGATGGAAAATACAAAGAGCGGGGTGTTGGGTTCGTTCGGCCAAACATCAGGAAGTAAACTGATGCCAGGGCCAAACTGGGTTGGTATTGTTAAAATATCGATCGAACTATTCGATATTCACGACCCAATTGGTAATGCATGCATGTACCTACCTATTACGACTCGCTGATAGGGAAAAGTCTTAAAGACGAGCAGAATGAACATCGGTATTTCCATGAGACAAAACTTTCTTTCGTCAATAGTTAAGTGGGGACAACGACCTGTGACATTTCACGAAGTCCAAAACCGTACCCATAAATCGACAAAAACTGAGGGGAGGAGTTGCACTTACATACTTAGCAGTAATTATTTGCTATAAATACAAGATTACTATGGACAATTAACATGTTAGAATCCCTTCTATGTAAAGAATGTTTCCTCAAAATATTCTTGAAGGAGTTTGATGGTATGTCCACAGTACAGAAATTTGTTGGTACATTATTAAAAATAGATGTCACATTTGTATGAGGAGAGTCGTTGCACGGCCGATGTGTTCATTTTCATTGGTTGATTATTGAATAATCAACCTGTTTTTATTCAAACATGACCCATAACCTCTTCCGGAGGGCGCCAATCGTTTCGGGACCCATTTCATTGGATTCAGCGTCCAAAATTTAGTGGAAAATGATACCCCACACGCCTAGGTACCAGAAATCTCGAAAACACATTCAAAATGGGTAGATTGATACCCATTTTGGCCCATAAGTTCTTTCTTATAAAAGCCTCCAATTTGGTATTGGAAGCCGCACCCCACACTGGTAGAGCGTACATAAAGAGCGACTGTATCATGGCGTAATAAAAATGTTTGTTTAGTTTTAGAGTACCAAACGATCTGATCTCTCGGCATGGCGACATGAGTCTTCTCAGTTTAGTAATAAAGGCCTTAGGGCTGAATTCATATTTCTCACACTAATCCAAGTGCACCCTCTAGTAGGACGATAAGTAAGGTTGCACACTTATCGTAATTCAGAATCGCAAAGATGAGTGGACGCCCTCTGGATGAGGTTTTGGGTCAAAATGGGTGCCTGTCTACCCATTTTGAATGTGTGTTTTCGAGATTTCTGGTACCCAGGCGTGTGGGGTATCATTTCCCACTAAATTTTGGACCCTGAATCGATTGGAATGGGTCCGGGACCCGCCACACCCACTGTTTTCCCCATTTTGAAAAAAGAAGTCTCCATGCGCCTGGTCCGAGGAATAACCAACCCTTGCGAAAGAATATGCAGCGTTTTTCCCCGCACCCTTAAATATTGCGGTAATTTTTACCGCATGCTGACAGAAATCAGGGAGGTCAAAACACGACCATATATTTCACTTCTTAGACCGAACTAAAGAAGCTGGTAACGCGTTCAGTTCACTTTGATCTGAGCGATGAAAGGTGGTGTTGAGACGAGGGTGTCTGAATAGACAGGGCCCCAACCCAGACACCGAACAGACCTAAAACTGGAGCACAGCAGTTTGTTGTCTCTGATCGAGCTTCATTTCAAAAGTTCTACGAAGCCTTACGATGAAAATATCAGGTTCCCGTCACCTCTGACGTCACAAGGGCTCCGTTGTTTGGTTTTGTCTCTTCAGTTTCCATAGGTGTGTGAAAATAACGCGCAGTGCCAATGTACTTTTTCTCGATATTCATTGTGTATTATGGTGGGTTTCAGTCGAAGTTTTCTCAAGGTGATCACAAGTTTTTGGGGTCGAGGGATCCGTTTGAGCATGCTTCTGTACATACACAAGCCATGTGCTCTCATAATAGCAAGAACTTCCTTTCATCGAGGGTGGGAAGAAAAAACACCCCTACAACGACGCACGACTGGCGGCGTTATAAAAGCCCAGCTCTCCCCTTTCTTCTCGATGAAGTCGTACTTCACTACGTTTTACCTACTCCCGTTAAAGCGTGCAAAGAAAATTATAAACTAAGCCCTGGTTGGCTGGATGGAACACACAAAGCGTGTGTATTAAAGGCCGACAGGAATAGACACTCAATAGATACGGAAAGGAGGAGAAAAGTAGGAGGTGGGGGTGTTATTCGACTTTCCAAGGAGGCCTAAATCACATATTTGGGATCATTGGGTGGAATTTAGTGATTAAAAAAAGCCATTAGCTATTAGTGGCTAATAAATAGCTGCAAATTCATTCACGGGGGTTGGTTTTTTCTCGGACCAGCAACATGGAGTTCATTTCAATCGATTCACGGTCTAAAATTTAGTGGCAAATGATATTCCACTCACCTAGGTATGAGAAATCTCAAAAACCACATTCGAAATAAGTAGATAGATTCCACTAAATTTTGGACGCTGAATCCAATGAAACGGGTCCCAGAACGATTGGCACCCACTGGAAGAAGTTATGGGTCAAAGTGGGTATTTATTACCCATTTTGAATATGTGTTTTCGGGATTTCTGCTACCTAAGCGTGTGGGTGTAACCCGCCGTTTCACCTAACGGGCTAGGGATCCAGAAATAGACCTAGGCGAATAAATTAGTGGGAGACTAAAGACTTTCACTTACCGTCCGGAATGTCGGAGATGGTCGGTCATAGACTCCAAGTACACCTGAATTTACTAAGCTCTGAGGAATGGGGTTTCGTGATTGAAAGACAAGAGTTCAATATTGGCTTATAATAACGCAATTGTTCAGAAATATGAAATATGGAATGTCTCGGCCGAGAAGGATACTGACTATTTCTTAATCTAATTAGTGAGTAGGTAGAAGTGAAGGGCTGAAGGCCAATGAATTTACGAGGTAGCTGAAGGCTCAGGAGTGTTTGATTTGGAATAACGGAAAAATACAAGTGATTTACTAATGTCCTCCCCTAATTCCCTTTGCTTTTCCTACGACAGACAAAATACTAAATACTACGGTTACAAGTTACAATTCTCTGATCAGCTTTCTGGTGACTACACGTCAGGGCTTGGGCCAGATTTAAAGAGTCGACTTTCGCGTTGCTAGGGTACGAGACAGAGTGATTTCGCCACTTACGTGCACCAACTCCTTCGGATGGAGACAACAGGGTGATGTGCTCTTCGCTGCTCGGCTTCGGTCAGGGGAACGCCGTCCAGGTCGGAGGAGGCGAGGCTCTTTCCGACGGAGGTCCGACGACTGGCGGTGCGTGGAAAACCTGGACTATTGGCCGTCGAATCGGGCGCGAACGAATCAACACTCGGGTTCGACGGGGGATTTTCAGTTCGTATAAGGGTCCACTGTTACGGGATAGGAATTGGCTGATCTCCCAATTCCCGAGTTCTCACCCTGAAGGAACCACGATACACTCGTTCCTTCAGGTCACTTTCACAACACCGGGTCACAAGGGGTTGACTTGCTACGCGTCGGGTGTTCCGCTTCGATGTTCCGGTTCACTTCGCTTCGATGTCCCGGTTCACTTCGCTTCGATGTCCCGGTTCACTTCGCTTCGATGTCCCGGTTCACTTCACTCCGTTCCGCGAACGGGGATTCCAACTTTCCTTCTCTTGAGTTCGGATACGACTGCTTGATGTTCGTTCTCTCAGTCCGCTCGTCAAGTCGCCTTCCCCTTCTACTCCTCCCTGGGTGTCTTGCGCCGCCCATCGCCTACCCAATCCAATGAGGGCACGCCTTCCGCCCAGCTGGGGTTAGGCGTTTGGAGGGGAGAGGGGTCGTTCCGTCCCCCGCCGCCGAAGTTTCTTGACGGGGCGCTTGAAATCTGCCGCCCCGTTACACCCCTCCGATCTTCGGAGGCCGAGGTCTACCTCGGCAATTTTCCTTCCGGTGGGGGTGACTGGTGCGATGGGCATTGCGTCAGGTCGTTTGGCTGCTATCCACGCTTGCTCGTACCGCCAGCGTCTGCAAGCGGCACAGGTTGGTGGGCGGTCCTTCTCGTGTTCGGCGATGGAGCAGGGCTTCGGGTAGGCGGGATCCGTGGGTCGTAGGTTCCGGCACTTTCTCACCAGCCGATTCCACATCACTTTGCAGCCACCGCAGCGGTAGGTTGTCGGCGGGTGTTGTCGTTTCGTGCAGATGCAGCACAGGACGCTCCCATTCGTCGAAGGTACGCTGGCGCGGATGTTCCAAGGTGGTATGTTGGATGGGTCGGCAGGGGCCACGGGTGAACTAGCGCCAGCATCCCCATCAGCTAGGACGACCTTCACCGGCCGAGGGGTGGAGGCCCGGGAGGAGCCGGAACGCGGTTGCCCTGGGGTGGTGTCTGATCCCCGTGCGGTTTCTTCAGATGACGAGGAGTCCGAGGACGAAGTCGACGAGTCGGCAATACTCGGCTCGGCCGCGGCGGGCGCTGTGAATGCAGGGGCGGGGTATTCTTCCACGTTGTTGTCAGGTCGTGGTGTCGACGATCCTCGAGGGGTGGCGCGATGCGTGCTCGACCCGAATGAGTCGTTGAGGTGGGTCATGGCTTGCAGCCGCTGTTCCATCATGATCACTCGGCAACGCAGGGACTCGACCTCCACCGACCCACCACTCGATCTTGATCTCATGTCCACCCCCGAGTCGCCGACGTTCAAGCTTTCCCCAAGCTCGTCTAGGCAGCGCAGCAGAATCCGCCTCTGTGTTGGCATCCTGTCGCAGGACGCGACCAGCTTGCCCAGCCCCATGATGACCGTGGAGGTGACGGCCAGCCACTCCGTACTTCCGGGCTCCAAGTCCGTGCTGCTCACCGACGACGGTACCCGCGGCCGAGGTAGCGCCATAGTCTTCTGGTGTCGTTCGCTGATCTCCTATTTTCCCACTATACCCTGAAACATACAAACCGGCCCTTCTGTTAGTCTCCTCTCACGCTCCGACTCACCCGTTGTACGTCAGTCAATGGCTCATTTATCATGCAGACAACCTCCCTCTCTGCACAGAGCCAGACGCTGAACAACAATCCTAGATTTTAGCTACCATTACAAGGGAAAAACAAAGGAAAAGAGGGGGGGGGGTGGCAAGGCAGTCCTGTCCCGACCCATGAGGCACGGTCATTAATCAAACAAGGTAAGTACTTGTGTTGTGCATTTTATTCTACAGGTAAGACATTCCCTATTCTATTTCACAAACTACGAGTATACCACAAAACTTGAAAATTATTTTTTTTTTTTTTTTTTTTTTTTTTTTTTTTTTTTTTTTTTTTTTTTTTTTTTTTTTTCTTCAATCGCTTCATCCCGTTCTAGGTGTTGACATCTTCCCCGCGTGGAGCTGCGCGTAGTCGATCGTTTTGCGCCTTGGTCTTAGCCCGTATGGACTGGACGCCGTCCTAATCGGAATCGGGATTCGGCTGGAGGATCTTCCAGGGCCCTGGGCCCCAGGTTCAGGATTTTCTTCGGTCCTGTACTGGTTCCGGCCATTCCAGAGGGTCCGACAACCACGTCCCTCCACTATCTTCGCTAGGTGGAGGGGCAGGGCTCTCGGGTGGGCGCGACTCCTCTGCTACGTCGGGGGTGACGGCGTCGTCTGGCACGCTGTTGATAAACGCTGGCTTGAGCCTGCTGAGGTGGTAACGCGTGGTCTTCCCTAGGACATCCTGGACCTCGTAATTGACATCGGTCAATTTGCGGGTCACACGGAGCGGTCCTTTCCAGGGGCTCCAGAACTTCTTCACTGTGCCTGGTGGGGCGACGAGCTGCTGGGCATACACTTGTTGGCCTATCTGGAACTCCCGAGAGTGGCGTCGCTTGTTGATTGCCTGCTCACGGGTGTGCCAAGCGCGCCTCAACTGTCGCTCGGCTTCCAAACGGACCCGCACCATTTCCTGGTGTTGATCCTTCAAGGGCGATGTTGCTTCCCGTTTCATGCTGATTTCGGCTAGGTGCGGCATTCTCAGCTCTCGTCCGAAAACCAGGTGATTTGGCGAATAGCCCGTACTACAGTGGGGAAGGCTGCGGTAGGCAGCTAGTGCCAAAGGCAAGGCGGCTTCCCAGTCCCGGGTTTTTCGTCTCAGTTTCGCCACCAGGTTTGCCAGAGTGCGATGGAATCGCTCACATACCCCGTTGGCCTGTGGGTGGTAAGCGGAGGTGTGGACGTGGCGTATCTCCCAGGTATCGCAGAGCTCCTTGACGACCCCAGAGATGAAGGCGGCGCCTCGGTCAGAGACGAGCCTCTCAGGTGCACCATGGGTTGGTAGGTACTTCGTGGTCAATACGCGAGCGGTTGTTACTGCTGTGCAATCTGTGGTGACATAAGCCTCTGCGTACTTGGAGAACTGATCGATTACCGTCAGGATGTATTTGGTACCCCCTCGACCAGGTAGAGGCCCAACAAAGTCAATACCGACAATTTGACCAATTCGGGTCGGTATATCGGGTTTCTGGATTGGTGGTGTCAAATTTGGGGGAGTGTTCCTCTCCTGGCACTCCTGGCATTTCTGGACGAACTCTCGGATGTCACGTACCATCTTCTTCCAGTACCCGTACCGCCTTGCGACACGGGTAGTTGTTTCTATGCCAGGGTGCCCGGCCCACTGATGTTGATGACAATTGGTCAGGAACCAGCGCCGCATGGTGGATGGGATCAGTGGCACCGTGATCCGCTGGCCATCCACATCGACCTCCTTCCTCCAGACTCCTTCCTCCTCCTTTAGTTGATACTTCTCTGGATCAGCCGTCAGGGTGGAGATCCAGGGGTCCAAGGATTGGGCTGCCATCAGAAGTTCCTTCGGCATGCTTAGTATGATGGCGCCAACGGGAACACGACTCAGGCCGTCGACATGAGCCATCTGCGATCCGGGGCGGTACTGCGCCTCATACTCGTACTCCGTCAGCCGGAGGATCCATCGTCCAATGCGCGAAGTTGGATCGCGTAGATTCATGGCTGCCGTGAGTGCTGCGTGGTCGGTCCTCAGGACGAACTTCTTCCCGAGCAGGAATTGCTGGAAATGCGTCACGCCCCAGACTACAGCAAGGAGCTCACGCTCGGTGGTGGAGTAACGTGTCTCAGCATCGTTGAGGGCGCGACTCGCGTAAGCGACCGGTCGCTCCTGCCCCTGATGTTCCTGGGCTAGTACTGCTCCCATAGCGGTTCCTGAGGCGTCCGTGGACAGGATGAATGGCTTGTCAAAGTCCGGATAGGCGAGCACGGGTTGGGTCATGAGCGCTTGCTTGAGTTGGTCAAACGCGCTCTGCTGCTCTTCACCCCAGCTGTACTCCCGGTTTTTCCTCAAGAGTTTGGTGAGAGGGGCGCTCATTTCCGAGTAGCGTTCGATGAAACGGCGGTAAAAACCGGCCAGTCCCAAGAAGGATCGGAGCTCGCGAACGCTCGTCGGCGGAGGGTATTCTCCTATGGCTTTGACCTTTTCCGACTCCATCTCGATTCCTTCTGACGTGATAACATGGCCTAGGAAGTTGACGCGAGACCTCAGGAACGAGCACTTCTTGAGATTAAGGCGGAATCCAGTCTCTTCAAATCTCTCCAGAACGGCTCGCAAGATGTTAACATGTGACTGCAGATCCTCAGTGAAGATGATGACATCGTCGAGGTATATTAGACAACCGTCACCCAGCAGTCCGTCGAGTACGTCATTCATGGCGGCTTGGAAGGTTGCCGGGGCATTTTTAAGCCCGAAGGGCATGCGCACATACTCGAAAGTGACGATTGAGTGCCGTGAACGCGGTCTTTTCCCTTGATTCGGGACTGACGGGTATCTGGTGATATCCCATAGTCAGGTCCAGGGTTGTGAAGATCTTACTACGCCCCATCATGGCCAGGGTTTCCTGCAAACGAGGGATAGGGTACTTGTTACCCTTGGTTTTGGCGTTTATTTCCCGATAGTCAATGCAGAATCGGTACTGCTGTGGCTCACCGGGAGGGGTCTTCTTCTTGGCGATGACTACTGGAGCGTTCCAGGGGCTTTTGGATGGCACAATAACACCGTCGGCCAGCAAGGAGTAGACTTGGTCTTCCACGAAGCCCCTCAGGGCATGCGCCACTGGATAGGGCTTTCTGGCCGTGGGGCTCGCGCTTCCGGTGTCAATTTCGTGAGCCACCTGCAGGGAACAACCCTCCTTCCCGGGCTTCTCGAAGAGATGCAGCTTCTGCGTCAGGCAGTCCTTGACCAATTGGTAGTCGGGTCCCGCCAGATGAGTCAGATGCTGATGCACCTGGCACTCCAATTCAGAGGTTGAAGGAGGATTGTCCCAGATCTCGGTTGGGAATTCTGCTACCTCGGACATCGGAGGGTGTACCACCGGCTGCTTTCTGGGTGGTGCTGTCTCGGTGGTCAATTGGCCTTGGTGGTTGTCGTCGACGCTAGGTTCGGGGGCCTCGGCAGATGTTGGAGCGGCTGTGGACCCGCCCTGGCGATTGTTGTCGGTGTCGGGTTTCGTGGCTCGGGCGGTTTCCTGGGCTTTTTGCGCCCTCCTGTCGTCCTTTAGTTGACGGATGTGCCTGAGGAGGTCCGGGTCAGGGGCGACCACGCCAATGGAGATCATCTTCCCCGTGGCGGGTTCTTTCATCTCCACTACGCCGATATCCGGGCGTATGCCAAGGGGTAATTTCCTCAGGAGGTCCAGTCCGATCAGATCCAAGCCGGAGTCAGGTCGTTGGAAGACACAGAACGCGTGCGTAATCGTAACCGGACCGATGGTGATACGTACATCCTGGATCCCCAGCACGGGCAGTGGTTGTCCGTCGGCACCCCATAGCTCCATCGCTGTTGGGCGGATGTCAATGCCAGGCACAGGTCTTGATAGGACAGACACTGCAGCACCAGTATCCACGACCATTCGCCGGGACTCCTTCCCCAAGCCGGCGGTGATCAGTATCATGGGCATCATGACACCATTCACAGCGGTCTGGTAGGACACCAGCTCGTCTCCGCGGACTTCGACGATTGGTTCGTCCTCGTTATTTGTTGTGAGACTGGCTTGGGTTTCCTGGGTCGTACTGATGTTTCTGACCTGGTGCATTCGCGGATTCGAGATGGGCAGGGTCTTCTTCTTCTTCAGGCAATCAGCCTCCAGATGGTCACGGGATCCACAGAAATTGCAGAACAAGGCCGCGTAGAGTCCGTGGGGGCAACTCACTGGAAAGTGGGACATATCACCACAGTACATACAGGGCAGCACTGGGACGGTCGGTGGTAACTTCGTCGGCACCGGTATCAACTGGTGATCGCCGAACGTGGCCGGTTTGTTTGGGTAACGGAGCGGGCTTCTGGGTTTTTGCAGGCAGTTTGCTGCAAAATGCCCTGGTTCTCCGCAAGAGTAGCATTTCTTGGGCTCCGAAGGTCTTGATCCGCTGACAGCGGTTATGTCCCATCGAGCATCGTAGTCCTGCTTCGCTCTCATTACGTCCTCCCATCCCTCAGCCCGCTCCACTGCATCCTCCAAGGTGTCCGGAGGGTTACCCTGCAAGTAGAGATGGAGTTCTTTCGGTTGCCCGCGGACAAAAGCGCTGAGTGCCTTTCGTCTTGTCCATTCCCGACGTTGGGCATCGTTCAGGTTGGGTTCAGTTCGGACAGCCGATCGTGCCGTGGCCAGAAGTCGTTCTGCGAACCGTCGGATGGACTCGTCGGGGTCTCTCTGGGCTGTCCAGAGTCGTATGGTCGCCTTCTCGGGACTTTCCTCGCCATACCATGCCAGTATGGCCTTCTTCACGGTCGTGTATGGGGTTTCGCCAAGACCATCCTGGAGGAATCGCTTGGCTCCACCTTTTAGGCGGGTGCGAAGGAATCGCAGTCTCTTGTGTTCGTCAAGCTCTTGGGTTGCTTGCTCCACTTCCTGGAAGAACACGGATGCCGTGATAGCATCCGGCTCATCAGGGTTCCATGTGTCGACTTCCATGAACAACGACCGCGGAATGCCGGAGGCCGCAGGCTCACGGAAGAAGGCGCCCAGTTTGTTCATTGCTTCCGTCACGGCGTTCATCATGGCTTCGCCCTCGACTGATGGGCTGCTGTTTCGTTGCATGGTCGCGAACTCACTTGTTGAACAAAAGAACTAAATAAAAAGAATTACAGAACTGATAGATCACTTTCTTGCGCACCAAGGACCGATAATTTCCCCACGAATCGAGAAAGGACTTCCCAGTTGGTAAGAGCTATGACGGGTCTGGAATCGGGATGTCTATTGGAGCTGAAGGCTCGTCGGAACAGTCCCGGAACAGAGGGCCTCGGGACAAGTGTCGGAACAGTCCCGGAACAGAGGCCTCGGGACAAGTGTCGGAACAGTCCCGGAACAGGGGGCCTCGGGACAAGTGTCGGAACAGTCCCGGAACAGACCCGGAACAGACCCGGAACAGACCCGGAAACAGGGGGGCCTCGGGACAAGTGTCGGAACAGTCCCGGAACAGACCCGGAACAGACCCGGAACAGGGGGCCTCGGGACAAGTGTCGGAACGGTCCCGGAACAGAGGCCTCGGAACAAGCCTCGGAACGGTCCCGGAACAGAGGCCTCGGAACAAGCCTCGGAACAGACCCGGGACAGTCTCGGAACAGAGGGCTACAGCGAGAGTGATGCTACTAGATAAATGAGCCAGTATTTAAATTTCGATTTATGGAAAGAAAGAAAAATGATACGGATTTGAAGTTAATTGACTCCTCACTCGCTTCCTCACACTCGGGCCGATTTGTTTGTTTCTTACAATTTTAAATTTCGGAATCTACAACTAGCACAATTTAAATTTCAAGATTATAAAACGCGACCCAATTCCTTCAGAGCTTTTTCTCACCAATATTCGCCTGGTCAAGATCACTTGTTGTGGATACGACAGAAATCGAGATTTCTGAAATATCCCACCGCTTGCCACCAAAAGATGTAACCCGCCGTTTCACCTAACGGGCTAGGGATCCAGAAATAGACCTAGGCGAATAAATTAGTGGGAGACTAAAGACTTTCACTTACCGTCCGGAATGTCGGAGATGGTCGGTCATAGACTCCAAGTACACCTGAATTTACTAAGCTCTGAGGAATGGGGTTTCGTGATTGAAAGACAAGAGTTCAATATTGGCTTATAATAACGCAATTGTTCGAAATATGAAATATGGAATGTCTCGGCCGAGAAGGATACTGACTATGACTTAATCTAATTAGTGAGTAGGTAGAAGTGAAGGGCTGAAGGCCAATGAATTTACGAGGTAGCTGAAGGCTCAGGAGTGTTTGATTTGGAATAACGGAAAAATACAAGTGATTTACTAATGTCCTCCCCTAATTCCCTTTGCTTTTCCTACGACAGACAAAATACTAAATACTACGGTTACAAGTTACAATTCTCTGATCAGCTTTCTGGTGACTACACGTCAGGGCTTGGGCCAGATTTAAAGAGTCGACTTTCGCGTTGCTAGGGTACGAGACAGAGTGATTTCGCCACTTACGTGCACCAACTCCTTCGGATGGAGACAACAGGGTGATGTGCTCTTCGCTGCTCGGCTTCGGTCAGGGGAACGCCGTCCAGGTCGGAGGAGGCGAGGCTCTTTCCGACGGAGGTCCGACGACTGGCGGTGCGTGGAAAACCTGGACTATTGGCCGTCGAATCGGGCGCGAACGGAATCAACACTCGGGTTCGACGGGGGATTTTCAGTTCGTATAAGGGTCCACTGTTACGGGATAGGAATTGGCTGATCTCCCAATTCCCGAGTTCTCACCCTGAAGGAACCACGATACACTCGTTCCTTCAGGTCACTTTCACAACACCGGGTCACAAGGGGTTGACTTGCTACGCGTCGGGTGTTCCGCTTCGATGTTCCGGTTCACTTCGCTTCGATGTCCCGGTTCACTTCGCTTCGATGTCCCGGTTCACTTCACTTCGATGTCCCGGTTCACTTCACTCCGTTCCGCGAACGGAGATTCCAACTTTCCTTCTCTTGAGTTCGGATACGACTGCTTGATGTTCGTTCTCTCAGTCCGCTCGTCAAGTCGCCTTCCCCTTCTACTCCTCCCTGGGTGTCTTGCGCCGCCCATCGCCTACCCAATCCAATGAGGACACGCCTTCCGCCCAGCTGGGGTTAGGCGTTTGGAGGGGAGAGGGGTCGTTCCGTCCCCCGCCGCCGAAGTTTCTTGGCGGGGCGCTTGAAATCTGCCGCCCCGTTACATGGGGTATAGTTTTCCACTAAAGTTTGGACGCTGAATCCAATAAAATGGGTCCCAGAACGATTGGCAACCACTGGAAGAAGTTATGGGTCAAAATGGGTATGTATCCACCCATTTTGTATGTGTCAGGATTTCTGGTGCCTAGGCGTGTGGGGTATCATATTCCTATAAATTTTGGACCCTGAATCGATTGGAATGGGACTGGGACCCGCCACACCCACTGTTTCCCCCATTCGAGGAATAACCAACCCGTGTGTAAGAATTAGCAGATTTTTTTTATCTAGACACCATGAAACGTCCAGAAAATAAGGTTGAGCCGGATCGGAGAGGTTGACCTTTTGCATGAAAACATAGGTTGATTATTCAAGGAATACTCAACCAAAAGGCGTGTGGGGGTATCATTTTCGACTAAATGTAGGGCACTAATTCCAATGACACGGATCCCAGATCGATCAGTGCCCACCGGAAGAAATTTCGGGTCAACCAAAACAGGGAGAGGAGGACAGGAATCGGATTCACCTGATGTAAGCCTCTCTCGAATTAAAATCTGTTATAATTTAATTCGGGTTTCTTTGGAGGTTTTTGAATAGACCTAGCGAGAGGTTACACAATGTAAGTCCAAGACTTACAACTGAGCAACTAGGGATATCAAGGATGAGCATAAAATACATTGATACAAAATGAATTATAATTGAAAATAAGGACACGTTGCAAAGGAGAATACGCCTCAACCTGGGCTAGAATTGATACAAGACAAAGTAATTCGACAAAGTAAATTAGACAACATGTGGAGCATAAAATACAATTAATACAAGATACATGAAATTATGATATACATGAAATACAATTTAATGAGCAAGTGCAACGATACTGGCTGACGAAAACGGCGTCGACGTCAAAGGAAAACAGGAGGGGGTAGGCTGTCCCAAAGGTACACAGCGAGGCTTAATTAGCTTGAGTCCTTTATCTCATGGGGAACACAATATTACAGACTCAGTCGACTTCAGCATGGCAGCAGAGTTCACTTCAGAGCAAGCACAGGACAAAGCCAGGATGGACTGAGTGAGTTGCACTTGCACGACAGGTTACAAAATATACTCCAAAGTGTTGGACGCCTCGGCGACGAGGGGCGCCTCAGCAATGACTGCCCAGTTGGATGCCTTTGCAATGAGTGAAGCCCTGGAGCTCTCCAAATGCGACATCTGGGCAGGAGCTGCGCGCGCATCCTGGCGCATGCTCCCTCCCTTCTGGCCTTCTGGAGGCAGCAAGCCTGGGGGCTTACACTGAGAAGGATTTATTTTATAAGCCACATTTAAATTATGTTCAAAATCACTTAAACCACCACATTATACAATGAAAATATTAAAACAATATAAGTCAGGATGAATTTATTTGTTACGTCTATAAATAAAAATCTTCAAAAAAGTCCTTGTTACTCAGGAGACCATTCCTGGAAACAGTAGTTACGCTGATCACAAGCATACTTCATGGGCTTTGGTGTGCTCTTCTCAGGTGTCTTTTCAGGATATATGCATGTGCAGCTCTGTAGTCACACTGATCACAAGCATATGGTTTGGCGCCTGTGTGAGTACTCATGTGACTTTTCAGGCCCCCTGCCTGTGCAGCTCTGTAGTCACACTGATCACAAGCATATGGTTTGGCACCTGTGTGAGTGCTCATGTGTCTTTTCAGGATCCATGCATGTGCACCTCTGTAGTCACACTGATCACAAGCATATGGTTTGGCGCCTGTGTGAGTACTCATGTGGCTTTTCAGGGTCGATGCATGTGCAGCTCTGTAGTCACACAGATCACAAGCATATGGTTTGTAGCCTGTGTGAGTACTCATGTGGATTTTCAGGTGCCATGCATGTGCAGCTCTATAGTCACACTGATCACAAGCATATGGTTTGGCACCTGTGTGAGTACTCATGTGGCTTTTCAGGGTCGATGCCTGTGCAGCTCTGTAGTCACACTGATCACAAGCATATGGTTTGACGCCTGTGTGAGTACTCATGTGGCTTTTCAGGGTCGATGCCTGTGCAGCTCTGTAGTCACACAGATCACAAGCATATGGTTTGGCACCTGTGTGAGTACTTATGTGGCTTTCTCAGGGTCGATGCCTGTGCAGCTCTGTAGTCACACAGATCACAAGCATATGGTTTGGCGCCTGTGTGAGTACTCATGTGACTTTTTAGGGTCCATGCCTGTGCAGCTCTGTAGTCACACTGATCACAAGCATATAGTTTGGCACCAGTGTGAGTACTCATGTGTCTTTTCAGGATCCATGCATGTGCAGCTCTGTAGTCACACAGATCACAAGCATATGGTTTGGCGCCTGTGTGAGTACTCATGTGGCTTTTCAGGGTCGATGCCTGTGTAGCTCTGTAGTCACACTGATCGCAATGATATGGTTTGTCGCCTCTGTGAGTGAACATGTGGATTAATATGGTCCGTTTCCTTGTTGCTCCGTAGTCACAATGATAACAAGTGTATGGTTTTGCGGTTGTGGACATTTTCCTGTTTCTCCCTTCCTCCATAAAATCGGAATGCTCAATTTTGACTTGATCTAGGCTTCAGAACTCCAGTCTATATATAAACAGAATACAACCTCCTTATGATCAGCATTTATGATGTGAAATGAATAAACAAATATTACTTCTGAACATGCAAAACATTACCTTAAGAATTTAGGTTCTTAGGAGAGTCCAATGAAGATAGCATCAATCAGTGAAGGCGTCTTCACTGGAAACTTTGGGTAAACTTCATGGAATGATGGTTCCACAGGGTGAACTGATTCGTAAGTGACTCTCCTCCACTGTTGTGAGCTGCACAGTTGTTGAGAGAGGAAGAACCGTTATGAGAGCTTGACCTTGATGCCGGGTGGGGGTCAGGTCAGATGTACTGCCACATTCCTGAGGCCCTTCAGCTGTTGGCCCGGTCAGATGGTTTTTACAAAATAAAAGATGGAGGAAACACTGGGTGTGGCGGATCCCGGACCCATTCCAATCGATTTACGGGACAAAATTTAGTGGAAAATGATACCCCACACGCCTAGGCCAGAAATCTTGACACATACAAAATGGATAGCCCCACTTCATTGAATTCAGCGTTCAAAATTTATTGGAAAATGATACCCTACTTGCCTAGATCGCTCAAATCTCCATCCAAATCCATTTTTCAAAAAACACATTTTACCCCTACCCCGCCCTTGTATGAAATGAAATGATATTCCACTCACCTAGGTATGAGAAATCTCAAAAACCACATTCGAAATAAGTAGATAGATACCTATTTCGACCCATAACCCCTTCCAGTGGGCATCGATCATTCATTTCACCTTTGTTCAATCACCAATTCACTTCGGTTGAGTGTGTTTTTCACACGTTTTGACATTCCTTGAGTTCCTTACGAGAATAGCGTAGCGTGGCTCTGGAATAATGGGTCCCCCAACCCCCATACCAAAAGTACAGAACAGCAAGAAACCAAAAATTCCCGAGCAAATACTAGTAGTGTAGCTAGTATCCAGGACTTGGCAACAGGGAGGTAACCTGTCCCCCTGTATCCTCCCAATCCGCCCCTACCACCCAACCCCCATAAACAGCCAACCCATTCTAAATTATAAAAGGAAATTAGGAACTGTTAACACCCTTAGAACTACTATTACATTACGAGTATTATACGAGAGCATAGAGACAGCGCAGATGACCTAGGGAGGTCTACTGATCCTTTGTTCAAATGCCAAAATGAAGTTGGGGAAAAAAATGAAATTGAGAATGAATAAAGTGAAAAATGGAATATTAAACGACACGCAAATGGGTACATAAACAGAGTATACATTCATCTTGCAATATAATTCTACATGTGCTTAGATAAAAGGTAATTGATTGCGAGAGGTGACTAGACAACAGTACTCATGTAAATGAGATAGATTTGTCGACTTTTCACGAGAAACATCAATTACGAGATCATTGAAGTTCAATTGTTGAGAGGGATTTGTTTTCCAACTTATTTCTCAACAGATATTAAACGCTACAAATGTAATTACTCGGTAAAAAAAAAAGTATACAACTGACCGATTTTCTATTTGTACTATAAAAACACTAGTAAATGATCTAAAATACATACTGTTTGTACAAAATACAAATAGTATGACAAGCCTAGACTCATGATGGGCTCTGGGGCTTGAAATACTTGAGAATCTTGAATTACTTCAACTTTTGGTTGATTATTCCTTGAATAATCAAAAATGGGTTTTCAAAAAAAGGATTTCCGAGATTTCTGGTAACCTAGGTGTATGGGGTATCATTTTCTGCTAAATTTTGGACGCTGAATCAACTGGAGTGAGTCTCTATGCTCCTGGTCCGAGGAATAACCAACCCCTGAGAATGAATGTGCATAGGTACTCATTTTTTTCTTCATTTTTATGGTGTTATTGTAAAGGAAACTCCCAAAATCTATCCAAAACTGTAGGTAGTTTGAAATTAAAATAATTCAAAATTGAATTGTTTGTTCTAAAAAATTACTACAGACTTTGGAAAAAAAACATTATACATCTAAAATGGGCTCTCAGATAAATTAAAAATTTGAGGGAAGCAATCCAACTCTTCTCATTGTTCCTCCTCGTTTGTATTCGACAACGTACGGACATTAAACAGAATTTATATTAATTATCTGCCCCCAGAGGTGGCACGAATGTGAAAGTGCAAGTGGATGAAGGGGGGGGGGGGGATATAGGGCCCTGCTGTCATGTGCGCATCGACGTCGATGATACGATCATCATTCCTCTGTATTCCTCCCAAACGAATACCCCTCGCTCATTCTTTATAATACCCTGGGGGGCAGGCCTTCGACGAGCGTATCGAGTCCGTTCATGTAGCCAGAGACCAGTTGTCCTCATTCTGTGTGTTTGTTTCAATTCGTAATCGTGGGATTTCATTCGTGCTGAGGTCAAATCTCTGTAAAATATCGAGTCACCGATCCCTAAACTGATTCTAATCCCATCTTTTTTCAGAAATATTCATGTTAATGAAGGTTAATATGAGCAAGTTCAGATAAGAGGAGAGAAATCGACGAAGTAAACTATTGAATAAAGGCAATGCGCGAGAGTAGTTCACGCGACCAGTGGCTCATGCTCCGGATCGCGTAGCAATAAACGCTGCAAGTTCGTTCACAGGGGTGGGTTATTCCACGGACCAGCAGCATGGAGACTCATTTGAATCGATTCAGGGTCCAAAAATCAGTGGAAAATGATACCCCACACGCCTGGGTACCAGAAATCTTGAAAACTCACATTCGAAATAAGTAGATAGATACTCATTTTGACCCATAACCTCTTCCTGTGGGCGTCAATCGTTCCGGGACCCGTTTTATTAGATTCAGCGTCGAAAAGTTAGTCGAAAATAATGCGCCACACGCCTTTATCGCTTTTTTTTTTTTTTTTTTTTTTTTTTTTTTTTGAAGTACACATTTTGACCCATATTTTTAATTTTTGCTTTGATTGGGCTGAAAAGTTTCGAGGACCAACTAGAGCCGGAAACGGGCCCTGACCCAAATTTCAGATTGTTAGACAATTTTCTACCACCAAAATCGGCGCGGACGGACATTAGCTAATTTTGATCTGGACACCTTGAAACGTCCAGGAACAAAATTTTGTGCCAAATCGGAGATATTTTTGCATGAAAACAGACTGACAACCAAACTGAATTGCAAGTACGATTCATGTGTAGGATGAATGAAGACGGCATAATGTTGATTATGATGGATGAACGAATGAACTGTTCATAAATAAATAATCAAAATTAAATATAAGAGACAGGTATTTCTTCTTGAATATGTTGCTCAGTGGTAGGCTAGGCCAAAATATCTCCAATTTCACGATAATCTTGTTTGAGAAGGGTTTCGGACTCGGCTGTGATGAGTTTGGAGGACGGCTATCCCTAAAGAGACCCACCGACTTGGATGAGAGCGATGTTAGTGCGGCACGAGCAGTTCCTCTCCGACAGAGCAGTTCCATTCATGGGAGGAACGCGGACTGACCGCGATACGCTTCCGATCGCCCGACACGCGCCCGACTGACCGCTGGGCTCACCTTCACCTGCCGGACTGAGCATGTCACCGACTGTTATCATGATCTCTTTCGTAACAGAAGCGCTACCGCTGCAATACAAAGAGAGAAACTTACATCACTCAATCGCCCCTTTCTTGAGGTGGATTTCCGAAAGGCGATTGTCACCGCGTGGGGGAGGAAACGTTTCGATTGAGACGCGACCAATATTTCTTGAGACGAGTTTCCATCACTCTCATGGGTCTAGTGAATAGAATAACATGGAATTGCAGTGGGAATCGAGACTCAGAACATGAGTGGATGACTCTTACCTCAATTAAGCCCAGGCTGTGACTCTGGAACAGTAGCATCGTACCAATGTGGTGAATTTGGAGTGCATGGTGCCTAGTTTTTGGTTAGTTATTCCTTGAATAATCAACCTACGTCCTCCGAATCGGCTCAATTTTTTTTTTCTTAGCATTTCAAGGTACCTAGATCAAAAAACGCTGCAAATTCATTCACAAGGGGTGGGTTATTCCTCGGACCGAGCGCATGAAAACTAACTTCAATCGTACGCCAATCGTTCCGGAACCTGTTTCATTGGATTCAGCGTCCAAAATTTAGTGGAAAATGATACCCCACACACCTATATTGCAAAAAAACTCAAAAATCCATTTTTCGAAACACACATTTTGACCCCTACTCCACCCAAATTTGGTCCGATCGGGTTGAAAAGTTTCGAGGACCAACTAGAGCCAAGAACGGACCTCTGACTAAAACTTCAGATTTTTAGAAAATTTTCAATAAAAAAAAGTGATGTTTTCTGATAGGTACTTAACTAATGTAGTTAGAAAGAAGTATTTAGGTGTGTTCTGTGAGGACTGACCTATGCCGGGAACGGACCTCTGACCCAAATTTCAGATTTTTGGACAATTGTCTACTACCGAGAACGGCGCGGAAGGCGGACGGACATTAGACTTTTCGGTAGTAGAAAATATTTTCAAAATCTGAAATTTGGGTCAGGGGTCTGTTCCTGGCCTAGGACGGTCCTCGAAACTTTTCAGCCCGATCGGACCAAATTTGGGCGGGGTAGGGGTCAAAATGGATTTTTCGAGAGGTTGACCTTTTGAATGAAAAAATAGGTTGATTATTATTCATTATTCATTATTATTATTATTATTATTGATTATGCAATTATTATTATTACCAACCAAAACAGGGAGAGGAGGGCAGAAATCGGATTCAACTGAGAAGGATTTATTTTATAAGTCACATTTAAATTATGTTCAAAATCACTTCATTATACAATGAAGATATTAAAACAATATAAGTCAGGATGAATTTATTTGTAACGTCTTCAAAAAAGTCCTTGTTACTCAGGAGGCAATTCCTGGAAGCAGTAGTTAACCTGATCACAAGCACACTTCATGGGCTATGGTGTGCTCTTCTCAGGTGTCTTATTAGGGTCCCTGCCTGAGCAGCTCTGTAGTCACACTGATCACAAGCATATGGTTTGTAGCCTGTGTGAGTACTCATGTGACTTTTCAGGCTCCCTGCCTGTGCAGCTCTGTAGTCACACTGATCACAAGCATATGGTTTGTAGCCTGTGTGAGTACTCATGTGGCTTTTCAGGTTCCCTGCCTGTGCAGCTCTGTAGTCACACTGATCACAAGCATATGGTTTGGCGCCTGTGTGAATACTCATGTGGCTTCTCAGGGTCGATGCACGTGCAGCTCTGTAGTGACACAGATCACAAGCATATGGTTTGGCGCCTGTGTGAGTACTCATGTGGCTTCTTAGGTTTGATGCATGTGCAGCTCTGTAGTGACACTGATCACAAGCATATGGTTTGGCGCCTGTGTGAGTACTTATGTGGCTTCTCAGGGTAGATGCACGTGCAGCTCTGTAGTCACACAGATCACAAGCATATGGTTTGTAGCCTGTGTGAGTACCCATGTGGCTTCTCAGGGTCGATGCATGTGCAGCTCTGTAGTCACACATATCACAAGCATATGGTTTGTCGCCTGTGTGAGTGAACATGTGGATCAATATGGTCCGTTTCCTTGTTGCTCTGTAGTCACAATGATAACAAGTGTATGGTTTTGCGGTTGTGGACATTTTTCTTTTTCCTTTTTCTACTTTCCTCCATAAAATCGGAACGCTCGATTTTGACTTGGTCTAGGCTTCAGAACTCCAGTCTATATGTAAACAGAATACAACCCCCTTATGATCAGCATTTATGATGTGAAATGAATAAACAAATATTATTTCTGAACATGCAAAACATTACCTCAAGAATTTAGGTTCTTAGGAGAGTCCAATGAAGATAGCATCAATCAGTGAAGGCGTCTTCACTAGAAACTTTGGGTAAACTTCATGGAATGATGGTTCCACAGGGTGAACTGATTCGTAAGTAATGGCTCCTCCACTGTTGGGAGCTGCACAGTTGAGTGAGGAAGAACCGTTATGAGAGCTTGACCTTGATGCCGGGTGGGGGTCAGGTCAGATGTACTGCCACATACCTGAGGCCCTTCAGCTGTTGGCCTGGTCAGATGGTTTTTACAACAAAAAAAAAAGAAAATCTGCAAATTCTTACACATGGGTTGGTAATTCCTCGAATGGGGGAAACAGTGGGTGTGGCGGGTCCCAGACCCATTCCAATCGATTCAGGGTCCAAAATTTAGTGGAATATGATACCCCACACGCCTAGGTAGCAGAAATCCCGAAAACACATATTCAAAATGGGTAATAAATACCCACTTTGACCCATAACTTCTTCCAGTGGGTGCCAATCGTTCTGGGACCCGTTTCATTGGATTCAGCGTCAAAAATTTAGTGAAAAATGACACCCTACTCGCGTAAATCGCCCAAAATCTCGAAAATCCATTTTTCAAAATACACATTTTGACCCCTACCCCTCCCCACCCAAATTTGGTCCGATCGGGCTGAAATGAGGACCCGTCTCGTACACCCTACTCGCGTAAATCGCCCAAAATCTCAAAATCCATTTTTCAAAATACACATTTTGACCCCTACCCCTCCCCACCCAAATTTGGTCCGATCGGGCTGAATCGAGGACCCGTCTCGGCCGGGAACAGACCCCTGATCCTAATTTCAGATTTTTAGAAAATTTTCTACTACCAAAAACGACGCCGACGACGGACGGCGTACGGCGTATGGCGGACGGGCATTGACCTTTTGGTTGGTTATTCCTTGAATAATCAACCTATGTTTTCATGATAATGGTCAACCTCTCCGATTCGGCTCACAATTTTTTGGACGTTTCATGATGTCCTGATCAAAAAAGGTCGATGTCCATCCGCCGTACGGCGTCCATCGTCCGCGCCCTTTTTGGTAGTAGAAAATTTGTTTTTTGAAAAATGGATTTTCGAGTTTTTGGGCGATGTAGGCGAGTAGGGTGTAATTTTCCACTAAATTTTGGACGCTGAATCCAATGAAACGGGTCCCAGAACGATTGGCACCCACTGGAAGAAGTAATGGGTCAAATTGGGTATTTATTACCCATTTTGAATATATGTTTTCGGGATTTCTGCTACCTAGGCGTGTGAGGTGTCATTTTCCACTATATTTTGGACGCTGAATCCAATGAAACGGGTCCCAGAACGATCGGCACCCACTGGAAGAAGTTATGGGTCAAACTGGGTATTTATTACCCATTTTGAATATGTGTTTTCGGGATTTCTGCTACCTAGGAGAGTAGGGTGTCATTTCCCACTATATTTTGGACGCTGAATCCAATGAAACGGGTCCCAGAACGATCGGCACTCACTGGAAGAAGTTATGGGTCAAATTGGGTTTTTATTACCCATTTTGAATATGTGTTTTCGGGATTTCTGCTACCTAGGCGTGTGGGGTATAGTTTTCCACTAAAGTTTGGACGCTGAATCCAATAAAATGGGTCCCAGAACGATTGGCAACCACCGGAAGAAGTTATGGGTCAAAATGGGTATGTATCTACCCATTTTGTATGTGTCAGGATTTCTTGTGCCTAGGCATGTGGGGGTATCATATTCCTTTAAATTTTGGACCCTGAATCGATTGGAACAGGTCTGGGACCCGCCACACCCACTGTTTCCCCCATTCGAGGAATAACCAACCCGTGTGTAAGAATTTGCAGATTTTTTTGATCTAGACACCATGAAACGTCCAGAAAATAAGTTTGAGCCGGATCGGAGAGGTTGACTTTTTGCATGAAAACATAGGTTTTTTGATTATTCAAGGATTAACCAACCAAAACAGGGAAAGGGGGACAGAAATCGGATTCACCTGAGAAGGATTTATTTTATAAGCCACATTTAAATTATGTTCATAATCACTTAAACCACTTCATTATACAATGAAAATATTAAAACAATATAAGTCAGGATCAATTCATTTGTAACGTCCATAAATAAAAGTCTTCAAAAAGTCCTTGTTACTCAGGAGACCATTCCTGGAAGCAATAGTTACCCTGATCACAAGCATACTTCATGGGCTATGGTGTGCTCTTCTCAGGTGTCTTTTCAGGATCCATGCATGTGCAGCTCTGTAGTCACACTGATCACAAGCATATGGTTTGACGCCTGTGTGAGTACTCATGTGTCTTTTCAGGATCCATGCATGTGCAGCTCTGTAGTCACACTGATCACAAGCATATGGTTTGACGCCTGTGTGAGTACTCATGTGTCTATTCAGGATCCATGCATGTGCAGCTCTGTAGTCACACTCATCACAAGCATATGGTTTGGCGCCTGTGTGAGTACTCATGTGGCTTTGCAGGGTCGATGCCTGTGCAGCTCTGTAGTCACACAGATCACAAGCATATGGTTTGGCGCCTGTGTGAATACACATGTGGCTTCTCAGGGTTGATGCACGTGCAGCTCTGTAGTGACACAGATCACAGCATATGGTTTGGCGCCTGTGTGAGTACTCATGTGGCTTTTCAGGGTCGATGCCTGTGCAGCTCTGTAGTCACACAGATCACAAGCATATGGTTTGGCGCCTGTGTGAGTACTCATGTGACTTTTCAGGCTCCATGCCTGTGCAGCCCTGTAGTTACACTGATCACAAGCATATGGTTTGGCACCTGTGTGAGTACTCATGTGGCTTTTCAGGTGCCATGCATGTGCAGCTCTGTAGTCACACTGATCGCAATGATATGGTTTGTCGCCTGTGTGAGTGAACATGTGGATTAATATGGTCCGTTTCCTTGTTGCTCTGTAGTCACAATGATAATGGTGTATGGTTTTGCGGTTGTGGACATTTTTCTTTTTCCTTTTTCTACTTTCCTCCATAAAATCGGAACGCTCGATTTTGACTTGGTCTAGGCTTCAGAACTCCAGTCTATATGTAAACAGAATACAACCCCCTTATGATCAGCATTTATGATGTGAAATGAATAAACAAATATTATTTCTGAACATGCAAAACATTACCTCAAGAATTTAGGTTCTTAGGAGAGTCCAATGAAGATAGCATCAATCAGTGAAGGCGTCTTCACTAGAAACTTTGGGTAAACTTCATGGAATGATGGTTCCACAGGGTGAACTGATTCATAAGTAATGGCTCCTCCACTGTTGGGAGCTCCACAGTTGAGTGAGGAAGAACCGTTATGAGAGCTTGACCTTGATGCCGGGTGGGGGTCAGGTCAGATGTACTGCCACATACCTGAGGCCCTTCAGCTGTTGGCCTGGTCAGATGGTTTTTACAACAAAAAAAAAAAGAAAATCTGCAAATTCTTACACATGGGTTGGTAATTCCTCGAATGGGGGAAACAGTGGGTGTGGCGGGTCCCAGACCCATTCCAATCGATTCAGGGTCCAAAATTTAGTGGAATATGATACCCCACACGCCTAGGTAGCAGAAATCCCGAAAACACATATTCAAAATGGGTAATAAATACCCACTTTGACCCATAACTTCTTCCAGTGGGTGCCAATCGTTCTGGGACCCGTTTCATTGGATTCAGCGTCAAAAATTTAGTGAAAAATGACACCCTACTCGCGTAAATCGCCCAAAATCTCGAAAATCCATTTTTCAAAATACACATTTTGACCCCTACCCCTCCCCACCCAAATTTGGTCCGATCGGGCTGAAATGAGGACCCGTCTCGTACACCCTACTCGCGTAAATCGCCCAAAATCTCAAAATCCATTTTTCAAAATACACATTTTGACCCCTACCCCTCCCCACCCAAATTTGGTCCGATCGGGCTGAATCGAGGACCCGTCTCGGCCGGGAACAGACCCCTGATCCTAATTTCAGATTTTTAGAAAATTTTCTACTACCAAAAACGACGCCGACGACGGACGGCGTACGGCGTATGGCGGACGGGCATTGACCTTTTGGTTGGTTATTCCTTGAATAATCAACCTATGTTTTCATGATAATGGTCAACCTCTCCGATTCGGCTCACAATTTTTTGGACGTTTCATGATGTCCTGATCAAAAAAGGTCGATGTCCATCCGCCGTACGGCGTCCATCGTCCGCGCCCTTTTTGGTAGTAGAAAATTTGTTTTTTGAAAAATGGATTTTCGAGTTTTTGGGCGATGTAGGCGAGTAGGGTGTAATTTTCCACTAAATTTTGGACGCTGAATCCAATGAAACGGGTCCCAGAACGATTGGCACCCACTGGAAGAAGTAATGGGTCAAATTGGGTATTTATTACCCATTTTGAATATATGTTTTCGGGATTTCTGCTACCTAGGCGTGTGAGGTGTCATTTTCCACTATATTTTGGACGCTGAATCCAATGAAACGGGTCCCAGAACGATCGGCACCCACTGGAAGAAGTTATGGGTCAAACTGGGTATTTATTACCCATTTTGAATATGTGTTTTCGGGATTTCTGCTACCTAGGAGAGTAGGGTGTCATTTCCCACTATATTTTGGACGCTGAATCCAATGAAACGGGTCCCAGAACGATCGGCACTCACTGGAAGAAGTTATGGGTCAAATTGGGTTTTTATTACCCATTTTGAATATGTGTTTTCGGGATTTCTGCTACCTAGGCGTGTGGGGTATAGTTTTCCACTAAAGTTTGGACGCTGAATCCAATAAAATGGGTCCCAGAACGATTGGCAACCACCGGAAGAAGTTATGGGTCAAAATGGGTATGTATCTACCCATTTTGTATGTGTCAGGATTTCTTGTGCCTAGGCATGTGGGGTATCATATTCCTTTAAATTTTGGACCCTGAATCGATTGGAACAGGTCTGGGACCCGCCACACCCACTGTTTCCCCCATTCGAGGAATAACCAACCCGTGTGTAAGAATTTGCAGATTTTTTTGATCTAGACACCATGAAACGTCCAGAAAATAAGTTTGAGCCGGATCGGAGAGGTTGACTTTTTGCATGAAAACATAGGTTTTTTGATTATTCAAGGATTAACCAACCAAAACAGGGAAAGGGGGACAGAAATCGGATTCACCTGAGAAGGATTTATTTTATAAGCCACATTTAAATTATGTTCATAATCACTTAAACCACTTCATTATACAATGAAAATATTAAAACAATATAAGTCAGGATCAATTCATTTGTAACGTCCATAAATAAAAGTCTTCAAAAAAGTCCTTGTTACTCAGGAGACCATTCCTGGAAGCAATAGTTACCCTGATCACAAGCATACTTCATGGGCTATGGTGTGCTCTTCTCAGGTGTCTTTTCAGGATCCATGCATGTGCAGCTCTGTAGTCACACTGATCACAAGCATATGGTTTGACGCCTGTGTGAGTACTCATGTGTCTTTTCAGGATCCATGCATGTGCAGCTCTGTAGTCACACTGATCACAAGCATATGGTTTGACGCCTGTGTGAGTACTCATGTGTCTATTCAGGATCCATGCATGTGCAGCTCTGTAGTCACACTCATCACAAGCATATGGTTTGGCGCCTGTGTGAGTACTCATGTGGCTTTGCAGGGTCGATGCCTGTGCAGCTCTGTAGTCACACAGATCACAAGCATATGGTTTGGCGCCTGTGTGAATACACATGTGGCTTCTCAGGGTTGATGCACGTGCAGCTCTGTAGTGACACAGATCACAGCATATGGTTTGGCGCCTGTGTGAGTACTCATGTGGCTTTTCAGGGTCGATGCCTGTGCAGCTCTGTAGTCACACAGATCACAAGCATATGGTTTGGCGCCTGTGTGAGTACTCATGTGACTTTTCAGGCTCCATGCCTGTGCAGCCCTGTAGTTACACTGATCACAAGCATATGGTTTGGCACCTGTGTGAGTACTCATGTGGCTTTTCAGGTGCCATGCATGTGCAGCTCTGTAGTCACACTGATCGCAATGATATGGTTTGTCGCCTGTGTGAGTGAACATGTGGATTAATATGGTCCGTTTCCTTGTTGCTCTGTAGTCACAATGATAATGGTGTATGGTTTTGCGGTTGTGGACATTTTCCTGCTTCTCCTTTCCTCCATAAAATCGGAATGCTCGATTTTGACTTGGTCTAGGCTTCAGAACTCCAGTCTATATGTAAACAGAATACAACCCCCTTATGATCAGCATTTATGATGTGAAATGAATAAACAAATATTATTTCTGAACATGCAAAACATTACCTCAAGAATTTAGGTTCTTAGGAGAGTCCAATGAAGATAGCATCAATCAGTGAAGGCGTCTTCACTAGAAACTTTGGGTAAACTTCATGGAATGATGGTTCCACAGGGTGAACTGATTCGTAAGTGATGGCTCCTCCACTGTTGGGAGCTGTACAGTTGAGTGAGGAAGAACCGTTATGAGAGCTTGACCTTGATGCCGGGTGGGGGTCAGGTCAGATGTACTGCCACATACCTGAGGCCCTTCAGCTGTTGGCCTGGTCAGATGGTTTTTACAAAAAAAAAAAAAGACACCCATTGTGTGTGGCGGATCCCGGACCCATTCCAATCGATTTACGGGACAAAATTTAGTGGAAAATGATACCCCACACGCCTAGGCACCAGAAATCTTGACACATACAAAATGGGTGGATACATACCCATTTTGGCCCATAACTTCCTCCAGTGCATGCCAATCGTTCTGAGACCCACTTCATTGAATTTGGCGTTCAAAATTTATTGGAAAATGATACCCTACTTGCCTAGATCGCTCAAATCTCCATCCAAATCCATTTTTCAAAAAACACATTTTACCCCTACCCCGCCCAAATTTGGTCGGGCTGAAAAGTTTAGAGGACCGTTCTTGGCCGGGAACAGACCCCTGACATAAATTTCAGATTTTTAGAAACTACCAAAAACGGCGTGGACAATGGATGAACATTGACCTTTTTTGATCAGGACACCATGAAACGTCCAAAAAAAATTTGAGCCGAATCGGAGAGGTTGACCCTTCGCATGAAAACATATATAAGTTGATTAATCAAGGAATAACTAACCAAAAGCCAGAAATGGGGTATAATTTTCGACAAAATATTGAATGCTGAATCCAATGAAACGGGTCCCGGGGTTTGATGTTTCTTTTTGGTTCCTGCTATTTGTTTGTTCAGCTAGTTTTTTAAAGGAAAGTGAAGCGAATCGGTTCTATTAAATTGTTCATCCCGCATTTGCAGTTTTGGTGGTTTTGCCTATATACAACGGACATTTGACTAATATCTGCTGGTAATATGAATTTGGCACAGCCGCTGAATGCAATGCAAATTCTGTTTTTTCGTTTTAAAATACAAAATAAATGGATTTATTTAAAAAAATCTAAAACAGATGAACCACGAACAATTTAGATTAGTTAACACTTGGCGTGTGGGGTATCATTTTTCACTAAATTTTGGACTCTGCTTTGTTTGGAATTAGTATCCATGCTGCTGGTCCGAGGAATAACACAACCTCTGTGAAAGAATTTACAGCATTTTTTCATCTACGAACGGTAGATCAGTTAGTGAATCGTTGATCATTTTAGAACGTGGAAGCAATAAAAACTAACTTCCCAACCTTTAGTCCCCTGTCTCTCATTTTCCTTTATCCGAGGCTCCTTGGGGTCTCTTCTGTAGAGGTTTTGAAGAGTTTTCTCTCAGCCCAAGTCCAACGGAGTTGGATAATTGACGAGCACCGGGAGAAATGCTCTCAAGGCAAAAGTGGAAACTTTTCAAAGAGGATTTCCATTATTGCTGAACTCTTTCTCACGACAGAACAACCCGTCAACTTGCAGTAAGAAATACGAATGTTACAGCCAACCACCGAAATCGATCCCTGAATGTGAAATATTATTAGAACCGGACCAGATCTAAATGGCAGGTGAGCGGTTCTAGGTTCAAAATTCTCTAAATAATGAACCTATTTATTTTTGCCAGAGGTCAGTCTCTCCTATATGCCGTAAAAACGTGATATTTTAACCCTCCAGTTCCAAAATCTAATCCGGCATGTGTATGCAAGTGGTTCTTGTTTTACCGAATCATTTGGGCTTAAATACACTCGAAAAATATTTACCGATTTTGATAATCATTTTTGGTTGATTTATAAAACCGCACTGTGTAGGGTCTTACAAACGGTAGAAGAAATATGAGATTTTTACACATTTCCTGAGCCTCCGCCGGGGACTGCCCCCGTTCCCCGAATGGCGACACAAGTTTCAGGCATTCTTTCGATCTTTTCCTACCACATCAGGGGGGTTCCCCAGGGCTCACCTCGGTCCCCTTCTATTCAATCTGGTGACTAATGGCGTTATTACCTCCCTGCACCATACTGAGTTTTTGATATACGCTGACGATCTGAAGCTCTTTATCTCCATCCGTGATTCTGTGGACTGCCACCTCCTTCAGCAGAACCTGGATGCCCTCTCTCAATGGTGCGCCATTAACAGACAAGCCTTGAACCCATCTAAATGTGCAGTCATTTCTTTCCATCGCTCACACTTCACAATCAGCCCCCCCCCCCCCCCCCCAAACACACACACACAGGGCTGATATAGTGGACCTTGGCGTGCATCTGGATTCCCAGCTTACCTTATCAGATCCTTCAGCTGGGGTGGCGTCCCGTGGACAAGCACACACATGGCTTTCTGAAGCGCAATACCATCTGAAGAGCAATACCAGAAAGTTCTTTCATGCACCAGCCCTCGTGACATTTTGACACCAGACTCGTGCATCCAACTCTGGAGTATGCATCGGTGGTTTGGAGTCCCTATTACGAGCCCCACATCGTGCGAATTGAACGCGTCTTCAAGGCTTTCCTCCGCTACCTAGCATAGAAGCTATCCATTCCTCGGAGGGACTGGACTAAGGGGTGCTCGCTCGTCGCTTCAGCTTGTCTCCACGAGATGTTACATTCCTTCATGGTCTGCTGTCGGGTCGGATTGATGCCCCTGATCTATTGGCTTGGGTCGGCTTTCTCGTACCTCGCTTGTCTTCTCGTTCCATCACACCTTTTGCCGCCCCCTTTTCGTCCACAAATGACTTATATCACCGCCCACTAAGAGGCATTCCTCGCCAGGCAAACCTCCTCTCATCATCGCCTCCCTTCATTGACATTCTTTTTTCGCCCCTCTCAACCATTAAATCTCAGCTTTTCCGGCACCTTTGTTCGAGTATCCCTCAACAACTTATCTTGCCTAATCTGTGTTTTGGACGTCAGTGTAAAATGAATGTGAAACCAAGTGTGGTGTTTTGGCCAATGGTGGTTTTTTTTCTTATCACTCTAGACATTTAACTGTCATTCTTTCTTGTAATTGGGTTCATCACGTATTTTTCTAAATAAATAAATAAATGACCCCAAGTTCCGCGGTAGAACGGAGGAAGATTCCCAAGAAATAAATTTTAAACCTTAAAAGGACCAGTGCAATGGGAACAATACACCAGATCGCCGGCTTTGTGACAAATTTGTGCAACTTTCTACGAAGAAATTGTGCGCTCACTTTTCCTTCAAAAAGCACAGATGATCCACATGATTTCGTCGCCTCAGTAGAAATATGGGAACGAAGATTGATTTTCAGTCATGACCAGTCTTGATGTGTTCATACACGAGACTCGAGTTCATCGTGATGAAAAAATTTTGAACACACGTAGAACTCTGCAGTAATTTCTCATATACTCTCCTGGCTTCGTGGGAGTGCTCCAGTTCCCATTGCGCTCGACCATTTTCACAGTGGACCTTCCTTACTCAGTGGATTTATCTTTCTGTTTCCTCCTCTCGGCCACGAGGGAGTTTAAATAAACGATGTGTGTAGGGTAGTTATTAATGGATCTCGACTAAAACATTTTAGCTAAAAGGTGATATAAAACAAATGCGGCGCATCGCATCGATTCCATTAGAGATGACCAGCGCCGCGTTATGCATGCAACACGCACATGCGCGGACCAATCTGCCAGAAATTGACTTTATAACGAGACTGAAGCTGACAACTTGATAATAACTGGATCAACTTTTATTTAACCGTGATTGATTTCATCTCTCTTACCTTTGTGATGGTATGGAATGAACGGAGGAAACTGCGTAGACGCCTTTTCATTTTTCGCCTCCTCCTGCTCAGATTTGTCTTCCTGACCCTCAGAGCTGGAGTTCCACATCTTCAACTCCTCCAGTTCTACAACATATAGTTCGACCTTCATCACGTGACTTGGCAAACCACGTTCTTGTAGTGCGTATTTGAAAAAAAAAAAAAAAATATGGTGGAATATGACTTGGAGTTGTTGAATGAGATTGATTCATTTTGATTGATTGAATGTATTTATTTCCCGACCATGGGCGGGTTAGGCCCTAGTAGCCCCCTCTTTCATCATTTCAGAATAATGATTACAACAAATCAAAAATGGGGGTCCCAGACTCATTCCGAAAAATTCAGCGCCCAAAATTTAGTGGAAAATGCTACCTTGCACGCCTAGATCGCCAAAATTTACCAAAATCCAACACATTTTGACCCCTACCCCCTCATATATTGCTCCCATCGGGGGATTCTGCGTCTCAAGTTAGGCAGATACCCAAAAAACGCCTCATCTCATGCTCAAGCCTCAATCTGTTTTGCTTCTCTCATGCTCATACACTGCGTCATTCCTCGAGCATAGTATCTTTTAGAGTCCAAAAAGAAAAACACTGGGAATTCTTTCACAGGGGTTGGTTATTCCTCAGATCAGGCGCATGGAGACTCATTTCAATCGATTCAGCGTTCAAAGTTTAGTGAAAAATGATACCCCACACGCCAAGGCACCAGAAATCCCAAAAACCCATGTTCAAAATAGGTAGATAGAAGATACCTATTTTGACCCATAACCTCTTCCGGTGGGTGCCAATCGTCCTGAGACCAGTCTCATTCGATTCGGCGTTCACAATTTAGCGGAAAATGATACCCCACACGCCAAAATACCAGAAATCTCCGATTCGAAATGGGTAGACCCATAACCTCTTCGGGTGGGTGCCAATCGTTCCGGGACCTGGCTCATTGGATTCAGCGTCCAAAATTTAGTCAAAAAGTACCCCACATGCCTTGATCGCCGAAAATTTCGAAAATTCATTCTTCTAAAAACACATTTTGAACTGTACCCCCCAAATTTGGTCCGATCGGGTTGAAAAGTTTTGAGGTCCAACCAAAGCTGGAAACGGGTCCTCCTTGAGCAAAATTTCAGATTTTTAGATTGTCTACTACCGAAAACGGCGTGGATTTTGAATTATCAACTTATGTTTGACAAATGGATTTTCGAGGTTTTTAGCGATTCAGTCGTGTGAGGTATCGACTAAATTTTGGAGCTGAATCGATTGGAATGACTCTTGCGCACACCACACCCACTGTTTCGTTTCTGTTTCTGTTTCGGTCCGTGGAATAACCTGCCCCTGCGAAATAATAATTTACAGCTTAATGACCGGAAGAGGGAGTGGTGAGTACCATAATACCATAAATAATTCGCGCAATCCTGAAGCTTTTCTGTAAAAATGATTAAGAGTTAGAAGAATAACAAATCTCAGCCCTACGCCCCAGATTTCCTCATCACAGAAACAAAAGCTTTCCTCGTCCGAAAAGCTCGAATGATTTATGATCTGTGTCCTGAAAAGAGGCACGTACCTACAACTCTTCTCTTCACCAAGCTTTGAATGCGAAAACCACGTCGTCCGGAGGCGTTCCCGCTGTAAAACTTGTAATGTTACTTTACGAGGGGGTTGGACGAGAAAAAAAATCGGAAGTTAATCATGGGGTATGGCTCAATTAATCCAGCCACGGGAGTCTCCGAAGGTCTTTTGCGAATGAGAAACACCATTAATCCGCTCGTGGCTGCTATACCGCTTCATTTGTATCCATCAAGCGAGCCATCCCCTCAATGTCAAGTGTAACGTGCAAATGGCAGTAGTCGAGTACATCGTTAGCAGTGTAATTACGTATTAAATGAATTTCCAGGTAACTTTAGAGATTCTGAGACAACCAACGTGTTTCATCGGTGCATAGAATCCCCTTCATTCGTAGGTGTAAGACGAGAGGGGGTAAACTCTCCGAGTACCTACCAACTCAAAGGGCGGATTACCATAAGTTCAACCTCACACGACCACTAGTTCGTGTCTTTTGAAGACACGAAGACAGTTCACACAAAGCACATTCACTTAGATGAGTGAATAGAACTTGCACAAAGCAGATTCGATCAGTGAATAAATTATTTTGGTTGCTTGAGATACACTGATATTTTGATCAACACCTATTTTGTTGACAGTTTAGTTTCAATATACCCCACAATAATTTGTTGAGTAAAGTCCAAAAGTGCCTTAGTGATGTGCCTTGTACCAACTACGCAATGTAGGTAAACAGACCAACCCCCACCCCTTAGACTGTTTGTAGAGGGACTCCCTTCCATAACAGAATCAGAGGCAAGAGAAACTTCGCAATAAGTCCACTCTCCATCATCCTTGTGGTTGTAATTTGATCAACGCAAGTCAACCAGTGTTGCCAGACTGGAATTTTGGTCCAGAAAGGGGGGAAAAGGAGGAATGTTAGGCTGAGGAAACGGGACATTTTGGTAAGGGGGGATGATATTGTGGATTTGCAACATGGCTGATTAGCCGATGGTTGAAAAGAACCAACGAATGATGATAAACACATTTTCTTTATTTAATCATCAACATAAACGAACATTAAACTTGGTAACCCAATATGTACTAACAAAAGTGTTTTAGTGCCCATAAAAGGATCCTATTCTAAGACTTTTACCTTCTTCAACTTACATTCCATAATATAAAATACATGATTAACAATCAGTTTCAAATCGAGTATCTTTACCAAGGTTGGGTACATCTTAAAACACATAATAAATCAACTGAACAATGTACCTCAAAACATTGCTGGAAATGGGCTTCATTCCGGAAAAGTATTCAAATTACTCTCTTACTTCGATTTGAACTAATTGAAAGTTGTTTTTCACTTTTTGAGACAGAAATCGCAATCAAAAGCCCTGGTTTTGTAAAATGATTGGATCGGTTTCTCGATTGTATTGAAAACGGGAAAAAGGGGGATTTTTTTTACAGAAAACCGGGATTTGGTGGGATCGGGGGATAAGGGGGGCAGAGGTCCAAAAAGAGGGATATTGGGTTGAGGTAGGGGACAAAATGTGTTTTTTTAAAAGTGGATTTTCGAGATTTTTGGCAATCTAGGCATGTGAGGTATTATTTTCGACAAAATTTTGGACGCTGAATCGGATAAAACGGGTCCAGGAACGATTGACACCCATCGGAAGAGGTTATGGGTCAAAATGGAAATACCCATTCCGAAAATGGGTTTTCAAGATTTCAGGTACCTAGGCGTGTGGGGTATCATTTTCCACTAATTTTTGTGACGCTGAATCAATTAGAATGAGTCTCAATGCTGCTGATCCGAGGAATAACCAACCCCTGTGAACAAATTTGCTGCTTTTTCCCTGCTGGTCACATCGAGAAGACACGATGATAAATCTACAAACCTGGAAAGTGCTCGGTGGTCAGGAAGGATTAGTATAGTTATGTATTCAACATCGCACAGCATTCAATCTATGTTGATATTCGGGTGAGAGTAACGTCTACAAGTAAATGAAGAGACATTATGGGTCAAAAGGACGATCAATATTCGATCTCCAGTCTACAAATGGCATGTATTTACTTGTAAGTGTGCATTTATGTATTGAAATAACGTACTTAAGTGCCACAAGGAGCAGTTGCAATAAGGAGCCATCGCAGGATATTTCATACGTGAACCGTGACTGAGGGGCATGTATCTCGCAGCGAGAAGCCCTGAAAGGGTAGGGAAGTAGGAGAAGGAGTTTGATTGAAAATAGATTAAAGTCGGACTCATCTCTAACTACTTACAAAAGGTTATTTTTATCCTCATCCCCAACGCTCGTTTCAGATATCTTCATCTGCTCGAGAAAGCCAACAGCTTATTGTTTAGGGGAAATACCGGAATTAATTCTTATTCATGTTTATTCATTTGATTTGCTCCAATAACATGGAATGACCAACAACAATTGTATCAATGCCACTACTATCAGGGTTCGCACTTGAAAAGTAGTGCGGGTGCGGAAGACGTTGAACAAACGCTTTGATATTTCGACGAAATGAGGTTTCATTAAACTCAAGAAACACCCGTTGATTCAATAAGCACGATAGACATATTTGATCAAGATGTTGATTGCCCAATGTGGGTTATACGTCTGTGCTCAAAATTGCACAAGCGTCAATATCAACCCCAAACAATACAATTTAGTATCATTTTTAGCCATTGTGGGGCGTGAATATTGTCCAACCCACATTGTAAAGTAATATTGAGCGCCTGGGTGGAAGCGGTTAGAACCTATTTTTAGATATTATAACCCTTCAAATGTATTTATCATTACATAGATAGAGGAGTTAACGCCCTTTCCAAAAGTGGTTTCAGATCTGAGCTAACTTGTGTATTAAGGGAGTTATAGACAAAGAATTGTGTTGAGGTTAACAACTATTATAATCTGAAAATCCTGAATAACATGGAAATGACGCCTCTGAAGGAACCGAAAGAATTGAAGCTAACAGAGGAGGTAGATGAAGGAGAGAAATAAAGAACAGAAAAAAGCACAAGAAGAAGTGCAAGCAAAACTTGAGAACGAGAAAAAGAAACCGCCAGAATCCAAAGAAACACAATTAAAACAAGAAAAAGAAGGAAATGAAAAAGTATTCCAAGAACTGAAAGAGGAGCAGAAAAAATTGGAATCATAAAAACCAAAGGAAGTGCAGAAGGCTCAACAAGAGTTGAAGAAAGAAGATTGGCAGAAGAAGGAAGAACTTGATCAGCTTGGCAAAGAAAAGAAGAAGAACTTGAATCAAAAAGTGATAAAGATAATGTACAAAAGAGGAAGAAGCTAGAAGATGGTAATAAACCAAATTAGGAAGAATACAGATTGACAGAAGAGCTGGAAAAGGAGAGGATAGATGTCAAAATGCGAGAAGGAAAGAGTTGAAGAAGAAGCCAAGACAAAACAAATGAAACAGAAGGTGCAAGCTGAAAAACAGATAGCAGGAACAGTAAAAAGAAAAGGTGCTAGCTGAAATGGAAAAAGAGAAGATTACTGAGGAAGGTGCTAAGAGAAAATTGGTGAAAAAACAGAGCGAGTACCCCAAAAGAGGTGATTTTAGAAGACCAAAAGAATGACTGAATGAAAGAATTCTGGGGTGAAAGAACTGATACAATATCAGGTTCCAACAGCCAGTTTGGGAGACAAGGCACAGGCTGAAATAGTGGAAGAAAGGAATGAATGAAATAGGGTGAATCTGTTGACTGTTGCTATGCGGAACACAGGAGACTGTAAGTCGCATCTTGCCATTTAGGAAAACGCATATTCATTATAGTTTGTGCTGCGCTAGTGGAAAGTTGTAGCAGAAAATGAAAGATTCTAGAAAGAGAAAATGCGATGAGGTGCCGAAGATATCTATCGAGATGGAATTTACCTCGTTTAGGCCGTAAATACACCAAAAATGCAAAACCTGATTTTCTTCTGCTTCTTCTTCTTTTTCTTCTCTATACAGATAAAACCAACCGAAGAACTTGAACGGTCAGACTGATGGTTCAACTATCGACCTACAGTTCAACTAGCGGGCTAAGTTTAGTTTGTGAAAGTGGCCCTTAGTGGTTAGCCAGTCCAAGCAGTGTACGACAAACGTCACATTTCGAGAAAGACGAATTTTCCTTTCGGAAACCCAATTTATGTTGTTGATGTTGTTAGATAAAATTTGAAAAAAAAATGTTTGGGCGACCAAGAGAATAAAATCAAACCCCAAGTAAAGATGAAGTTTTATTGATTTTTTCCAGGGCAAATAATCAAACTCCCTAAAACCTGGAGTAAAAAATGGCAGGTTTGCGATTTACATAGATATGTACTGAACCGGCACTGTCAGTTTCATTTTGGTTGGTTTTTCCTTGAATAATCAATTTTCTAAAAATCTGAAATGTCCCGGCTCGAGTTGGTCCTCAAAACTTTTCAGCCCGATCGGACCAAATTTGGGCGGTGTAGGGGTCAAAATGTGTATTTTGAAAAATGGGTTCTCGAGATTTTTGGCAATCTAAGCGTGTGGGGTATCATTTTCCACTACATTTTGGAAGCTGAATTCAATGAAATGGGTCCCGTAACGATTGATGCCCTCTGGGAGAGGGTATGGATCAAAATGGGTACCTATCCACCCATTTCGAATGCGTGTTTTCGAGATTTCTGGTACCTAGGTGAAAGCCTAAGTGTGGGGTATCATTTTCCACTAAATTTTGGACTCTAAATCGATTGGAATGGGTCCGGGACCTGCCACATGTTCCCCCAATTTTCCCCATGTTGAAGAAATGAGTCTCCATGCGACTGGTCTGAGGTTTTCTCAGGTTTTCTACTACCAAAAACGGCGTGGACAGTGGAGGGATATTTTCTTATTTTGAACTAGACACCTTGAAACGCCCTGAAAAAAAGTTTGGGGAACATCGGAGAGACTGACTTTTTGCATGAAAACAAGTTGATTATTCAAGGAATAAAAACCAAAAATTGAAATAGACGAGTAACTAGGTTAGATCTCTAAACAGAAACGCTAACGGAGTGATACGACATGACCTGCAGGGAATTTAACCCGCGAACGAGAGCCGCAAGAAGCAACCCTTATGAATGACGGCGGCGCCGAAAAGCTGAAGAAGCATCTCGCATAGCACGGGTCAACGAGCAACCTTTCTCAATGTGAAAATGAGGACAGTCTAAGCGTTGAGGAAAAGACATGGGGCGTCACGGGAAAAAACCAGCGGAACAGGCAATGTTGAATAATTCAAAGGGGCGGTTGGCCCAAGCGGGTGAACATTTAAACAAAGGTTAGGACGCGACATCATTTATCGCGATGATTGATCGAAGATGCACTAGCCCCACTGTCTGTATTTTGAGTCATCATTGCCGATTGAAACGCCATAAAGATTCAAGTTTGCAAAGACGAAAGGTAAACTTGATGTGCGGCGCAGTGATGCAGTTTATAACAATAGAAAATACCGAAGTATTCTCCCGCTTACTGTATAGATTCCAGTATCTTCATTGATACTGGTATGTATTGATCTTGATTGATGAGGGAGTCCATCCTACACAGCAGCCGAACCTATACAGAGCCGACTTTTGAATGAAGACAATTTTTTCCTCTATCTATCTACATGTTCTTGCCACAGCGATAATTTCAACGATTGTGATTGTGCGGGTGCAGCTCTACACGGTCCAGTATCAGTTTCATCATAATCAATACGCCAGAAGCACATGCGCGAACATAATTTTATGGTATCTTGCACCGTTGAGTTTGAAATAAACATTAAACTCGATGGGACAGAGGCGCATAAAATGCATTACCCTCCTTAATCCTTAATCCTCCATTCTGCTAACTAGATCCTGTTTTTGGTTGCCTTGAATAATCAACCTATGTTTTCATACAAGAGATCGACCTCTCCGATTCACATCAAAATTAAACACATTGCGTTTCAAGGGGTTTAGATTAAAAAAACGTTGCAAATTCATTCACAGGGGTTGGTAATTTCTCGAAGCAGGCGCACAGAGACTCATTCAACGTCCAAAATTTAGTGGAAAATGATACCACACACGCCTAGGTACCAAAAACATCGAAAACACACATTCGAAATGGGTGGATGGAAACCCATTTTGACCCATAACCTCTTCCAAAGGGCGCCAATCGTTCCGAGACCCATTTCATTGGATTCAGCGCCCAAAATTTAATGGAAAATGATAACCCATAACGCCTAGATCAACGAAAATATCGAAAATACATTTTTCAAAACATTTTGTTTTTGAGGTTTTTGGCGATGACGTCGTGTGAGGTATCATTATTTTTCAAATTTTGATTTTCTCTATGTTAAACAGGACAAATATTTCCGGTAAGGAAGCTCGTGACCATGGCAGTGTATTTTTTAAGAGCAATGAAAGCAGTCTATGGCGTTTTATAACCTGTACCTAGAGGGAAATCTAGAGGTGATTCTCAATTTACCACTGTAAGAAGATCGCTACATTTTGTGCCAAATCCTTTGTCTTTAGCCTACATTACACATCGTAACCTACAACGACTACCATTTTTTCGAAGCTATCAATTTATTTTTATTATTATTTTCTCTCTGAGCTTTTGACGAAAAAGGTGTTCAGAGGGTACAGGATTTGATTGACGACACCAAGTTGTGTGCAATGTGCTCGGTATTTAATATACCCACGTGCCTGATATTGTTTCAAGACCAACTCATCCTTCGTGAGGTCTCCTGGGATATTGCTTCCGGAGGAGTTGAAGGAACTATGTCACCCTCATCAAATAACTCGACTCACGGAGATGATAAAGCCCTGCAAAGTGATCAAGGGTTCATCGCGAGTTTGTTAGCTGACCTGACGAGAGGAGGCACTCACAAATGGCGGTATTAATAGAGAGGATAGTAATTGAATCATTCGCGTTTTAGTCTGGAAATGAGAGACATTCTATGAATCAGGTCAACAAGCGTTACGTGTTAGGAGTATACCAAGCATATTTTGGAACTCATATCTTCCTTCATTGAAGCATATTCTTTTTGACGAGATATGTGAATCGGTTTTGAAGAGCCAGAAATCGACCTGTGGTAGACGCAGGATGATGGGAGGGGTTTCATTGTAATCGTCACACAACCCCGTTTTTAGTCTATGCAATGGTTTGGAGCGTCTAAAACGCTGCCAGGAAATGGTGAACCAAATCCTTGTAACATCAACCTTTTTTCAGTAACGACGAGGCCCAATTCCATCTTTCTGGAGCTGTAAACAAACAGAATTTCCACCACTGGGTGGCTGAAAACCCAAGACGAGTCGACTATGGACCTCTACCAAAGTGACATTGTGGTGTGCAGTTTCTCCATTCAGCGTCATTGAGCTTTGAAGAGGACGGCCGAACCGGTGAATGCAGCACGCCATGTTCCAATTCTTGCCAATCTTTTACCGCACCCTGTATATTAAGTGAATCTGTAAGAGTATTGTAGTGGATCATCATACTACGTACAGGGTGTCCCTAGAGTGACATTTTTCAAGGAACAACAAGAGCCGGGAAGAGGTCCGACAGGCCCGAATCGCCCTATGGCTATTGTATTTGGCTAATACTATTTTGGGTTTGACCAAAACACTCGGAGATGGGGTGTTTGACTAGGCCCAAGCCTCCCTCGACTCTCCAAGAGATTGATTGAT
Organism: Cyrtorhinus lividipennis; assembly: GCA_019603395.1. Taxonomy (NCBI): domain Eukaryota; kingdom Metazoa; phylum Arthropoda; class Insecta; order Hemiptera; family Miridae; genus Cyrtorhinus; species Cyrtorhinus lividipennis. The sequence continues at coordinate 9,963,214 of CM034002.1, read as the reverse complement.
GGTTGATTTATTGATTTATTTATCCACCAGGGAAAGGTTTGGGCCTACTAGCAGTCTCTTCCACCTTCCCAGGAAGCAGAGTTTACAAAATAGTAGATTAATCCTTTTTACAATCAGCAATATAATTAGTTCACTTACAATGATAGATTCCAGATAGAAGTAAGTAACTTAGATAAGAAGAAAGATAAACGGTGCAAATTCAGCGGCCCAAATTTAGTGAAAAATGATAACACGCACGCCAGAAATCTCAAAAACACGCATTCGAAATGGATAGATGGATACTCATATGACCCATTTCTCTTCTCATTCCTGATTTCTGGTACCTAGGCGTGTGGGGAATCATTTTCCACTAAACTTTGGACGCTGAATCGATTGATATGAGTCTCCATGTGCCTGGTCCGAGGAATAACCAACCCCTGTAAAAAAAATTGCAGCGTTTCTGATGGTTCCTAAAATTTTAGTTCGTTCATCAATTTATCAAGTATAGTGTGATCAAAGTACTCATCATAAACTTTCTTTACTTGGACAAAAAAATATCGTTCAAACATAACCGATCGTGTGATATTTCGGGTTTTGTATGAAATTCTCATCATTATTCGTAGGTATTCCTATCGCGAATCCAAAGCTCCCTACAGAATAGCAAGTCGCTCGTGACCCATGACTGGATTCGAATCTTGGGAACAACCTTTTGGTCTGTTGCCATCTTGTTGGGATTACAAAATGTACCAATAGATTGGATCAATCAGCAATGTAGAATGTAGAAAAGTTCAATGATCACTTACTTGATGTTGTGGCTGGCCCATAGTTGGAAAATTTCCTCTTCTCCGCATACCTGAAAGTTGAAAAGAGCACTTCTTGTATTTCATGAATTTATTTTCGTAATTGATTACTACAACAACAATAACTCGTCATTTTCACCCCTTCATCATTCATTTCTCACGATTTGAGATTTATTTCATGATTTCGATCTGACGTCACTAACACGGCCTTAACTCCCTTAACATACATGATAACCTCAAATCGAAATGTACCCTTGAAAAAAGCGTCAAATTTTCTTTCTGATGGGCCCCTTAACGTCCTAAAAAATTGAGTGCATGTATTGTCAGACAAACCTTGTCAACATTCAGCCGGGTAGAGAAAACATTTTCCCCAGAACAATTCTCTGATTCAGGCATTCATTTAGGGGGGAGTAGGGGACGAAATGTGTTTCGGAAAATGGATTTTTGAGATTTTTGGCGATCCAGGCGTGTGGGGTATCATTTTTGACAAAATTTTGAACGCTGAACTGATTGGAATGAGCCTCAATACTCCTAGTCCGAGGAATAACCAACCCCTGTGATTTTATTGCGTCACAGACCTTGCATCGTTGAACAGCTCCCCATTGCAATAAGAGATTCTTATGTTTTCTATCACTACTAAAACATTCTGTTGAGTGTTTTTGTATTTCTACCGGCCTCCTTGCTGCCATTACATGTTTTTGCGATAAATGTTGGAGAGCGAAAATGAAAAGCTCCTCAACAATCAGCAACTTGAGTGTGCATAATATGAACCTTTTGAATGAATAGTTTACCTAGATAGTACTAGTTCAGCTTTGTAAAGAAGAATCTTCTGTATCGTTGTGAAACTGATCATTCACATCCGATACTTCAAGTAGCATGAAATGTGATCCTAGGGACGTTGATAAATATCAACGAGCACACTTGCCCCAAAGCGGGCTAACCTGAGGAGGAGAAGTGGAGGAGTTAGCAAGTGCTCTTTCAAGTTGCTGAGATTAGGTCCTTTTAGCGGGAGTCAGCATTCCTTCCTCTCGATCCACTCCATCTGAGTTCGTAGCTTTTAGCAGAACAACAGGAACCTCTACGATAGGAAGTAGATTGAGAGTGGGCATTAGAAATTCAAGAATTGATTTTCACTTGAGGCGTACCAACCACTTAATTGTATCCATCCTCCGCTAAACCTAAGTATTTGCATTAACTGCTCATTAACAAAATTGCTCAACACAAAACGTCAACATTCTAAAACGCTACCTCATAACCTAAGAAGATGGTTTCACGAAGTCGAAACCATGTAAATGATTTTTTTAGCGTCTCATCAAAATCGAACATAGCTCTCTTCTTCACGTTACCTCTCATTCCCATTACCTAGAAAGTGAACAGGTACTGAAGAATATAGATACCTACTATTGCGTGAACGATATTCTCAAGAAACCCATTTACACAATAAATAATCACAATGATCCACATTTCCATAGCCTCCCTAAAACGGCAAAAACGGTAATTTCATAATGTAAGGTATAATAAGTGACTAAATATTCGATAAGAAATGTAAGCGGCTCATTTACCTCAAGTTTTAAGATACGCATCTTTTTGAAAAGATTCGTGAAATGGAGATTACAAGCATAATTTAAAGGGGATGTTTTCACAATGGGATCCTTCCTCAAGAGGGTGAATAATGAGTTTTAGGCTAATCAGGTGGGTTTCAAAGGAATCAAATTTTGCGATCTAACACCAGGCAAGCCTTCTTATTCCGCGGGTCTTCAACTGTTCACACAAATTGGTTGCCGTCGTCATTGATTACTGACTTTCCGTCTCTCTGATTCAACACTTTATCCGTTTCTGGACGGATTATCTGTAGTGTCTGGATTATCTGTATAAGATCAATGGCTGTAAAAAGTTGTTTAGAATTGTTGTTGTCAGAATTCTTCTCCCTAAAAATCCACATTGACTTCTCCCATTCAAAATAGTGTTTGGGATCATCATTCTTCTTTTGGTTGTTTATTTCTTGAATAATCAACCTATCTTTCATGCAAAAAGTCAATCTCTCCGACTCAGCCCAATTTTTTTTTCGGAAAATAGAAAATTTTGTGGGGATTTTGGACGCTGAATCCAATGAAATGGGTCCCAGGATGATTGGTGCCCACCGGAAGAGGTTATGGGTCAAAATGGGTATCTAACCACCTACTTTGATCGTGGGTTTTTGAGATTTCTGGTACCTAGGCGTGTAGAGTATTATTTTCCACTGAATTTTGGACGCTGAATCCAATGAGATGGGTCCTGGGGTGATTGGTGCCCACGGGAAGAGCTTATGGGCTAAATGGGTATCCAATTACCCATTTCGGAAGTGGGATTTCGTGATTTCTTGTACATAGGCGTGTGGGGTATCATTTTCGACTATATTTTGGACGCTGAATCCCGGAATGACTGGTGCCCACTGGAAGAGGTTATCAAAATGGGTATCTATCTATTTCTATTGAAGAGGCATGTAGCAATCTGAGTAAACGTGACAAGTTGCTACCCCACCATAATCTGTGTAGACTCTATCAATAGGCTTACAAGATGATTTTGTAACTTATGGTTCCAACTTTCTGTAACGAAATAATTATTGAGTGACGGACACTTTTCCCGGGAGATGATCGATCAACTTAAACGTTTCTTTGCTCCCGTTATATAACTTACGAGAAATTCAAACAATCTTCCCCCCCCCCACCCCCTGGAGCCTCCTCACTATCGCCAAGAAGCAGCATCCTTCCAAACTTCTCGAGTAAAGCTTGATCAATATTTAATCAAGTTACACAATATACTTCATGGTAACTTCAACCCTCAACAGTCACCTGGAAGGAGTGATGAGGTTCCCTCGTAATCCTGATTATGTCCAAGAAGAGGTTCAAAGGGAAAACACGCCTTTAAAGAAAATATATTAATCGCAAATGATATGGGCAATAGGTACACGATATATAATTAACCCAACCTGTGTAGGTAGCAGAGCAGCCAAAATAATACCCCACACGCCTAAACCGCCAAATATCTCAAAAATGCATTTTTCAAAAATTCTCAAATTTGTTGGAAAATTCTCAATTCTACTTGAAAAATTCCCTATTTGACTTGGAAAAGCTATAATATTCTCATACCTATGGCTGCTCTGCACGAAGATGAAAAAAATCCTTGTTTGGAACATGAATCTTAGTGATTACTGTACCTGCCGTTGCTAATTGAATTCGAAAAATCAGTGGCTACAACAAGTTAGGGTTGTTGTAGTAGTAGTATCGATCACTGCGTAACTATAATATTTCAAGATTTGGCAATGATTTAAAATTAATATGAGAAGAGCAACATTTCAGATACCAACGAGGACAATTAGCTTCTTCGGAAAGAAGAAGCCGGACATTTGCACAGATGAGAAGTGCGTCTTTGATATGACAGCATGTTTGAAGAGTAAAGAATCACGCCAAAAAGTGAAGGAATCCTGCGAATTAGAAGGATGCTGCCCTCTACCCAAAGTAGTCGTAATTGGTGCGGGCATGACAGGACTGAGCGCAGCTTCAAGACTGCTCAAAGCTGGAGTAAAAGATATCATGGTTCTAGAAGCCATTTGCCGTCCTGGAGGAAGAATCATGTCAGCATGGGTGGGCGATGCTATGATTGAATTTGGCCCAAGGCATATAACCGGCGCTTCGGTTGGTAACCCCGTGTATAACCTAGCAAACATGGCCGGTGCTTTGAAGTACCCTTTGAAACGCCTTTCAGCCAAAAAACAAGTTTTTCTGGCAAGTGATGGAAACCTCATAACGAATTACAATGTAGAATCGCTTGTTTTCCAACAGCTGATATCAGACGCAAGAAACAGTCAGACTGCGAAAGTCAGCGCAACTTGTTGCAGTCCTCATAAATCAAGTATTATGCAGTACATTAGCCCAAGGATGCAACAAGAATTGCTCAATTTCCCTAGGGGAACGCAGTTGAGAGCAGAAAAAGTGATGTGCGGTATGCTCAACTCACTAAGAGCAAACTATGGAGCAGATCTCTCACAAGTATCATCTAAGGCGCTTGCTGATAGACCTCAAACTCCTGGAGGAACAATAACAATCGATGGTGGAATGCATCGGCTATTATCTCCCATGCTTGAAGAAATACCAGAAAGTATGCTTCTATTCAATACACCTGTCCACAAGGTTATTTTACAAAAATGCCCTAAGCCTGGAAAAGCTGTGACTGTGTACTCATGTGATGACAAAAGCTTTGAGGCAGACTATGTTATAGTGACAATACCGTTGGGCGTTCTTAAGAAGCAAGGTGAAGCAATTTTTGGTCATGCTCTGTCAGAAATACAGAAGAATGCTATACAAAAGATAGGCGTTGCCCACCACAATCATGTCTACTTAGAATATACTCGTCCGTGGTGGATTCCAGGAATGGCTGAAATGACAATTGCTTGGGGTATGGCAGAATTGCAAATGGCAAATGACTGGTCAAAAGGAATAGCAGCAATACACGAAGTTCCAGGGTCAAAGCATTTACTTGCTATTGAAATGGCTGGGCCAGAAGCTGAACTACTTGAAAGGGTAGCAGAGGAAGAGGTGGCCATTCAAGCAACAAGATTGTTGAGGAAATTCACCAATGACTCTTCAATTCCTTTCCCAACGAACATAGTTATCACGCGTTGGTCTTGTGACCCATTCTTCCATGGCTCCTCAGTTTATATGGGAGTTGAAACAACTACTGGTATGATCAATGACTTGGGAGCTGCAGGTTGTACGGACCACGGTAGTCTACCAGATAGTCCTATCATTTGGGCAGGGGACAGCACAATCCCTAAGTACTACGGTACTGTGGAAGGAGCTCGCAGGAGTGGGCTCAGAGCGGCCAGCAAAATTATCAGCAGCACCAAAATGAAGTGTCATGTTGAGTCTCAGACAAACAGCTGCCACCAGGAGGATTGTAAGGACAAACCTAAAGCCCAACATATATGTGGTTGAAAGAAAAACTCTTCTATGGTTTAACCCAGATTTCCCCTCAAGTTTAAAACTGGTTTACCAAAAAAAAAATTGTTAATTTTGGATGTATGATTCAAGAGAAAAATGCTTCGTAAGACCAACCTAATATTTAACGGGTGGTTGAAAGAGAAGTGTCGTTCTCATGAGACAACCATCAGTCCTATGAGAAGAAGGAACAGGAAGGAATAATGTTATTCCTTGAATAATCAACCTGTTTTCATGCAGAAAGTCGACCTCTCCGATTCGCCCCTAAATCACTCAAAAAGTTTCAGCCCGAAAGGACCAAAATTGGAGGAGGCAGGGGTCAAAATATATTTTTCAGAAAATGGGTTTTCGGCGATCTAGACGTGTGGGGTATCATTTTCCACAAAATTTTGGACGCTGAATCCAATGGAGGCTGGTTCCAGCTTTGGGACTAATTGGTCAAAATTTGTATCATCTACTATTATAAAAAGGGATATTCGAGATTTCTAGTACCTAGGCACGTGGGATGTCATTTTCATTCCTGTTGCAGAACTGTGAAGGTCAGCTATAACATGTGCCAAAAGGTCAGCTCTCCAACGGGTCTAATCAATTTTGGTAGGTTATTCCATGAATAATCTACCTATGTTTTCATGCAAAAAGTCAACCTCTCCGAGCCCAAAATTTTTTTCTTGGCGTTTCAAGGTGTCAAGATGAAACATACGAGGAATAACCAACCAAAATCACATATGTCCGTCCGCCGTCCGCTGACCACGCCGATTTTGGTAGTAGACAATTTTCTAAAAATCTGAAATTAGAGTCAGGGATCCGTTTCCGGCTCTAGTTGGTCCTCGAAGCTTTCCAGCCCGATCGGACCAAATTTGGGCGGGGTAGGGGTCAAAATGTGTATTTCGAAAAATGGATTTTTGAGTTTTTTTGCAATATAGGTGTGTGGGGTATCATTTTCCACTAAAATATGGACGCTAAATCCAATGAAATGGGCCCCAAAACGATTGGCGTCCTCTGGATGAGGTTGTGGGTCAAAATGGGTGCCTATCAACCCATTTCAAAAGTGTGTTTTCGAGATTTATGGTTACTTAGGCGTGTGGGGTATAATTTTCCACTAAATTTTGGATCCTGAATCGATTGGAATGGGCCCGAGACCCGCCACACTCACTGTTTCTGGGTTTTTTTTTTTTTTTCTTCTTTTTTTGGTTAGTTATTCCTTGAATAATCAACCTATTTTCTTCTCATATTAGGGCGGAAAACTCGTTCGTTTGAGAACAGCTTCTACGGCTGTCGTCTCCACACTCGACAACCCTCTAGATTAGCTGCTCTCTCGACTCTACCCTAACCTCATACACCTAGGATTTTTATGTTGGGAACTCAAGGTATTTACAAAACTGAAAACCTTAGTTGGTTATTCCTTGATTATACAGAATGTCAACCTCTCCAATTTGTCCCTGAATTTTTTTCTGGGCGTTTCAAAGTATCTAGATCAAAATAAGCAAACGTCCGTCCGCCGTCCACGTCATATTGGGTAGTAGAATATTTTCTGATGACGTTTTTCGAGATTTTCGGCGATCTAGGCGTGTGAGGGTATCATTCTCCATTAAACGTTGGAGCTGAATCGATTGAAATGAGTCCAGGGCACTCCACACTTACTGTTTCCTCCCCATTTTCTCCATTCTCCAGGTCCGAGTGATAACCAACCCCTGTAAAAGAGTTTGCAGCATTTTTGGCAAAATTATTTTTATGCTGAAACTTTTACCATTTTGTCACTTAAAAGCATGGTAAATTTTTCCTTTCGTTGTTAGTGCTTGGAGTATCTATTTTGTTTCTGATGTATGATCAGTACTGTTATTTTTCAAGGTGGTCGTGTAACATGAGTTTGTATGGAAATCACCTAATGCCTCAGTCTGTTGTGTTGGAAATTTGAAAGGGGTACATGGAGGATCCCCAAAGACTAGCAATGCGTATGTGCAGAACTAATGATGCTTCTTTGGCATGAATCACTTAGTGGAGTGGTTGGCTTGAAAATTTGCAGAGTAATGCACTTTGACACGCGAGATGCAGGAGGATGCTGGCTGGGCCGTGTCATGTAAACTATACGAACGCTTTAGGCTCGTCTGAGGTTTAAATGGTCGCAATATCAACGATTTGCGGACGATTGTCGCTGATCTGAGATTCAGTTTGTTGGAAACAGTGGGTTACCTACCTCTGGTGCCGCAAAGGCGACGACGCTGCCGGAGGTGGGAGCGACCTATCTCGGGACAGGCGAGCTCGGGTCGCGGGCGGACGGCGTTGTGAGATTTGAGGTCACTGAGGGTTGGAACCTCCAGTTACGTTGGGTGGTGGCTCCTCCAGCGGGAGGTTTCCCAACTCGAGGGGGTGGCCTGTAAACAGTATCCCGGTCCCGGTTATTGGAGAGAATTCCCCGGAGGACAACTCCCCCCCCCCCCCCCACAACATATCAGACATCCAAATCACAACGCCAGCGGAAAATCTCCCCAGAGGGCCCATACCGAACCTTTCCGGAAGGAAATGTAGAACGAACCATGTTCGATTCATTCTCAAACGCAATTTGATTACAGGATATAAATTACGATAATATAATACAGCACCGCATAGAAAAACCACACTCAACATTCCCTAAGGAGAAAACCGCTCCTTCACGAGGAAACGCGCATTGCTCCACCAGAAAACTATCCTTCTCTTAATACCTATTTGGTTGGGGCACTTTCATGATAAAAGCACTGAAGCGCATGCTTAACCAAAGCTCGACAACTCGAACATTTGTCATAATTTGCGCAGGAGGAAACCAAACTTTGAAGGCACAAAATGCACAGCCAGAGTTGCAAATTTTGTACTGTATGCTACTTTCCTTATGCAGTCCCGTCCCCAACTCCTGAAAGTTACACTGCGCCAGCAAATGTTCAATCACCAATTAAACTTAAAGCAGCTAACAACAAAATGACAGAAAAGAGAGAAATCCCAACAAGAGAAAGCAAGAAGATTAGCTGTAGTTGCACAGTTGTTGTTTTAAGTGTTGCCTCCATAGATTAAAAGAAAAAACGCTGCAAATTCTTACACACGGGTTGGTTATTCCTCGGACCAGGCGCATGGAGACCCATTCCAACCGATTGAGGGTCCACAATTTAGTGGAAAATGGTAACCCACACGCCTAGGTTACAGCAATCTCGAAAACACACATTCGAAAAGGGTAGATAGGCACCCATTTTGACCCACAACCTCATCCAGAGGGCGCCAATCGTTCCGGGACCCGTCTCATTGGAATCAGCGTCCAGAATTTAGTGGAAAATGATACCCCACACGCCTAGGTACCAGAAATCCCGAAAACACATAGGTATTCAAAATGGGTAATTGATACCCAATTTGACCCATAACTTCTTCCAGTGGGCACCAATCGTTCTGGGACCCATTTCATTGGATTCAGCGTCCAAGATTTAGTGGAAAATGATACCCTACTCGCCTAGATCGCCCAAAATCTTGAAAATCCATTTTTCAAAAACGGAGGAGGTGAGAAGGAGACCTAGGGGGCGAGGTAGACCAGGGCGAGAGAAGGCGGAGCTGAGGTGGAGACCAGGGCGAGAGAAGGCGGAGGTGAGGTGGAGACCAGGGCGAGAGAAGGTGGAGGTGAGGTGAAGGAGACCAGGATGAGATTTTGTTTTGATAAAAACAAGAGAAAATACTAAATTGAAATAAACTTAAAAATAAATAATAAATAAATAAAATGAAATTAAAATAAAATTATCGGAACAATGTTACGTATGTAATAACAAATTGAAAGGCATTCAAATTGTATCGATAGTATCGATAGTCACCTTATGCGCGATATCATTGCTATCAGTTTACTACGTGACAGCGGTCCCTATTACTTGGGTTTAGCCAAATGTTTTAATAAGGATATCATTCGGCTGAATTTCCGACGTTCGATCCGTGGACATGAGGCTGGCCCTTTCAAAAAGCACTATTCACGCTAACGTTGCTACTACTTGGTGTTGTTTAGCAGCGATCGTGATCCCCCTCAGTTATTTGAGTTACGCTTTAACGTAATTTACATTACCCTGTGAAATTTAGTTCGTAAAATTATGTCGGACAATACCGAAGGGATCGCGCTCCTTGAGAAACATTTGTCGAGAGTTCGAATCCCTCAGAGAACCGACAGAGTGTACAAGGATGAGTGCGTCTTTTCTTTTGATACCCCGGTAAGTTTGATTTCGATACAGCGGTTTACAGTTGGTAAAGTACCGAAAATGAAATTACTATCGTGAACCGTGGCATTCGTAGTATGGCTCGTAAATACGGGGGTTCTGATCTCAGTATTTATTTGTGGAAAAGTACGATTTGGGGCCATCGGTTGGCACTCGCTATCTACACGTTACCTTTGGAAGCCATTTCAGGGTTCCTAGAGTTGCTCTTATACAAATAATATTGCTTCCACGCAGCGAGTAAAATGGCAGTATTTGAAATGAACCGCACGTGGTCGGTTCTCTACAATTTGTGAACCAAACCGGCATTCATCTGAAGCTACCTTGCATGAGGTGTGAACTCAACGTGGGATTTTGAAAAGCCAAACTACGAAGTTCGAAGAGGAGATGACTGGGCGAACCTATTTCGTCTGAACGACTACCTAAGTATGCAGGTTATAGCAATCAATATGAGGTCCTACCTAACTGAAAAGGAGTGGAATGCCGGTAACAGTGCAATTCTATTAGGATCAAGTTGAGCACCCGGCCAGGACCTGACATAGATCCGCGTTTGCTGGAATACCATCTTAAAGTTATCCCCATAATTTCTCCATTTACCTTCAGAAGGTTGCATGTCTTAGGTGGTATGCTAATTTAAATTTAAGAACCCTTGCAAAAAACTGTTTCTGGAAGGCCTGTCCGAGTAATGTGAAAAGAGTTTTCAGTTCAGAATTGTGTGGCAGACGGGTGGAAAACCAACGCTTTAGGTTCATATGACTTTTCAATCCAGAAACTAAACCATTATCTAAACTGTAATGCATTATTCTCACCCGCATTACTCCGTTTTAGGACTCAGAAACCGGCCTGTACGTCTGTTTGAATACTTTCCTTGGTTTTGGAATGGATTACGTTGAGAAGCATCACAGGAAGACCGGCAACTCTGTTTACCTTCATATCAAGAGAGACATTATCGAGGTAGCGTATATTCACCAATTTCTGAATATCGTTTCTGTGATGCGTTAGATGCTCATTCTAAATCCTATTCTTCGCTAATAGACGGAAGAAATCAAACCAGATGGACCAGAAAGAAAAGTCACCAAATTGGCGATAGGCATTGAAGGAGGGTTTGAGCCTGACAAGAAAAACGTCCAAATCCATGAATACCATTCTGTCGTCATCTTGCCTGGCTTCGTTTCCATTCCGTTCCCCGACGTCAAGATGCCTCAGCTGGTACAGTATTGCGTCAGTCCGCTATCGTTGTACTTTGACTCGTAAACTGGTATAGCTAACTCGTAATTCGACTTCCAGGTGGTCGATTCAGTGCAAGCCGTACTCCAGGCTGATTCAGCCACCAAACTGGCTGAACTGGAGGCCATGAACCAAACGTGGGACGGTGAAGCTCGCGTGCTTTCCAAGTACGTCTCTTCTTTGTGTCAACACAAACCTGCGGCGTTTTCTAGCTTATTATTTATAGTCGTGAAGAAACTCACCTTCCGTTAATTTTTCAGGCATGCCGCTACTCTGCAGCAACTTGAAAACGGACGAAAGGTCCCGCCAAGTGGTTGGAGGTGCGAGAAATGCGATTTAGATACAAATTTATGGTTGAATTTGACTGATGGCGCTATCATGTGTGGAAGAAAGTTTTACGATGGGAGTGGAGGCAACGAACACGCCCTCCAACACTATAGAGAGACTGGTCAGTATTCACAAGTTGACTCCTTCTTTCTCCTGCCATTAAGAGACAAGTGCTTGAACGTCCTTTATACGGTGTGTTAACCTATAAGAGATAGCTCCCTTCAAGGGGTCGATTCTACAACTCATTTACAACAAAAAGTATTTCCAGGACTTTTCTTTCTACAGGCGTCGTTTTCAAAATATTCACGATTTAAGATTTACTTCGTGTTCTCGACCTGACGTCTTAAAACATCCATGGCTCCCTCAAGTTACAATCTCAAATCTGAGTTTTACCGTTGAAAGAGCGTCAAATTTCCCTTCTAATGGGCCCCTCAACGTCTCCAATAATTGAGACCTGTATTTACTAATTTAGCCTAAAGTTAGGAAACTAATAAAAACGTGAAACCATGCCAACAGTTCAGCCGGATAAATGAAACATTTTCCCCATAACAATTCCCGCGTTCATTCGAAGAATAACGTCTCTAAAATACCATTTTTTCAATAGGGTATTTAAAATTATTTGTATTGCATAATTTAATGGGAAAAATGACGTTTTAAGTGAAAAACAGTGAGACATTTTGCTCCTTTCTGTCTTTATCATCATTTTTTTCCACCGAGTCTAAAACCCCTGTTCATGAAAATACCACGATTTTGGTTAAAATGTTTCACTTTTTCCAATTTAAAAAAGCCTTTTTCACCCTTAAATGATGTCACGAAAATGAACTTTATTATACCTTAAGCTGGTATTTTGGGGGAGTTTTTCCACGAATGAACGCGGGAGTTTTTCAGTGAAAAGGGTTTTCTTTACTCGGCTGAATATTGACAAGGTTTCGCTTTTTCATTAATTTCCTAACTTTAGGCTGAATTAGTGAATACTAGGTCATAATGATTGGAGACATTAATGGACCCATCAGAAAGGATCCCATTCAATTCTCATTCAAACGGTATACCCAGATCTGAGATTATCTTGTAAACTAAGGGAGTTATGGCTTTTAGTGACGTCAGGTAGAAAACACGAAAAACCTCGCACACGAAGCCTCTAAAAAAAAAAAAAAAAAAAAAAAACGCTGCAAATTCCTCCACAGGGTTGGTTATTCCTCGGACCAGGCGCATTTCTAATTGATCCAGCGTCCAAAATTTAGTAGAAAATGATACCTCACACGCCAAGGAAACAGAAATTTCAAAAACCCACATCCAAAATAGAGGGATAGATGGCCATATTGACCCACAACCTCTTTCGATGGGCGCCAATCGTACCGGGACCCGTCTCATTGAATTCAGCGTCCAAAATTTAGTGGAAAATGATACCCTCACACGCCTATGCACCAGAAATCTTGAAAATCCACTTTCGAAATAGGTATATCTTGAAACTTTTCAGCCCAATCGGACCAAATTGGGGGATAGGGGTCGAAATGTGATTTTCGAAAAATGAATTTTCTAGACTTCTGGTACCTAGGCGTGTGGGGTATCATTTTCCAGTAAATTTTGGATGCTGAATCCAATAAGGACAGGGGGTCCCGAAACGATTGGCGCCCACCGAAAGAGGTTATGGGTCAATATGCCAATCTATCCCCCTATTTTGGATGTGGGTTTTTGAAATTTCTGTTTCCTAGGCGCGTGGGGTATCATTTTCCACTAAATTTTGGACGCTGAATTGATTGAAATGAGTCCCTATGAGCCTGGTCTGAGGAATAACCAGCCCCTGTGAATGAATTTGCAGCATTTCATCTAGGCACCTTGAAACCTCCAGAAATTTTTTTTGGGCCGAATCGGAGAGATTAAATTTTTGACGTGATAACATATAATATATTATTCAAGGAATAATCAACCAAAAGGCCTTCAAGACACTTTTTGATGCAAATGAGTCGTAGAGTTGAACTTTATAGGTTAACACCCTGTATATCATTATGGCGTTGCAATTTTAGTTTGTTTACAGGCTTTAACTAGAAGAACTTGCATAAAGTTTCGCTCAAGAAAAGTATTTACTTATAAATATGTACAAAAATACATACTCACTGTGTTGTTATTATTTACAAAAATATTAGAGGACGAAATGCAATAAAGACAATTAATGTATCCATGCCCGATTCCATTAGCATGAAGTGCATTCATGTAGATAGTTCTATGAATAATTGGCTAAATGTCGTTCTGATCACCTGATTTGTAGGCTACCCGTTGGCTGTGAAGTTGGGAACTATCACGAAGGAAGGGAAAGGCGACGTTTACAGTTACGATGAAGACGACATGGTTGACGATCCTTACTTGATTCAGCATTTGGCGCATTTTGGAATTAATATTCAATCACTCGAAAAGGTAAAAATTTGATGTTTTGGTCTCCATTTCCGTATACATAATGAATACGCGGGCAACAATTTCTTGATTTCATTATTTATCATTAGAAAACGCCATTCTTGAAGTATTGTGCCACTTCAAACTTCAGACCAGACGTGATGTTGTTATTAGAAAATGCTCGTTTGTCGAATACTTCTTCCGGGGGAGAGTCAAGTAGTTTGTTCAGTTTCATCGGTTTGATTTCCGGGGCTGTGAGTACTGGGAAGTAACACGTGTTGAAGACAAAAGACGCGTACGAAGTTCTCGCAGCTTCTTGCTCGACATCCTTCATCGTCGGAATGTACCCACGCCACCCGAAAATGTTCAGGTTGGTCTCCAACGACTTCTGATAGGCTGCCAGAAGTGCCTTCGGTGTCGCCCATCCTTGTGCTCGACTCGACGCATGACCCCAAAAAGATCATGACGTCCCAAATGAAGCTATTGAGCATAGGCAGTTGAAAGTCGACAAATCTGTGTTAGAAAAAGGAAGAAAAAGCTGCAAATTATTCCATATTGCCGTATTTTAGTCGTATTGTCCGTTGTATTCGTTTCTTTGGGAAATCGTGTTGAGTCCAGAAGGTCATTTGAAAATCGCTGCAAATTCATTTATAGGGGTTGGTTCTTCCTTGGACCAGGAACATGGGAGACTCATTCCAATCAATTCAGCGAGCAACATTTAGTGGAAAACAATACCTCACACGCCCAGATCGCCGAAAATCTTAAAAACTACTTTCAAAATAGGTGATAGGTTGACCCATTTTGACTCTTAACCTTTTCTGGTGGGCGCCAATAGTTCTGGCCCTAATTTTGGACTCTGAATCCAATGGGACGGGTTCCAGACCAATTGGTGCCCGCTGTGGGATGTGTATAGGTCAAATTGGTACCTACCTACCCATTTTGAATGTGGATTTTCGAGATTTTTGGGTACCTAGGCTTGTGGGGTATCATTTTCCACTAAATTTTGAATGAAGATTCCAATGAAATGGGTCCCGATTGGTGCCCTCTGGATGAGGTAATGGGTCAAGATGGTTGCCTATCTACCCATTTTGGAAGCCTATACGTGTAGGGTATCATTATTCACTAAATTTTGGACGCTGAATCGATTGGGATGGGTCCGGGACACTAGACACTCACTGTTTTCCCCCATTTTGGTTGATTATTCCTTGAATTATTCCTTGAATAATCAACCTATGTTTTCATGCAAATGGTCAACCTCTCCGATTCGGCTCAAAAATTTTTTCTGGACGTTTCATGATGTCTAGATCAAAAAAGGTCAATGTCCGTCCGCCGTCCACGCCGTTTTTGGTAGTAGAAAATTTTCTAAAAATCTGAAATTTGGATCAGGGACTGTTCTTGGACGGTCCTCCAAGCTTTTCAGCCCGATAGGACCAAATTTGGGCGGGGTAGGGGTCAAAATGTGTTTTTTGAAAAATGGATTTTCGAGATTTTGGGCGATCTAGGCGAGTGGGGTATCATTTCCACTAAATTTTGGACGCTGAATCAAATGAAATGGGTCCCAGAACGATCGGCACCCACTGGAAGAAGTTATGGGTCAAATTGGGTATATATTACCCATTTTAAATATGTGTTTATGAGATTTCTGGTACCTGGGCGTGTAGGGTATCATTTTCCACTAAATCATGGACACTGAATCGATTGGAATGGGTCTGGGACCCGCCGCACCCACCGTTATCCCCACTTCCCCCATGTTGAAGAAATTGGTCTACTTGCGCCTGGTCTGACGAATAACCAACCCCTGTGTAAGAATTTGCATCGTTTTTTCCTTGCCCCTGGTCCGAGAAATAACCAACCCCAGTGAATGAATATGCGGCGTTTTGGTTGGATTCCTTGAATAATCAACCTGTTTTCATGCAGAAAGTCAACCTCTCCAATTTGGCCTGCAATCTTTTTCTGGGCGTTTCAAGGTGTCTAGATCAAAATGAGCTAATGTCCGTCCGCCGTCCACACTTTTTTGGTACTAGAACAAACATTTTAAATCTGTCATTTTGGTCAGGGATCTGTTTCTGGCTTTGGTTGGTCCTCGAAAATTCTCAGCCCGGTCGGACAAAATTTGTCGGGGGTGTAGGTTTACCTGAATTCTTGTCTCCTATTCGATGCACCAGTTGATTTTCTAAGGATGTTGCAGTTCCAAAAGTCGCCATGGTTGAGGACAACGAATCGAGAATCGTACGAATCAGCCAAATCACACATTTTGTCTCCAACGAGGGCCACTTCGTTTAACAGCCTTTTCGAGACATTAGTCCTGTAATAACAAGTGCAGATTTTGTACTGAAGTGATTTAGATGAATCTATGTCCTCGTCAACATAGCAGGAGCGATGATATTTGGCTCATTGAAACTTAAGTACCCACATGCTCCTAAGCCATAATCTCTTACCACTCTCGGCCCCACGACTCAGCTATCACTTGTGAGAGCAGCGCCAGAGGTCCGGCGTATATCTTTTTTCCAAAATCTGTATCTGTGAGGCTATTATGCGGGAAATGTCCCATTTTTATAATTCCTCGTTGTATGAGTACTTTTGACATGGCGTGGAACCTCCCCAGGGCCTCCAATGCCTGGCAAGCGTCGTTCGTGTTCATCTTCTCAATTCTGCTTAGAGTTAAAAATCCAGACTCCTGAAAGGTACAAATACGAGTTGTTGTCATTACTTCTCAACACTTGGTTAATTTAGATGAGACAATCGATACAATTTGCTGCACTAGCATCATGCTCCACAACCCCGCCTGATTTAGCTACTAAACCACAGCACCGTTTCCTGGTGACCTCAGGGACTAAACTAAACACATTCAGTGTGGCAACTAATTTTCTTCACCCCACTGCGAGTCTTCTTGTCCTCGTATTCCTGGACCAGATTTATGGTGGGGTTATTTCCCTGAAAACTCATTATTTACCAGGAATTCTAGTCATTTTCCCAGAGTTTATACAAGCACTATGTACGGTACCCACAGGCCCTGAATCAATGAACTATTTAACATTTTTCAGAGCTATCTAAAGACTATACCCAAAATCACGGGGGTTGGCTATCCGAGGACCAGGAGAATGGAGAATGGAGAATGGGGGAAAACAGTGGGTGTATATGCCCCGGACTAATTCCAATCGATTCAGCGTCCAATATTCAGTGGAAAATGATACCTCATACTCCTAGATTGCCGAAATTATCGAAAATCCATAAATCGAAACCTCTTTCGACCATCTACCCCCTCCCCCTCTCCAATTTGATCCGATTAGGCTGATAAGTAAGCTAGAAAAACAGGAATGACATTGAGCATAAAAACAGGTTAGTTATTCAAGGAATAACCAACCAAAAGGTACTATGTCCGTCCGCCATCCGGCGTGTTTTCAGTGTTTTTTCGAGAAATGGATTTTTTAGATTACAGCGACTATATTTTGGACGGTAAATCCATTGAGATTGAGTCCTGAACCGATTGGTGCCCACTGGAAGAAGTTATGGGTTAAAATGGGTATCAATCTACCCATTTTGACTGTGTTTTCAAGATTTCTGGTACCTAGGCGTGTGGGGTATCATTTTCCACTAAATTTTGGACCCTGAATCGATTGAAATGGGTCCGGAACCCGTCACACCCACTGTTTCCCCCATGTTGAAGAAATGAGTCTCCATGCGCCTGGTCCAAGCAATAACCAACCCCTGTGAGAGAATTTACGGCGTTTTCACTAAATTTTGGACGTTAATACATATGTACGAGTCCTGGACACTCACTATTTCCCCCATACTCTTTTTTGAAGGAACAATAAACCCTTGTGGAAGCATTTGCAGCGGTTTTTGTGGGTCACGTGACAACATGCAATAATTTTTCTCAAACACTAAATAATTTCATAGTTGCAGCGCTCTCTGCAATAATGTAGAGCCATCAGCACTGTGCACGTACCGCAAGGTCCTCGAGTACGATGTACGTAGAGCAGCCGCCGAGGTAGTGGCACCAAAGTGGTGCACGGTTGTCGTGAAATTCAGCCATAAGATTTTCCATGCCCTTCAGAACCACTGCGTAGACCTGGAACGACATTCGATTTACACGGGAAGCTAAATTGATCGCCGTGATCAGTCACAAGTTCGACACTCACCTTGACTTCAAGTTGAAAGACTTTCATCATCTTCTGTTTAACGGACTCGTTCCCTCCGTTGTTTTCAAGTACCCGTTTGACGATGAAACTCGCTTCTTTTTCCTTGGCGTCCCCAAACACCAGTTTCAGTCGGAGTCTGTTGATTGTACTGGAGAAATTCTCCCCTTTCGGCACGACTTGCTCGCTTCTCATCAGTGCGGCGCGAACGGGCGCTTCGTTAATTCCCTTCTGAAGCATTTCCAGTAACTTTTGGATCTCTTGACTCTGTCCTAGATAACAGTGATAGATGTGTCTTGTTAAATCATGTGATGAAGGTGGCTACCGATAACCAACAGGGGAAAATAGAAAAAGTTTGAGCTGACAGCAATGCTTGTAAAAATCGTAAAAATTCATATCATTCATCTAATCTTATGATGAGCACGTATGTTACTAAAATTATTCCATATTGTCGTGTTTTGAGTCGTATTGTCAGTTGTTTTGTTTCTATGGGAAAGCGTGTAGAGTCCAAAGTGTGTTTCGATATTTCTAGTACCTAGGCGTGTAGGGTATAATTTTCCATTAAACTTTGGGACGCTGAATCGATTGGAATGACTCTCCATGCTCGTGGTCTGAGGTATGAGCAACCTCTGAATGAATTTGCAGCGTTTTTCTTTGCTGTTTGTTTTACACCCTGAGTGTAAAATCACTCAACTAATTAAATTCGGCAGTGTTTGTACCATAGCCCTCCATATCCCACTGGATTCCTGAGGTCAAGAAGAGTTCAATCATTTTGAAATTATCACGAATTGTTTCCAAATGAAACCAATAGATTAAACATTACCCTGCGGGTCCACACCCTGGACACTGATCAGCGGACCCTCAGACAGGGAATTCATCTGGAATCCTCTCTGGACTGGTTTAGGTAGAGGTCACCAACCTGGCAAGTGGGCATTGCTTCCACCGAATTCACCCCATAAGTTACTGCAGAAGTCTGATAATGATCTGTGTGGTCATCTGCTGCATTATCAGTGTGCAACTGGTGGGTATCAGCCTTCTTCTTTGACAGGGTGACAATACAAACCCGATCTACATGCGACCCTCTCTCGCCACAGGACTTACAATTCAATTTACTTCGATCGACTTGGCATTGATTCGATCTATGATTAGGTAATCCACAGGAAAAACAAATGTTGGCAATTCCAATGATAATTCATGATTTGCCTTGAGCGAATGTTGTTCCTTTTTAAAGTGCCAGAGTTCCCAAAAGAACGGTTATTTGAGCAGGATTAAGAACGGCGATTTTGAGAATTACTCCTAGACTGTCAGCTGGTGAACTGGAGCTGAGGAACTATTGGAAGTCGAAATTAAAGGAGCCATGTTGAAAATGAGCTCACGGCTTTGAATTTTTGAGGCCTCTAGCGCGATTGCTCTTTCAGTAATGTCTTTGAACGATGTAATGTCAGCTTGTAGGAGCTAATTTCTCATCCACTGATCACGAATACCACGAATAAATTGCGCACGCAGGAGAATTTCAGCTAGAAATTCAGATAAATTCAGGTAGTTGACTTTGTAAAGGTGCGACAAATTCGGCATTGTTCTGGCTGTCTTTTTGCACGGTGGAGAGAAAATAATGTTGTTCGACTACACTCCTTACTGGAGACAACATTTTTTCGAATGATGAGACGAGATCGGTGTAATTCATCTTGTTGATTGACTGGTCCAAGTAGAGCCGACAGGTTATTGTAATGGAGGCGAAAAGAATATGCGCATTTTTGACATCCGTGGAGACATTTCGAACTGCAATATAGTTGTCAAAACGCTCGATGTAGTTACGAAATTTTTCCTTCCTTGCGTCAAAATTTTTGAACGGCGGAACCACGGGATCATTCAAGGTCGCGCCACGAGTTAAAGTTGACAATCCGAGTTTTTCAATAAGATCGGCCTGACTTTGTGCGATCGTTTTCGCAAGTTTTGCAAGCACTTTTCATCCATCGTCGCCAATTATTGTGACATTTGGTAGCTAATAGTCGTGGAAAAAAGCGAGGAGACAAAACGGACACGGACACACGATGACACGTAATCTAGAAGTACTATATTATCAGTAACAGCTGGAACAAAATATCTTGGGGTCACAACACTGGACTAGGAATGTTTACCTCTGAGGAAAATCTCATTCCCAATCCAAGCCAGAATCGGTGGACTCCATAAACAGCTCTGAGTCCAGAGCTTGTTTTTGGAGCCTGAAAGGGACTTAGCCGCAAGCGGTACGTGAATAAACCTATATGTGCGAGATTCGTTTGAACACGAGTAAACTATTTTATGGCTTTTTTTGGCCTTCAAGCAATAATTTCGTCGTGCTAGATTAACCAGCGTGCTTAGCGCTTCGCGTTCTTTTCATACGAAATGTGTGATTCTGCTTACCGTTCGACTGATTCATTTCGAGAGCTTCGTCTTCGCTTACCCTGCTTACCACGCTTATCAATTACACTAGAACACCAGTTACGTCATCCAGCTTATGGTTCAGAACGCCAGAAATGCTCCTAATTGTTACCACAACGTAAACACTGCCGTCTGTACCTTCGCGAGAAACGAAGTTGTTGAGAATGCTGTGATTCACAGGCGAGTGAGTAGCTTTTGGCCTCGGTGTGATTCACACGGTAATCCGTTCTCGTGAACCACTGAAACACGTGCCATCACAACCGGGGGAGGAATGAACTAGTTTCTTCTCAAAATAGAAAACGAAACGCTGCATCAAACTTCTAACTCGTTAGAATTCGAGAAGTCGTAGAACTGTCGTGTGTGGAGGTAAAATTTAGGTAATCTGCTCGTTCCAAAGATGAGTTTTTCACTGAAGTCGATCGTCAGGTTCCCTCAGATGCCGATACGTGTATTCAGCGCGTGAAACTCAGTAGTTGATTGCACTTCCCCGAGATCGCTGCACAGTTTTATAATTCGCCTTTCTTTCTTATCTGCTTCCTTCCTGTGTCAGATGATTTGTTAAATAAGCAATCTTGTAGATGAATCATCTCTGAGTGAGATTACAATAAATAATGGCTAATCTTGGAATTGGTGCGAGCGCTGATGTCAAGATTTACCTAAATAATACTAAGATAATTTTTTGTGAAATGTGTTTTTCCCGTATTCATTGGTTAATAACTCATTGGGGAATGTAAATTGGGAGGGAAACTGATTCTATAATGTCTAAATCAAATAATTTTATAAATTGTCGTATAATTTTTTTCGTATGTAATCATTTTCACTTGTCATTCATATCATTAGTGTCACTTTTCGGTGTGCGGTAATTGGCCCAGGGCTTTTATCAAGGACTCTTTTGACCTAAGTAAATCGGTTTTTGGTTGGTTACTCCTTGAATAATCATCCAACTCGTATGCTTTCATGCAAAAAGCCCGATCAGATCAAAAAAGTCAAATTTCCGCACGCCGTCCGCGCATTTTTAGTTGTAGAAAATTTTCTAAAAATCAGAAATTTGGGCCAGGGATCCGTTCCCGGTATTAGTTGGTCCTCTAAACATTTCCGCCCGATTGGACCAAATTTGTGTGGGGTAGGGGTAAAAATTCGTATTTCGAAAAAGAGGGATTTTTGAGATTTTTTGCGATTTAGGCGTGTGGGCTATTATTTTCCACTAAATTTTGGGCGCTGAATCGATTGAAATGGGTCCGGGACCCGCCACACCCACTGTTTCCCCCATTTTCCCCATGTTGAAGAAATGAGTCTCCATGCGCCTGTTCCGAGGATTAACCAACCCCTGTGAACGAATTTGCAGCGTTTATTTTATTTTCAATGATTTTATTCTGAAAATTAAACTTATTAATAAGAAAATAGTTCACCCGTAGGCTTGAACCCATATTATTGAAGCAGGCAGCTAATGGCACAGAAATATTGCGTATTACCTTGGTGCATGTCCTTCAGACAATAACTGTGTAAATAACTAACTATAATATCATGGATAACAGTATACTGTTAGGTGTTATGCGTTCAATTACATCGATTGGCATCTTTATATCATTTATCATCCATGTAAAAATATATTTTGCATTATTTATTTTGTTGTTTGTGTGAGTGCGGAGTTATTATAGGTACTCATAATAGAGAACAATTTTCTGCGCAGGGCTTATAGAAATGGAGGGGGGAAGACACCCCCGTGACATCACTGTTTAAAATCCTCTTTATTGCTCAACAGGCTATGTACCCAATCCCAGAGTAGCGCAGTGCACCGAAATTCATGTTGAATGTGTCATTGATTCATTAGTTCTGAAATTGTGGTCGTGGAGGCCAGGAGCATGATGCGGGCTCATTCCAATCGATTCAGCGTCCAAAATTTAGTGAAAAATGATACCCTACACGCCTAGGTATCCGAAAAGCTTAAAAACCCAATTCCAAAATTGGTAGATAGATACCCATTTTGACCCATAACCTCTCCCAGTGGGGGCCAATCGTTCTGGGACCCGTCTCATTAGATTCAGCAAGCAAAATTTAGTCGAAAATGATACCCCACACGCCTAGATTGCCGAAAATCTCGAATATTCGTTTTTCAAAAAACTCATTTTGACCCCTTCCCCTTCCCCTCCAATTCGGTCTGATCGGGCTGGAGCTAGAAACGGGTCCCCAACCATTTTTTTAGTACCATAAACGGCGTGGACGAAATTGACTTTTTCCATGAAAAAATAGGTTGATTATTTAAGGAATAACCAACCAAAGTGTACATTATTAATTGAAATTGGTTGGTTGATGTCAATTGATAGGCTTCGCAATTATCGATTCTGATAACCTAGGTGTTGGATTGATCAATAAGTTGTTCAAAATGCTTATAATCGCTGATATTGATTTCGTCCCCAGACTGATAAAAGCATGGCTGAGTTGGAGGTGGATCTAAATCAGAGGTACGGCGAGTGGGCGGCTATGCAGGAGTCCAACGCTCAACTCAAACCCGTCTACGGTCCAGGGTATACCGGTATCAACAACATGGGCAACTCCTGTTACCTCAATTCAGTCGTCCAAGTGTTGTTCACCATTCCGGATTTCGTCAACAAGTAAGACCATCCTCTCAAAAGTACGTTTTTAGTGGATTTTGTATATGTAGTCAAGGAAGATCAGGATGCAGGGCGTGTCCAAACATTCTAAACTTAGGCCGGGTACAAACGTTGAGGATTTCCAGGAGAGGAACCCTGTCAGGAAATCCTCACAGGTTTGCCGGAGTCACCCCGGTTGCCTCTGAAGATTCCTCTCCAGAATGAAAACGATGAAAATGTCCAAATAGCATTGCAAGAACTGCGGCCTTGAGGTGGGACAGGCCACCATTCACTCTTGAGGAATGGTTTCAGTTGAAGCGGATTGTTTAGACGGCCTTTCCAAATATTGGACAGGCCTGGCAGCCTGAGCAGTTCGCTTAAACTGAGGAAATCCTCTCCAACCGGCCCGTCCACACGCTCAGGAAACCCGAAGAAGTTGGCCTGAACGGGAAATCCCTCAACGTGTGCACCCGGCCTTAGGTTGAAGGATTGTTCAAGTGGGGGGAGGGATGATAACGCAAAAGATCATCCCGTTTACAGTGGCGCCAATTTCGTGTTTGAGTGAGTCCCTTGCATCTGGCGACGTCAATGTTGGGGACATGCTAACAACAGCCATTGTAGATAAAACAAGTATGCTCAAGACAAATTAGATGAAGTATTCTGTGGTGGTAGGAGAGAGGAAATCTGGTCTCAGCTGCTGCTATCAGCACATGTGTGGCCTTACGGCACTGACTCTTTTTTGCCTCTCCTTTGGTTACCAAATGGTTATGTAGGTTATCTACAGAACCGAATCCAGCTGCAGGCTGCTTGCAGCCTTCTTTTCATCTTACAATCTTTGAGCTTATACTGGGTCTGGCAGGGGTAAAGGGGGACACCAGTCGAGCCGTCCATCTTCCTCTTGTTTCTATTTCCCACATTTCCTGCCAGGAATTGAGTGTATGTTCCCGCTCATGTTTGGCTAATTTATGTCAGGGCTCCTCTTCCCGTGGCTCGTAGATCCTTTTCATCTGCTGTGCAAGCAGATGACTTGATACCACTTCAGCCAGGAGGAGCACGGCTGGTTCTGATACTGTCCTATAGGCGCTCACAATGCGAAGCGCCCTTCATCTTAGCACTGTTAGAATCCGTTTTCAGTGGCATTTGACATTCAGAGCGTCCGCCCAAGCTCTGCCCCACAAAGCAGGATGGAGTGTACAACTGACATTAATAGTTGCCTCTAACACAGTCCAGGTCCTTGAATGTTTGACGTTAGTCGATTCAGCCTGCAGTTGTCATTGCAGCCATGGCTGCGCCCCTCAAAGGTTATCTTGGTGTCCAGCACTATTCCCAAGCACGTGACTACCTACTGGTTTTGTTTCAACCTCAACTTCCCACGCTCTAATTTTCATTATATTAAGCTGAGATTGGTAATCAAATTAACTGAAGCCTACAGAGGGCAAAGCTCCTTAAAATTTACAAACCCTGCCATGATTTCTCACACCAATCTCTCCAAAACCCACCTCCTAATTTTAATAATCTCCGAAAATGAGTATTGATCACTTTAAAATCTCATCTTGCACGCGCTAGAGAGGGTCCTCATCGAAATCGACGTTAGACTACGCTTAAACGCCGTACATGAAGTATACACCCGAACGCTCTAAAAATATCTCTCCTGTCAAAGTGGTTGGGCAACTCAATGACTAAAAATCGCACCTAATTTCTGATACAATTAACGTATTCATGTAACCTTCAGTCGCCTTCTCATCAAAATCATTCCTATATTTCAAATTGCAGGTTTTTCACCGCTGCCGATCAAATATTCGACAACTCCTCCGGCGATCCAGCTTCTGATTTCAACGTGCAAATGTAAGTTGTTCTTTGAGCGTCTTGATTGTCTGAAATGCCTCACTTCCGTCATCTCCTTTCTGGGCGTGAGGGGTATTATTTTCCATTAAATGTGGGACGCTGAATCCAATGAGATAGGTCCTGGAACGGTTGACACCCACCGGAAGAGGTTATGGACGCTGAATCGAATGAGATGAATCTCCATGCACCTCTTCTGAGGAGTTTATTTATTGGTTTCTGCTCGGTACTAATAACAATAAAAACAACAAATTAGACTCAAGTTTGTTATCATTTCAGGGCGAAGCTCGCAGTCGGTCTCCTCTCCGGAAAATATTCTCGCCCACCCGCTGAAGGTCCTGAGAGAAAAGTGGTTCCCACTATTTCGCCTCACATGTTCAAAAACCTTGTGGGAAAAGGTCATCCAGAATTTTCGACGAAAAACCAACAAGACACTTACGAATTTTTCCTCCACGTCTTACAACTTGTTCAGGTAGGCGAGTTGTCAGCACTGTTTTTCCTTCCTGTTTTGCATTCTATCTAATATTATTGAAATGACTAAGTCCGTTCGTAGCAATAAATTATAAATAAACTATAAACTAAACATAATGCTACTTAATCCTCTTCGTTCAACGCCACTTTTCTTAAACAGTACTTTTGTAAATATTACGTTATAACGGTAACGGACGTTTTGTTATTCCTTAAATAATGGAATCAGGATCAAAATGGGTTTTCGAAAATAATTTTTTTAGAGTTTTGGCGATCAAGGCGTGTAGGGTATCATTTTCGACTAAATTTTGGACGCTGAATCCAATGAGACGAGTCCCGGGACGATTGGCGCCCCACCGGAAGAGGGTATTGGTCAAAATGGGTTCGAGTTTCCCAATGATGTCTGTCAACGTAACAGCCTGTAGAGAAATTACATTGCAGAAACAGCAAGAAACTAAATGAAGAAGGATGCATTTTTTCGATCGGTGTGACGGTTGTGAGTTATAGAAGTAAAGGTGTTGTTACTCTACACATGTACACCGAAAAAGTGATGCCAAATGTTCAAACGGCAAAATCTCCATATTATCATTCCACATTGCTTTTGAGATTGAACGTTGAAGGTTGATTGAACGTGCAATGGTCACGTTTGGCTCTATAACCTCTTCAACTTTCTTACGAATAATCTAAATACACCCTGCACTTAGTTCAATCTAAAGCCTAATCTTGAACTGCCACGCCAATTTTTCAAAAAATCGTTTTCTCATTTCCAGAAAAATAGCAGAGGTTCAGCTAACCCCGCGGATTGTTTCAAACTGCAAGTCGAAGACCGAATCGAGTGTGGATCGTCCGGAAAAGTTAAATATACCCACAGGACAGAGTTCTGCATGTCGCTTTTCGTCCCTCTGGCGGCCTGTGTCAACCAAGAAGAAGTGGCCCTTGTTCGAAGCCAAGAGAGCTTCTGGTCAGAAAATAGAACTTGGAGAAGTAAGCTTATAGATATACGCTGATCACCTACTTTACAGGAATGGGGTCCAGTAACAAGAAAAGTTCCAGCAAGGATTCAAACTACTTTGAATGTAGCGAGTTCCTCAGTTCCCAGTCTCAATTCCTCCAGAATTTCAGGTTTTTGCAAGTATTTCCTCGATCATCCCCTTGAATAATTTCTCACCAAAATAATATCGGAGCTACTAAACTGCAATCAACCCGATTCAAATACAACCTTCAGGTTCTTTAACTGGATTCTAGTCCTGCTTAATATGAATCAAAGTTTTTAATGGATAAATTATTTGAGATTGTAGAAGGAACGTTTCTTGCCTGTTACATCTGGCTACCCTCCCATTTGACCACATAGGGAGGCACTTTTCTGTATTTGTGGTATTCAGCAGTACAATGCCTAAATATTTGGACATCTGTAACTCAATAATGACATTGAAAGACAACGCCTTAATAATAACGATCATTACCGGGCGTTAAAAGCGGTCAATGAATAGGCTTCTGTTAGTTTTCTTCCCAAACAGTTTCCTCCTATGTACACTTGATGAACAACTCATGAAAACCACAGTTTTGAGCCGTTGTTGTGGGAGTCTTGAACTCAACTAGTTTAGACGAAAGACAAACAGAACGAAAAGATCCGAAAGATGGGCAGGCTTTTTCTGAGTAAGTATATTTATTCAGATCTGAGGATGATTCGGTATAGTACACAAACCATCGGCAGTCTTACCTGTCTCCCCATCTGGATTCCAACTTCCACAACTCTCTCCATACCTGCCCTACGTCACTTGTCTGATACCTACGCAATTTCGATTGGAGGTCATCCCACTAGACTAGTAGATGGTAACAGACACCTAGAGGAGGGGTTTGAGGGAGCCCCAAGAGCGGAAGCCTGGTGGCTTGTTGTGCTTCTCTCAGGTGTCCCATTCTTTAAGTCCACAAACAGCCCTAGTCCCCTGATGAGGGTTGTTAGGTGATGGACTAACTTTTTGCAGGGAATGGTTCTCATTGTGGTTTGTGCCCCCAAAGGGGGCATACCTGCGAGATGTGAGTGCTGGGCACTCAAAGATCATGTGAGTTGCAGTTTTGTCTGCATCCTCACAGAATCTGCATAGACTTGTTGATTGTGTCACCCCTATGCGGTTCAGATGATCACCAGACTAAAATTCAGTGGCAAGATAACTTCAAAAGCAACACTGCACCGGGCTGCTGTTATACTCTTTATTTTTGATGCTGCTTGTGACGCCAGATGTGTTCACTTATCCGCCAAAGACCCTGGATTTGGAAAAATTTAGTTTTACACGCGCTTCGATACATTTTCATTCTCCTTAAAAAACTTTTAGGAACAGACCCTCGTCGACCCTGTCAATCGCCAATGATAAGTGGTAGTGGTTGACGGCAGGAGATGAAAGCACGAGTCAAGCACGGTGGAACAGGAACAGAGGTTATGGCAGGCTGGCAGGTATCAGCTCGAGGCTTTAAAGGTGCCCAGGGGGATGATGACATTAACGGTTGGTGGCCCTGGTAATGGCGTGAAACTGTGATGCGTTTATATGAACATCTGGAATACAATTGGGTCTTTCTAGGCCATTCCTGCTCCTAGGAAAGATTAAATAAAATTTGACTTGCATCTATAGGCTTACTCCAAATGTAATAACTCTTTACTCCTATTTTAACAACAATATAAAAATGTTTTGTATATCAATTCGTATATCTGATAATAATACTCGCTATCCCTTATCACCTTATCATACTGATTGGCGGGTCTGAAGAAACTGATGATGATTCCCTGTATGTTGACCATAACGCCTCCAAATTTAAATGAATCTACACGGTATAGGCCTCCCTTCGTTAGGAAAGAATGGCTATTCAAACAATATCACAAATTCAAAAACTGAGTCTCTAATGAGCACATTTGTGAACTCCTAACTTCAATGGGGTTAGTTACTTTCTGTGTTTTGATTGTGGTTTGGATGAACCATTCTCATCATTTCCTTTGATTCCAGATCGTCAGACCTCAAATTCCTTTCAACGCATGTTTGGAAGCACTCAAACAAGAAGAACGCGTTGAACAATTTTATTCTTCGGCTATTTCGGATAAAACATTTGCAAAAAGGTAATCACTGAACCTTTTCTGTTGAAATATTTTACTCATGTTTCACAATAATGCGAACACTTTGTTTTTAGGACAACTCGCTTGGCTACGTTCCCAGATTTCTTGCTGATTCACTTGAAAAAATTCATGCTGCGGGAAGATTGGACGCAAATGAAACTCGACGTCTCTGTGGATATGCCTGAAACCTTGGATCTTAGCAGTCTCAAAGGCTCTGGTGAGTTTGTTGCAATGTCTCTTGCTGTGCAAAGCTGGTCTTCAGGCGGTAATAGGTAACATACGAGGGGATCGGATGGGTGGTAGTTAACATACGAGGGGAGTACCCCAAAAAGTAGGGGGATTTTTGGAATAAGAACTCTGAAAATTCTTCCACAATGATTTCGTTATTCCATAGAGCAATTGTATTTGTACCCTACACGCCTAGTTCTCAATAAATCCCGAAAATCATGGAACGCATCCTTACCCGTGCACTTCCCATGTGTTGGTCGATCGGACTGAAATATTTCGTGGACGATTTTGAGCCAGAAAGAGGCCCCTGATCAAAATGTCAAATTTTTAGAAATTAGTCTACTACGAGAAACGGCGTGGGCTGCATACGGTGGACATTTTACCTTTTTGATCTAGACAAGCTATGATATGACAGAAACCGCTAATAGTATCTCCAAGCGGAACAGGCAACTGAACTGCTCACGAGGAAAGGGGGAAACCTCTAGCATTCCACAGAATGATAGTGACAGGTTCAAAGCCACTGCCACGGGGCTGCTAGCCAGTCAGTTCTTATAGGAAGTCAGGGATGTCAGTGCACTGACCACTCTTGTATCCTTCCAAACTGGCAACGCTCAGGCAAAGCCTCACTGGCTAGCCCCCCTAATGAGGTAGGAAACTACGGTCCGAAAGAATATACTGTTTGCGGGGGTCATGGTTGTGGCGCACCCTGGCCAAAGGGCTGGTGTGATGGTGCTAATAAAGGGGGAGCATGTGCTGCGTACATCTGTGTTTGATGTACCAATACAGACCGGCTCTGGATGTTGAGATGGGATACTCACGAACCACTCTGTTCAGTGGTAGTGCAAGCTAGAAAGCACGAATTACCGTAAATCGGTACGTGGGAGGAGTATCGTACCTACTCTATCTAAGCCCTGCTGAATGAAGGGACAAGTATTCCTGCCCTTCAGGCATAACCCGCGGGGTGAGCTCTTCCCAATAAATGTGAATTATTACCATGAATTGGGGTGAGGAACACATTGATTACATAGGTTGATTATTCGAGGAATAACCAACCAAAACCGAGGCGTCAGTCCACCTGTCCGCCGCCTACGCCTTCTTCGGTAGTACACAATTTTCTGAAAAAATTGAAATTCTGGTAACCTCTTTCTGGTTCTAGTTGGTCCTCGAAAACGTTTCAGCCCAATCGAGTGAAATTGGGGGAAGGGACACCAAAATGTGTTTTTCAAGAATGGATTATCGGCGATCTGGGCAAGTGGGGTACCATTTTCCACTAAATTTTTGAAGCTGAATCCATTGAGATGAATCCCAGATCGGTTGGCGCCTACCAGACGTAGGTCTAGGTCACAATGGGTATCTATCCACTTATTTCAAAAGTGGGTTTTCGAGGTTTTTGGGTTCCCAGGCGTGTGGGGTATCATTTTCCAGTAAATTTTGGAAGCTGAATCGATTGGAATGAGTCTGGAACTACTCACTCACTGTTTTCCCCATGCTCCCGGTCCAAGGAATAGCCAATCCCTGGTCAAACTATGTGACATATCGAATGATCGACCTCTGGCTTGAAAACAGGTTGATTATTCGAGGAACAATTGAACCAAAACCGGCGATAGAGGGACTTAGAAATTCGAAAGAGTGGGTGTGGTACGTCCGTGGCTTGGGAATAGAGGGGCCCTCTCCATACCACCATGACATTGAACATAAAAACTGATTGGTTATTCAAGGAAAACCAACCAAAATGTACAATGTCCGTCCGCCGTTCACGCCGTTTTTGTTAGCAGTAGTAATTTTTTAAAAATTTGAGATTTGAGTGACCTCTTTCTGGCTCTAGTTGATATTTGAAAATTTCTGGACGCTGAATTAATTGGATTGAGTCCTGGACACTCGCAGTTTCCCCGTACTATTGTCCCAAGGAATAATTAACCATTTGGGAACCAAAGAACGTCCTTGTTCTAGATATCTTGAAATGTAAAATGAATAATTTGACGATTTGACCGATGTTGTTTTGGTTTTTTCTGAATCTGCTGAAAATTCGCGTTGCACTGTATATTCTTTTTCAGGACTTCAGCCTGGAGAAGAAGTCCTCCCTGAACTGACTGCCCCTGTACCGCCACCGGAGCTGGACCAAGCGATACTCAACGTCCTAATTGAGCAGGGTTATCCTCTTGAGGCGGCAAAGAAAGCCGTTTATTTCACAAAGGGCGCCGGCGTCGAACAAGCCTGCAATTGGGCCATGGAACACATTACAGATCCAGATTTTTCTGAACCCTTCGTTCTGCCTGGCACCGAATCAGCTCCCAGTGAGTGTCACGTGGACATGAAGTGTTCTTTTCAGTGCCTGAAAGTTGTCCTTTAAAACTACCGTTGTCTCTTGTCCTAGAACCAGAATTCGTTGCTGACCCTGAAGCTGTGGCTATGTTGTCGAGTATGGGTTTTACCGAAGCGCAAGCCATCAAAGCGTTGAAAGCTACCAACAACAACCTCGAGCGAGCTGGCGACTGGATTTTCAGCCACGCAGCTGAGTTGGACCAGGAAGAGCAGCCAATGGACACCGCCAGCCCGATGCAGGAAACTTTCCGCAACGGCAATCCTGGTAATTCAATATTTCATC
The DNA here is from genome assembly GCA_019603395.1 of Cyrtorhinus lividipennis. Classification (NCBI taxonomy): domain Eukaryota; kingdom Metazoa; phylum Arthropoda; class Insecta; order Hemiptera; family Miridae; genus Cyrtorhinus; species Cyrtorhinus lividipennis. The sequence goes on along the minus strand of CM034002.1, from coordinate 9,931,912 downwards.
CTATACAGTACGTCAATTACGGGGATCGATTTTACAGCTCATTTTCAAGAAAAAGTGCTCTTTAAACTTTTTTTTTTTTTGCTCAACTATAAATCCAATTTTTTTCAAATTCAAGATAGTTTTGGTGTTTTTTACCTTGTCTCCGTAAAACTACTCTAACTCCCTTTAATTTCTATGTAAAATAAATGTGAGGATACTGTTGGAAAGAGCGTTCCATCTACTTCTCTCATATAAATCGATTGTTTGAATTCTTTCCTGATTGCTGAATAAAATGGCCAAAGTTCACAATTAGAAGATTTCTTTAATATCAAGGTTTTTTCTGTCGTTTTTGTGTAATCAGAACAAAGGTTTTTTGGACTTCCTCGGTGAAAACTTGCCCGAAATCTCACTTTCAATGGTATTAGAAAAACAACAATTTGTTTAGAGGAAAATTACTTGAAAATAGTCGTTTGAATGTGAAACAACGTGGGTTTTTATATAAAAATCATCGTTTTCTAATTCATTTGACTTTCTTCATAAAAATGAATTCGATATTTCAATAATTAACACTTTTTTGAAGATGAATCGACTGGTGACACTTCTATGCGTCCCCGATTACGGTGAAATTAATGTTTGGGTCTCATTTTTAGTGAATTAGTATTAAGAGTACTAAGGATAAAGGTTCTCATAAACCCCTCCCTGCTAAATACAATGGCGGCATCGCTTCAATAGGTTTGTCGTAACATTAATGGGCAGTTCTCATTTCTCCGGTACTTTTTTTTCTTCTAATTTTAGGGAATGTTTTTATTGTTTGGAATCTGGGTTGTCCTCTTATCTTCTCCTGTGTAGATGAGGGGCATTTTGACAATTTTATTTGGTAGAACATCTAATACTGATTTAATTAAAATGCCAAAAACAAATTTTTTTCTTAATCGGGGACGCATGGGAGTGTCTCCTTCATTCGACTCAGAAAACAAGCAAATTATTCCGATAATGAACTCATTTTCATGAGAAAATTCGGATTTTATTGGAAAAACGTTGATTTTCACCTAAAAAAAACACGGTTTTTTCGCATTCAAACTTTGTTTTCTCTCAAAACATTCCCCCAAACAAATTTTTTTCATATACCATTGGAAAGCTAAGATTTTGGGCGAGTTTTTACCGAGGAGTCCCCGTAGAACAATCTCCGTTCCAGTAGCTCAAAAATGACAGAAATAAAGCTCAATTTTGAACTTGGGCAATTAACGTTATTTCCAGCGTTATCCTCAATCCTCAATCCTTTTATTTTAAATAGTAATTGAAGGGATTTGGAGTCGTTTTACTGAGACAAGATCAAAAACACGAAAATAATCTTGAAAGTGAAAAAAAATTTGTGTTTCTA